>JAODKM010000099.1:13596723-13658957 GCA_026780845.1 Petrocephalus sullivani | reverse complement strand
AGTTAACTGCATGATGCATGCACAGCTTATGCAGTGAGACAGTGCAGTGAAAGGGGTTGTGACAGTAAGGGGGGCGTGGGGAAGAGGGGGTAAAAAACTCCCCGTGCTGCGGATATGGAGTTACTGCATGGTTTCCTGAAGGTAATTATGTAAATTGCACCAGCCGCAGACTATCTAATCAACACAGGGGTTGAGGAATTAAAAGTGCTCTTTTGCGGGCTGTAATTGCCGGGCCGTGGGCGATGCTGTGCTCCCCTGCTTATGTGCTCTCTGTGTCCTTTTCACTCCAGACCCCTTCCCTCAACACTGTGTGATCAGAATGCTGGCAAACTACAGTAAGGTTAGAATATTTCTTACTGGGCGCTGCCTGTTGTCGCCATGAGACTTCGCAAACGCGTGAATTGTGCAAGCCGTTTGCAGCACTTCAGCCAGTATCAGTGAAAGGTCGGGAACCGCTGATGATTACTTGCCTAGCGTTAATATGATGCCCATGTGTGAATTTTAGGAAATCAAACTGCGTTTCCAAAGAACATGCTAATGCACCGACAAGCTTAACAATGAGCTCGATCGACATTCGCTTGGAATCAGGCGCAGGGTGACATTTGCATTTAAACATCCCCTTTTGCTTCATGAGTACATGACCACAGTACAAACAACAATACATGTTTTTTCATTTTTTTTTTATTAATTCTGCTTCTCCAACTTGGCCATCTGTTCTACAGCGTGATCATTGGTGGGAGGGCAGCGTGATGAAAGTATGCTGTTCGTGATCAGGGCCACATTACGTTCCCCTCAGCCGCCCGCTTAGGCTGTGAGCCTTTCCCTACCCTAGGGTGCCACGGATCTCTTTTTGACGAGAAACGAAGGCCTCGTGCTCTACTTCAGTGTCCTTTCTCACCGCGAAGGCCAGGGGTGACATGAGCTGTCCTACCAGCTGATACGGCCTGCTCAAAAAAGCATTATCCTTAAAAGACTGGCTTCAGTTGTCCTGTTGAACACCTTCTCAGTCACAGGAACCAGCCCCTGTCCTCTCCTAACAGTCTCTGGTCTGAACTTAACCAGCTGATATACACAGCAGTCAGGGAAAATACCCTTCTCATCTGTCAAATCTGTAATTATTGGGTAGGGTCGAATCTGTGTTCATGCAGTGTATACTGTCACACAGAATAGGGTAAAGATTGGGGCAGTCAGGTTAATACTGTTAAAGAGTGGCATCATCCACCTGTTATACCCACCTCAAAACCGAAGAGTGAAATCTGTGTTTCAGATGCAGATTATTTGGTAGAATAAGCTTGATTTTTGAGAGCCATACTGTAATAGCAGCTTAATTGAGGTCACGTTGCAGAGGTCTTTAAAGTACAGATCCGTAGTAGGTTGTCTTTGAGGTTTATTCCAGATACGCATATGCAACTTTCCTGCTGTAACAGTGTTTATGTAAGGTTATGTACTGCGTACAGCACGCTTACTCCCACCCACACACACACATCCTTTAATGTTTCTACATTACATTAAAATTCATTTCAATACACACTTTGCATTAGTATATATATGCATGATTGTCTAAATATACCACATGACAAATTTTGAACATATTCACTTCGTACACACAAGCAGAGAGACACGCATGCACATACACATAACTGGGATGCATTAGAGCGCTGCGGTCAGGTTCCTGGGCAGATGGCATTACCACGCAACTTCCCCTCTCAGCTTCCGAAGTGAGAAATGCACCGTATGTGTTTTTGCGAGCGTGTGTGTGCGTGTGTGTGTCAGCATAAGGGAAAATAATACGTTTATATCTTTACACATACATGTGTGTGTTCGGTGCTCATAGTCATCATTAAAGTAATGTAGAACATAATTTTTTATTTTTTCATGGGCAGCTTGTGAAAGTGGTTGGCACTATTTTTGAGTTTGATGCTATTTTTGTCTTTGTGTGTGACCATTGGCTGGTATAAGATGGCGCTGGTGTGTGTCTGTTGGCTGGGTTATGATGGTGTGGGTGTGTGACTGCTGTGTGGTGTAGGATGGCATGGGTGTTTAACTATTGCCTGGTGTATGATGGCGTTAGTGTGTTTAACTGTTGGCTGGTGTTAGATGGCGTAGGTATCTGACCGTTGTCTGGTGTAGGAAGTTAGGTTAGTGACTGTTAGGGTTGGCATGGCAATATGATAGACTGTGCTGGGTGTGTATGACAGTGTGGCGGTGTCACTGTAGGGGTTGGCATGGCCATGTGAGTATGAGAGACTGTGCTGGGTGCTGTATGACAGTGTGGCAGTGTGACCCTTGGGGTTGGCATGGCCATGTGAGTGTGAGAGACTGTGCTGGGTGCTGTATGACAGTGTGGCGGTGTCACTCTAGGGGTTGGCATGGCCATGTGAGTGTGAGAGACTG
Organism: Petrocephalus sullivani; assembly: GCA_026780845.1. Lineage (NCBI taxonomy): Eukaryota > Metazoa > Chordata > Actinopteri > Osteoglossiformes > Mormyridae > Petrocephalus > Petrocephalus sullivani. Next base: position 13,656,563 of record JAODKM010000099.1, on the reverse strand, counting down.
TGCTGGGTATGTCTGACAATGTGGCAGTGTCACTCTAGGGGTTGGCATGGCCATGTGAGTGTGAGAGACTGTGCTGGGTGCTGTATGACAGTGTGGCAGTGTCACCCTTGGGGTTGGCATGGCCATGTGAGTGTGAGAGACTGTGCTAGGTGTGTATGACAGTGTGGCGGTGTCACTGTAGGGGTTGGCATGGCCATGTGAGTGTGAGAGACTGTGCTGGGTGTGACTGACAATGTGGCGGTGTCACTCTAGGGGTTGGCATGGCCATGTGAGTGTGAGAGACTGTGCTGGGTGTGTATGACAGTGTGGCGGTGTCACTCTAGGGGTTGGCATGGCCATGTGAGTGTGAGAGACTGTGCTGGGTGCTGTATGACAGTGTGGGGGTGTCACACTTGGGGTTGGCATGGCCATGTGAGTGTGAGAGACTGTGCTGGGTGCAATACGACAGTATGGGGGTGTCATTCGTCCGCTCGAAGTAGCAGAGTGTGGTGAAGTGTGACTGCGCTTGTTGTTCTTTTGTTACTGTGTAGGATTACACATGATATTTGAGGTGAACGTCTCTCTCGGGACTTGATATTTGGAAACCGCTTGGCTACAGCCCAGTGAAACTGAGAAACTGTTACTCAACCTCACATGCTTGTGTTGGGGGAGAAACCTTTATATAATATTATGTGTTAAGGTGTAATTTAAACAAATAATTACTAAGAGAAGGCCTGGGAGGGTTGGGGTGAAGGACACCATGTGAAATGAGTTTCGGAACAAATGTGAATTCAGTGTTTTGCGGGCGCAGAGGAGCAGCAGGAAAACAGCCCTGGAAGAAAAAGAACATAAACATTCTGTTTATTTAAACGTAAAATTTCAGGAAGGAGTAGAACAAGAGCACCTTTCTGCAGTGCTGTTGGGGTGTGACGTGCAGTGGGCTGGGCTGCACATTCACTACCAGAGCAGCTGCCATCCTCACACATGCATACCAAATAATGCACACTGCTTCCCTCTGCTCACTATTGCATAACTGGGTCCTTATAACAAATACATTTACATGTATGCGTGTATATTTATATAAACATATTAGGGCTGTCAAAATTGACGCGTTAACGCGGATTAATCCAGCATCGTGATTAATCTGATTAAAAATATTAACGCATTTAACCAATCTGCAGCGCAGAATGACTCAAAATCCCTGAAATGCAGCGTTGAGGTAAGTTCAGGTAAGAAATAGTTGGCAATGCTGCATTTCAGGGATTTTCATCTACTTTCATAGAACATTCAGTGTACATGCATAATGCATTTATAAGCAACATATAAGTATACCTTAACATCCATATATATGTAACTATTTTAACTTAATTAATAACAAACATTATATGATAATAACAAATATTATAATTGGATAATGTTTGTTATCAATATTAAAGCAGCTTTATACTAAAGCTGTTAAGGTATTTTAGGATGTTCAGGTATACTTACATGCTGCATGCATTATGAATGCATTTTGAAGGTACAATTAATGTAAAGCATTATCATATATAATGTAATATATAATATAAAAATATATAAACTGATATAAGGCACTACATTTAATGGCGACATAATGCATAGAACAGGATAAGAACGCTTTGGCCAGAGCTGACTCTTTTTGTGCCTCTGTATGTTTAATGATGCCTTGTCATGTCAGGTGACACTGTGACATCACCTCCTGAGCAGCGATATCCCCTGAGACGCCGTCTTCTGGCCAGTCTTAGACATATATAATCCCTCAGTGGTTTTATTTTTATAATCACTAAATTACGTTTTGAAGTATTATTTAGTGGAATTCCTTGGTGTATTCATTCTAGATAAAATACGGCATGGCAAACATGATTTACACGTCTATTAAATTGTCCAGTGATTTAGATATATTAGTATTTATAATCTGCTTATAAATTTAGAAGAAACAATTAAATATATGTAGTGATGACTATGGTAAAACTGAGCTGCAGTGTAGTTGAATATATTTTGGTATCTTGAAGACTGGCGACACGCACAGAAGCAGGAATGCTAAACTAGCCGTTTTAGCTGACTTGCTTTCTGAAGTGATTTATTGCCCTCTACTGGCAGCTTGTGTGTCGCATGACGGGACAAAGGGTTCGGACTCCATGACTCCACATTACTGCCCACCAGCTGTTACAAAGATAAAGCTTTTTCAGTTGAGGATGTGATATTAATAATGGTGAAAGTATTTACCAACAAACATATGTCAACTCGAATGAGTGCCACATAACAGGAGTTTAAAGGTTAATTCCTGTAAAATCAGAATGGTCAGTGGTGTCAAGGGCTTTAAATAGCCCTTATATGCAATATTCCTTGTATTTACTGGATTACTGTATTTGCTTATTGCACTGATGGCACTTACAGCTGAAAACAGATGTTCCCAGTGTGCATGGATGACTCATCCCCGTTCATACTCGACGATGAAACACTTCTGTCCTCCTCTGTGTTTCTGATTAGCTATAGATACAGATGTCGGAGCTGGAATATCCTTTCAAGAGTTATGGGTGAATATGACAAGAACTAGGCCATGGTCCAGGTGTTGGATAGTCTTATTGTTAGCTGTGACATTGATAAATGCAAGAGCCTGTTGGTTATTAGAGCTAAGAGGGGACCACGTTGAAGTTTCAAGTGCACAGGGTAAACAAGACTGTTTCAAAAGGGAATTTTGGCATTGTTAAGTGAATGTTACCCTTAAAGTAAACACTAACCCCAGCAGTTTTACTATTCTGTAATTAAATAGAAACGTTTGGCACTGAGCTGCAAATGCATCCATTCGTAATTTGTTTAAATTTTAATACTCTGATGTGCTTGTAAAATGAAAATCTAGGTGCTTCCTGTTTACTTCCTGTTTCTTGTGCTTATAATAAACAGACTTTTTTTTATTTAAAAAGAACATACTTTTTATTCCCTTTGTTAATAGGAAGTATTCCACTGAAATCTCTGTGATCAGCAGCTTAATACATGCATGCTTGGGTTCGACACTGATGGATGTTTCCTTTTAAAGCACTCTCACAGATTACTAATTGATTATTTAAATAAAATATTGTTTCTTTGAAAAAAGCTCTCACACACATGCATTTTAAGGGAGTAATTATTCTTTCCTTCCTGAACCTGTTGCAGTACTAGGTGAAAGGCACTTTATTACACCTTGTTACAGCCTGTTTTATGCTCAGTTATCTCATTTACTTAATAAAAATGTACATTAATCAATGTATAGGGAATTGTTCTTACAAAGTCTTTCATTTTGGGCCATTACTTTATGCAGTATAGGGACCATGTTTGTCTCACTATAATCCAAAAAAGGCCCTGCTGGATAAGGATGTAATTCTGTAGCATGCTGCTGCCCAGGGGCAGGGTCTTTCTGCAGTATTAGAGGCATTGATTTCATACCCTTTTCCCCAGAGTTTGTGCAATTATCAACATCATGCCTTTTATACCTGTTATATTAGCTGGCTGTTTACTGTTAATGTGGCAGAGTTTTTTTAATCCATCTGGCTTCCGTCTGATTATGCAGCACTGGGTCCTGGTGGGTCTGGAGCCCATCCCAGAATGCATTGGGCACAAGGCAGGGGAACACCCTGGACAGGATGCCAGTCCATAGCAGGATGTCCATGTATTCCGACACTATCGGCAATTCACAGATGCCAATTCATCTTAGAATTTTAATATTTGCACCTTAAAATATTTGAAGTATATACAGAGTCCATATCATGAAGTAGATTGTGCTTCCTCCCCACCCCGGAAAAGTAAGGTCTGGTGACTTGTTTTTCTCTTGAGTGCATATACTCATGGTCCCCTGAGAGCCGTCCCACAAACAGGAAGTCCCTGCCCCAAGAGCAACGAATCTCTTTTCTGGTTTTACTTGGTCACCTGCCTTTGCCATCCTTCTGCTACTGAGAACTGCAGCACATTTAAACATGACTGGATCCTTGTCAGCTCTGTCCAAGCATTTGCTTTCCAGAATTTAAGCATTTCACAACTAGGATATTTCAGCACGTGTCGTTACTATAAAAGACTGTTTGGCATTTAGAGCAAGGAGAAATGAATCTGCACCCATTGGCTTGGCCTGTCGTCTGTCTCACAACTCCAGGCCGTTCGTCTGCAGCTGCATAAGTATATGATGTGTGTGGTTCCTAGCCGGCAGGCTGCTGCACCCGCCTTTGGTTCTGTCTACCGTTATAGATGTATGATAGGCTCTGCTTCTCTATCATTGTTCTTTTTTGCTGCTTGTTTGCTTTCACTTCTTGTGATTCCCGTGCATCTTCTCCATCCACCATGCTCAGCAGCCATTGGACTCCAGAAGAACTAAGGTTCGTTCTATGTTTGCAACCCCCCCATGTCTGCAGAAAAAAAAACATCTTGTGATGAACTGTTGTCTCTTTATGGAGGTCTAAGTATTCTTTACCTCGCAGGCAGCACCATTTACTGCACATCTTTTTTATACAGGCTTTCAGTTTAGAAATTAATTTTGTTTTCTTTTTGTCAAAGTCATCAAAGGTATTGCTGTTTAGAGAAATTAAATCTGTTTATAATCAATGTCAGTATTTCTCAACCTGGTCCTCGGGAACCACAAGACATTTTTGCTCCCTCCCATCTCCCTACCGCAGTCAGAGAGGGAGCAAAAACATGGACTGTCTAGTAGTCTTCGAGGACTGGATTGAGTAACACCTAGGTCACCCAATACTTTAGACCCGGGTTGGCCAATTCCAGTGCGGGGGGGGCAGAATACAGTACAGTTTGCAGATTTCCCTGCTCAAACAAACTGACCACACCAGGTAATTAGCTGATTAAGTGTTTGAGCAGGGAAATCGTAAACTGTGCTGGATTCTGCCCCCCCTGCACTGGAACTGGGCAACCCTGCTTTAGGCAGTTAAATATTGTTTTAAATAGTACAGACTTGCAAAGGGAAAGAATACTTCTTTATGCTGTGTGTTTCTCAGTTCTTAGCATGCCGTTGCTGTGTCTTGCGTGTCTTTATCTGTGTTGTCACATTATTCTAGAAATCCCCAGTTAAAATGGCAACTGTTCTGTTTTTCTAAATATATCTCTGTTGAGAGTGTGTCTTAGTACTGACACTAAAATACTAACATATGTCCATATCTCGCGAGTGTTTCCTGAAGGTGTTTTTGCAGCAATGGGCTCTAATCTCACTAATAAAAGTTTCATGATAAGTTGTTTGAAATGGTTTGTCCCCTGAGGTGACCTCAGGGAGGGTGGTCTTCAGGTGGTCTGCAGCTGGTGGGCTGTGAGAGTACGGCGCATCTTGGCCCTGTTTCACCCATGTGCTTTGCCACGGCAGCACCTGCAGCTGACCATCCAGGCCCTGCAGGATGAGCTTCGCACCCAGCGGGACCTAAACCACCTGCTCCAGCAGGAGAGCGGGAACCGCGGCGCCGAGCACTTCACCATCGAGCTGACCGAGGAGAACTTCCGCCGGCTGCAGGCCGAGCATGACCGGCAGGCCAAGGAGCTCTTCCTGCTGCGCAAGACGCTGGAGGAGATGGAGCTGCGCATCGAGACGCAGAAGCAGACCCTCAGCGCCCGCGACGAGTCCATCAAGAAGCTGCTGGAGATGCTGCAGAGCAAGGGGCTGGGCTCGGATCGTGGGCCCGAGGACGAGCATGAGAGGGCGCGCCGCCTGGCCGAGGCCGAGTCGCAGGTCAGCCACCTGGAGGTCATCCTGGACCAGAAGGAGAAGGAGAACCTGCACCTGCGCGAGGTACGTGCCGTGGATCCATCTGCACCTGGGCAGACCCGGGCCTCTTCATAATCTCTCTAGAAGAAACCTTATCTTACTTTTGGACAGTTTAGCAGTACAGCTCCAAAGGGAAGCTGCTGCAGCTCGATTTGCAATCAGGGACACGTCCAAACCTCTGCCATCATATTCTTTCTGTATGTTAAATGCTAACTGGATGTACTAGAATTAAGCCGCAATCCTCCAATCAAAGGATGTGTTTATTTTTATCTTTCAAATCCTCTTAACATTTAGTTTCCTACCCTGGTTAGAAACACACATCTCAACATTGGGATTAAACACTCTGTGCCTGTTTGGTCCCGTTGACAATGTTTGCTTGCAAAGACAGAAGCTCATTTAGCATGATTCTGAGAAAATCTGTGTGTGTATCTAACGAGTCGAGGTGAGGTGCGGGTCGTGTGCCGACTAAGGTGAGTGCATTATATTGCTATTTATTCTGTAAATTTAGATACAATCTATAAATGCATTTGAGATTCACTACAATACTCAATTCAATATGAATATGAATTTGATTAGTATAATCGAAAAGGAATTTAGCCGAAAAATACAAGGGACCATTGGTACTTTGTTTAGAAATTCTTCAAATTTGAGTTTGCCGTAGCTTGAAGACTCATCATCATTATGGTTGGCACAGAGTAAGAGGAAGAAGCCGTTTTCAATTAGGAGGAGCTGGTCTCCATTAGGTGAATTAGCTTGGAAGGAAATGAAGTTCGCTGCTTTCCATTACTGCAGCCGATACTTGTCTTTAATTGATTTTAAGTTCATTTTTTGATAAATTGTAGCATCAGTGTTTTGCTCAAACTAATAATCTGTTGATGGATGGCACGTGCTTAGAAACGTACATTTAAACAGAGCAGGTCATCTTTCTTCTCAGTGTCATAGTTACATGGAAAAATATGCGCAGGAGAAGAATTTGTTTTATTTTTTTTCCCGGGAGAACTGGTGTTTCTCAAAACATGCATATTTATAGGGTTTGAAGATGTTTAAGCACTAGGTGGCAGTATGATATAAAGATGGGATTACCGGAGGTTTCCTTCTATCCAGAAGAAGCTGAATGGACAGGTTGTGGTTCTTTTTCAGAAAAGAACATTTATGTTTGAGCACCAAGAAATGTGAGGCGTAACTGCACGTTCTAAAAAAAAAAAAAAAAAAAAACGCAGTTAGAGATGAAAGGGAGCAGTGATGCTTGCATGTATTTGGTGATTATATTTTAGCACGTTATGATGTTAATCATAATAACAGAAATGACAATGATAAATGACAGAAATCTTGGGACACTTGCTTCAGTAAAAATATTGCAAATGTATTGGTTTTATCACAAAAATCATTACTTTATACATTACTTTAGTACAGGAAAAGGTTTAGGTAAAGCATTCATTTCAAGTAGTAATGCAATGTAAATTAGATCCACTGTGTTTGAAAGTTCATTGCCAGTCTCATTGGGCGCTTTTTATTGAGTAACACCTTAGCGGTAACATAGCACACAAAACATTTGTGTTTAGTATCCCTTTAGGAGGATAATAAGTAGGACATGTTTGTGCAGATGATATGTGCAGATACGGTATCATTGAGCTAGTGTCCCAAGACTTTCTGTGAGCACTGTGTGTTATTGACTATTATTTGAAAATATAGGAATCCTAGTAAGACTTTAATACTGTTTACAGGTGGATGAACTGAGCAGGGATTGGTTATTTGGAAAGTAGACATGCAACAAAAGTAAGATGGCAAGTTGCTTGATATGCTATGCTGTCACGCTGTATATTTTACAGTTATCCTATTATAAGGATATTTACCAAAAAGTACATGTGGTGTCTCACCCAAGTTTAAATTGACACAATTAAGACAAAATATGCTTAATGTCAGTGCCATGACATTTTAATTTTAGTAACTTGTCTAAACTAAGAAAGAATTTGCTGTGCTTTTTTCCATGGTTGGATATGTTCTGGATGTGTGCAGACTGTCCTATGTTAACTGTCTGTGTGTGTTTCTTCTCCGCTGGCCTTACTGATGATGTCATTATATCTGTGATTTGTACACTGAGCAGAAGGAGGAGGGTGGTGCCAAGGTCATCAGTGAAAGGGTTATAGGCTGGGGGGTATTAATGACTAATAGGGATCCCAGCTAGGGGATTACAATAAACACAGATCAATAGCTTGGAGGTAGGGGCCTCAGCTGGGCCCCCTCCATGCCTGTGGCTCCAACAATCTCCTGCGGGGCAGCCAGCGTGTCCAACTCCTCCTGTACGTCACGGAGGCGTTTGCTGCGAATGCGTGCGACTTCCAAGAAACTGCATGCCGAGAAGCAAGGTTACTCATTCTGTACAAATTGGTGGTTTGCTCTTAACTCCCAGAGGGCTTTGGCCTGCCCTCCCGCAGGGGAAGTTAGAAAACAGGCCCTTTTTCTGGTTCGTGTTTCAAGACAATCGCTTTGGCGCAGAACGACAGCCATAATCCACATGTGAAACACAGGCCTCTCTGGCTACAGAAATGACCTGGTGCGCATTGTCATCGCGTTACCTTCTCTTACAAGACAGAATTTATTTTTATACATTGTGGCTTCAGCTGGCTCTCCATGTCAGTGAGGAGATGCTGTTATCTTTCGAAATGACGTGGGGATTTTAATTTTCACTTTTCGTATAACGAAATGTTTATAACAATAATACAAATGATGATCAAAATAAAATTTGGTTTTATACACAAATGCCTTAATGATGCAAAAGACAATCAGATAATGGTCGCCAAGTAAAAATAAATGTAAACGTAATAATAGTTCATTGTTGTGTAATTTGATATTACAGGGAGGCTGATATTTACGTGACCAATGGACACTGCTGATTTCTGAAAAGAAACAAACGGTGGCCTACGGTCTGACCAAGCAGTCTTCTGTTTGAGAGACGGCGGTGCTCTGCGGGCATTGAAAGGCACTGACCACTGCAGGAGAGATATTGAGAATGCTAAGGATAGCCTGGATTAGCTGGCTGTCCTTGTGTCGACAGGAGATGGAGAGAAAAGCCTTATTAGAAACGTCATAGCGAAGGATTTGTTAGCGGCCACGTTGTTAGCGACCACGTGTCTTTGGACCTAATGAGAGAATTGTCGTTTCTCTCTTTATTTGCCTTTTCCAAATGGCAAACAGGGTGTGATGCATGCTCTGTTCCTCCACCTTTGCTGGCCCTGCCTCTGCAATCACTGCTTTTCATTATGCTCCTTTGTTTAGTTTGGCATCTCGCCTAACATGAAAGATACCATTTACTGCTGTAATTTTGGTGATAGCAAATATAAACAAAAATGTGCAGATTTTAAGTTTGGAGGTCTCTTTGCGGTAAAAACACTTAACTTCTTGGCATTTGCTCCAGACATGAAAAAGCAGTCATTAATGATTTAGCCCTAGAGAACAGTAATTATTTTTAATGGGGCTTGTTGAGCCACACACTGGTAGTGCCCCGTTTTTGCCAAGGTGCTAAGTTACAGCTTTTACAGTATGGCCTTTGTTATATATGAACACATGTAGTGCATGTTTATGAAAACGTGCGTGTGTGGGAGATGGAATGGGTTGACTAAACAATATGTAAGAATATTTACATATATACAGTATTAACCAAGGTTCTCTTTGCAAGAATAGAAACAATTTGTATCTGTCTACTGGCCACGCCTGTCTTATTGTGGTGTGGGAGACTGAACATCTCCTTCATGTTCATGATTATCTGGGTCTCCACAAAATGACCCCTTGAAGGATGGCCTGTACTCAGTACTTTTGGTACTTGCAGCCACCCTCAGTTCGTTGCTTTATTAAGAAAAGAAATAGAGTTAATTGTGGATGTCAAGAACAACAATGAGGAGTAGAGCCTCAGTTTTTCAGTAGTCGGGACCAGAAAGTCTTGAGTAATTTCTCCCTTTGGCTTAATGCTTGAAGCAGAAGCAGCATTCACAATGTATAATCTATCTGTCTCTGTCCCTTTGGTTACATATGCCTGTAATTAAAAATGCTCATCGGTCCATCTTTCAACTGCTTACCCAGCTGGTAAATGTCTGAATTCCAACCTAAATTTATTAGAAATACTACAAAGAAGTATTTTAACTTTAGTCAGTCAGTAGACTTCAGAAGTGTTTTCTGCAATAGAAGAGCATGGTAGCATTACCATCGCATAGGTCTTTATTTTGTGTAATACTGCTTTCTAGCACATGGTGGCAGGCTATGTCTTATGTCTGCACTCACAACTGCTTTTGGTGCCCGTCATCAAGTTGTAATGAAATCCCTTCCCCTGAGTGTAGCAGAATGAAATATGACAGGGTATTGGGGACATTTTATTTAATGTGGCTAGATTTTCAAAGTCCAGTATAACCGCTAAAATCTACAGTGGTTATTTTAGTTATTTCATCGTTTAAATTTCATTTGGTAATTTTTGTTGTCCTGGCAATGCATTTCATCAATACAAAAACACTCATAGCTGGTACGTCCAATGTGTCTTCATGAGAATTTCAGTGGATTTTAGGTTTTGAGTTGAAAATAAAAACAATGTGTCCCTTTTCCCCATGAATTTGTGTATTTTGGGATTTTTGTGTATATGTTTAAGACGAATAAACTAATATGGCCCTTTGACTTCTGTAAAGACCAGCTAAAAGTAGGAGGACTTATAGACTAGAAACTTTACAGAGCTCTGAGGTTCCAGACAAAAAAGGTTTCGGTTGAATTTCTTGCTATTAATCACTCGCAGATTTCTGCCGAAGTTTTTGTTCTCAAAGACTTTCTTGGACGCACAGATGTCTCGTTGAATTTCCGTGTCCATCAGTCCACCCGCGTATGTTATGGACAGTTGGTAATTCCTAGGGACCAGTTATCGTATGCTACCTGTCTCCGCACATCAAAAAAGAAACCATTTTCCCAGCTTCGGCCTGAAAACGATCCCTGATCTTCTGAGAAATTGTCGTCTGAGTGATTGGTAAAATGCCGGTTGTTATTGAATTCTGCCGAACCACTGTGGCAAGTGAAATGCCAGCCTGGCCCAGCAGAGGACTGCATGCGGTTATGTAACTGTATCTCCTCAGGTTCCCATTAAACCCATATGGAGATAGGGTTACTGTACTGCGCAGCACCGACGGGACATCCATTAAAAACAAGAAATAATAAAGGCAGTAGCCTATGTATTGTGTCTTATAAAAGGAATGCTGCTGAAGATATTTTGGGTTAAAACACTTGGACTTCGTCCTCTGAAAGAATTAAAGAGATACATAGATTTGTATTCTTACTTAGTGTTTATTTATCAGACTGTTGATGTCAGCATCATCTGTGAAACTGATATCAGAACAGAAACGTGCACCTGTGTGCTGTGGCTTCCCACAGAACTGCTGAATCTGCATTATTAAGTGATATACTGCAGGTTTTATCATTTCCAAATTATCAGTATTATTTTGATACTCTCTAGAGGAGAGTGAGCCATTTCCTTTCCTGAAAATGTGAACCGCAGAATAATGGGGGATTGAAAGCATTTATACTTGTACTATAAGTGAGGTCTGGACATTTTTATTGCATTTTGCTTGGGTGAAATTCGCTAAAACAGCAACCTCTCTGCACTCAAGCCCTGCAAGTGCCATGCTTCTACACTGAACAGATATCATTTTTGCAATTTTGCTTGCTTACTACCATGGACATATATTTTAAAAAAGTCAACACAGTTCAATATATTAGAAAAGTGGAACAGCATTGCACAAAGAAACAATACAGAATGATGGATGAATCTCTGAAATACCTTCTCCTGGTGTTCCTGAACATGACAGTACGCATAAGGTAACGGCTTTCTCTTTTTTTTTTTAGAGGTTTAGTTGAAAATAATATCTTAATCTTTAATTTGGAAGGTTTCTGTCAAATTCCTTGAGATAAGTTACACTGAAAGCCCTTCTTAAGAACTTTGCACTTCTACAAGACATCAATGCTTGTGGCTAATTCTCCGACTTTTTTGTTGTTCACTGAGACAGAGTTGGGACTGAAATTTCAGAAATGTCACTTGTTACTTTTGTAGAGGAAAGCTTGTTTGCACCCGCCAACATGCCCATTAGCTGCTTGGTCCCGTTTGCCTGAATGCTGCCTATGGTCTCTGCTAGTCAGATGGCAGCTAATTAGAAATCGTGACTGCCCAGTAATCGAAGACGTGTAGATTTAAATACCTCTATCATTAATATAATCGCATAGTGCCATATTTGTTTCGTCAAATGAATTAGCATTTAGCTATTTGTTTTTTTTTCCTACATATATCCGGGGCTACCCATTAATCCAAAAGACTCATTCAGCTTGGTGTAATCTAACGTGTTTCCAGTTTGTTTAAACAATGAATAGGTACATTTACAGAACAGCAATCAGGTTTCAGTCTGTTGCGCTAATCTTTAATCTTTGGTAATCTTTAATTACTCTGGTTCGCTTTAGTTGGACCTGGCATGCAGAAAAAAATAGATAAGATATTTTTGCCCATTTTCCACTGATTATGCAGTACAGGGTAACAGAGGTGGCCTAGAGTCTGTACCAGGCCACAGGCAGGGGGTACCTTAGGTGGGATACCAGTCCATTGCAAGCAGTGTTGGGGAAGTTACATATAAAAGTAATCCATTACAGACAAGTTCAGGTCCAGAAAGTACACATTCAGTCCAAGGTTGAGTATATGCCAACCAGTTGAGTATAAACAGTCATAATCACAAAGTATTCAACTGGTTGGTTGAAACAAAACCTTGGTCTGGATTTGTATTTTCTGGACCTGAACTTGGTTTACGTTTTGAGTAATTTTCCCATTACTGATGGCAGATCACTCGCATGGACAGGAAAAAAGCAACAGAGAACCCACAAGAAAGTCATACAATAGTGGAGGGAAGATATGCTCCATACTGCGAGCAGGGTGGGACCTAATCCCCCATCCCTGGTGGTGTGAGGCCACATTGCTACCCAGTGTTACGCCCAAATTTTTCAGAATCAGAACTGTCTTTATATATGTATTTATAAAAGACATACAGGTATTTACAGAAGATTATACAGAAGACACTGCCATGTGTCTGAAGACAGTAAATTAACAATGCAAGCACCATAAATTAACTAGTGTAACAGACAAAAAAAATATTGTTCTTGTAACAATGGGAGGGTTTTTGAGAATAGAATTAAGCTAATCTACTTAATAAATGAGAATTTATTAATGTGCGTGTGATCCATTTCAGCTGAATGTAGAGTACACGCTGTATAAATGTTTGGATACATGGGGGCAACCTGCCCTCACTGCCACAGGGTCAACCTCAGTTTGGCAGAAAGTGGCAGAAAAACCCCAATCTGTAGAGTGCAGGCTCAGCGTTGTCCCTTAAATGCCACTTTGTGTGTGTCTGTGTGTGTGCTCATGTATATTGATGAAATCTTGACATTTTGATCTTTTGCTGGCCCCCACAAGGGGAAACTCAACCTACTAAAAATCTGTGAATGTCTGTATGATTAATTAATGTTAGGGCTGGGTAGGGGTTAAGGTTCTCGCAGAGTTTTACCCATAGAAATGAATGGCGAGTCCCCACAAAGATATGAATATGAATGTGTGTGTGTGTGTGTGTTTATATATATGTATGTATATGTTTAAAAAAATGGAGAGCTGGATTTTGTTCAGCCACCTTAATAAAGCCTTAAAGCTGAAATTAAGACAGAGCTCTGTAGATGCCAGTAGCCCCTAGCATGTTCACAAAGGCATAGCAGTCATGCCTGGATGCCGTCTGAGAATGTCCAAGTGGAAAAAGATCACGGCAAAATAAATCTTAAGTCTTTGATTTATTTATTTATTTATTCAAAAAAACTGAGGCAATATGGAAGAAAAATCGCATATTTTTTTTCCACTCAGGGGAAGGATGTTTTAGGCCAAGAATGAGCATAATCTTCATAACCACTGATAACGTCGGAAAGCCTGGGGATGCATATGTGTTATAGACACAAGACTGATGCCATACATGTATACATGCTAGTGTCTGCTATATATTAATTATATAACGATATGTTGGGGGGTACAGTGAGTTAGGATGCTGTGTTTGTGATCAGAAGGTCCTCAGAGTCCCCAGAAGGGTATCATTATTGGGCCCTTGACCCCCAATTGCTTCAGGGACATTCTGACTCAGCTTTCTTCGTAGTACAGAACTTTGTAGAAAAGCACCTGCTGAACATAATAAGACATTGTTAATTAATGATAAATATGATGTTTTTGGGCTATCATGCAGTTTTAGTCGAGTATTTATTCTCAGAATTTCATTATCACATGTTCCACTAAACACTTACAGTCAATGCCATCACAGTGGGGAATTCTGATGGACATCTGGATCAAAGTGCAGTTACTACCACGGACATATAATTTAAAAAAAAAATCTCAGTCCAAAACACACATAGATGAGTCATTCCTTGTGCAGACAGGTTGACGATATAAGGCATTCATTAGACTGATAGGGATACTAGCTTCCAAATTCTGTAGAAATACATACTGGTGAACTTTCATGAAATCTTTTTGGAAAAACATAAAATCCTTTAGATAAAACAGTGCTGCTAATTCATTAGCGTTCAGAAATTCATTGGAAATTGCAATACATTTACAAGGATGGAATTAAATTCCGAGAGGTTCCTCACAAGGTAGGTAGGTTCCTCACAAGGAAATGAGGTTAAACAAGGCCACACTATACACTTGAGGATAATGCATTTTATTTCTTTCTGGGTTTTTAATTGATTCAACGTATAGCTGGATACACAGGTATTTAAATGTGGAAGCTGTAATACAGTTCACTGTAGAAGGTTAAAAACAAACATTATTCATGTCATGTTATGGTTTTTATTACAAATAATAATAAATGATAAAAGCATATGAATTATACTGCTTTCCTTGTTTGTTCCAAGCATTTAATAATTTCTTGATTTATTGTCTGTAGGGAGTTAGCTAAAGAAATACAGATGTTGGCTTTCACAATTTATAAAATTATTTCTGGCTTCCTCTCTTGAATATTTGAACATATTTAGTATATTTCCTCTGTGAGCCGTCACGTGGTAATTACGTTAATTGCACCTCTTTATGCGGGGTGATGGTGCTTTCACGTTCCTGTAATGCCGAGCCACCGTGTGAGAAATGTCAGTAACGAGCACGTAAGGTGGGTTTCTTGAAGATTCTCACTGGCCTGTGGAAGCCTATGTGCCCATATGGCTTGAGGGAAATCCTGTCAGTCTAGGAGTCAAAGGCTGTGTTTGGCGGTGGGTTCCAGATGGGTCTCAAACAAGCCTTGCTTATAGCTGCAATTTTGGGGCGCATTTTTAGAGATGTCAGCTCTGTCATTGCACTTAACGTTTCTCTGGCAGGCCACGACAGCATAATGAAGTAAATGAAGGCCACTCTGTGATCCTATCTTGATGGGACAGTGATAAGCCGCTAATGGACGCGAGGATCTTCCAGGCTGGGCTAGAGTTTCATAGCCACAGAGATGGGTCTTTGCTGGCCCTTTGTTTGGCTGACAAACACGGGGCTGAATCAATGGCTAAGTGAATGCCCACGGGAATCGCTTTCCTTCCCGAAAAACAACAAACGCCATGCAGCCACATTTAAGGGTCCTGCTTAAAGAAAATAGGAACAAATTCCATTGACTCATCGGCATGATTGAGAATCAACAGCCCTCATTAGGACATTATGTAGCATTATTATAGCTGTCCTTCTTTCCTACTCTGGAGATCAAATTTTGGATTAGTTATACATTTTAATAAATATTTAAATAAGTATTTTTAAAATATTCTATTAAGAACTACAAACTGAACATGTTTTTTATTTGACTTGTTTGTGTGTATATACATATATATAAGGTCAAGACGTAGCTTCTCTAATTAGAATTAGATAATAATTCTTATGGGTATATATTAGGGGTGGGCAATCTTATCTGTAAATAGCCGATGTGTATGCAGGTTTTCGGAATAACCCGAAGGTCAGCTGTTCAAACCCAGGTGTGAGAATTCTTCACCCAATCAGTCCTCTAATTTGTGATCTAATAAGGGAGTTGCAACGAAAACCTGCATGCACACCGGCCCTTTACCGAAAGGATTACCCACCCCTGGTCTATAGTGTATGTATCTGAGTTAATGGTTTATTATCTATTTCTGCAATCAACCTTCCAAATTCAAACACTCAATAGTCTGTGACATTAGTAATATGTTCTTCTGCAGCTGTGGTCAAGCTGGAATCCATTTTTTTTCCAAATGAAATGTGCTTGTGACATAATGGGTATTTGATCTCCAGTAAGGTACCTAGGTTTAAGATAAATTCTAATAGATTTTGTTTAGGCAGTTTAAACATGTGCCATTAACCTATTTACATAAAGCAGTTCAGTTCCTTTCCTGTTTAGCAGGTGTTTGTTACATTTATGTATTACAGCTTAAAATCATGTGTGTTCATGCGCATTCACAATCCAGAGTTTAATTTGCAATTTCTAAAGAAATTCCACACAGTCTATTCCAGTTCACATATCAAAATTAAGCTGTGCCTTTTATACCGTACTGCCTTATGATCTCAGTATAGTGTGACACTAAATGCTCAAATAATCTGCATAAATAATGTGTTTCCTTTTCCAGGAAATTGTAAATGCTTTTAATTGATCTTAATACAGTTGACCTTGCCCTACATTCTCCGCCTGTCATTGTTCCGCTCAGGCAATGTGACACTCCAGTGTGTAACAAAGGAAAAACACAGATGTGCCTTACCGAAGGCTTTAGCTATTCTTAAAGCCCTTTTATTATGCTGTACGGCAGAATATTTCCCTAATAATAGTAAGTAATGTGGCTCTCAGGTATCACAATGCCTCCTTTAAGACAAACTGCCGTGTTATCGCATTACGACAGATCTGATTGAGCTTAACCTGTGAATAAGCATTCCTGTGTCCTCACTAGCAATTCACAGTGTGTGATAGCAAAAACCTCCATTAGCCTTTAGCTTTTGCAGTATTTGTGTCATTTAGTCTAAATCAGATGCATGCAGATTATACTGTGCAACATTTTAATACAGTGCACATATAGGTGATGGTGAAGGTACCAAATTAAAATCCCAAAGATACAGCTAGCAGCTATATTGTTGATGAAGGGGCTGTGTAAGTACTATGTACTTTATAATTTGAATGTTTTTGCACTTTAAGCATGGTGTAATGATCCTGATGCTCATTAAGTGTGCTAGAGGTAAAGGGAGCAGTGCTGGGGGGTTTGACCCTGGAAGGGACCGAAGACACCGTAAATGGTTATTAGGAGATAATAAGTACAAAAGGCGTAAGCCTGCAGATGGAAGGGGCATGGGACAAGCTCAGGAACAGAGTAGAGATACTCCGCCCTGAAGTGCACCCAACAGTTAGGTGTATGTTTATAAAACTCTATCCTTTCTTTCACGATTTTAAATTTTGTTTGTTCATCATCTCTCTACTGCCATTGTTGTCATTCAAAGGCAGTGCAGTTCTACTGGTCCTGTGATCTCGTCGTCAGAGAATTCAAGGCTCCCTGTACCGTTTCCGATCCTCCATTCCTTTCCAGTGCGATTTGCACAGAGCTGCGTTGCATAACAGCTATTCCCCATGTGCTCTGGTGTTGCCTGTGAGCAGATCTGAGTCATTCTAATAAATTAGCAGGAGCATGGTTTAGACTTCGCACGCTGTCATTCAGCGTGTTCCGATCAATACCACCTGACTTCCTGTTTCCTGTGATGCGCACACTTATTTTGTGCTGCCATCCCACTCCTGACAAAGATGAAAAGCAAAAAAAAAAAAAAAAAACATTCTGAAGAGGAGTATAAGTTTACAGTGAGACTGGCTGGATGATTAGTCAGCCAGTGTCTGTGTGTGTGTGTGTGTGTTTGTGTGCGTATGTGTCACAGTTACCATTAATAATTGATGGAGTCTCGCAAACTAGGCATGGGCTGGCAGAATGTGTCGTCGGGTGAGAGCAGCACATATAACTGAGGGGGCGCACCTGTGGTGCCCGTGACCCAGCTGTCCTGCTGCTGACGCTGCGCTGCTCTGGGCTTCTGTTCGCGCTCCTGCGAGGGGAAACAGAGAAAGCGCTGTAAGAAGCGTAAGAGGCAGACACGGGAAGGCCGCAGCCAGGAGGAGGGAGACTAAGGCAGCGCAGCCTGACTTTCGCGCCTGTTTGTTTCTTTGGAAGTAATGGCACCATGAGCCGCCAAGCTTACTTCTACCGCGTCCCGCCGCAGGAGCTGCACAGGAGAAGCCAGCCGCAGCCGGAGCCGGCCAAGACCAAGGCTCTGCAGACGGTCATAGAGATGAAGGTAAGGCCAGTCTCGGGGGGCAGGGCCTTCCACACCATAGCAGCCCCACACCATAGCAGCCTCTCCCTGTTGCTGAGCGATGCCCTTCCGCTGACACGGCTCCTCTCCGCTGACCTTATTGCCATGACAGGGTGTTTGCTGCCTGAGTTTAAATCCCACTCATTTCGAGGCTTTCTTAAATGCATAAGCATCATTAGTGTTAGCCTGTCTGCTCCTATACATAATACTTTCTGTTATGCTTTATTAGAAAAAAATTGTGGCTACTAAAACTTCTCCTGAGGAATATAATTGATTATTATGTGACAGCAGTTCAGTGTACTATTCATATAAGCTTCCCAGTAAAGTCCCGTCCCCGAACTCTGTCCTCTTTGGAGAGGACCAAAGACTGCATAACACCTCAATTAGTGTATTATTTAAAAGCAGAACGATTTTGTAATCCTACCCCTCGCCGTCATCGCAGAAGCTACTGCAGCATGCCGCATGCCACCATTCGACAATGTACAATTTATCACATTTTTCAGGATTGTTACCTATATACCTGTATTTTGTGTGAAAATATGAAAGTATCATGACAAAAGTTGCTTTTCATGTAGATACATTATTTGCATTTCATTTATAAGAATTATAAGTTAATGGCATATAAGGAAATCACAGGTGTTGTTTATTGCTGACACCAGGGAGTGATTACATTCTAAATGGATGGAAATTTGGATGCTTATGAAAGAAAATGAAAGTAGGTCACTTATTGGAAAATTTGTTTATAACTAATGTAACATATGGAAGTCGTCCCTCTAGCTTTAGCCTTTTGATGTGAGCATCAGCTTTGAAAAATGCCATCAGCTGCATGCTGTGGCCAGCTGAGAAGTTTATTCAGTTGCAATGCTTCTCTATATCTGATGAAACCATGTTAAATTTCACACACTTTACCTGCAGTGGGATTTAACTGCTTACCCTTTTTGCGGCTATTGAAATCTTAGTTTTAGTACTTTTTAAAATTGATTTTTATTGTTGTCCCCTAGTAACAGTGTTGTGGTTTAAGAGAGCAGTTTCCATGACAACTGAAATGAGCTAATGAAGGAGTGGATTTAGTGTCAGTATGAGATTAGCGGGCTTCTCGTTTTAGTCACGTTTTTGGGTCGTGAATATAGTTGTAAGAATTTGAGTTTCAGCTAACGCCTCACTTTAAGCATAGAAGGATCTGATGAATTTCAGATTTTGCTTGTGTGTACATGTGTGTGCAAAAAGAAGCAAATGCATGCTCATGCATAATCAAATCTCATACGCCAAAAAAAGCTAATTAGCATAGCGATGCACGCTCAGTGTATGTCACCACGAAACAGCATATGCCTAAGCTCACAGATTCCGCGATGCCACGAACCTTAAATTATAAAACATCAAGATGATTGTGCCAACTTAGGTGCATTTGTTAAGTGTTTTGCTCTGGTTTTCCTGATTCAGTGTTTAGTATTTCAGATGCTCACATGCTACACAAGCTAACTGGGGTGACACGAGAATGACTTTCAGTGTGTTGCGCACTGTGTCACCTGTAATACTGATGCTGTTGCAGCGTACTGCAATGGCTGATAGACAAGAACCTATTGATCATAATACATACATATCTGATCTCATGATTAGCAAAAGGATGGTACTCAACCTACAACTGCCCCAGTACTTAGTTTTATTTCATCATGAGTAAAATTTATAATGTTACAGGTGACAGCAAGCCTTTCTGGCTTGTAAAAGGTCAGTAACAGGTATACACATATTATGTATATGTACATGCACACACATATATGCCAGGATACCTATCAGACGTTGTTGCTTAAGATGTTTTGAAGGCCATGCTACAGCATTGTTCCAGTTGAGGCTGAATAGGTCTTTACAGGGGCTAACTGCTGTGTAAAGTTTCCCAGAGCAGACTCTCAGCAGTCATGGCCTATGGAAGTGTAAGGCACAAACTGAAACATGTGTGTTGTATAACTTTTACAGAATTCAGCACCCCCTTTCTGTTTTGACCCAGATGTGATATGGCAGGTACAGTATGCCATTGTTTTTTTTTTTTTTTTGCTGTGAAGTGCTCTTTCAACCATTTTACCCCACTTTCCAATATATGTCTGTATGATATACATAAAATCCTGACAATTACTAACTTTACCCTTTTGCTTCTGGTGACTGCATAATACTGAAAGAATATAGAGATATATTCTTTTCTCCCTGACCTTAATTTGGGCTGTCCATGTGTGCAGTGTTAGAGTTCTGAAGTGACACCAAGCAAGTGTTGGACGAAGCACCCACGTTTAATTCAGTTTAAACGTATTGCAGCCTACACTGCAGTGACTGAACAGCCGTGTTTAGCTGTTCCTAATTTAGTCAGCTGTATTTTCTGTCTTATAGTCTTCTGGTTTGTTGTGCTGATTGGCTTTTCAGAAATATAATCCATTAAATTATATTTCCATTGCTTATTTGCTTGCGGTTTGCTTCTCTTGGCTGCTATCATGATCCCTGTGGTAGTCAATAGATGTTGAGTTTGTCTGTCATCACAGGTAAGGATATTATATTGGTTTTAGAAGTATGAGAGTTACAATTTTCACGCATGTTGCTTGGTTCTGGTTGTCCATTTTACCCAAATCATGTATAGTACTCCTCCTTATACATATAAACTCAAGTTAAACTTAACAACAAACTTTGTGCAGGCTGTATTGTATTTTTGATTAAATGAATAATGAATGAATGATTAAACTGTTAAATGAATAATCATATTTTCCTAGATGAAGGTAATGGTGTTCTGTCCAGTAGGGTAATGCTTTGAGATCCCTGCTTCGACAAGGCCTAAGTAGTAAATTGAACAAAAACACAAATGGTTTTTGACATATTTATGAACAAGGGGAAAAAGGGGGGTTTTCGTAGTTTTTAGGGATGCTCTCATGTCCACTGGTAATTTCTGGCCCTTGTGAATTCACTTTATAATGTACAAGCACCCCCACCTGCCCCATGTTGCTCTGAAAGGTTTCTGTGGTGACAGGTCTCTTTGAAAGGCATTTGCCTGTGCTGAGGTATCTGGTTTTCCTTTATGCAGGAAGAATGGCCCGAGGGCAAAGATGAATAATGTAGCATTTGGGCGCTGTCCTGGAAACAATGGCATTGTTTATTGTGACAGCAGGCCATGTGTTGTGAGGGGTCAGGTGGGTGGGGGTAGGGGGAGGGGCATAAGCGCTCTGTCTGATTGGTCCCCAGGTTCAGTATCATCACCACTGTCGCCGTGAAACCGACTGGAGAAATGTCTTTGCTGGACTGGAGCTGTGCTTCAGGTGTTGCCAGTGAAAGGTCCATTGTGAATGTAGCCCTCGTGCACCGCAAGTGGCCCACACAAAGCCCCCACAGTGAGCTGACGTGCACATTGATGTTGGCTCCGGTGGCCCGGTCGAAACTGAAGTCGCTTCTCTGATTTCCCCTAATATTTATTTTATTTACACACAACTCACTCTCAGGAGAGGAGAGGCGTTACATATGCTGATACGAGCTTTTGTTGAAACATTTTATTCACTTATTCCTGGATCACGCTGGAATTAACTTGGAAAAATGGATGTTTCGTTTCTATTATGGAAATATAAATCCTTGTTTATTAAGTGAAAGATATACTCTAGTTGGCCATCTGAAAAAAGCTATTTTTTTCCTTTTTGCTCTGCTGATGTTTAAAATGTTCTGGAGGAGTGAGTAGAGTATAATCTGCAGAGAAGTGATGGCTTAGCTGATACTAATAGTAAATAAAGTAACTTTTCCCATTCACATCAGATAGGGGGGAGAAATTAATATTTAATTCATTCCTCACTAACCAACACCAGTGGAACTGAGCCTGATGCCCTTTTATCTCCCAGAATGATCTCTATAGGTTTATTTGTTTTTATTTTTTATTTTATTTTGGTGTGCATGAAAAAAAATCACTTTAAAAAACTTTTAAAAAACAGTCCACAAAGGGCCTAAAGTACTTTGCATTATTAATTCATCTGCAAATTCTCGTGCAGGACACCAAAATTGCATCTCTTGAACGGAATATAAGAGACCTTGAGGATGAGATTCAGATGCTGAAGACTAATGGATTGCTCCATACGGAGGACAGGGAGGAGGAGATGAAACAGATGGAGATCTACAAGAGCCATTCCAAGTTTATGAAGAACAAGGTATTGCTGCTGGAGTTCCTGTTCGGGATGGATAGACTGCTGATACGCGTGACTGTGCGCCATCACTAATAAGCGCCTTTCCTGTTTCGTGTTTGCACCATTTCATACACGTTCTGTGTCCCCTTGGTGATGAAAGGGGATCAGACATAAGCTGCTACTGTCCATGCACTGTAACGTCTCAGATATCACGCCATTAATAAAAGCGTGTGCTCCTTCGCCCGGGGTATTCTCTCCCATCCAGCTCTTTCTGCAGCCTTCACTGGCTGCTTCATCACCGCTCGGGTTTCAGCATCCAGTTGTCCGTTTTTTTTTGTGCCCTTTTGATCCCCTGGCAGGAATGTTGAAAATGTGAATTTTCTTTTTATTCGTACGTATTTGCGTGTTATTTTTTGCCCCCACGTTTTTTTCCTTTTCCTTCTCTAACAGACTTTATGGAAGGTGCTCTGTCACCTGAGGCGTGACGAAGTGCCTCCTTCTTTGCCAAATTGCTGTTTAAATAATATTTATTATTCCATCATCTGTGGTATCTTCTTCGGATGCCTTTCAGCGGCTAGGGCTGCTGATTATGACCGTTGATAAATCAAAAGGGGGGGGGGAGCTCTCCTGATAAGGAACCCAAGGTTACAGTTTTCTACACAATGGCCTTTTGATAGAAAACAGCTCTGGGTGCGATAATCCTTCATAGGGCATCATAGCGACTCTTGACCTTTTTGAAATGAACACTTATTTGTACCATGTGTAAGAAAAGAGGCCTACTTTATCCGAGTGTAATAACGTTACAGAATGTGAAAACAGGGAAGCCTTTCATGGAATTTTTTTTTTTAATCAAAGGTGGAGCTGAGGTATAATTTAATGGAGAGTGCATGCCGACTTTCTTTGATGGATTCATTATTTATGATGGGAGAGCCTTTTTCTGAGGCATTACACAATCTACAGCGTGTTTTGCTTTGTTTACTTTGACAGACAGTTCTAAGACAATCCCAGACCACTGTAATATGTAAAATGTGGCATCACTCTAGGAAGCATGGGGGCAAATAATTAATACCAATAATTTACTTTAGTCAGGAAATGATGACATCTTTAGGATATTAAATTTTCCTGTTATTCTTCATTATTGCCTATATTACGCATAAAATTTAGTACCGACAGTATAAAAATGTTTGATGTTTCTTTTGTGTTCATTAACTCAAAGAAAGTAAATAACTACATCTCTTTGACCTGTAACAGGCTATAGTCAAACAAGTGCATCATAAAAAAACAAACAAAAAAACCTTTTTCCCATTTTGCAAGTTATTTTTCATTGCTGACTTATTATTTAGCAATTAGCTGGACTTGTTTTTGTTCTTGTTTTTTTTTTTTAGGATAAATTTACACCCCAGTTTTCTCTGGGGACTTCCAGGACTACTGTGAGGTCATATGACCCCGCATTCCACATTTCTCGCCGCTCTGGGATATCAGATCGCTCAGAAGTACTTTTTCTTTTCTTTTTTTTTTCTTCTTTTTTGAATGAGTTGGTCTTGCATTTTTTGTGAATTTTTATGCTATGATGTGCTCAGTCAAGTACTGTTAAGAAATCTCCGGTTTTCAAATTTTTGGCAGAAGGCTGCAGCCTGTGTGCGCACTGTCACAGAGCCGAATTTGACTTCCTCACCGAATTCTGCCCAGCGTTATGCAGTTCAGAAACGCAGCCCATGATCTGCCAGATATTTGAATGTGATATTTCTGCCCGATGTACGTTTCCCTTGCAAACTTCTGTCATCCCGCATTTTGAAAGCCGGGGAAGACACCCTTCTTGTTTTCTCAGTATGCTCTGGCTTGGGAATGTGTGTGCTTGTGTTTTGGCCTTTCTGAGACCCACCTGTACATTTTGGCTTTTTTGTTTTGCTACCTACTGGAGGTCTGCAATGCCTATATTTCAACAGTGCAGGTGAATTGGGAATTAGTCTTTTGGATTTCCAATACAAAACCATAGCTCTCTGCCTTGCTTCGCCAGAATTCCCTTAGCCTGTCAAATGCCAAATAAAAATAGTTTCTTTTTGATTTCCTTTCTCCACAACCATATATTTGTTTTCCAGATTGATCAGCTGAAGCAAGAACTGTCAAAAAAAGAGTCTGAGCTCCTAGCCTTACAAACTAAGCTCGAGACACTCAACAATCAGAACTCGGACTGCAAACAGCACATCGAGGTGCTGAAAGAGTCTCTAACTGCCAAGGAGCAGCGCGCTGCCATCCTGCAGACAGAGGTGAGTCTGAACTTTGACCTACAGCTTTGCTTTGCCAATTTTTAAAAGTTGTCTCGTCCACATAAGAAACAGTTTCTAATCTTGCTTCTGGTGGTGTCATGGTATAACCGTGAACTTCAGTAACCTTTCACCGTGCAGCCTGTAGCGAGGCCTGAATATGAATAGAGAATCTTATTGGGTATGTGGGGCTCTCTTTAATGAGTGTTTCACACAGCCAGGAAAGACTGGCAGCATTTTCATCGGCCCCTTTGAAGTTGTGAATATCTTTGTGGGTCTGATGATTTTATCGGCTGGAACTTAATAGGAATTTTTAGAAACTTCTGTTGAGTTGGAAGTGATACTTAAGATCCCTTTGAATGGGAAATTGAGAGCATTTCCTAACGATGTGCCCTCTTCATTACAGGAAGCAATTTTGGATGAAATTAGGTGTAATTGTCTATACATGTGCAAAGAATTTGGGGTCGAGGAGGCCGAATACATCATAGTGGAAGACATTAGTGTTGAGGTTATCAGGAAACCAGTGCATTATGGGTTAATACATAATTGGATCTAATGCACCTGATATATGACACTTACTTTCAGTGCTCCAAAGGACACTTTAATGTCAGGAGCTAAACATTATAAATTCAACATTATAATGGGGTCTGTCAAGGAGAGTCTTCCTCATTCTGTGCCTTCTGGAGATTGCCTCATTCATTTGTTTCAGGTTGAGTAGAGTCTGATGAAAAGAGACAGTGATTTCTGTGTCCAGTATGTTTCTGAAAAAATGGTGGATGAAGCAGCCAGTGACAAAAACAGAAGCAAGCAGGAACAGGCAGGACGGGAGTGGGGTTTTGGTGTCTGTAGGGTGGCCTGCAGGCTTTTTCCAGATCATTAAACATTCTCTCAGTGATCACTGATATGTCATACATATTCATTATTGGTCACAATTCAAAATTCAAACAATATCAAACATTTTTAAATAGCCTGGCCTTATGTTTTTAGGAAAAGAAAGCCCAAGACAGTAACATAATTAACAGTGCTGATATTAAAATTAATTACAAATAAACCATTTGCAAAATACAGAAAGTAAAAAAAGCCTTCACACATGTTCACAAATGTTTACTATGTAATTCATAGAAAGCCATATTGATATTGTTACATAGTTAAAAAAGGTTCATTTAACCAACACAATAACAAAAATCCATTGTTTGTTAGAGCTATGAGCTGAAACCTGTCTAATAGAGGATGCTTGCCCCTCGTGTGTGATACTGCTGTGTTAGACCAGGGGGCTCAGCTGTGAAGCCTAGCTGATAACGAACGTGGTTTGGGCACATTCGGTGTCCATGGATGACGAGTCATACAGCCCTGTGAGTGTCCTCATGAGTGTGGAGTTTGTATGATCTCCCCCTGTCATTGTGTGGTTTCCTCTGGGTACTCTGATCTCCCCCCACATCCATGCTCAGGTTTAGTGGAGTTACCAAATCGCCTATAGGTGTGAGTGAGTGGTGAATATGTGCCGCAGTATGGGTTGCCTTGTGCCTGTAGTTTCCGGGATAGGCTCTGGACCCCCCACGACCCTGACTAGGAGAAGCAGTTACAGAATTTGGATGGGTTCAACTTCCAGATCTTTCCCACTGATTCCAGTAAAAGTGTGTAGTGTACAATGTGTTTGAACAGGCTGTAGGTGGAGAAATCGGGTGGTGATGGGGAAGGTTCGGGAGGCATTTCTGTGAGCAGCTGTTGTAGAAACATGACTCCTTAATTTGGCTTGGTTCCATTCACTCTCAAAGTAAGTACTGCATCATATTTTTCCCCAGTGTTACCTGAAAATAAGAACACAGAGGTCTTTACAAAAGTATAGCAAAAAACCTCTATAAAAAAAATTATAAACAAGATTTTTTGTAACATGTATATGATATGAAGGCAACAAGCATTATTGCAGAATTGTACCTGGCCTTTTTGGGTAAAATATTACAGTGAGCCATTTATGTCTTCACTGTCAGCATCGAAACACACACACACACACGCACACACCCACTCACGCACTCACACACTCACTCACTCACTCACACACAGACTCGCGTACCTATCTAAATGGGGACCATCCATTTATTTATATGGGAAAAACCCTAATCCCAATCGTGACACCCTTAACCCCCACCCAGCCCTAACCTTAATCATAAGTCACCAAACAAAATACAAGACTTTTACTTTTTTGATTGTATTCCCAATTTTTAATAAAATGAAGTCTGGATTAGTGATGACCAAAAAAAATTACCTCATTAGTCACATTTTTTGAGGTTTTGCTATACTTGTGAGGTCCTTTGACCCTCTGGTCCTCACAAGCATAGCAAGACCTATATATACACACACAAATATTTTGTGACTAACCAGTATCAGTATCCATATATATATATATATATGTGTGTGTGTGTGTATGTATGTATGTATGTGTATGTGTATGTGTATATATATATATATATATATATTACATTTGAATGGGTTATAATAGTATGTGCTGTTCTGAGTACATCATCACATATAGCACTGATGAGTTTCTCAAGCTTACAGTTTCTATTATTTATCTGGAATTTTCCAGCACCCCAATGATTTCTAGCCACTCAGCCAAACCAAAGGAATCAGTATGGAATGAGATGTTCCTCACATCTTGATGCGTCTTTACCTTGGACTGAGGCTCTTCCGAGGGCAAAACAGGGGCAAAACCCTATATTGCGATGTGTACTTAATGTTTTGTAGGGTCAAGTCTGCATTAGCTGGGAATAACATGTATCACATGCATGCTCTCCTGGTTGTTAATGTAGTAGTAGAGTTGGGCGATATAAATGATATATCAACATATTTTCACATTGAATTTAAATCAAAATAGCTACATTCACATGACAAGCCTCATTGTTCAATTCCAATGTTTTGCTCAGTTTGGATTTGCCTTTATGAGTCATATTCATAATTACAAGTCACCTGTAATGTCCATCTGACCATAAGATAATCCTTTATTAGTTCCACAAGTGCCCTCTCCTTGCACGTCTACATTGTTAAGTTTTTGCACATGTCATCTCTGTCACCAACAACAAAAACATTCAGCACAGACATACAGGTAAATAAATATTTCAGGGATTCTGTTCAAACCATTCTCATGTCATATGGACAAGAATCTGGCTGTTTCTCAATACTAGTACTTGAACATACTTGTGTTCTCATGTACCCGTTTTACGTCATCTTCCATTGCCGAAGATCAGTTCCAATACTAAAGAACAGAAGTACAGGAGACAGTAAAAATCCCAGGATGTTGTTCTTGCCCTGCCTCAGATATCAAGGGTACATCAATTGCATCCTCAACAAACTACAGTAGACTAATCCCATGATTCATTACTCCAAAGTTTGTTCCAGGGAGGCAAGTTAACAAGACCAGTCTTGCCAAGACCACAAGTACGATCTGAACATTCTTGGCATTGAGAAATAACCGTGGACACATACTCGATCTCGAACCACATATGAAATTACTATTTTAATTTGAAAAGATAGGATTTCTGTGTCCACATTGCCCCAAAAACATCAAATCTATCCATGTCACATTAAGGCAAAAAAAAAAAAAAGATTTGGATCACTTCAGCCTGGTAGTGTGAACGTAGCTATTAAGACCACCATGAAGTCATACAAACAAATCTCTCCTTGCTGTCTCTGCTTGTTCTCATTGGCTAATCCACGTCATCCCAGACACTTTGAGCTACTTCAGGTTTTACAAACTACTTTAAACCTGAAAGGCTCCTTTGCTTGGTTAAATAGTTCAGTTCTTCTTGCGCTTTGACTGGTTTGTGTCCTTGATTGAAAGACTCATCTAGCTGTTTCACATTAACATTAGTGATATGTGCATGATTATAGGAGACTGACCAATCAGTGCACAGTGCATAAGTGAAATCCAGGTTCTTTTAATTGAAATGGTAATTTATAAATCCTGTCCTAGTCAAAGATGACATGGATTATCTGGTCACCCTACAATAAGGATTCCCACTTTCAATCTGAAGAAGCATGGGATAAATTGCATCTCATATTGGTTGTGAAGCAGTCAGATAAAACACCTAGCAATAAACTTTACTGCTGATGTTTTCTAGTGTTATGCCCTACTTCAAAAAAGTTTATTTTTGTATGGTCCATTTACTAAAATTATATTTCAGTTTGTAGTCCATTCAATTTGTGGCTTTTTTCATGTTCTGCATTTGTTTATGGAAAATATTAGCAGAAATAATGTCTTGAATTACACCGTTATAATTATCAATACCTAATGACATGAAAAAATATTGTGATAAAATATTTTGCCATATCACCCAGCAGTACCTAGTAGAAATTAATGTTACTGCCTCTATTTATCTGATCTCTTCCTGTGTTAGTTCTAATTTGGCAGCTGAGGTGGGACAGCGTTCCATATGAGAGACAGTTGACTGTAATAATGGAGTTCCATGGCTATTCCGTCATTAAAGGTATTATTAATGGTGTTTATAGGGATAATTATGGGCATTTTTTTGATAAATGGCTGGATTGATAACAATTTGAGTTGCTTTAAACAGTTTGGTATTTACATTTTCCTGTGGCCCATTAGAACCTCTTGGATGAGGGAAGCTGCTAAATGTAACCCTGATCAAAATGCACAGGAAAGCTGAGCATCACCAGACGGTTCTCCTCGCTGCCATCCAGGGTGTGGAAAGAGTTTCCTGCAGGAAAGATCTAAAACTGGGATGGACAGTATACTTAATGGGCATGTTTAGTGGAGTGCCAATAAATCAGGGTGTCAGAATTGTAAACGATCTTCAAAATGATTACCATCTGTGACAGGAATATTCACAAAGCATTAATGAACGTGAGTGTGCTGTGATTTGAACAGGAAGCAGGTGCTACCTGAGATGTGTTATAGTACCGGTTACAATTATGGAGACCTGCGATAATTCTGTGTTGCGGTTGCACGTTCATTAACCCCTCTACCCCCTAACCCTGTCACCACACACAGAAAGCACACATCTTTCTTGAATGAGGCCTTTCTTCTGCATGCTGCTCCGGCCGCCGCCTTGGCTCTGCAGAGGCTGTTGTCCGCTGTGCTTCGCCCGCTTTCTCCTCTGCGATCCGGCCATTTTCTCAGTCTGTAGGGGAGTCGGAGATGTTAGCCTGGTGTAACAGCTGCTAGTGCGGCTCTGGCTGTGCCAGGGCTCTTCTGAAGTGATACCTTCTCATGTGAGCCACTGCCCAGGCTCTGTTATGTACAAACAGCTGATCACATCTGCATTACAGATGAGATCTGCCCAATAAAGTATCATCAGAGAAAGATCCTCATGCTACATATAATAACAAAGTACCTATATAAAAATAAAAAAGTTTAAAAATAAAAGTTCCTTCAGCTTATAAAATCCAAAGAAAGGAAAATAAAACAATATATGTATAGTTTATATTATCTATTTATTCTGTGTACTCTAAGGTAACAACTCTAAGGTAACAGATCAGACTCATTCTATCAAGGAAACCAAAGGTGTGTTTACACAGGTGTTAGAGGTCACGTACTATCTTTTTGAAAGGTATGCACATTTGGGACAACATGACACAGTCAGTGGGACGATAGTACCTGACACAGCAGCACGGCAGAGTACCAGAGTCTGCATGAAGACCCTTCTTTCTGTAATATAACATGGATACCACTGATAAACAATATAACACACTTACCACTTTGTCCTTTGCTCAGGCTTCAGCTACTGCTGAAGTTTCAGAAACATTGCTGCACGTCAAATGATATCCTCATGTCATTAATGACCATGGAACCATTCATTTTACAGAACATGATATGCTATGGTATTATAATGCCTATGTTGCCTTTGTGCAACAATGAAAAGTTTAATTGGGTAATTTTATTTTTTGTAGTCATTCAGGCACAGAGTAATAACTGTATAGGTCTATAAAATATTGCTGTGGTTTATTAGTGTTTATTTGAGTCAGAGAAATCACATGCATAACACTGTATGTACAAACATATTTCTGTATTTCTCTTGGCTCACTGGATTCCACTCCTCGTACCGAAGCGCTGAGTTTGTTTGGTGTGGCATGCTAAAAAGTGTCCCATCCAGGGTGGACCCCCACTTTGTGACCTATGGGCAAGACTCCAGGCCCCCTGGTCATGTTTGAATATGGATGGAACATTGTTAAAAGAGGCAGTATGCAAATCTGAAGTCCATTTTGTGATTCTGTGTCTGTGTATGTTGTGCATATAATTGCCAAAGCGTGACATTTGTTTTGTTGAGTTGCAGTCTATGTCTTCACATAGAATACATCCATCTTCCAGTCATTTATCCATTAATAAGGGACATTAGATCTCTTTTGATACTTTTTTGCATTTCGTTGACATTTGAAACATGCTGTGCTGAGGCAGTTAGGGGCTGAACATCTGGAACAGGGGGAAAAACTTTTGGCATTTGTTTTGGCCACTCAGTGATGAGCCTGCAATCCCACTATAAAGCACAAAATCCTCACTGTTGTTAAGCTTAACAAAGCTTGTGACCCTGGCAGCTGCTGGGATAGCTAAGTGGAACAGCAGCCACTGTGCAAGCATCCTGCATGCAGTGCTCAGACCTGAGCCCTTCACCTGCCAAATTGGGGTGGCCTCCTTCTAAAGGAAGAAGGGTTCTAAAGGTTCTGCACTGAATGTTAGTCGGGCTGAGCTCAGGGGCCTGCCCAGTGTAGCGCTGGCTTCCAGTCCAGTAGCTCCACTGCAGCTGTCCTGCCTTATAGGCCCTATGTACGCCAGTTAGTTTGATGAGCCATCTTTTGTAATGGTTCTCCGTTACTGGGACAGGCAGGTTAGGAGAGCCACCATGTGACTAATGGCTTTTTGAGTGTCAGCTTTTCCATCTTTCCACTGTGATGTCGATACCCAGCGAGTGACGCATGGCACCCATGCGGTCTGGGACGAGGTCCACGTCATAGATATATCAGCAGCTTCCTGGTGCCAGTGGTGCTTTCGGGTCAAAGGGATGGCGCGCTGCCATATGTAAAAGGCAGACGGAGGCAGTGCGAGGGCAGGTGGTCCCGTCATTATCGGAGAGCCAGGAGAGCTCTGAAAATCTCTGCTTGTACATCACGCTGTGTGAAATCTGGGCGGCGAGCGCAGCAGCCAAATGATGACCAAAGTCTACTCCAGACCTCACGCAGGAGAGCTGTACTTTGGGGGGTTGTTTCTGTAGATTAAATCAGATGACTTTAAGGAGTTTATTTTGTCAGCTCTGGAGCTGTGAGTCAGGAAATACTAAACGTGATAATATGATTAGTGCAGGCCATCTCTCTAGAAACCTGCTAAGGCTAAAAGTCTTTCATTTCCTTTTAAGCTTCTGTTTAGTGAATATTTTTTGCGAAAAATAATTTAAGTTGATCTGATTTCCATGTACGTGCTCTCTACACGCACAACCTGCAATTGTGTCAAATGTTGTGTTGCTAAAAAAATGCTGGGAGGTTCCTACAGTGTCATCTTTCCAGAGTGTCCAAGGTTTCTCAACCCGGTCCTCGGGGACACCCAATCAGTCCACATTTTCGCTCCCTTCCAGCTCCCTGCCAGACAGTTTACATTTTTGCTCCCTCCCAGCTCTATACTAGGAAGCCGGGAGGAAGCAAAAACGTGGACTATCTGGGGGCCCCCGAGGACCCCGTTTGAGAAACACTGCTGCAGATGACCTCAGCCTAATGAAGCCTGCAGCCATGTGGCTGTATTTAATTGTGACTTTAGGGTTAAACATGTAGCCTGTGCTGACCCGGCAGGACCCGGCTTCCTCCCTCCCTCACTCCCTAGTATTCAGGAACGGCCGTCCCGTGTTGTTCATGGCAGCACCGTCGGACGACTGGAAAACACGCTGCGCTCCAAAGTAAAGATTATTTGTGTTTTGGAACCAGTCAAGAAGCGAATGTGGAAAAGCTATAAAGCAGAGTTATGCGAAACAGAACTGAGATGACGAGATATTTAATGGTTTACACAGAGGTGTGCAAACTGTCATGGAGCTTAAAGAACACTTGTAGTGAGTTCAGTCGGAAACAGCCCTAGTGTATGAATCACTTTTGTATGTCGGTGCATCAATAAAGCTGGGCCATGATGGTTGTATATGTTGTAGGAAGGATTAAGCAGATAGAGCATGTCAAATATTGGGTTATATTGAGCTTATATAGCCATAGTAAGGCAAACTTATCAATGTGTACATTGTGCATGCAGCTCAGCACAGGAAAGAACAGTGTACCTATACTGTGGTTTTAAAAAGAATGATGTCTCTTTTGGTCTGCTGCTGGGAGGTCTTTGCATATGCACCACTTTGTATGTAATTTGTCAGTTTGTTCCAAAGAGAAATATAGAGGAACCAATGATGCAGCTGTACCTGAGTTATTCTCTTGATCTGTGAGTATATTTGTGTAAAATGGGCTAAAATAAGTACCTGATATTTGCATGTATGTGTGAGGTGTTTAGGCCATCAGATTTAAGCTTTGTTAGGGTGGCTTGGTACAGCAGTGTGAAACATCTTTCCGGAAGGTACAACTGACAGGCTCTGGCAGGACGATGGGCCAGCGTGAGGGAGATCCCTCTGCTCCATGTCTGTGGTCCTGAGCGCCAAGCAGACAGGCTAGCAGGTAGTGTTTTAACAACCCTGTTAATGGCGGCCCAGCTGGGGATTAGAGAATCTGCATGCCCTCTGTCGATGAGGATGTTTATCTGGGTAACACCTCTATACCTTATTTTATATCAAAGTGGGGGGCAGGGGGTGGGGAGGGGCAAAATTGAGAACAGCAGGTACTTTGGTGTACCCTAGTGTAAACAGAGGGGGCAACATGATCACCCTTTCTAATTTTGGTCTCACAGGGAGAAAGGTTAGCCGTAATAACCTTTGTATCGAAAGAGGCAGCATCGCAGTGAGTGGCCTGGCTGGGAATTTGAGGCAGTGATTGCAGAGTGTGGAGCTTAATCACTGGAGGCCTGCTTCTCGGTGGGGCCCAGGTCGGCATGCCACAGCCCCCCCCGAGCCCCCCTTAACCTCACCCCGCCCCTCTGGCCACCCCTTTTTTACTTGACTTTGCCCAAAGGGTTCCTGAGAGTAAACGAAAGCTCGTGTGCATCACTTATTTTGTTGACATGTGGTACCAATTTCCTCAGTCCCCCCCTGGCCCCCCCCCCGCCCTCATCACAGAAGGGAGAAGGCTGCAGGCCGGGCCTCCTTCTAAGCTCCATACTCCCAGTCATGTTGCCCTGATGGCTTCGCTTTCCCTCGTAATAATAAGTTAAATATGTCACGAAAATGCAGCCGTGGCTATAAAAGGCAAGGAAGAAAGGGGAGATTTCCCTCTGGGTCCGGTGGGTGCTGAGCAGTGTTTGTCATGTCACGTTCCTGCCTTATTCTGGGTCTCTTTCTCTCACGTACCCCGACTGTCGAGGTTCTAGGATCTAGACTGTTCTGGCCCTCAGATGAGGAGAAAGCTCAGCATTAGCATTCTCATGGAGACTCTGGGGTCCTGTTCGGGGAACGTGATATAAATAGCAGCAATCCGCCATTTTTCGGTCTGTATATCCTGTATGTCCTTAAAAGTAGTATTTTTAAAAGTAAAGAATTATCTCCTTCCTTTTTCATTTACTAAATTTTATATGTGCAAATGTTTTATAGAGTTTTCACGTTTTAAATACTTATTATAAATAAGTCTTTAGAAATATCATGTCCGGGGTCTGCCTCTGCCTGGACCCACCATGACCATAACCAGGTTAGAGGATGGATGGATGGATGGATGGGTGGGTGGAAGTATTTACAAAGATTGCCTCTTCATCCAAGTCGGTGTGCCTGCAGATGATGAATAATTACTATCCTAACCAGCTGTAAGTAACTCCTTACCCCAATAATGAGCACTTGCTTCCTCCCACTGCCAGGATGCAGTAATTCACCAAGTTGATAACTTTGCCCTCCACCCGACATCCTCACCTCCCATGATGAGTGACGAGTGTGGAGCCACCATTGACCTATGACAGAGCTCACGGTTTGGTGTCGGTATTTGGGGGAGGGACACTCTGAGGAAATTGCCACGGCACCCAGGCTGGCTGCCTGGAATATTAACTAAATGGAAAGTTCACATAAAGTGGCTGTACTCTTCCTTACAGTAAATATCACTACATATTCTCAAGAGAAAGTTGACCGTCTTGTTATTTTTTGGTGTTTCGCTCGTGTTTTAACATGTTGAAAACATGTTCGCGCTTCCCATCGTGTTTTCACCGGCTAAGAGAAGGTCTCTCCTGTCTTAATTTTTCAGTCTTCTACGTCAGATCCTTCTGGGTATAGAGTCACCTAAATGATGTTCACCACTCAGACACCAGTGAAGGAAACGTCAAAGTACTCTCTTAGTCACATTCGAAAACCAAATCATGGAGTCAGCTAATGCTTTAGTAGAGCACCGAATAACATCACGAGCCAACGGGAACACAGCTGGAGTGCGAACAAGCTTAGTCTGTGCCCCGGGTACTGGCAGGGCCAGCTGCCAGTGCGGCTATGTTTCTGATCTTGATTATTCTGCCACGAGGGCACGCGGTGGAGTAAAGTCACTCGTGGCAGTTTGTACTGTTCTTGGCAGGGGAGAGCTCACCGCCCATCCTGCAGGGCTTAAATGGTGCTCTTCGTCCCTACAGCTGTGTGAAACACCCCCCGACACGCTGGCTGCTCAGAAAACCTGCAGAGAACGCTTTAAGGCAGTGTTTCTCAACCCAATCCTCAGGGACCACAGGCAGTCTGCATTTATGCTCCTTCGTCACTCCCAGCACACCTGAACCAGACAGTCAAGCAATCACGGACATCAGGTACCTGCTACAGGTGTGTTTGGAAGGATTCAAAATACGGACCGCCTGGGGGTCCCCAAGGATTGGGTTGATAACCAGTTTTAAGGCCCCCTTGTCTTCTGCTGTGGCAGTATGGATGTGCACCTGTCTCACCGTCCACATTGCCGGCACATATAGCCAAAAATATAGCCATATGGCCGCAGGAAGATTAAAACCTAAAAATTAGGTTTGGTAACGAATTTTTGAAGTCATTGGAAAAATCGTCATGCGTTGACAGTTCCCTCCAAAAATAACATAAACCATACCGTTATTTTTTTGCAAAATTATAATTATTTTTAGAGGACACTTTAAGTCAGGGATGGGCAATCTTACCTGCAAAGAGCCGGTGTGTATGCAGGTTTTCGGGATAACTTTTTGGTCAGCTGTTCAATCCCAGGTGTGAGGATTCTTCGGCCAATCAGTCCTCTAATTAGTAACTTAATTAGGGAGTTGCAGTGAAAACCCACATACCCAATGGCCCTTTCTGGATATGATTGCCCACCCCTGCTTTAAGTGATTATTTAATAATGCCATTCAAGGATTAAATGAAGTAAATATCGGAAAACTCCTTGAGATAGTGTATGGCTCTTCAGGTGTACCATGGCTGGCAGAGTGATGTCACCATGGAGTTCTTGCTTAAGATCCAGAACCCCATTTGCTCTGTTGACATGTGCGGGGTAAATAAATAAATAATTGTTTATAAGTAAATGGCCATTCGTAATTATCTCATGAAGCATCTGCTCTAAATGAAGAATATTTATAAAAATTGATTACAGACCTTGTCACTGCCTGTAACTGTTCTCTCGCGTCACAGGACACGTTCTACCGATAATGGGGGCGATGTCAAGCTCCCTCTGTGTTCTCGCATGTTCAAAGTTGCCCCAAATTGGAGTTTGCAGGTAATGGATGACGACCGGCTGACTCAGGGCTGTGGAGGACAGAGGGTGCGTTCGGCTGTTTGGGTTTCCTCGTGAGTCACAAAGAGTCACTGCAGTCCCTAAGGCGAACAGCTGGGTCTGGCATGGGGTGCTGGGGGCGGCAGCTTCACCCGTGTTTTATGACGAGACAGCGCGGATGGTTAAGTTTGCGCGTTCTCAGACGATTGCGCTCAGGCCGAGTTACGCAGGCCTCCCGCTCACACTGCCCCCTCACCAGTGCCTTTGCTAGGGCTTGTGTGGTAGTTACTGCCATGTGAGCCGGGCCTCTTGCATGTTTTCACCGCGGTCGCTCATTACGCAGTCCGACGGGTGATGTTTAGCAGTGCTTTGCTGATGCAAGGATTTTGGTGACCTGTCTGGAGTCTTGTTTCTCTGGAAGGGTTAGCAAGTCCGAGATTTTTTTTCCCCTCTGAAGTCCATTGGGCATCCGTGTATGACATCATGTCTATGGCGGCAGCCCTTAATGCGGATTAAAGCTAAGTGCAGGACAATACTTCCTGTGTCTACAGATGACAGATTCCAGCGGCCTGTATCATCTCACGCCCAAGGTAACTATTAAAGGCTTTTTTAAAACCACAGGCACTTGATACATCTTGCTGTATAGGTCAGAACTCAAAGTCACTATTTAACTTTACATGAATTTTTGTTAATAAAAGAAGTGGTGGATGAGTGGTGAGCACTTTGGCCACACCTGCGGGACCGTGGATGGTTCCTTCCCAGTCCCTGATCCCTGTGATGACTTGGTGTCCTGTACCAGGTGTGCCCTCTTGCGTAGTGATATGCTGATCCTTTAGTCTTGCACTTTGTAGAGTTAGTCACACGTGCACGCTCTCTTCAGTGTGACAGGGTCTTCTATGCATAGCCGTCTGGTGTTACTATGATGTCCCATGAGGATAAGTCACAACCAGCCGCCGTAGCAGGACCACAGGGCAACATCATGGGATGTTTCACTGTCAAGCTCAGCAAAGGGTGGCTTGAGCTGCCCATCTTTTCAACTGCCCTCTCTCTGCCTCTATTCAGGTGTCCTCATTACGCTAATGAACCTTTACCATCTGCATGGCGACGTGGCTGGCAATTAAACATGTGGCGAGGCCCTCAGGGACCGGATTTAAGCTGGCCTCTGATGCACAGGTCTGTCTTTGGGTGCATGGACATCAAAGCGAGTCTCGGCCGATAATGACAGGGCCCGCGGCTCCATGAGCGCGTCCGCCTTCAGTGCTCTGGTGGATCATCCCTGCACATCCTCTCTGTCCTCGTTAACATCATGAACAGATTAAAAAGGCTTTTTAAAAAAGGAAGAAAAAAGATCTTTGGTTATGTTTTAAAACACCTTTGCGTTCTAATGGTCCGGCCTGGAAGTGAAGGTAAAGTCATGTATGTGGAACATATGTGTATGTCGCGCTGTTAAAGTGGTGTTCCTCCCTTGCATAAGTACAGAGCTGCTAGTTACAGTAGATTATACACAGCCCCATCCAAAATGAAGGGACATTTTAGAATTAAGCAGTACTCATTAAAAAGCATGGTATTTATCTGCAGCAGCTGCAAGGTTTTCAAATATCAAGCAGACAGTGAACAGCTGAGGTATGTCTCTATTACGTATTTTGCTTTCCAATATAGTAGTGGAAGAAAGTATGACAGAAATATAATTGGGGAAAAAAACACATATTTAGGGTAAACCAAAGGAAAAGATGATCAGAATAATAAATTGTCGCACTTGTTCCATGGCCACCGGAAATAAAACATAGTCTTTGACAGAGCTGCTCACTAAAAAGAAGTTTATGTAAAATGACTGTTTTTGGACTTTCTGTACTTTGATGAATTGCGGCATTGGATTATGGCTCATAAGATAAACAAGATTTACTGAAATATTACACCGCACAGAGGAGTGATTAATTTTGTAACAAATGTATTAAATGGGTGTGTTTTAGGGTTGCTATGTGCCTCGTTTGTGAGAGCAGCCAAAGGACAGAATATTTCACAGCTGATTGAAAACAAGAGCTTCAGCTTTCTCAGTGTAAAAGGAGTTATTACCAGACCATGGGAAATAAGCAGCAATATGTTATGTTTCTTTTTACACAAAATTGACATTTGATGATGCTATAAGTATTATATTTACACAAAACCGTGCCCTGCCTTTGACCTATACGTCACTGGGATTGAGGGATGACTTGTCTGTCACATACTGTATTAATAAGAAGGACTGTGCCCTGTTTCTCTGTCACACATGCCCTTACCAGCTTCGTCAGCTGATGTGTGCTTAAATTGTACAAACTTTCTTCTGCGTAACTCGCCTTTCCCTCTGAACCTCAGCTGAACTACCATCTCGCATTTGATGCTCAAGGGTAGCTGATTAAGTGTGTGCTTTTTTGGTCCTAGAAACTATTTCCTGGCAAGGTGCATTTTCAATTCCAAGTACGGACAAAGACTAAAACAGACTTTAAAGACACATAAATTATATACATTATTTTGCTTTGTAACTGTTTAATGTAACCAGAGTTGTAGGTTCAACATGGGGAGAAGTGCTGTTGACAATGGTACCAGATACAAAAATTTATAAGAAATGTGGGGGCACAAGTAATTTAGTAACTTAGTTACTGAAGTGCAAATAGTGAACAAACATAGTAACTGCATGAAATACATCAACCGTCTTGATTGATTAATAATGAACGAACATGGCATCAGTATGTAACTAACACTTAGTTTCTGGTTAATTAATACATTATGTAAGCGTGTACTACGTCAGCAGTTGTGCCTCCTCAAGTAAAGTTTTACCAAAATATGAAATATAATTTGGAGCTGGGAATCTCACAAAAAATAAATATCCAGACAATTTCATAAAAATAAGGGTCTGTACACTCTGTTCGAGTTTATTTGATCATTTTGAAATGCATATACCCACATTAGAATGCAGTTCTAAATCAGGCAAGCACTTATATCTGACAGGCCTGGATCTGCACCTTGGATGTGAATTGGAGAGTTCGATGAGCAGAACATTTGTCTATTGTGAGGTTTATGAAGCCGTCCCACTTTGAGTACCAGCTGTTTATTGCGTCCTCTCCGTAGTGAAAGACTTGTTTATTGCCAGCCCAGACCGCTCTGCCTTTTATAAGGGTGATGATTTGCTGCCAAAGCCGTCATTATTAAACTGGAAGGAGACAGAGGAAGGAACATATTGTCTGCGCATGGTAGACCTCTGTTTCACTTCTTGAATGGAACTCCAGAATGAGATTTGGCTGTTATAAGAGAGACAGCGAGAGGGGGATATAAAGCCTACTCTGTGACATTGCCAAGAATTAATAGTTTTGCAGCCACAAAATCTTGAAAATATATCAAGGACTTTTTAAAATTACGTGGCGTTGACTGAAAAGCAGGAGAGACTTGGCTTTTGTATTTTTTTAAACAGGGAAGGGTAATTTTTTTTAATACAGCTATACTCTGCCGTGCCTGGATGCAATCTTGACTGCCTGAGATGGATTGGACCGCAGTGTGCTTTGTGCTGCAAGAAAGAACCAACGGCCCATTTTAATTGCAAAAAAAGAATGTTGTAGCCCGGTGTCCAATAGATCATGCTAAACGAGTCCCGCAATGCCAGAGGGACAGGCCGCATACTGCTCTGCCTTTTGTCCAAAGCCACCGCGGCGCTAAAATCTGGGAATCCTCCCAAAAATAACCTGCCTTGTGCTGGAGGGAAGTCCAGGGTTCCTGCTCCAGCGGACACTGATGTGGTTTTCTCGCATCCCGAGGTGGAAGGAGTCCCGGTGTCGAAACAAAGTGTGTTAAAACAAAAGGTGTTAAAATCATCTATAAAATATGCTGACTTGCATATTTCAGGGTCTACTTTAATTCATTTCTGGGATTTTTTTTCTGTTTCCTATATTGTCAGAAATGATCATGGTATGGGTGCTATGTGCCTATTCTCGGGTAGATGGCTCCTGCCAATAATTGATGGGCTAATATGTTATTGCATATACCTGTTATATTTATACATGTAGCTTTTAAAAACAAGAATATGAATTGTTATTTACACTGTATGTTGAGCATTTTGAGTCATGAAGGAAATTGAGAATCCATCAGTGTGTTTATGGGTGCAGTAAAAGTTCCGTCAAGTTTGATGTCGCCGTATCACCCATTGGGACGTCAGGAGTCGCACGCTGGATGTTCAGGCAGGGACGTAATATGCCACAGCTCTCATGGCGTGTCTTTACTTTGGGTCGGGCCACACATGTGAGTGCAGGTTGCCTAAGTGAGGAACAGTGTGGCCTAATCTCTTATTATGAGAGCTTGCTATTCAAACAACTATTATATGAGTTTGAATAAAATCCAGAAAACCCATTTGATTTTCATTATTTACCATTTCACAGTTCCAGTAAATTTGCCAAGTAGAGTGTAAATGAGGGATGATAGAATATATGCAGGTCCATTATCAAACTTACCTGACAGGTAATAGCAGTGATCCTGCACAGGATTCTCTCTCATTCAGGAGTTTGAGACACTCGTGATTTCCAGTTACCTGTGCTACAGATGCGTCCGGCCTCACGTCGGAAGGGAAGCAGAAGTAGCCCTGTCCTCATAGCAACCATGCAGACTCATAGCTAATAAAATGATGTCTGACGACTTCCATCTTAATTTTGGGTTTCTCTCAATTGTAATGGACCACAAATGTAAATTGTGGTCCATGTATCTCAAGAAGTAAATGAATTTATCAAATTATTATTTTTATAAATAGTTATGGTTAACAGTACTATTATTTATAATGTTTAATGTGCGGTGGAACTTTTTATATTCAGTCTGTTGAGGCTTGCGCTAATACACTCATTTGAAGAAACCAAAAGACTATAAATGAACCTTAACATTTAACTATTTTGTTTAAGGCTTTGCCGTTGTAAGCAGACTCAAGTTCTCGGACATAGCTTAGTAATCAATGAATTTTCTAATGATAAAATATGAATCTAAGTTACAGTTCAAGTCTACAAGAGGGTCTTGCAATGCCACGTTTGTGCATCTAAGCGAGAATGAAACAAAAGACAAAGATTAACGATGAGATAATCGTTTATGTAACACAAGCCGCGCCGCGTCAAAGTAAATCCTCCCTGCAAGGCCGCGCTTCTTCCGGGGCTTCATCGCCATCCGTTTCGCCCAGCAGCTCGCTCTTGAAGTTCAGAGGGCTGTCCACACACTTGACAGCACTCATTATTCAGCGAGGTGACTTGGATCGCAGTTAATTAGCAAAGTCTGTGGCTCAAGTCTGTAATCTGGGCCCGATGAGAAAATTCACGACTCGCACATGACGACAGCGCTAGTGGACCTCCGTCATCTCTCACCCGCCGGCCCCTTTTTCCGCCGGTTTCCGTCATGAAAAATGTATCTCAGTGTAACTTTAATGAGGTAACGCAATATGCCAGTGTAATGTAATATCGATATGAAGAGGAAGTGCTAACAACCAGGTCTCCGCTCGGTTTGCTCCCAGGTCGACGCTCTGCGATTGCGCTTGGAGGAGAAAGAGTCATTCCTCAACAAGAAAAGCAAGCAACTTCAGGACCTGACCGAAGAGAAGGGGACGCTGGCTGGCGAGATTCGGGACATGAAGGACATGCTGGAGGTGAAGGAAAGGAAGGTCAATGTCCTTCAGAAAAAGGTACGTGAGTGTCGGCCAGCGGAGAGCCCGCCTCTGTGTCCGCCACATGCCTGGTGTGTCCAGGCCCGGTTCCCTCCCCCAATGCCGTGTCAGCGTGAGGCCCTTCCCCGCCCCGTAGCATGACAGTGAAAGAAGCCTATTCACCGGGTAGCCGGCGGAGATACCAGATCGCCGGCGGCAGCAGCCAACACAAACAGAAATCATGTGCACGTCTCCGTAGACGTATGTGTTTCTTTTTTCACTCCCTGGCTTTCCGTGCGCACATTTGTTCTCATTTACTTTATCTGTGCTCCAGTGTGCCGTTGTCAGCCAGGAAAACCGGCAGCTCGGATGCTCTGGCCACTGAACAGTCACTGGGA
The DNA here is from genome assembly GCA_026780845.1 of Petrocephalus sullivani. Classification (NCBI taxonomy): domain Eukaryota; kingdom Metazoa; phylum Chordata; class Actinopteri; order Osteoglossiformes; family Mormyridae; genus Petrocephalus; species Petrocephalus sullivani. The sequence goes on along the minus strand of JAODKM010000099.1, from coordinate 13,614,278 downwards.
AAATCTATGGGGGAAACAGTGCACTCTGACACACATGGGCACACCAGCTCACCCATCTAACACACACGAGTCACCTTCATAGCTGTAATCAGTCACATTTATAATGATTCACTAGTGATTCAGTGAATGGAATCTGAATGTGACACGGATGTAAGGTTATGAAATGGAGTTAATGGTTATGGATGCTGGTGTAATGGGCTCTGTTCATCAATCACGGTTAGCGGTAAAAGGATTATGGCAAACTCATTAGCAGCTGGGGGAGGAGCCAGCAAGCAGCCTGTCATGTACTAATCACTGTACCTGCTAATTAAAGGCCTCTGTAGGTAATGGTGTTTAATGAGTCAGGAGCAGTTTTTCCTTATCTTTAACAGTGTTTTCTGCACTTTTATTATGGAAAAGTATGTGATTATGCCCCCCCCCCCCCCCCAGCTAATCTGTGCTGCCATTTACACAGAATGCAAAGGACTCCTCGCTGTGCTTTGAAAAGCGCGCCCTTTAGCGCGCCCTAATTGCTCCTGCGGCGGAGGTGGCGCTGAGACAGGCGTTGGCGAGGATTAGCGGCAGGGCCGTGACGTCACGCTCCGCAGGTGGCGCCCACACTGTGCCGCGCCGCCGCGCCTGACCTTTCTGGGAGGATCTTTACCCTGTCAGGTGCTGGACACGTCTGGCATTTGAGGGGAAAAACCCCTATTAGCCTTTCCCCAGCCTTTACGTCGCTCTTCTTCTGTTTCCTGCTGCTTGTGCTCTATGGGTTATATATGATTAGACCCCTAAACAGTGTGCTCCGTAAGCCCCCGGCCTGCCGCTGACTTCCCACTCGAGCCCGCCTGTCAACACCTATTCCCATTAAGCAGCGAGAGATGCTTTGCACAGTCTGAAATGGAGTGGCCTCACAATGGGGCTTGAGAGAGTTTCCTGCCTGCCCCCCCCTTTCCCTCACCCCCCAGGGGTGTCTTACAAATATATATTTCTCTCTCTCGCTTTCGCTCCCCCCGTATATACATCAGCACCTTCACTGCGGGAACAGCCCCTGCCTTACACTTGTCCCTTTGGAGCCTCCTGGGAGGTGTGGCGTGCTATTTTGGCCAGCAGGTGGCGAGACTGGCTGTAAGCACACGTTTGGCCGCTGACACCAACACCCGCCTCCTCCATGCCTATGTCAGGAAGCAGAAATGATACCATATTATACGTAATATTCTACCAATAAAACAATAGCAAAGGCAGATCCAGACTGGGACACTTGCTGTAAGTGCTTCAGAGCTGCTTTAATGAAAACAGGCCGGTAATCATATCAAATTTTATCGCTTCATATTGGCAAATTTTAACCCATCTATCCATCTTCCATCCATATTTCCAGGAGAGTATCATAGGGAGCCTGCAGCTTATCCCAGGAGACACCTTGGGCAGGATGCCAGTTATTTGTAGAATCAATAACGTTAAACCTGCTCCAAGTGAAATATTACTACTGCTACAGAATGGTTAAAAACCAGCCCCTGCATATTAAAAAAACAAAAAAAATAGTGCTGTAGGTCTTTCTCTGAGAATCCATCACAGACACTTCTGATCTTTCGGCCTGCAAAAAGTAAACTGTGTCAATAATCGCTATATTTACCTAAAGCGGCTGACATGTATAAAAGAAACCCGGGACCATGTTTAAAGAGTTTACATTGGTCGCAATTTAAGATACATTTTAATACACAGGAAGTTTGCTTTCAGAAATATTTTACAGGTGTTCCAAGTCATTAATCACAGAGTAAATATTGTGCAGAGTTTTGGAAGGACCTATGGCCATGATAGGTTTTCCAAACTTCCTGTTTCCCATGTGCAAGTGAAATCTATAAATTACACTATCCCCAGGTGCCCGGTCTGGGGGAGACTAAAGGCTAATATGTTGCTGCTAGGCTCAGAATTAAAACTTTATTTCTTCCCAGGAACAAGACATATTATTTCAACGTCTGCCCCAGAGCAGAATTTCAAATGTTATAGATATAGTTTGCAAAGAGTGTAATCAGGTCTGAGTCTACTGCTTACAGGATTTAAAAAAGGAAACAGCTGGATAACAGTTGTATCGTATTAGTGTATTTGCATGCATATGTGTTTGTTAGAATTTTTATTAATTCTGGGAATATGCATAGGGTAGCATGCTGGTTAGCACTGTTGCCTCAGACTAGGGTTCGAGTCTCCGCCATGGCTTGATGTAGGTGACGTTTGCGTGTTCTCTCTGTGTTGTTGTGGGGGTTTCTCCCCACAGTCTCAAAACAAGCTGAGGTTAATTGGAGTTACTGTCTTCCCCATAGTTGTGAGTGAATGGTGTGTGTCAGTGTGCCCTGCAATGGGTTGGCACCTGGTCCTGGGTTGTTCCCTGCCTTGTGTCCATAGGCTCTGGACCACCTGTGATCCTGAATAGGACAAGTGGTTACAGAAGATGGATGGATGAAGTATGTGCACGTGTTTATACCATGTCACCAATTGTATTCCATGGTTCTTGCATGTTGTATGCATGAATGAAGTGAACGACTTCGATGAAAGTGTGTGGCCATAGGGCCAGAATCTAATAGTGCTGTTACAGGAAATTATCCCCCCCCCCCCCATAACCAAAAAGTGGTTTTTAGTAACATTCAAAATTGCTCCGGGGGGAACAAAAAAGTACTGCCTTTCAAAGAAGCTGGAAGAATGTTTCCACCAAAAGAAGGTAAGGATTCAGGAACAGCGTTGGGCTGGTGCATCTGTTTTGGAGTAGGACAGAAGGAATTCCTCGGCCCGCCCGCTACGAGCCAGCTGTCTCTGCTTTACCTTGATGAGTGAGAGTTAACCGCTTCCAACAAACTGGTAATGACGGCTTTTATGTAAATTATTTATAATGAAGCGGTTACATCATTATAAAAAGTTGAGTAAGGAGAATGGCTAATCTGTGAACATACCCCCAGCCAGGGCGATACACTCCCACTTTCTTAGCAAGCCCAGGGAATAGTTTGCGCATCGTTTTTTAGAAGGGGGGGGGGTAGACGTACAGGTGGGAGTGCTGAGTGAGTGTGGCCGCGAAATCAGTGACGCCACGGCGGCATGTGAGCATGTGTGTGGGAGCCGGGTGGGATTTGGGGAGGGGCTGAGACCCAGCCTGTGGGCCTGCGGGGCAGCGTTGCTGAATGAGTGGGGAGAGTGTGTGCATGCTCTGTCATCGGCGGAGGCGCCTTGTACGGATCAGACGTGACTCTCCCCTCCACGCTGGGAGCAGATCCTGTGTCCCGACGGTGGCCACCTGCCATCAAACGCTGGTCTGGGCGAGAGCGTCCGCCGGGCACCGCTGGGAGAAATGGGGGGCCAACGAAAGTGAGAGAGGATTTCCATTTCCGGGAAATAACAGAGCAGGCCAGAGTGAGCGGCTGCGGAGCTCGCTGATGTGCATCTCGGGATCTGAGGAGGGCGCCTGGGGGCTGTACCCGCGCGGCCCGCCACTCCTGTCCTCGCCACAGCGCCCTCTGCAGGTCCCTGGGTAACCTGCGTTTGTTAGAAAGGACTGCGCTCCATTCAGGTCTCTGATCGGGAGAAAGGTCTGATGGGCCCAATAATTAATATGCAGGTATACAGTCACACTCAAAATAAAAACGGCGCTTCAGTGTCATATTGTTTACAGTGCTGTATTTTCCCCTAAAACGGGAAGCTAATCACATATGAAGGAAACAGTTAAACTAGAGCACTGTCCATCTGTCCTTCCTGTGGCTTATTTAGATAAATTAGAACCACTGGTAAAATTGTTCAGTTAATAACAAATTAAAATTTGGGAACAAATTCTGCCCATATGTTTTTATATTGCTGTTTTCGTGGTAGTGATTATAATAGGAAACATTCAAACCTTATTGGAGTATGTACATTTTTGGTAAGATGTCAGAACGAGATTATTGTGTGAACAAGCTGTTATTAGCCTCTTGAAAGGCTTCACGGTGTGTTTTTCGGGGGGGATGCCGCGCTGCCTGCATGAAGCAATTTCGGCAATGTCTTCCCTGCATTCCTAGAAGCTCATTGCTCAACTCTGTCTTACTGGCAAGTCAATACTTGGCTTAAATGAAGGCTGCTGGTGTGATTTATGCCCCATGTAAGTGGCATATTGATACTCTAATGTATACCGTGATTGTTCTTTGATAGCATGATTTACTCTCGCTTGTGGTTTAAAGAGCCAACGAGCCTTCATTCCTAAATGAAGAAAAATATGTGTTTGTGCATGATATGTACAAAGCAGTAGGATACATGCAAAAAGCACGAATTTGCACTTCCCATCAGCAGCAAAAGGTGCAAGGCGACAGTGTTAACCACGGAGGCGCTGTGGTTAACACTGTCGCCATGCACCTTTTGTTCTGGGGTTCGAGTCTCTGCCCTGGCTCTGTGTATGTAGAGCAGTGTTTCCCAACCCAATCCTTGGGGAACCCCAGTCAGTGCACATGTTTGCTCTGTCATAGTTGTCAGCCAGTCAAGAACAGCAAATACCTGGCCTAGGTGTATTGGGAGATGGGAGGGAGCAAAAATGTGGACTGTCTGGGGTTCCCTGAGGACTGGGTTGGGAAATACTGATGTAGAGCTTACATATTCTTCCCGTGTCGTCGTGGGGTTTCCTCCGGGGACTCCCATCTCCATGTGCATGTGATTCGCTTTGGCAGAAAGCAGGTCTATGCAGAGGTATGAAAACACACATGGTCATTCTCTTTGGCGTTTGATACGTTTGACTTTATAGACCCCTCACATATGACAGGTCCTCTCCTTCCTCCTCTCAGTGGATTTCAATGTATAGGCCTTAACTGGCTGGAGGGTAATCAGACATGGACTGAGGAAATACTGATTCACACTGAGTCATCCCTAGTAATGACAGGCAAGGGGAGACCAGCAAGCCTATTACGACCCATGCTCATAGCATAATTAATATCATTAGCTGCGAAGACCTAATTATTCTGGAGGTGGCAGTTAGCAGAGAAGACATACAGAGCCTAGCTGCTCTACCGATGAGGAGGAAGCCACCTGACTCCTGGCCGTTATTGAGCTCTGTGATGTAATCACCCCTTTCTACTTAAAAAAAAAAAAACTCCCAGGTTTTTAATGACCAAATGCTCCTTCTTTAGAGAATGAGATATACAGACTCTGCCAAGAGCAGTAAAATGCATTCACTGTGCTGGAACATTTAAGAGAATACTGTAATGATCCATTTCTTTTCTGAAATTGTGTTACTGCAATAACATTGGTCTTATGATAATAATATTCCCATTCGAATCTTGCCCTGCACCGATGCATTTAATTGCGAATAAACAGCCAGACTGCAGGATAATGGCAGTTCCATTATTGTGCCAAGGCGCTTAGAGCGGTGACCAGCCAAACCTCTCAGTGGTCAAGGGTGGTAATGCAGGCAAGAAGGATGTCATCTGTTTTTACAATACCCATAATGACTTTGGCAACAGTAAAAGTAATAACAATAACAATACAGATGGAGTTATAATACAGACTTGTGTATTTTATGTGATTCTTTTCTGTATTTTAAGAGCCAGAATCTAATTTTTATTTGCCCTTTTTCCGTATGCAGGGAGTTTCCATTGAGGTGTTTACTTTCAGAATGCTTTTCAAGGTGAAAGGTCAAGATTTGTGAACAGCTGACAGAAATTATTTATGCGATGCTGCTTAGAGTCTCTAACCAATGGCCAAGTCCACATGTTGAAACGAGTATCGCGGCCGATAATGTGTTCGTGCACAAGTGCCCGCAAGTTCAGGGCTATTATATAAAATGAAGAATACACATGTGTGATTACCCTGATCTTATTCTCATCAGGGTGAACATTAGTCACGCAGAGTCCAAAATGGGGAGAATTGCATTATGGATCTCAAAACGTATGGCGTGTAGTTGTGATTTACTTAACTCTCAAGTATTCTGTACAGTGTATTGTTTGAAAAAATGTTTTCAGTGTAAATCTTTAGGGTTATTTGTATGCAAGATGACGTTTATATTTATGATTCATAATAATTTAGTTTGCTTACTGCTGTGTTCAGAAACAGAGATAAATGTCGAACATTGCAGCCATGTTTTCTTGATCTATCTGGACAGTGCTGCTCCCTTCTGTGATGTTTCTATGGAAATAGTCACTGACTCATTTCTGCTGCTCACTCATCCTTAAACGGTCTCAGCTGAGGGTCCACAACAGTAAAATGTCCCAGGCGGGCCACAGTAGTGCTATCAGATAGTACTGCATCCTGTCCGCTGAAACAGGCTTTGCTTTGGAACGGTGAGTCAGTTTGGGTGCCTAGCACAGGGTGAGACCTGGCCACCACGCGCTGCTGCCGAGCTCTGCACCAAACACCGTGCCCATGTTGTGGAAGAACAGACCGTCACCTGCTGTACGCTGTGCGGTAAAATGACACTGTATTTCTCACAAATGAGATGTCTGTGGGCCCCTTCTTCTGCATTACAACCACATGTTTAAAGAAACACATTTGCAGTAAAAATAATAAAACACTGGTATTTTATTGATGTAAGCAGCATCCATTCACTGAGCTACATATAAAAAGTTTTTGAAAAATTCTCCATGTACGTGATTTCGGATTTATGGGGATTCAGACTGCATTGTAGTGTAGAGCTGTCGTGTAACAGAAGGATGTACAAACTGCCATTTAGACATATGAGGTGTGTATTATTTAATCCTTAAATTTCTGTAATGGAGGAAAACTATGTGCTGTGGGCAAGATAATTAATCGAAATTATGTGCAGGTCGTTAATGTTGAGCCGTCCAATGTTTTTGGTAAGCCGGAAAACGGTGTGTATTCGCTGGTTTTCAGGCCTGCGCTGAAGTACAAATTGAGGTAGACGGGGTGTGCAGGCCAGATTGGCCACAATGTCATTTAGGCTGGTAACAGTTTGCCTAATAGAGGCATCAAGCTCCAGGCCCAGAGCGAAGGAAAAAGCCACACTGAGGAGAAGACAGATCTGTCTCTCAGATTAAAGAGACGATCTTCCCGAGTGAGGGGAAACAGTGCTGGCTACAGTCCTGCTGCAGAAACACCGAGAACACCTTGTCTAATCCTGTAGGGTTTGATAAGTGCTTGATCACCACTTCTTGCTTAACCCCCCCCCCCCTTTGGGATGTTCAGCTTCACAGGCGCGTCCATGGAAATGCCTGCGATCTGGGATGCAGATGGTAAAACCCTTGAGACACCTCCACTGTCATTCTCAGCCAGCCCATAATTATTCTCTGCAGGCCCGACCAGCTCTAGATCTCGCTCGTGCTCACCTGCCACAGTGAGAAATCAGTAATTGATGCACATTGGTTCTTTTACTGTTGGACTGCTTTCCCAAACGATTATGATTTTTCTGCATTAGTTCTGTATTGTTTTGTCTGTATTAGTTTCCTAGTCGATGGGGTCCCGGCCCGCGGACGGGACAGAACAGTCTGCCTGATCGTAATCCGCCTGGCCTTTTGTCCCCACTTTGTGCTCCTCCTTGCTACAGTTTCTGTATCAAAGACACATTATGAGGCCTGTTTCTCCGGGCCGTGCCAGTTCAGCTCAGTAAGCCCCTTTAGAATCTGATCTTGGCCCTTGTCTTACTGCCGCAGCAGGCCTCTTTTCACATGGGATTATCATTCCTCTTGTGTTCCTGTCCTATTACAAATCGTGTAGCAGCTTTTAAGAGCTGCGAGCAGGCTGGCTGCCCTCTTTCGAGCAGCCTACAATTACACCTGCGCACAAGGCAGCCACTGAGTGATGCTGGTGTCAGACACCGGAGCTGGTGGCTTATCCCTCTGAAAATGATGCGCTAAAATGTGCACCTTTCCGAAGGGGCTTTTCTTTACGTGAGCAAATTTGCCGATATAACACTGCGGTGTTTCTTTGCGTAATCGTTACAGACATTTACAGCCCAAACATCCTGCAGACACCGTACATTTGAGTCATTGTCTTGTCCAGACCATCTCTGACTTGGGCCATTTCCTGTTAAGACTCTTAGGTCACTACTTCCAGTATACAACCGGTTTATAGCACAAATAAAGGCAGTCTCTTGTGAAATATAAAACTAAGCAGCGATAGCTTTGAGCATACTGTAAAAGAATTACAAATTCTACTGAAGTCTCTTATTCTATAAAGTTTTATTGTGCCAAACCACCGTCAACCCGATAAAGCAGTCCAGTATGAATGAAATTGTCCATAATCAACCTGGCACCCCAGCTATGCTGCAAAAGATTTGTTTTTTAAAGAGGTTGTATTACGGCAATGATTATTTTTCAAGCTTTTTGTAAGTTTATGGGAGCACCCGTTGCTAAAAATACATGCAATGCTTTGCCCTTTATTGTGCCTAAAACGGCTTGGATCTTCATAACTTCATCCGAATGGTCAACATCAGTACGGGCCTTGGAGGGGATTTTTGAAAGATGGACAACTTCTATCTTAATGCTTTCCGTCCATCGGCGATGGCTGTGATTGGAGGAGCAGTAGCGGCTATTTGGGTATGCTGGGTGATAACCGTTCTGGCCAGGATACAGCAGGCTTTTGGCGTCTATACACACCAGTCAGGGGAAGGAGTGGACGTTCTACAGCTGTGCGCGTTAGTTGGGTGGGCTGTTTTTTTTTTTTAACCCCCCTCTCTTTTCTTGGTTGGATCAAAGCCCTGGCAAGTTGTCTAAAAATTAAAACTAATAGTTTGCCCTGGCTCTCTGAGCAGGCGGAAAAAAATGGTACGGTAATTACTACAGCAATCATTACTGCATTCTTTTGCTGGAAAAGACGCGATAGGGACAAATTCAAGAAAATTGGAACAACTGAAGTACCCCCCCCCCCCCCCCTTCCTTGTAAACCCTATAACATATTGGAAATGTAGTAAAGTCTCTGATTCGAATAGGCAAAGTATATTTTGTATAAAATGTTTAGGCTGATTTTTTTTTTTTCCTGACCCTAAGCGCCGCTCATTTTGGTTTTGTAGTGTGGTTGCAGAAGTCACATGGCGCGCGCTGCAGTGGAGCGAGTGAGCCGGACTCCCGCGCCACATCCTCCGTAATGCCGCGCCGAATTCACAAGTCCAGTGAAACACGGTTATGCGGAATCTCAAGGAAGTGGAAAATGATCGCCATCGACTCAGCAACTGAGCGATATTCTTGAATGAGAACCATTCATAGTTGGCCTGTTGTTCTTTCCCGTCTTTGCGTGGTAGATTTGGGGCCTTTGCTGTAGAATTATTTGACCCCCTCTTTGTTGCTTTGTTGGATGTTAGATGAGAAAATGCCAAAAATGATCAAAATGTTCGAGCCATTTCTTCTTCTCTACTTTTTTCTAGCATTTTCTAGCATTTCTTTAATGCTAATCGTTCTGTGTTTATCGCCTCTTTCCAGGGTTCCTTTTCTTTGATTTCTTTAATCTTTAGCTTCAGAGAATTCAGATAGTTCTCCAGCATCATTCCATAACAGCTCTCCACAAGAGATCACTCGCAGCACGAGCATTTAGTGAAAATATCAACACAGTCACATCATTAGTAATCAGATCATTTTCTTCAAAACGATTTGGTATATTCGTGGCCTTTAAATGTCTGTTGTGTGGATAAAATGTGGATAAAATTGTAGCCAGTGGGCGACAATCATGACAAACAAAGCCATTTGAGAACATGGGCAGGATCAAAATTATGTGAGCACAAAATCGTTATTATGACCATGACGTCATTTAGCTCTGACATTTGTGCCTGTTTTGGATAGCAAATGTAGTAGACCAAACCAATTTCCTGAGGCCAAGACCAATAACAGGTGGATTTTCTGAGGTCAGAAAATGAACCAAAGCCAAACTAATTTACTGGCGGTAGAACTAACCTCAGGCTCAAGCTAATTGTCTAAAGCCGGGATTTAAACCCAGACCAAAAAACAGTGCCATGAAATTAGAGATTCATTCGACTTCCATGTACAAATCAGTGAATTTCCAGACAGAGATGACACACGTGTGGGATTTGAAAAATTTTACTTTTTCGTTACTAGAATTTCAACAAATTATAATAATACAATAATGCATTTTCAAAATACCATAAATAGATTTTTATTTTATCGATTTTTAGTTTGGTCAGAGTAAAAATTGAAAAGACTGCTTTGTGATTAATGACTTATATATAAAATATATTTGAGTTTATATAACTATATACATAAAAAATGTCCAAAATAGTACACCATATGCTGTTCGAAGGCGCTCAGGTCCTACATCTTGGAAAACTGTTGCTGTAGCATCTCTTCACCACTAGGTGGTGGGAGTTGATAAGAACAGCAAAATGTTCCCTGCATGTCTAACGTCTGATGTTTTATTAGTTTACGGTGTCGACAGAAATGTATGTTGAACTCTGAAATTGTTATCCCTGAAGTCTTACAGCCTCTATCATTGGCAGTAAGCAGGGCGGAAGGCAGGTGGTCCCATCCCTGTGTACTGTATGACCCCATCAGCATGTGGATGCTGTAGGTCTGCATGGCTTTCCAAAATTTCGAACACACATGCACACTCAAGGCTCTGGACTAAAGCCTCTTTTAACTCTGCTAAATATGGTCATAACTCCGCTTGGAAAACAAATAGATGTACTATACTATTCTGCTCTAACCTATCTGCATTAAATTGTACCAGTAGGGTGAAAGAGAAGAATCTGGCATATCTTTAAGCGTTCATCATACATGAAATATTGTGGATATGCAAAAGTCAGAGAGGTAAAAGGCAAATTTGAAGGATACTCTTAAGACAACCTTTGGTTGTGTCCTTAAGGGGTAATTTATCCTTAATAAAGCAAAATATGTGTCCATGGGTCCTTGTTTATATGTTGAATTTATACGACTCCATGCAGTCGGTTGATGAGCACATAATGTGAAATGCTCTGGCCTTATGACTGTAGCAGTTGGATGAGATTTTATACTTTGGTAACCACTTCCCATATCCAGCAGAATTGGCCTCATAGGAGAGGTCATGGGTCAACTGAGGTTTTCTGCATAATTGCAAGCATTTCTCTGCACAATTGCATTAAGGCCACATGACAGTTAATTCCTAGTGCATATACATTCTTTTCACGCCAAAAGAAACTATTCACATTGAATAATGCAGTCATTTGTCTAAAACCAAGACAGAAATGCCATATTTGTTCTAAAATAAAGCCCTCAAAGGTGTCTTTTGAAAGATTGTTTTTGGATTTGTCAAAGCTTTAGATTCTCTGTCGCTATTGGACTGAAACATGTGTCCTAAAAACATTTCAGTGGTTAGGACATAGAGCTCTTTAATACCAAGAATAATTATTTTAGCTGCATTTTGTGTGTTTACAGCTCAGTCTCAAACTTCCATGATTCAGAAATTCAGTGGACTTTACATGTTTGTTGTGTCAGGGTGTCCTGTGATGGACTGGCATACTGTCCATGGTGTACCCCTGCCCTGTGTCCTGTGATGGGCTGGCATCCCATCCAGCGTCTACCCCTGCCTTGTGTCCTGTGATGGGCTGGCATCCCATCCAGGGTGTTCCCCTAACCTGTGCCCTGTGATGGGCTGGCATCCCATCCAGGGTGTTCCCCTAACCTGTGCCCTGTGATGGACAGCCATCCCATCCAGGGTGTTCCCCTAACCTGTGTCCTGTGATGGGCTGGCATCCCATCCAGGGTGTTCCCCTAACCTGTGCCCAGTGCCATTTGGGATTGGCTCCAGCTATGCGTCCTGCAAGGACCCCTACTAAGATAAGTAGCGGCAAAGTAGATGGATGAATATACCACGGCTTCAGAGAAAATACATGCTTTAATTGAATTATTAAGAAAACCTTAAGAACTCTTAAGAAACCTTAGACTGTTTGTGATTTCGAAACGTTATACAACAGAACATGACCTTTCTCACTGCCTCCCATTGGATTGCTCGCTATCGGCACATCGTGCTAAACGTGGTTAACAGAGGCGTCCAACTGGGATCGCTAATCATGGCAATTTGCCTATCTGAATTCTTAAGCCTAGACTGTGCAACGTTCTTCGTCATTTTCTGTGGTTTCCCTTGAAGATAAAGCAAAACTGCAAAAAAAACACTTTTAGTTTTAATGTGATTCTCGTGAAAATAGCTGTAGAGTATTTTTGCATTATCTGTCAATATACCCATGACTGGTATGCCCACAATCTTCTCCTTGGACTGTTTGTCTTTCTCAGCTTTTTGCATTAATGTGGCATTCACCTTATTCACCCTCATTATTTTCATAATTTTTCATTTTTTGTTTGCTGCTTATTTTTTAGAAACGAACTAGAGGCCATGCTCGTTTTCATATTCTTTCCCCCCCAAAATAGTTATGTTAGCCTCTGTGCCTCTGTGGTGTTAGTAGTTTCTGTTGTTTCCAGAGATCTCAGCTTAGGATTACTTGCTGAGAGGCGAGGTCGTCCTCTGCTTTTGTAAACCGAAGGCTTTGTATCTTACTATGGGCTCTGCTGATTTGTACTTGAGGATCTGTGGGAGGTACTTAACCTCAGTCGCTTTTTTTAACGCATGCTAGTATGTAACGTCTAAAACTGTGGTTTGTGCCGTTGCGGTTTTCCACATTAGACATTCAGTAACTCATTTATACCGCTGAGTACCTAATGCAGAGGTAACACTGAAATGTCTTCAGACCCATGTTCATCTTTAAACCAAATAAACAGTACCAAAAACCTGACTTTTGGGAGACATTCGTATATACATGTAATTTAGGCAGCAGTCGCATTTTTAGTTTTGAGTGGTTTTGAGTCCTAAGGATTTATTTTTAATGGTTCACATTTGTTTTCTGTTAAAAGCCTAAATAGAATAAAGCATTACTGGGGTCAGCAAGTGGCGCTTACTAAACAGAGAGAATTACCCAAGCCAAAGAGCTCGTTAGCAGCTCCTTCCAGGACACGGGGGGGAGGAATGAAGGATGCAAGAGGATATTCGAAGAAATGGTCTGGCTGTTTACACCCATCTGAAAACTCCCCTCTTAAAATTATTCCACAGTGAGATGGTTTAAGTAGCTGTGTTGCACCAGGAGGCATTGAGGTCACCTGCACTCATGTGTTTCTTTCACATTTATGCGTCATTTGTCTTCCTCCGCTTAGATCGAAAATCTCCAGGAGCAGCTTCGAGATAAGGACAAACAGCTGACCAACCTGAAAGACCGCGTGAAGTCCCTGCAGACGGACTCCAGCAACACAGACACTGCCCTAGCTACGCTGGAGGAGGCGCTGTCCGAAAAGGTAGCCTCAAAGCCACGGTCACTCCCTCCGTCTCCATCCAACACATCTAATCTAGTCTCGATAAATGTGCACCCATTCCCATAACCAACATTGTCCAGGTTCGGAGCTGCTGGCACCTTGCACCTTTGCATAAGTGACTTGTTGGTACCCTACAGGTAGGCAAAATAATAGGCTCTGCATGCATGAGATATGTGCATTAACACATAGGGTGTTTTTTCCCCCGCCTCAAATGCAAACATCAGGCTTTGCCTATGAGCGCTACCCTGAGCTCAGGCTAAGTGTGTAGAAATGGAAGCCACTTGTGTGAAGCCTGTGAAGACTTTTCCACCACTCAAATAAGATGGAACGATGGAGAGTTGCCATTTAGCTTTTGCGAATCCTTCTGCCGTAAGGGAAACAGACACTTATGCGCCATGGATGGGGACCTTTCTCCATGGTTGTTACAGATAAGTATGTGTCTTCTGCACTATTGGCATATGGAGGACTTTAGAGACGATGGGTCCCGGTGTACTCTCTTAGACGCATTAATCATATGTTTACAGTAGATACAAACTGCTTTTGAGCCAGCCATTATGTGCTTGAGGATAATGTCAAGAACTCTGAAAGCGTCTGGCTTTCAAGAGAGAAAAAGGCTTTCAGAAGGATGACAGAAGTGTTTGTGGGGCAACAGCAGTGACCCATAGTCTAATCTGATAAGTGAGTCTTCTTGACTGCCATTTTCTGATTTTTAAGCAGGTGCCCCGAGTGATCACCATGGCTTGGATGTTCCTTAACACCAATATAATTGGTCTTTTGCCAAGGATATTTGATCATTGTCAGTGGCTATTGCTGTACATTTCCTTAAGGTGGAATGTAACGATGTGGCAAGATCCGTGTAGGACACAGTTTCTGTGGTTTGCTTGTGCTAAAATCGCTTTGTAATAATAGTTCAAGCTGCTCTCAAACATGGATGCGTTTAATTCTTCCAGACTTTCTTTTTTTTAAGATGCAGTTGAAATTTCCATGAAACCCAAGTTAGTGGTTATGATTCCTGGTAACTCTTTGTTGTAACTTTTTTAAAGTTTGTCTTGTTAGGATGAGCACAGCTGCTTTTGATATTTACTGAACTGATTTTTGTCAAAAGCTGTATGATGGTTACTAGCCGGGCAGTGTTGGGATTGCTTGTGGTGTAGTACATCAGAGTCTTTGTTGCTGGGAATTACTTTTAAAAAACTATTTGTTTGCGGCATATCAATTCATCATTCTTTTAGGATGTTTGCTAAAAGGTAACCTTTAAGTTTAAGTCTTTTAAACAAAATAAGGTTTCAGTTCTCAATAAACATGTCTGGTTATTGCACATGCTTGCACATGTATTAATGCATTGTGCTTTTAATTTGCACTGTTAATTTAAGAGCATACTTTGTAGAATATATGTTATAACAGATGAAAATGTATATGCTTAATCACACATTTAATTGATTATTTGACACATAAATGCAAAAGTTATCACTGACAGTGTTGGATGTGAACTTAGATTGGAGTCTGTGTATAAATGGCTCCCATGCAGATATTTCCAGAAAATGGAAATGCAGTTAGTATGACGATCTTAATCTTAATTGCAAAGCAAAGCTATAGTCAGCTCAATTTTGCCCACTGGATTCTGAATCAGTCTCTGTGATTCAGGATACACATTTACTGAGGAATTCATCTGTGTTCACAAGCTTTCGCTGACCTTCAGGGGCAGCAAGGGGTGACGGAGAGGAGACTGTCACGAGGCGGGCCACCTTTAGCCGCGTCTCTTTGGATGTGCTGTAAATTGTCTGGCCGTCCCTCTGTCGTTGCCAGGAAAAAATCATCGAGCGCCTGAAGGAGCAGCGGGAACGCGAAGACCGAGAGCGGCTGGAGGAAGTCGAGTCTTACAAGAAGGAGAACAAGGACCTGAAGGAGAAGGTGAACACCTTACAGGCTGAGCTGACGGAGAAGGAGGTCAGTCGCTCCAGGACCTGGACAAAGCCTATGCTTAGAGGTCCATCTCTGCATCTCTGCGATGCCTTACAGATAACACAGTGATTCGCTGAGCCAGTCATACCGTGCCATAGAGATGCTACTCCAGAGTGAGGTTGGGTGCAGAGATTTATGGAGCTACGCACCTTTTGTGCTAACAGCATTAATGTAATCTGCTATATAAAATCCTATTTAAGGCATTTACCTTTATGTTCTAATAAAAATGTAATTTGTACCTCCTTCCACTTTTTGGAAATGATGGCCTCCGATGGCCTTTAAAAGTGAACTGAACTAATATGATTGAAGTCAATCTCCTCAGATGATCAGCACTTTGATATGCACTTTGTTTGGGACAGCTGAAGTACTACAGTCTCAGTATCCTGCTTATACTCTGTCTTATTATTCTTATTGTCCCTTCATGCTGTTTTATATGTCATATATAATCTTTTTAATATAATTTCTTCAGGTATTCATGACAAGTGTCCTATATAGAAGGTAATTAGCTAAGCAAATGTTAATATTTCATTGTGTTCATTTTTTTGTGATATTAGTATTGCGCATTAATAGAAATCTGACATTTGAAAAGTCATTAAGCAGTTTATTTTAACTTCAATACATTAGTTGTAATGAGGTGAATCGAATCTATATATAAAGTTTTTGCATTAAAGTGAAGGTAATTTATTTTTTATTACCACATATGTTCCTTCAACCCATCCAAAAACATCACTGTCCACAGCCTGACCAACTGCCAAGAATAATCTTCCTTATTCTAAAGACAGACTGGAACAGTGTTTTGGAACAGTTTATTTGAATTTATGAGACAATTTTTAATACTCCTCTTAAGTATTCATGTATTATTTCTGTAAATTAATGAGCTTTCATGTACATACAATGATGTAAAATGAAACTGCTGAGTCACCATAGCAACCGGGGACATCTCTACACCTTCTGCAGTTTGCAGTGTCAGCGGGCTTTGGACCATGCAGAATTAGAGTCTCAAAATGTATGTGTGTCCCATATCTGTCTATCTCTTCAAGAAAACTTCAACAAAATACACCACTGTTTTCTCTTAATACTTTGCTTCTACATTATTCAAGTGCAGTTGAGGAAATCTTGGCCTGGGAGGTGATGGGCCATGCCTTTTCTCGACACAACTACTCAACCCCTTATTTTTGCTGAAAGATGATAAAGCGGACGGATTTCCTGGGAGCACGTTGATGAGGAATGAACAAATTGCTCGCTTGTGTTGCTGCTGCAGCTGCATATCGGAGCAGATCTCACTGACTGTCTGGCACCGTTTCATCTCCTTTCAGTCCAGCCTAATTGACCTGAAAGAGCACGCGTCGTCCTTAGCCTCGTCTGGCCTCAAAAAGGACTCCAAGCTCAAATCCCTAGAGATTGCCATAGAGCAAAAGATGGAGGAGTGCAGTAAGTTGGAAAACCAACTGCAGAAGGTAGGTACCATAAAAGCCTCAATTTCCCTTTCCTGGCGCCTGTTATAGTTGTGGGTAACAGTTGTTGATGATTTCCTGCTATAAAGTCATCTTTGTCCTGAGGGTGGGGCTGAACCGTATTAAGCTCTGTATTTAATGGCTATTAGACTTCCTTGTTCATCTACTGGAAGAACTGTGGAGAAAACCAGATATTAGTCAACCAGTATTTGATAGTTGAGGAAAAGACGTTGACTCTGCTCTCAGAACACAGTAAATAACTGTGTGCGCCAAGGGCAGCTCTGCAAGGTTTCCAGCATCCGTACCTAAAAAGGTGGCCATAGCAGTGAAGGAGTAGCAGATAGAGGAGTTCCATATGTCAGATGACGTGATTCATACTATTACTGTTTTACTTCGAAAACAGACATATCAATACATTCATGCTGGTTGATAGCACACAAATATATACACATACATACAGATATATACATATGCATACATACACATATATAATATTATAGAGGAAAAAAGGGTCAAGTTCTGACATCATCCTGCACCGCATTATGACTGTCATGGTCACTTTCTCCATACATGCATGATGTTTCTGATTTTATACTTTAACAATACACTGCTCAATATCCCTGTCAGATCTGACTATTTTTTATATTTTTACTTATCTTTATTTGTTGCTATCCACTTAGCTTTTTCCATTTATTTGTCCTTAATGTAGTTAAGTATATGTACAATAGACACCACAACAGAGAATTTCTCTTGAAGAATCATGTGTTTTTGTATTTGGCAATGCTAATGCCTTACATATGTAACTTATCCAGACCGGTAATATACTGTACTAATATGCACTGCTGGATTTATATATACAGTCGGACCTCGCTAAGTCGAACCTCCTTAAGTCGAAAACCTCCCTATGTCGAATCACTCGTTAGTCCCC
>JAODKM010000099.1:13549317-13582733 GCA_026780845.1 Petrocephalus sullivani | reverse complement strand
TGGGGGTCCGGCCCCCAAGGAGACTGTCTGGTAAAACTCTGGCCCTCTGACAAATATAGTTGATGACCCCTGATCTATGGGCTTAAGTTCTGAAGGCTGGGGAGGATATGGAAGATATTCATACTTCGTAGCCCTGATCATATTCATTGTAGTTAGGATCATTCTCACCCTGGAAGGTACACTTTTTATTTGGGCTGTATTAGAAGAGAATGAAATGTGTGAGAAGAAGGTGCAGGTCAGGGGATGAATTCCGTCTTTTCCAAAAATCAATTCCACCTGGTTCTTAATTCCACGATATGTATAGTGAGATGCCCACTTTTCAAAAGGGAAGAGTAAGGAAATGCCCCTCTCCTTGTATTTTGTGGTTCTTTGTTTGTGGTTTTGGAACCAGAAAGCCTTAGGATACCTGATCAAATAAAATGTCACCGTTCGCAGTCAGTCTTGCTTGTCTTGAAGCAATTGATCCCTCAAGTGGGTAACAGTTGCAGGAATCAGTCATTACAGGAAAACGTGGCCTGTTCTGTCATAATGCTGTTAGGAGAAGGCACTCGCAGATGTACCTCACTCCTCACAGGATGGAACCACAAACACGCATGCGTCGGTATATTAATGAGCTTGAGGCTGGAAGATTAAATGCAGCATGTCACTGTACTGACATTAACAGCATGGGCTGCTCACGTCACAACCTGGGCTAGTTTCCCAGCACCTTTGTGCAGAGCCATCCTTGGCTGTTGTTTGCACCCTCCCAAAGTTCACTCCCGTTCTCATTAACTGGATACTGGGGATTGTCAGTGTCTCTGGCTTCGCTCGCATATGCTTAGCGCTCACACGTGTTGTTTTCATACAGTGCGGGATGGCTGATTTATGAGGGGCGGCCGAGAGGTAACGATTATGAAACCAGAGCGTCTGTGACCTTGGAGGCGCCGGGCCAATTAGACAGCGGCGCTAAATAGCAGCTCTGGTGAAACAGACTGCAGCATCAGTTCCCTACTCTTCCTTAACGAATCTGACTAATGTATCAGGCAGCAGATTTGGGAGACAGAAATACTGTCACACTGTGAAATGCATTTTAGAAGCTGCCCTGAAGCCCAGGGGATTCGCACTGGCAGTGTTTGCTGGTTTGTAATGGTCCAGTGAGCTACAGGTTCATATGATACACGATATGCCCTCATATATAGTGCGCTCCTGTGTATATTGGAGGGCTGCAGAGCGAATGATTTTTATCTCTATTTAAGGCCGTGTACAGCTTTCCACTACAAAACGGGGTGAAATGCTCACACTGCAGTTTCTGTACACATTAGTGTCAATCTGCACTGAAATTATGTGACGTTTTCTTCGTCTGTTTTTATCGTGACTTATGGACCTGGACCATTCTTTGTTTTGTCTTCCATTATAAATTTATGGTTAACGCTTAAGTCGGGGTAACGCAATAAAAGGTTGGATTCAAGTCTGTTTTGAAAATTAAATTATGAAAATTCTATACATTTGTAGTCGTTTTGAGATGATGATTCATTTTTTCGCTTTTGTGAATAAAGCGCAAGGTGGATGATTTCTCCCCATAATGTTGTCTTTCGTACAAATGACCATAGGTACTATTTGGGCAAATAAATCTACAATTTATTCCGACTAAATCCCTAAGTCCTGTCCAGAAAAGGCTCCATGGCAATCTGCTCCACCATGCCTGCTGGCTTTTCTGACGGCAGGCTCAGTGCTCCCAGTGGTGCAGGAGGAGTCACCGTCTCGCCATTTCAATCCCGCCATGCGTCCGTCGACATTGCCATCAACACCTCCGTTGGCTGTTGTCTGTTGGTGTTGGCACCCGGCCTGTGTTTTATCCTTCCTCACTCTGGAACATGTTCTGCAAAGCCAGATCTATAGCACAGCACCTTTGTGAAGTTATTTATTCATTTATTCGTTTATTTTCAGAAGGCGGTAGCATAAATTACCAACCAACAAAGAGTGGAGTAAACCGGGTAACATAGCCCCCAACAGTATTTTAAGATACGTTTTTAGACAAATATTTGCCCAAATGTTGAAGAAGCATGTAGAGTTGGAGAAAAGTAAATACCATAGTCTCAGAATATTGAATAATGTGTACAGATTTACATTGCCGGTTGAAATGTTGTGTACAGTAAATTGACTGTTCTCTTAAAATCTAATTTATCAATGTCAAGTTACTTTGCTCTTGCATCCCCATATGTGTGAAGTCCAAAGCTGGACCTACATCTTATTTAAAAAAATAAAAAAAAACTTTTTGCTCCCCACTGCTAAGTACCACAGTTAGTAAGTAATCTCTGAAGAGGCCTGCAGTTTAGAGAGATTAAGCTCCTGTAATGTTAAGTGGTGCAATGCGTAAAATGGGTGGGTGGTATGGCAGCAAAGAAAGCTTGTAGCTGTCCATAAAATTAAGTTGACGGGTGCTGTATTTTTGCACTGTTACCCCCTTCCTATACTGGTGCCACTGCCTTCTGCCACTGCGTTTTCACCTCATCATCACACTTGCCCTCTGTTAGCACATTTTCTCATGCCTCTCTGTCACACCTATCTTGTCGACACTCGAGGACGGCGGTGGACTTCTGTGACACGCGCCTGTGGTGTGCGTGAGGTGGGGGGCCCTCCGCTCGGCTCATATGGAGGGTATGCGGAGGATTTCAAAACGTTTACGGTCTCTTTTGTTGTGGGCACCTCGACACGTCACGTGACTGCACCCCGTCATGCAGCCGGGCATGACGCCGGCACTGAGTCTCATGGAGGCTCGCTGGCGCTCAGAGAGCTACGTTGGGCTGACATTTCCGAGGGCATGTCGGCATGCCTGTGGGTTGGACTTGTTGTTGGAGTGGCCGCCTGGCCTGCCAATTAGACATCAAAGAAGAAAAGCAGTTTTCACCCTTTATTAAATTTTTGATAAATAAGGCAGTCTATGCTGAGATATACATTATGTGGACAAAAGTATTGGGACACCCAGCCATTACACTTACAGGAACTTAACATCCTATTCTAAATTCAAAGGCATCAATATGGAGTTGCCAGCCCTCCTCTTTGCAGCTATAACAGCTGCCACTCATCTGGGAAGGCTTTCAACTCGGTTTTGTTGAGAAGTGTGTCTGTGGGAATTTTTGTGCATTCACCCAGAAAAGCATTTATGAGGTCAGGCACTGATGTTGGCCGTGATGGCCTGGCTCACAATCTCTGTTGTAGTTCATCCCAAAGGTGTCCGAAGTGGTTAAGGTCAGGGCTCTTTGCGAGCCAGTCAAGTTCTTCCACACCAGACTCACCCAACCATGTCTTTATGGACCTTGCTTTGTGCATTGGGGTACAGTCATTCTAGAACAGAAAAGGGCCTTCCCCAAATTGTTCCCACAAAGTTACAAGCATAGAATTGTTCAAAATGTCTTGGCATGCTGATGCAGTGAGTTCCCTTCACTGGGACTAAGGGGCCTAGCCCAACCCCACAAAAACAACCCCATACCATAAACCCTCCTCTACCAAACTTTACAGTTGGCACACTGCAGTCAGGCAGGTTCTCCTGCCATCCGCCAAACCCAGACTCATCCATCAGACTGCCAGACAGAGGAGTGTGACTTGTCACTCCACAGAACACATTCCCACTGCTCCAGTCTTGGCACTGGCGTTTGCTTGTTGATATGAGACTTGCGTGCAACTGCTCGGCCATGGAAGCCCATTCCATGAAGCACCTGGAGCACAGTTTTTGTGCCGGGATTAATGCCAGAGGAAGTTTGGAACTCTGCAGTTACTGAGTCAACAGAGCTTTGGCGACTTTTATGCACCACGCGCCTCAGTACACAGTGAACCTGCTCTGTTCCTTCACTTGGTCTGTCACTTCATGCCTGAGTTTCTGTTGTTCCTAAATGCTTTCACTGTGCAATACTACAATTAGAGTTGACTGTGTAATATCTAGAAGGGAATACATTTCTGGAACTGACTTATTGCAGAAGTGACATCTTATGACAGTACTTCGGTTTCAATTCATTGAGCTCTTCTGAACGACAAATTTTTTCACAAATGTTAGTAAACCTGACTCCATGGCTAGGTGCTTAATTTTATACACCTGTGGCAATGGGTCTAAATGAAACACCCAAATTCAAAGATTAAGAGTTGTCTCAGTACTTTTGTCCATAGAGTCCGTGTGTGTGTGTAGTTTTGCTTTTAGACATATAGCCATAGAGAGATTTGATTATATTTTTTTCAAAAACAAAGTTACATACTTTAATATGTCATTGGACCACCGTGAGCACTGATTTTGGTGCACATTCGTCATGGCATTGTTTTCCCGTGCTTATGCAACATCTCAACATTTTTCTCATCCATTTTTTGCCAAGATCTTGTGTCGCTGATGGGCGAGGTGAAGGTAAAGTCTGTTCCAGCAAAGTCTCAAAGACTTTCAGTGGGGTTAAGGTCAAGACTCTGGGGTGCCCGGTTCATGTGTGAAAATGATTCCTCATGCTCAATGAATCTTGGCATTCTCGTCCAAGAATATGCCAATGCCGTTAGGGAAGGAAAAATCCATTGGTGGGATAACCTGGCCATTCAGTAGATTTAGGTACTCTGCTGACTTCACTTTATTGCTGCATTACGTTACTGAGCTGTAATAATGATCCAGTCACTGGCTCTTAAGTACTTGTTGATTTTAATTCAAATGGTGACTGTTTTTTTGGCCAGGCTGTGTATCATGACTATAAAAATTGTTATGCATACTGCCCTTTTGGAAAGATCTGTAGTTTATTTTTTGTTTTTTTGTTGTTTAAAAATTCACATTCAAAAACACATCTAAGGGCTAGATTTGCTTCGCATCCCTTACATTGTACTGCAAAAACACATGCTGCTGAACCCTATCCTAGTTTACTGCAGAACATCTGCACTTGCATCCTAGGTATGTCCCTTCTGGTTTAACATTTCAGACAATAATGCCACACTCTTTCATTGATGTAGCTTTGCAGTGCAAAAACCAAACAATAGTCCCTGAGGACCCAAACTTTTACTTTCCAACAGATTAATAAAATACTCTCGACACACTTATGTCATTTCTCAAACCGGGAAATTCTGAGCATGTGACCCAGATGGGCTGCTCCAGGGTAAATGTGGCATCCTGCTGCTGTCAGACATGGAGTGCAGCCTCGGAGCCTGACCGGAGGCTTACACGGGCCCTCCGTGGGGTTATCTCCCAGTGCCAGGCCGCCTGGAAACCCAGAATGCTCTGGGGGCGAAAGGGAAGACCACAGATCTCTCTAACATAGCCTGTGGTGGGAACGATGCTGAGAGGTGTGAGTGGCCTGAGGAAATGAGGCATGAGGGTAGGAGGGAGAGGGACACGAACATCTAAGCTTTGGAGCTGCAATTTAATCTGTGGCGGTTTCCACTGGAAGGAAATGATTTGTGGCCTCGCAGTGCTTGGTGAACACTGGCTCTGCCTGCTTTTGGGTCTCAGCAAAGACATGACAGACAGATAGTGGAACGGAGTGACCTCTCGAGCGCATGGAAAAGGAACTGACAGGAGGCCAGGAACAAACTGGTTAAGAAAATAGACCTGATCAGTAATTTATATACTCATGGAGGAAAGATTGTAGGGGATGACTGTTGATATTTGAATTTTGACTGAATAAATGTAATAAATGTAATTTCAGTCTTTCATAAAACAGTTCAACTGAATTTTACTTCTGTAATTTACATCACCTGTAGAAAAAGTATCAGTGATGTGTTCTTGCCTCAGAATCTGGCATTGAGTTTCGCAGCCTTGCTGCCACATGCAGTAAGCTTGCCAAGGATGTGACACCGGTGTGGCCATTTCATATGGCCCTTCTGTTGTCAGGCAGTACTTGTGGCGGTGGTCCTGACAGCGAGGACAGTGACGGGGGCTGTCCCCTTGTCTTCTGCCTGCTTCTTCAATCAAGGTCAGCAAAGGGTCTCGAAATGCAATTCTTCCCCTGTGCTACACAGGCAGCCGAAGGACCAGAACAAGCAGACGGGCAGCCCAAGGCACACCCAGATGGAGAAGAAGAAGGAGGAGGGGCAGCCGGGCAACACGCCGCAGGTGAGGCTGGACACGCGCCCCCTCCCTCCACCGCTTCCCCAAATTTTACCGATAACTAAAAGGATTCACCACGCAGAGGGAGATCATGGCCTGAGAGATTGTAAAAAGTTTGTAGTTAGATAAATGGTCGTAGTAACACATTCACTGAAGAAATATGTATTATATATGGATCGAATGGAGGACTTGACATAATTTGCTGTGAAGATTGTAGTTCAAATGCATTGTAAGCTAGTTATTTCTCACAGCATCGCATCGATATCGACATGTTGCTGGGGGAGAATAGCTATCGTCTGCCCGTGAATGGTGCTTTGCTGGAAAATGGAAACAAAATGCATAGCTGTTCTCGTGGTCCCTCTCCCGCACTGAATGAAAGAGAAGACATCCCCGGAATTCCTTCCCGGCTGGATAATTGCATTATTCAACACCTCTTCATCCCAAGAAAAGCAGATCAAATCAAGACCCCCCCCCCCTCTTTTAAAGGCTTTTAATGTTCCGTGCCAGAAAGGCAGCTTGTAGCTGGAATGTGATTTTTTTTTTATGGGAAGGATGCTCTGGCTTTCTGATATGCAATAACGTTGTGTGCGCTGCTATCGGGATGTAATCTGAGCCAGCCGTCAGTCAAGTGCCCCGCTGTGAAAATGAAAGATCGGCGTGGATGTGTCATCTGTTGAACAAGGCTGAGTTTTGACTGCGGCGTTAAGGCCACCTCATTTGGTCCGTCTCCTTTAAGGTTCCCTGGGCTTTTTTGTCAAACAACTGTTTGTTGCGCCTGTGATGGTTCATGGTTGTGCCGGCTTGCCTCTTGTCGCCATTTGGCTATGGGAATGAAGGGTCTTTCAAAACATTCCACTGGGTTTGTAAGTGGAAAAGACAGCGATTTTGTCAAACCGAAATGAACACCATACGTCGGAGACGAACAAAAAGCATAATGGTTCCACTGGGAATAGGGGAAAGTTATTTTCTCCAAAGTAGGGCCTATATTTCACTGTGGAGACCATCTCTCGCAGTACTTAGATGTCTTAGCCATTTTTTTCTCATCTGTGGCCGTGTGGAATTCCTATTCATCGTCCTGCGACAATTTCCATTCTACTGTTTTAACATCTGCTCCTGCCATTATCTGTATCCTGAGGTACCTGAGCATTCCACAGGGGCAGCCTCTGCTGGCTCGCTGTTGCTCCAAGTTGTTTCACATGGGTTTCGTTTGGTCGCTCACGGAAACAATTCGCTCGCACCTGGAGAGTGGACTCCGCCTCGTGGGGACCCGGGTGTTTTTTATAATTTGTTTTTCCCTCTCTCACTTTTCAGAGTTGTGGACCACCCCAAGAGGGCTTTCATCTCTGGAACATGCCCTAACTATCTCATTTAGTCCTCATCCATCCAGTTGGCTATCCCTAAATGAACTCCACTGGATTGACAGGAGGCTCTCAAATCTAAATAGATATATTTCTGTAGCTCTTGGCCACTTCTTCTGTGAACTTAGATGTTAAGTGAGCGAATAATCTGCCGGTCCTCTGTTTATTCAGGCAGAAAAATTGTCAAAATCGTATTCAGAGTGCAATACAGAAGGAGTTTGGACATACTCCTTTGTATGCTTAGCTTAGACAGACAGCATCCCATGGGATCTGACCTCTCTGTAGGCATTTCATCCTTCTAGAAATACATTCAATGGCAGAACATGTGAAAAATTATTCTTAATCACATTTTGATTATGTGCATTATGCATTATTGTGCATGTTTGGCACATCTGCCGAAAAATCTGTCACCGATGGCCTTGACAAAACTCAAACTTGAAGACAGAAACATGTCATCTTGTGCCGTTGACTTCAAATGCAGTTCCTTGACATGGTGCAGTTGAAATGTAGCTAAATAATTCACTTAATGGAAATATAAAAATGGTATGAGCAGCCAACATGACAAAGTATGCCATGAAAAATGGACCTAAAGTTTATTCTTCTAGATTTTCAAAATATAAGCACTGAAAAACTCCTTCAGACCTCTTCGGCACAATATGCATTCCAGAAATGTGTAAAGTGAAGCTAAATATCCACTGTCGTCTGAAGTAATTTGGGACTTTGTCTTAATGCTTGTATTGTAGTGGGGAGCAGCGTGCTTGTATATGTGGATTCTAAGAAGTACAGGGGCATAGGAAATCTAGTATTTTGCAAAAATTAATGCAGGGCTTTTAGCCAGATTGTTAGAAAATGGGATCGATTGTTGAATTTACATTGATTTTTTTGACTAAATGTGTAACTACTTATATACATGAGAATGCTGTAACGGACTTTGCATATATACAAATAAACTCATAAATAGTGTGGTTGCATGAGTTTATTGTATATAGTAAATGTCAGCACGGTCTCTTGCTGTAGCTAAGGAAAGACTGAGATGTATGCTCAACATTCCATACAATTAAAAATCTCATTGTCCCCTGGGAGCAAAACTTAGCACTTGAGTTTTCAGCCAAGCTGTTCTGGGATGGCAGAGATGGTTTACGACTCTTTGAAAGCAAGGCGAAATGAGGGAGCGAAGCCAAAACAGGAGTACGGCGCTTATCCTGCGGCATGGGCCAGGGCGTCAGGCAGCCAATGGGAACGGGGGGGGTACTGGGGGGTCACAGGTATCAGGCAGCGGTCTGACTCCATGTACAGCAGGGGTAACACAATCCACTTTATCTGCATCTCTCCACGCAAAAATAATGCCCAGAGCTGTCCACTTGGCTACAGTCGCTAAAGGTTACGTTGAAGGGCATCTGCAGATCAAGTCACGTGTCAGAGGCGCCGTCAATACGTCCTTTATGAAGAGCGGACGCGCCATGGCTAAGCAGGCCGACGCGGCAGACCTTAAGCAGCGCTCCTGACCCACTTTCAGTGGCTTAATGGTAAAATGACTCCCTCACCAAGAACATGTTTAATCTGGTTTCTTGCACCGCTTGTAAAACATTATTACTTTGCTGAGAAATGTCTGCAGTGCATTTAGTGTATATTTTAACGGATTATATTTCCACGAAGAATGTTTAAAATATAGGTCTGAAAAAATTATTTCAGGCATATTTTGGACAACTAAAATGCATTATATTAATACATATTGGTCATTAATCATCATCATTCCTATTATTTTACTTATAATATGCACTGTTCAGTAGTATCAAAAGGAATTAATGTGTTTTTCTTAGGCCCTGTGTAGAAATATATACCTTTTTTTCTGTACTCCTTTATCTACTAAGCCATCTAGCACACAGCATAGCTGTAAAATAAACAATCACCAACAGGTCTTTTGATGTCTTTGCAATATCTTTCTTTGTTTAAAGTTAAATATACAGGATAGTTTATGTGGGTTGGACAGATAACATCCCTCTCAGTTCCTCCATCATGGCCCCAGTGCGGCAGAGCGAAACAAAACGGCGGGATCAGTAAAAGTCACTGAAAAACTAAAGAAAAAAGCGTGGCTGAAAGAAACAAAAGGAATAACATCACACAATCAAGCTTCTGAACAGAGAGTTTTTCTGGCAGCACTTCACAATACATTTATAATGCATTATAATGTATTCTTAAAGTATTATAAACCCAGCTATAACTATTTATAAAAAAGCATAACACATTAAAGTCACGTGTTATGTTTTTTATGCGTTATGGATGCTCTATGTACGTCTCATCTATAATGCACTATTGAGACCTTCATAATGCAGCATGAAGCTTCCTTAATTGTTATAATGACCATTATTATGCATTATGAAGGTGTTGCAGTACATTATAGATGAGACCTTTGTAGGGCATTCATAGTGTATGAGAAACCTGGCTGTAATGTGCTATGCCTTTTTATAAATATTTATAGCTGTGTTTGTTCTTTGTGGTTATTTTTATTAGAAAAATGTTGATGTTATCATTAATTCCTTGACAAAAAAGTCACAGTTCTGAAAATGACAAAATGTTGTCACCCAAGTGTTTAGTGTCAGAAAGTAATGTCCTGAGAGCCATACGGTGATGACAGAGGCTCAGAAGGGCAGGCCGCTGATGGCTGCCACCTGGGGCCCAATAGCCAATGAGGTGACAGCGTGCAGGTAGGTAGGCAGAACACATCCATGATGTGGTGAGAGAGTGGGACCATCAGCCAGCAAAGCTGAACGGAAGCACCTTCCTCTGAAGCGTGTGCATTTCTCCTTGCTCAGTTTGGTGTAAGCACACTGGTTTTTCCCACGGCAGATGTCGGGAAGTGTCTGGTGTTATTTGCTGAAAAACCTAAATTATTCACAGTTCTCTGGATCAGATCGATTCATGAAACGGGATGTAATCTGAAATAATACATTCTCAGGAGTTTACCTCAGTAAGCGACACTACCTATATATGATATGGTATGAAGGCCTTTTACTCTCAGAAATCAAAATGGAAAACGAGTATGGGACCTTGAATCAGCCCTGAGGGAGACCCTTTGGTGTTGACCGTGCTGTGAGATACAGCGACGGTACACCCTTCATGTCCATAACTCTGCAGCGGCAACTTAGTTGTGGCTAGGAGTCGGCACAGAGGAATAGGCTGTGGTGGTGATTCTGGAGGGGTGCGAATAGACGCATGTTCTGTTACGAATTGAATAATTTGAAACAGTGTTACAATCCGCCCTGCAGGCCACAAATGACTAACCCGCCATGGGAATGACGTGGAGCCCTGCTGATGTCTTTGGTGTGCGGGGTAGCCTGATTGGTCGACCTGCAGCCGCCCTGCAGTCCATCAGCACGCAGAGATTTAACGTAACAAATAACGGATTACTCAAGGCGTGTCGGGGTGGTGGGGTGGCGTTGAAGCAGAGGGACTGTGTTTCATGGGATTTGTTTTTTTTATTTTTATTTTTTTATGAAAGTGGGGCCTGTACACCCCATGAACGAGACATGGAAAACAGCATTTTCTCATTCCTCCTTCGTTTATTTAAATGATTAAATTCCATATGATGAAAAAAAGAAGCAAATTATATAATTATCATATTCATAGCGAATGCGGGATGCATTCCTACGAAACAATTTTCTCTTAGACTTAAGGTGTCGAAAATTATGAAAATGGCTGCGTGGTCGAATTTCACATGGAGGTTCAACTGAATCTCAGACAGTCTGAGGTACAATTTGTTGATCTTGGTGCATTAAATTACTGGCGCACTGTCACATCCAATTACGGCTGCAGGTCCTGAAGCACGTAGCTTTCCCGAGTCATTGACCTCAAGTTAAGACCGGCTTAGAGATCTGATTTGTTTTTGTTTTGGTTGCACTTTTCTCATTTTAGAAAGAGCCGTTCTGAGAGGCGAAGGAATCGCCGATTCTTAAGCGTTGTAATTAGCGGCGTCCTCCCAGCGTCCCGGTGACGAGCACTTTGAAGGACGGCGTTAAATAGTGGTTCAGTCACCTCGTCTATGAATCACTGGCCTCATTTGCACGCTCCCGCAAACCGCCGAATTTTACCTTTCAGTATTCTGCATTTCTGGCCAAATGCTTCCCACTTGGCCGCGATCTGGGAGACTGATTGGTTGTGTGTACATGTTAATTAAGGCATGTTTTTGCTCTGGCACCTGTCCCGCTGAGACTGCCGCTTTCACAATGGATGTGCATTCTGTGCCGGGACCTGTGGGACTTTCTCTCTACCTGCATTCCTTGAGAAAATGATCCACCAGATACGGAAGAGAGAGGCGAGCACTGGAGCCGCCTGTGGAAAACTGAAGCCTCTCTGTCATCTGCAGTGCCGCACGCGTGTCGTGATATAGACGTGAGTTCAGCTGCGAATCTGCGCCTTCAGGTACCCGCAGTGTTTGTTGGTCAAACACCTTTCCTGTTTTTCTTCACCTGATTAGCCAAAATGTATTATGTTCGATATAGTTTATGTAGGAACAGCCAGCACCTCAGATTTGGGTGCCTTCAGGTTAAAAAAGTAGTGCTAAATTTTTGTTATTTTGGTATTTGTCTATATCCCCTTAAATATTTTAGGATAGTGATACTAAACAGTATAGTGATTTCCAAACAGTATATTTATTTACATATCTTTTTCATACTTCAAAACAACTTGCAGAGAAAATTCTCTTGTCTTTTGATTTATATTCCCCGGTATGAAACCTAGTTTGTCCTCTGCGCTCGTTACAATGAAGGCCGACAAGCACAATGAACCTCCCGCGTGTACCAAAAGGTGGGCTATAAACACCAGGCCCAGGCATCCTGTACAGTATGGCACTGACTGTAGAGTTTCATCAGCACCTGGGTGCTGGATGGACCCAGTTGGCCCAAGGATTAATGGGCTTTCTTTAACCTTGGACCCCTCTCACAGAGGGGTGAGAGGCAGTAGAAACACAGACTCTGACAGGCTGTAATGTAGAGCAAAATGTATCCCTCCTACAATGGCTGTCTTATTGATATAGAATTACGATATAGGCAGAGTTGGGGATGTTCCTCACAAAAGTAATCCATTGCAGACAAGTTCAGTCCAGAAAGTATAAATCCAGACAAAGGTTTTGTTTCAGCCAACCAGATGAGAATTATATGACTGTGACTCTTTATACTAAACTGGTTGGTTGAACCAAAACCATGGTCTGGATTTGTACTTTCAGGACCTGAACTTGACTGTAATGTAATAAGACTATCCTGCCTAACCTAATGTGACCCACTGTGGACCTGCATCACCGTGAACCTCAGGGCCATTTGTCAGGCACTTTTGCAAAGCCCTCAGGAGGTACCTTCTTCCACTCTGTCAGCACTGTTAGTCCATTTGTGCTTCTGAAAGGAGAGGTGGAAAGCATAAAGGTCCATGTCCTACTGAAGATGTTTTTTACAGAGATTTCTTATCCAAGCCGCTGAATGATCCATCATCTTTCACCTCCGTGAAGGTGTTACAGTGGATATAACCCAAATGCCTTTGCTTGACTGCAGATTCTGTAGTTGGAGTGTTCGCCAGGTAGTTTCTTCTCCTGGGAGGAACCTTGCCTTAGCCAAACATGGATGAAAGATTCCCCCACCAGGAATTCTTTTTGGTATTAGTCCTAAAAATGAAGAACTTTCTGTTAGCTCTCCCCAGAAGTAATCTTGCCAGAAATTTTACATGATTTTCCCCAGAGGTTATTGCTTCTGGGGGAAGAAAGGGAAAAAATGTGCTAATTTCTTGGAGCATTTCAAGAGGAACATAATATTTTTTGAAGACAATATTCTCTTTGTCAAATTTGCAATGGTGTAATGAAATTACAGGCATCTTTAACTGATGTGGAAGGTGCACTTCATCCAAACTTAGTTTTTAAATATGACAAATGTCCAATATGCCAAATATATATGCTTGATTACTTTACACTGTGAAGAAATTACCTGCTTTTTTTATTGATTTTACACCGATCTGTACTATTTCCTTTGATGATGTCTCATCGCCATCTTGCATGTGTGCTGGCCCATATTGAGCTCTCTCTCTCCCTCTCTCTCTCGCTCTCTCTCTCTCTCTCTCTCTATATATATATATATATATATATGACACATGGTATCAGTTTTTAGGATCAACTCATTTAATATAGCAGGCAAAACAGCCACTTCAGGAAAATGAGTGGTTTCCAAAATTGCGATTTTGACCAATCATATGATACATTATGTTGCAACAGAGCAAGAAAGCATCTCTGTATTTCAGCTGAATTGCAATGGGCTTAGAGAATGATGGTAAATTTCGGTGTTTTTATATATTTTATGAAAATAATAAGCAGCATATCCCAATATGTTTGACTTTGTATTTCTTAAGAAAGATCTGCTACCCTTTCATGTGCACTAAAATTGTTCAGTTTTAGGGAAAAAATGCCTCCACCATGTGGTCAAAATAAAAATTGCACATGTGCCCCCCTTTTCATTTTAGACTCGCCTTTCACCATTCTCTGGCTTGAGTCTTTGTGGGGATGTAGAACATTTTCTTATATTGGCCACCAAAATGTGTTTTTAATGACTTGTTTCTGATAGTCACTACTCCTGAATATTTTGGTTCCTAGCATTTCAGAGCTGTGTGTTTACCTCTAAAAGAACATTACTGCTTCTGGCTGATCCTTCTGCCGTCATTCACAGTCTTGCCCCGTGCCATTTATGGCTCTAACTAGTATGTTGGCCAGGTGTGTCGCAGGTGCCGGTGCCTGTATCTCCTCTGTTTTGGCCACGGCGCGCACCTCAGGGCTCACTGGCACGCCGAGTCACTTTAAATGGTCTTGGACATCAAGAGGGCTCTCCGTTTTCAGCGCAGAGTCAAGGAGCTCATTATTTGAATTCCATCTGACTGGTTAAATATGGGTTATGTGAAGAGGGAAAAAAAAGTAAACCTATTGCCAAAAAATCAGAATGTGATCTCCATTAAAGGGCCCACCTACTGCGCCGCACACAGACAGACGGACAGTTTATGGAAGGAGTTTCTGATAACTGCTTGGGTTTTTAAGGGCAGGTTGCATTTGATATATAAGGATATGCTTGCATCTCTGTAATTTTATTATTGCTTCCTACAATGATTGCAATTGCACTGATGTTTAGACCTTCCAAGGTGTAACAAGCTTGTGCAAGAAAAAGTAGCATCTTCCTTAAACGTTCGGTATTGATTCTATTTGCAGTATATTTACCTATATTCAGATAATTGTCTTGTTTTCCCGTCTCTGTGGCAATGGCTAACATAGCCTGAAGAGCTTGTTTTGTTTTCGATGATTCATTTCTATATTTAGGCCTGTCAGCCTTTTTGCCTGATATCTGTTTGATGGTAATATGGTGACGATAGTATGGGTCTGTAATTATCCAACTGAAGGGAGAAAAAAATCCCTCAGTATTTCCACCGACACACCACTCAGCCTCACAACGTGCCAGTCAGCTATGAAGAAACGCCGCCGGGCTCTTTGTCCGTCAACATGATCCTTGAGAGATACCTGCCTGCATCCCGTAACCCTACCACAGGCAGGTGCTGGGGTGATGAGGGAGATCCTGGCCGTAGCCCCGAGCGGGCTCCCTCTCAGACAGCTGTTTCATGCTTGCTGGCAGTGCGCCTCAATCAAAATCACACGTTATTTCCTCTGCCAGTATTTCTTTATCTGCACCGAGATCCAGGTGTCTTTCATTTTTAAAAATGACAGCTCAGGACGGTGGTGGGGGGGGGGGGTGGGTTTGGCCTCAGAAAAAGGTTTATATCTTGCAGCTGCACTATCAGACTTTAAAAAGTACCCTTAGTTTCGACTTTCTGGCCAAACATAACTTTAAATTGTTTTCTTAGTCTGTCTAACAGTTCATAAGGCTAACAAAGTGAGCCCAGAGTGAGTGTTTAAAAGTTTTGTCTTAATTATTTACTCGGGTTATTCTAAACCGGTGCGTAATTTTATTTATTGCTTGACAATATTTAAACTAATGTTAAGAACCTGATATTGCGGCTCAGTAAGACTGAAATTCAAAATGCAAACATGACTGCAAGATACCCAGCCCAAGCATGTGAAGCGAAGGGACACGGAAGTTATCTTAAGCGGACTCAGTGCCTCCTTGTAAGTAATAAATTACATAAAGTGTTTTTATTAGAGAGCTGCATCAACAGCTGTCATGTTGATCCACACAAAGACTACATATAGCTTTAAAATTTGGTATGTTTAAAGAGACTTATGCTAAAAGGTACCCCTGGCTCTGGTCTGTACATAGACCAGGATGGGAGTCTTCCTATTTTCTGGGCTCAGCACTATCATGCATCATCTGTTATCTGCACACTTACGTTTGCATGCGTGTGTCTCCGGTTGAGTAGGGAAGGTGTCTAGGTCTGGGGGAATTTGAATGTGTGCATCTGGAGCCTGTTGATAGGCTGATATTACAGGCAGTAGGCTGGTCTTCTCTTACTGACGTGACAGTATAGAATGGTATGTGTGCTTGTAAACTGGCCAGCTGCTGCCCAACCTAAGAAGTCCCGCTGTTCTCATGTCTCCAACATAAAGGCCAACAGAGATTTTAGGATAGAAGCTAGAACGGGGTTAGAGTGTGATATTGGGGTCAGAGGAAGCGACTGGGAACCAGCGGGATCTAAGGCAATGGTTTGTGGGACTTGCTTACCAGAGGTCAACAACAGGGTGAATTCTGATGAACATTATGATGAAAATGTGTGTTTTTTTTTACAAAGACATAGTATTTAAAAACATAGCCTGCATAGTTTTTTTTCCCCTCAATCAAAGTATTTTGCCACAGATACAGACGAGTCTTCTGTGGGCACGTCTGTCTGTGCTTGGCCAGGATGGCGATTTGTTACTGAAGACTGACCTAAGGGGGGGGTTGGGGGTGAATTATGGAAGCCTGTACCTCATGATGTTTGAAGTTTTGAAGCGTGCTGTCAGAAATGGAGGTCTCACAGATTACCATAGTAGCAGCTTGGCTGTGAGGGGGAACACCTACAGGTGTACTGTATAAGGCTGGCATCCTCCCATGGTCAAGTTAGAAACTGGTGTTAAGTGGGAAAACACAGAGTATCATTAAAGTAATAACAAAATTTGCAAATATAAACAATACAAAACAAAAGAACCCATGCATTTAAAACATTTTTATCATCTTTCTACAATAATACCTTTGTTAACACTTTACTTTAGGGGGCACAAGTAACTTAGTAATGCAAATACCACTGTACAAATCAGGGTAACTGGGTGACATACACAAACCGTTATGATTGATTAATGGTGAACGACCATGGAATCCGTGTGTAACCAGCACTTAATGCATTAAGTAAGAATGTACTTGATCAAGCCATAATAGCATGCGCTACAGTAGCACTACATTATTTGAGCCAATCGAGTAAAGTGTTGCCATATTTTTGTCCTCCTTTAAATGTCTTACCAACATAGTAATCAGTCTCATGACGTATAATACTGCAAATCAGTGTCAGTAAAAGTGGATGTTGAAACAAAGCATGTGTAAAATCCTAGTTGTGAGACTTCACACCATCTTGTGAGGCCTCTCTCTTCCATAGAGATATTTCACTTTTGATCTTGATCTTTGAAGCATTGTTCTACTCGATGAGACAAGGGGTAATTAGCACACAGCTATAAGTTCTCAATGGGATTACAGAAAGCAGATTTAATAAAGGGTGCTTTCTTAAGCCCTTGAAGTCCAGCAGAATTAGCACGCAGAGGATAGAGATAATCTGATTATTAGACCGAGCTTTGCTAAAATGCATTGCATTCATTATTAATGATTCCATTCTGAAATGAAGAGTGAGAAAGTCAGCTTTGTGTCAAAGTGTCGGTGTTCGTCTAGGCCAGATATTTGCAGACTCCGGAATGAAATGTTTGCCTTAATGATATGTTTCTTTCACTTCTCTTGGTCTTATCGGGATCTCGGCTCTCTGGGTGCATATTTATCCATATCAGTTATGATTTTCAAATGTGAAGTGTGGAAATGTCATGGGACCTGTTGGCAGATTTCCTCTTGAATGTCAGTGGGTGTGAGCACCTCGTGTCAGTGATGATAACCAGAGAGCTGCCTCTGATGTTTCTGTCCACTACATTGGAGATCCTGGAATTATATGCGGCACTTTTCAAGGAAGCTGCTTCACTTATCACCTGTTTAGAGCTTCTTTCCTAGGTATTTTCATCCATGCTGCTGAAGACATGACACCTAGTGTCATATTAAGCTCATGGATCTCCTTCTTCTGAAAAGGTCTTGGGGGCATTAACATCTGTCCAGCTGCGAATTTCACGTATCAGACCATGCAAATGGGCACTTAACGAAAAGTATTTAACAAAACGTCTGAAAAATGGGATCAGAATCAGGAACATCTGAATGCATGGAATACGAAACCGGGAACCTTACGCTGATCCACGGAAAATTTTAATTTTGTGGCATTGATATGCATTCGTTTTGAAGTGGGTAGTTTGAAGGGCCCTGCCATGATGCGGGAATGCGGTATCGCTGGCTGGTGGAATGTTACTTCATCACAGTCATGATGAGGAATGGAAACTAATTTTTGACATCTGTGAAACACTCACACACACACACACACACATACACAGAAAAAAAGTGTAACTTGGGCTATCGTTTGGAAATGTGTGGATGATTTGCCGCCTTAACAGAGAGAGGCCCTCTGCTTTCATGTCTTTGACCCTGCGGTTGGCAGTCTGGGGGGGGCATCTTACTATGAGCGCTGCGGAAACAGAGGGGCTGCATGCTGGGGAACAAAACCTATGATTTTTAATTTTTTTATAGAAGTAGCTCAAACATGATGGTTTAACTGTGAAAATAAATAAATATCAACTTTCAAACAAAGTACGGAGGTCGAACTATTTGCATTAAAGTACTCCTTTCATTTGAGAAGATCCTGGAATTATTTGCATGTGTTTTAATGAAAGGGAAAGTAGACATGGCAGGAATAGACATGGCCAGTTTTCGTGTCAGCTTTATCTAATCAAGGGATAAGTGGTCGAAGTGGTACCTGCAAAAAGCGAAGGATTTCTATAATCTGAGGATCATATTAACACAAGAGCCGTTAAAATGGATATTCCTTTAAGGTTAAATACATCATGACCTAAAAATGTTAATTACATACATAATTTAAGACTTTACAAAAATGGAAATAAGAATATTGACACAGCCTGCCTCCTCAATGTTATTATTGTAATACTCGTGTGTGTGTATAATATAATATACACTGTATGTATGTACCTGTTTAAATGGCACTTAAGAATAACTGGACTGGATTAAAGTTTCATCATTTCAGCACTATAATGATTTTATGAACTCTCAAGGGAAATTTAAATGACAAGCCTTAAAAAGACATTCGGTTGTTTTGTTATAAAACATTTCCTTCTCAGGCAATGCGTGTGAGTCAAGAAATTATAATCGGATCATAGATAATGATGTTTCATACATCCACCTTCCAGCTGCATACCCAGGGTTAGGGGGAATATTTTATGTAAGAAAAGAAAATCAACATGTAGATTAACTGAAGAGAAACCGAAAGCCTTTGTGGCTCTACATTAACTGCACACAGCATCTCTCTAACACATCGTCAGCCTCGCTGTGTTTCCCAGTCTGTTCCACGGGGACCCGCAGACAGCCCACCTTTTTGTCCGGTCCCTTGTCCCTTTTGTATTGACAAAAACGTGGACCATCTGTAGGTCCCTGAGGACTGGGTTGGAAAACACTGCTTTTAGGCACTTCGGGCATGCCTGATGTCCTATGTAGGAATCAGCATTAGCTCAGTAACTGAGAAATCCCATTGAGGGATTAGAGTATTATCACATACGAAAGTATTCCCATACGAAGAACACCACATTGAAAAACATCCATTGATTAACACTGATAACTTTTTTTAACTTACATTCATCTAAACAAATGGTTAATTACCATTCTCATAGCTTCTCATAACATCTTCTAGGTCTTGAACAAACTACCATCAGGTACACCAATCTTTATGGGTGTTGGACGTGACTTATTAATTTCACATACTGATGATTATGAAGTTGTCAATAGCACTTTATAATGGAATGCTACTAAAACTATCATGTTTTTGGCCAGAACACGTGTATTATTTCATGAGGTCTGTCTCTGTAGTTCTTGTGTACGTCTGGACTCGTAAATTTCTTTGAACAGAACTTTGTGGCTCAGTCCATATAAGGTTCCTGTTAGAACAGTTCTGTATTAAGACATTTTCTTTAAACTGCACATAATTCCTGATAAGCTCTGGTGAGTTCTGGGTTTGCACATTTTTTACTCTGCTTAAATCTCTTTTAGTCTCTATACGAAACATGCTGATTTCTAATCGCTTTGTCACAGTCACTTTTTACATGGCAATTTGTCAGGAGGGGGCCCGGACAGCTTGAAATGTGAGCCCGGATAAAGTGATCCTCTGGCTTTCCCATGATTCCATGAGGCCGCTGTATGAAGCAAAGGCATTTTTATTGCACTGCTGTCAGTGTGACACTCCCTACATGTTTATGAAGAGTGCGAGATGTCCAGACTACAATAGGGACGCTTTGGTGAACATGTGGAACGCATCACCTGAGGATGAATCCACAGTTAGGGTTTTTGTCCTTCCTCACCGGTTTTTACCCTATTACTATATGAGATGTCCAGGTTTGTTAGTGTTTATTAAAATTTTACTTTAATATTGTACCTGTCTATTTTTTTTTCCTTTGGCAACTGCTGTAAGATACTCTATAGATCTGTCATCACCCATGAAATGAACCATCGCTGGACTGTCAAAGTGATTTTTAAGTCTTGGTTTTAAAAACGTGTTTAGTTTGCTTTGGGAGGTATACTGTACCTGTATATGTTGTCATATTTGTATTGTTATTTTTTTTTTACTGAAGGTTGGTGGATTTGTAAAAGGGAACTCCAATGGCTGTACTAGACACACAGCACAGCACAGAGCAGATAACTTAGTATCAGCGAGTGATGGGCAGCACTGCGGGAGCACCTGGCTCACTCTTACTTAATGTATTAATTAACCAGAAACTGACTGTTAGTTACATGCTCATCTCATGTTTGTTCATCATTAATCAATTATAACAGTTCATGTATGTCATCCAGTTACTATATTTGATCATGCTTTATATATTTCCCCTCAAGTGTTACCGTATAACTGACAGTGGTGTCCATCTGCTAGATGGAGGAGCTCTTGGCCACTTTGGAGCAGACAAGGCAGGAGCTGGACGTCACCAAGCAGCGCCTCTCCTCCACCCAGCAGTCACTGGTGGAGCGGGACACCCACCTGACCAACCTGAGGCAGGAACGAAGGAAACAGCTGGAGGAGATCCTGGAAATGAAGTAAGTGGCCTCCGCTCTCCACGGACCCTCTCTCACGTCTCATCTGTGAAGGAGCCGGTGGAGCTGTCGCCATGATTCATGAGTGTTTGCCTCTGAGGCTAGAGGTCAAAGTTAATGTGAAGTCCTACCTGTTTAGGTCTAGGTGTGTGGGTGAACCTTTTATACTGTTAGCAGTGTTGGAGGCTTAGAGCTGATTCTCTTGGCCAGTCACTGTTTAGTAGGGGATGTAGCACTTACAGTAGCTGCCCAACAGTCTAAATGGCCAATAATTAGGCAATTGAAGAAAAAAAAATTGCAAAACTCACTCGGTCCGTGGGGTATGTTTCTGAGAAAATATCTGATGTGGAAATTTAACGGAACTTAAACCTCGCTGAGTTGCATACGGACTGAGAGAGATTTGGTTCCCGGTTCTCATGTTCCCGGTTCAGTATGATGAGGAAATCGGACTTCAGGTGGTCTCATCTCAAAAAGAAAAACAGTCTTTTGAGTTTTGCAAATTTGCTCTTCAATTAGGCCCCTTCTGGTCATTGGAGACAAAAGTATCTTAATTACATAGTTCTTCTGCTGAGGTCATATAGGGGAACCAGCCATTTGCCAGTTATTCTCGCTGTTGTGCCTCTTGAACGGTGGCTAGAAGCTGCCCCCTCTGGTGCTGAGGGTGGGGAACTACAGACGGACTACATAGGCATTCTATTCTAGGCATATTATAGGCTGCCATCTATTAATATACTGTAAACTAGGCTTCTTTTAACACTTCGAGCTTGTATTCAAAAGCCCAGGCAACATCAGGCCGATAACTTCTGATGTTAGTAAGCAGGGAGAGTGGTATGCAGCATTATGGTGCACTTGGATTTTCAATATGAGTATATTATTTAGATGTCAGTCTGGCAAGCATCTTAAGTAACAGCAGACATTCTTTTTAGCCTTTCAAATATTTCTGTATATTAAGGACAGGTTTCTTGGTGAGCTCTCATTTTACACAAAGTTCTTGGGAAGTTCAAATATTTATCGCATTTTTAGCCGCAGATGTGTTTGGTTGTGTTGTTTGACTCAGTGGGTGTGCGTTGCATATCTCAGCGGCATATGGCACAAAGAGGTGCTTTTAAAATCAAGATTTAAAGGCATTTCTTTGAAAAATAGCTCATAGAGTCAAACCCAATAATGCACAGTTATTTAAATCTAAAGACTCTGATAGGCATCTTGATCAACAGGCTGCATTTTTTTCAGGAAGCTTTATGAAAAATAATGTTCTTTTGCAGACAAAAGTGCATATGAAATTCATAAATGCATGCATAAAAGTGTTGTCATTAGGATCTCCCTCACATTCTCTCACTTTCTAAATGGCATCTGAACTGTGAAAGAAGGCCAGGCTGGGGTGCAGCCCCAGTTCACCCATCTTAATCATCTGTGACAGCTGCGATCTCCTCTATTTATTACCTATTTGTGATTTCCCCAGCTGCCTGTAGATCAGTGATCTTTCCTATGTTGAGCTGTATGGGTCACAAATGCGGTAGATGCTTCGCAGGCACGTGTGAATTTATGCTATTTATGCAATGCCTGCGGTACATGTCGACTGTGTGTTCTCTCGTCACCAGCACATGGGCTAAAAAGAGAAATCTCGGAGTATGTGAAAGCTTTGTTTAGGTAAAAAAAAAAACGGTTTCCTGGTGCGGTGGAAAAGCGAGCAGAGAACTGAAGCGACCGTCATTCGCGGAACCCATGCGACTCTAACAAACAGAGGAACCCTTGTTCCACCCTGTGGCATAATTGTTGTCTCATTAATGTGCAGGTTATTTCGAGTTTATTTTACTTTATTTTTGTGTTTGTTTTCCCCATTTTGAAGACTTCCCAGTCTGCAAATTTATAATAATTTAATTATAATAATTACTGTAATAATACAACATGAGGTTATTCATTAAAAACTGTTATAAAAATAATAAATTGAGACAATTGGTAGAGAATCATGATTATCAGAGAACAGAGAATATATGAAAAACCATAATTTAACCAGTCTAATGTTTCTAAATGTAATGCAACCTGCATATATCATACACACACGCACATGTATGGTCACAGTTTTGGGTTGTAATTCATATACATTTTCCACAAGTCTCAATTTTTAGAATTAGATTTGTGTAGATCCATGTGAGTTTGCTGATTGTGCTAAGCATCCAACAGAGATTTGGCTGCTAAACAGCAGATTTCAGCTTAGTTTAGGTTTAGCAGTACATGTTTGGATGAGATCACCATGAAGGCGTAGGGATACAGTGAGGCGCGTGTCGGTCTGTGAAGGCGTAAGGATTCAATGAAGGACATGCGATTTCAGTGAGAGACATTGGGTATTCATTATATTCTAAAATAAGTCACACTTACTGCTCAAGATCTCTAACACCTGGGGCAGTTTGCTTTTGCTTGCACCCATGGGACTATGAGTATGACCAAAGCAGATCAGTCTGGTATTTGTTTGCCAGTGTGAAAGACCCTTCAGGGTCTCGGCAAAATCTCACACCAACACCAGGAGTGAGGAAGTAACTTAATCCTGAAGACCTCTTTCCATCTATGACACCTTCAACCTCTGTCTCACTTCAGAAGTTTTTTCTTTTTAAACCCTTTAAAGTTATGGGACTCAGGTGGAATTGCTAGGATGGGTTTGGCGTAGGAGGATGGAGTAGAAGAGGCTGATTTTCAGAGTGAGCGAGCATTTCAGGCATTGTTGAAGGCTTCAGAGTGTGATCCTGCCCAGGGTTTGTGGCAGATTAGGAGCTCTGTCGGTGACAGGTAAGGCTTTCTATGCAGGCCAGGGCCTTGTGTGTGGTCCCACAAAGGAGGAACCAGGATTCACCCTGTGTACGTGTGCGTGTGCATGTTGGGACCCAGTCCGAGATAAGACAGAGACCGGGGAGAGCGGGAGCACGTCGCAGTTGGGCATTTAACTTATAAGCACATGGTATGGCCACCGGCTCAGTCTGATGTCTGAATGCCTCCAAATTCCAGGGAAAAGATTCCAGAGTTCAGGAAGGCATCAGTGCACCAAGGAAGGGCTGGACTAGAAGGGGAGCCTCCTAGAGGAAGGTGCACATTGGTCAAGGTTCAAAGGTCACCTGCTATTTGAGAAATAGGGTGTGTTCGACTTGACACAGCCGCTTACAGTACTGGCTTAAAGCAATGCACTCTGGGGGGTATTCTCCATACATGGATTATTTATTTAGCTGGATGAAATTGTTGACGATTTGGCATGATCCTGGATCTGTCAGTTCTTCAAAACTCTCGCTGGATGTGTTGTTATACCAACACATCCTAATCGTCAAACCTGCTCGGAGCAGGTTTGTTCTGTGTAAACAAGGATTAGCCGGCACACTTAATTAGTGTCCGTGCGTGTAAATCCAATCAGCGTTGGCCTCGCCGTTCATGGATAAGCGACTGGCTTTGCGTGATCGCCGAGATCCTTTATTGTTTCCGCATAATATTCGAGAAATACCGCTTCAACCGAGTTAGAATATTAACCCTCAACAATTAAAAAAAAGTCTGGCCCAGAAATACATCCTGTGTGTGTGAAGTTTGAAGTATATTTTTTTACTTCACTTCACCCATGTCCTGACTGTGCTCCGCTTCATCTGGAATTATGACAATTAAATAATAATGTGATGCATTTGAAATGTAACGCTGCATTCAAGTAATAAGTATACAAATTAAAGACAACGTATGAATTTAATTTTTCAACCACTTTTTTCCAGCCGTCTTTTGCTACCTTTCCTTTTGATACAGATTATCATATCACTCCAATAAGTGGTCCTGGTCAGATTGAGTGAAAAAATGCGCCGTTTATTCCGTCATTTTGTAGAAGCCAATGAGAGACTTGCTGATCAATGTTTTCTAGACTCGATACATATAGGCTTTTCAAGCAGCACAATCATCTCCGATG
The DNA here is from genome assembly GCA_026780845.1 of Petrocephalus sullivani. Lineage (NCBI taxonomy): Eukaryota > Metazoa > Chordata > Actinopteri > Osteoglossiformes > Mormyridae > Petrocephalus > Petrocephalus sullivani. The sequence goes on along the minus strand of JAODKM010000099.1, from coordinate 13,558,019 downwards.
ATGGGATCCAGCTAAACTAATCTGTTCCTGAAATGCATTCAAGGAACCAACTTAACCGGATGATTTTCACCGCCATTAACTGATCCAAGATGAGGCTTCTAATCTTGGATGATTTAAGGAACATACGCAGAATACTCCCCTGGTCTTGACGCAATGCATGATGGTTAGTTTTTCTTGTCCGACTTCAGCTGGCGCTGCAAAACGTCACCACGTGTCACTATGTCACATGGTACAAAACTCTCACGAGAGCAAGATGACTTAAGACAGATTGTGCAGCACCTCTCGCCTGATGCACAACCTGGGAACTGCCTCCGTGACGACACAACTGTGCATTTATTGGCTGGAGATTTTAGTGACACGCTTGACGTGTGTGATGTTTGTATCCCAAGAAGTTCCGATGCGTTATCTGCTATTTCTCCCGAAAAAAATTGTGAAGCAGTAAGAACTGGTTTTCATGTAATTTTACCTGGTAAAATAAAGTTGAAATAAAATAAATAAATAAATACATAATACAATAAAATATAATAAATCAAAGAAATGCCAACTTTAATAGTACGCGAGTTGTTGTTGGTTGTTAATTTATTGTTAGTTACTGTAATGTTTCACTGCTTTATTTGTCTAATTGTCTAGTCTGTGAAGAAGGCATTTAAGTAATTGAATTGCATTGAATTAAGGAATTGCATTGTACTCTGTACTTTGTACGTGTGACAGTAAAAACGGCAACGCAGTGAGCTCAACCATTGCAGTCAAATCTCGCGCACCAGGAGCAGTGAAAGTTGTCCGACTTGACCCCAGTTGGTTTATTCTCCTCCCCTGCAGCCATGCGCAGATCTCGTGCTATGTCACGTCAGCTGCAGACAGCCGTAAGCCCATGTCGAACGCACCCACACTTTCACATTTCTGACTAAGAAGATAGAAGCTGCGTTAGCTGTTACTCAAAGGCCAGGAAATGGTTCTTTATGAAGAACATGCTGAATAATGCGGTTTTGTGAGGAATGCTTTCTATACCATTGACATGATGTTATGTAATAATCAAAAGAATCGTCAGGCACAGTTAACATGGCTAATGGTGAAAAGACAAAATGTGCTTTTCTGTTAGTGTGGTGTTATATTACTCTAGACTGGTCTTGGTCTCAAGATTGGTCTCAAGACCACTTTTTTGCGGTCTTGGTCTTGTCTGGGAATCTACTTTATTTTGACTCTGTCTTGTCTTGGTCTAGGACATAAAGGACTCAAGGTTTTATTTCAAGACCAGTCTAGACCACTCATCAAAACACCTCAGTATTAATCACAACGGCTTAATATTCATCTGTTTGTTAACACAGTACTGTGTGTAAAACGTCTTGCTTCAAAGTTGAAATGCAACCAATAAGGTGCGTCTTATTAGAAAAATTGTTACATTTGTTTTTTTACTCATTGAAATGTCAGATGAAAGGCTTAGGCCTGAAACATCACATAAGGTAGGAAAATGTTAAAATATTCCGGAGTTTCCTCTGCCCAGTACACAGAGTTTATTATTCGGATGTGCATGCTTTGTGTTGGTTTTTACACTGAGACCAAACCTATGCCCTTGCGTGATGCAGTAGCCATACCTTGCTTTACCTGTCCAGAAGCATTTATATTGAAATTTTAAGAAAAAACATCTATGGTTCAAATTATACTGTGACAGAAATTTTCGGCCAAACTACATGGTGCCTATGGCCCACATTTTATATGTTGTTGTGTTATGTAGACTCAAACATTAATCTGTTTCTGATCTTGACTTGGTCTAGCCCTGCTTTGGTCTTGGTCTTGTCTCGGACTAGCCCTGCCTTGGTCTTGGTCTTGTATCGGTCTTGTCTCGGTCTCACTCTGCCTTGGTCTTGTCTCGGTCTCACTCTGCCTTGGTCTTTGTCTTGTCTCGGTCTCTCTCTGCCTCGGTCTTGGTCTTGTCTCAGTCTTGCCCTGCCTTGGTATTGGTCTTGTCTTGGTCTTGATTCACTCTGGAATTGGTAATAACTTGGTCTTGGTTTAGGGGGTCTTGGCTACATCACTTGGTTATTGTTCAACTGATCTAAGGGGAGAGGGGTGTGAACGAACTCATCAACACATTGATATTTAGCTGCCGCTTGGAGGGAACTTCCTGAGTGTGATGAATAAATGCCCTCTTTGGGAACATGAGCACCGTCCACCAGTGAGCCATTCTGAAACCTTTTCATGGGAAAGGTAGCTTTGAACTGCAGAGTCACCGTCATACTGTAAGCATGCCGGATATCCCGATGAACATACAGTGTGTCTGTAGCCTCTTTTTTACAGTGTGACTTGAAAAGAGCACATCCCTAGAGAGGCCGAGCAGAGCAAACAATAGGCAGCCCTAGACCGAGGGCCCCCAGACGGGCCCATCTGAATCCACTTACATGTAAATGGCTTGTCAGTATGAATTAAGGTTACGTTTCTGAAGGAACTGTTTTACTTTGTTTACCGTAGGATTTTTGACAGTCTCTTTCCTCTTTCAAGTAAACTTGGCTGGTGTATACAGTTGGTGCAGCGTTAAGTAAACTCATCTTTTGTTACATTAACAAGGTTATAACATCACCAGGGCAGTTTTACAGCTGCAAGACTGGAGGTCTAAACATGGGAGGCTGTGGAGAGGGACGTGCATAAAGAGCTGAGTTTTTAGTGCTGAGATAAGGTGGAGGGCAGGGGGGTAGGGGGGCAATGGGGCAGTAGAGGAAGGAAAGTCACCAGACAAAATTATATAGATGGGCTTGGGTCACTGGTCGCTATGTAACACTGAGAAAGGAAAAATGTTTTATTATTATATAAAGTTATATATATAGTATGTATATAGAAAGTTATATATATAAAAGTTTGATGCTTTGCCAGGAACTGTCAACATTGCAAACTTTGAAATCTGCCATTTAAAAAAAAATGCAAAAGCACAGAAAATGTACCAATGGACGTGCTCTGTCATAGGTCAGGGCTCTTGGCCAACATGTTAAGCAATCTTTTTTGGGCTGGCATCTGGGATTTTATAAAGAAGAAAAAGAGAATTAAAAACGAATTAACACTACAAAAGGGCTGGATCTCCGTGATCTTCCATTTGCTTCAGGGTTTTGATTTGTATTCATTGCAGACTTTTCTTCAGAACATACCACAGTGAAGCATGGGAGTTTTGCCCATGTATGTGTGGTGTGCTTATATATAAAACATAATGTTGTACATCCATTGATAACCGGAAAATATACTCTGGGCTCCCCTGTGACACCACAGATAACTATGAACAATACAGTATGACGCGTTTGTCATCTGATGCACATGTACCTTTCCCATGGCAGCGGGTTAGTTTTGGACTTGCGTAATAGTCTTTTCTGTGTCGAAAGACAGAAGGTTGTCCTAATTGCTAATTCCTCTGATTGTATCCATGCACATTCTAAATAAAAGAGCGACTTTAAGCAGGCGTTGGGGAGAGCCTTGTCGTCTAACAGTAGCTGTTTAGTGTCTGTTTCGATACCTGTAGAAGATTCCTCATAAGCTGGTTATTACCTTCAGCAGCATAGCAGCCATATCAGTTAGCCAGGCCAGCTCTGTCCCCTTCCGTCTGTCAGCACTGAAAGGATGATTTTACTGGGGGGAGAAGGAAGGAGATGCTGATGAAAAAGCCACTTGACATGAGAAGAGACACTGAGGTCAAGAGGCTGTTCTCAAACATGGAGATGAAGGAACGGCCTTGCTATGAGCATGCATGTGGAGATGATATCTCCCTGCCATTCGAGAGCAAATAAATTACGCACGTTTGAATCCTTCCTCTTCTCCTCCCCCTCTCCACATGAGAAGTATGATGCCTCTGACCGCCCCCGCCCCCCCCCCGAAATGACTGTGCATTGTCAGAATAAGAAGAAGACAGATGAGCTTGAATTTATTTCCATGAATAACCTAAGATGAAGGGGAAGGGTTCACAGTACATGGCCAGTGCTGTATTCAGTGTGGCGTGTGAGTATTTTAAATGTACATGTGATTAACATGGGAGGGCTTTGGAGTTACACAACACGCAGTCGAGCTCTAGAAGTTCACGGCACTGTTTCAAACCAGATAGATTGCTCCCCTTGGACTTTTTCTTTTTTTGAAATAACAGAGCCTCGCTGTGAGTGGAAACACACGCATGCACATACACACACGCATGCACATACACACACGCACACACGTCGCATTTCAACACAAACGGTGCACTTCAGTCTTAAGTGAAGATGAACCAGAGCTGAACAGAATCTGCCAGTTTTCATGTGACTGGATAAATGAAACCCCGGCCACTCATATGGAGAATCCTGTGGAATGTGCAGCCTCACTTATAAAGGCTTAATAGCCCAGGGAGAGGTGACCAGTGGAGGGCAGACATTCGGCTGATTTCCCCATTTTAACAGAGGCATTAAAGCCCCTCAATGTTTTACTTTTCCTTTAGAGGCAGGGCAGCCTGACAAAGCAATGGACTGAAATGCTATGCAGGATATACTGAAATGTTTACTTCTTTTTATTGCAGCCCATTAGCGGGTAACGATAAGAGAGACAGGGCTTGTTCAGATTTTTGTTTGAACTAGCGGCCCTAATGCAAGCGATTGCCTGTAAAAATGTACCCGAATGTCTGAAACGGTGACCTCGAGGTAAGAGACCCATATTTCACTTTGTGTCAAGAGTGAAATGTATCTGAAATGAAATAGTCGACTCTCTACCAGCTCTGACAAATTTTCACTGCAAAAATATGCCTAGGATGACTGTGATGAGACAGTAAGGAAGTACGACCTTCTAAAAAGTGTTGCCATAGCAATTTAATTCCAGATAAGATATTCAGTTTGTAGCCGCAGCAACATTTCTGGGCACCCCCATAATCATAGATTTATATCAAAATCACACGATTCAGGAAGATCTGTGAGAGTCTGTCAAGGTGAAGGTTTCTGATCCATTTGTATGAAAGTGGTCTTAGCCTTGTAACCTTGAGTGGTTTGGCCTAATGGCCGGTTTGATTTTCGCGCTTGATGGGCTTTTGCGTACAGTAAATGCCGGTGCACCGTGAAGTCCATTCCACGTGAAGAAAATTTCCACATTCGCTCCTATTCCCTCACGGTCTGACTCTGGAGTTCCGCCGATGCTTTGGCACCAGGCTTCGCACCGCAGGAATTGTTTTGATTGATAACGATGTGCGCGGGCGGGACCAGAAGCCAATCCCCACGCTTCCATCACTGGCTGGTCACACAGCGACATCCCTACCGCCGTTTTCCACTGGCCCGGCCCTCTCTGCCACTGGGGGACCTGGCTTCATCGGCCCAGGCCAGCAAACCCATCCATCACTCCTGTCTTTGCACCAGGCCCTGTGACACACGTGTTTTCCTTGTGCATGTGCAATATTATGTCACTGGCAAGGCATGTTCCCTGCTACTCCTGTCATGTTTTCCTTTAATGATGTGTTTCATCTTTTTTTTCATTGGTTCCGTTTCATAGCACGCCGCCAAATTTCAGAAAAAATCGAAAACATCGCCTCCTTATTTTTTTTGGTAGCCAAGAGACTGGTTCATAGGATCTTTGTTTTGGGTTTTATCATATTTCAGCGGTAATTCCAATGGAAAGGGGATGATTACTTGTCCTCAGAAAGCAGATATCATATAATCTAGTGTGGAGTCCGCTCCTCTTGGGCTAGAGTAATGCAACAGCCCCCCTGGTACTGCACCACGCTGCACGCTGGATCCCTTGCTTCCCCGCTAGTCAGTGGCGATACGGACAAGCCAGCATAGGTGAAAAGTTCAGGTCCAGAAAGTGCAAATCTGGAACAAGATTTTGTGTCAGCCAACTGGTTGAGTACTCTGTGAATGTGACTCTTTATACTGGACTGGTTGTTTGAAACAAAACCCTGATCTGGATTTGTACTTTCTGGACCTGAACTTTCCACTTCTGTTGGTGGGGCTGTGCTTTGCTTGGAGTTAGGGCCCCTGCGGGGGATCGGTGTCCTGCCGTGCCACGTTGGGCCAGAGGTAGCGGCACTCCAGTTTTTCCTTTATTATCATGTTATGACAAAATTATTAATTTGCTCGGTGACATGAGAGGAACCGGAGACCCTTTTTTTTATTTCCTTGAGACTCTTATCAGTCTTATCATGACTGCTGAACTAATAATGGAGAGGTGAAGGGTTATGGACAAGGGATGGCCTTCTTTATGCGTATTCAGACCTACCTTCATCGCCGTGGTAATTAATGTAGTGTTGTATTTAAGTGGTTTGCAGAAATTCCTATTATTTGAGGCATATGTTGTTGGTAATGAAGATGTGTGTCATAAATAAAACTGATGAAAGCGAGAGCTGCGGTATTTCTGATCCTCTGCCAGAAAGCTCTTTGCCAGCGGTAGAACATTGATTGATGTGACATCAGTTCAGAGACTAGACCTTTGCTGAGGCATCATATGGAGTGACAAGTTTAAGGGATGGCCCTCTCAGTGCGGACATCACACAAAGCTTTTTCTGTCAGGGGGGCTGCAGAATGTGAGTATGCATTTCCCGTGCTTTCTGCAGGGCTATGTTGTACCAAGTAGGGATTGCACAAATTAGAAACAGACTTTTAATGGGGGGTGGGGGCACTGGTTAGCTTTGTTCCTGGTGTTATTTTTTTAGAAGGGTATGGACCATCTCATAGAAGGAGGCCAAGCATCTGAATTCCATAGTATGGCATTTAATAAATATGCTTATTATATGTATTAAATATATATTAACATTTATTTAAAAATATATATAATATATTTTTAAATGTTTGCACTACTTTTAGAATATTTAAATAAATGCCATGTGTATTTATATTTACAATACATAATAGATATGTCTCAAAATTATTAAATATCAAAGATTATTATTTATGAATATTAAGAATGAGTGAGTTGTGGGCTGTTCCCCAACGTTTCTGTGGCTCTGTGGATGCCTTCCAGTTCATGGATAGTGAGCCTATAATTAGTCCGATGCTATACTGAAAACACAGCAAAGGCTAAAGGTGTGAATTCCATTTCCAAGGCCTCATTTCCCAATGTTATCAGGAAGGCTTTGAAAATCGGGAAGTTATCAGGAAGTGTTTGAAAGTTAGTGGCTCTTTCTTAGAGATCCTATGAAAATAGAGACGCAGGCTATGAAAATATAATTCGGTGCAAGTCCGTTTTTAACCATGTCCTCCGAGGCCCTGGCAGACCCCACTGTAGGCCTTATCAGTTGGGGGTCTTCTGTGTGCGGGTTTCAATATTGACTCTACTGTTTTAAAGTACTGGCTTGACTGCTCCGTTTCAGCCCCTATGTTGATCTCTCACCTTCTCCCAAACTCGTATGATAACACCAACTGCTTATCATATTCTTACTAAAACAGTCTATGTTTTGTAAAACCATCTCAGAGTCACACCTGACCAAGCCAGGGTTTCTTAAGCCGGTCCTTGGGGACCCCTGGACAAGTCCACAGGAGCAAAAATGTGGACTGTCAGGCAGGGAGCTGGGAGGGAGCAAAAATGTGGACTGTCTTGGGGTCCCCAAGAACTGGGTTGAAAAACACTAGACTAAGCAAATAAAGGTATGACCTCTCTTCCTTCCCCAGATGCCCTTTTTTCCTGTTTTAACAGCAGACCGTTAAAGTGCTAAGTTCATTTCTATTGGGAGAAGCAGTTAAAGTGTGACTGTCAGCCCCTCTGATTGGCTGTTCCTTGTCGCATCCTGAAAACACGCCTCAGTGGAAGCTCACCTGTCATGACCACGGTAAGAAAGCCGAGGTGCGGCTGGCATTTATCACGCGTACCTCATATTTACAATCTGAGGAAGTGATCAGAGAGGAGTCGCTTCGCTGCCTCTGCCAATTAGTGTCGTTTGTGTGGAGCAGAGCTTTACAAGATGGCTTGCAGTTGCGGCAATCACATGGATGCCGCACCGACCATGTCGGGTTATCGTAAATCTTTCTTGCGTGGAATATATCCGTCAGGCAACCCTTGAGGTCTTGTCCGTTAAACTCTAGCTAGAGATTCTAGCTAAACTAGAGTCACTGCTTTTGCATTTTCTGTGATGCATAATAATTTCCAGTGTGATTTTATTTGGTGTGATGGGTTGACGACCCATCCTGGCTTATTCTCGTGCATTCTGACCATAGCTTCCATGATGGGCTCTGGACCCCCGTGATCCTGCATAGCCTGAACGGGTATGGAAAATGGATGGATGGTCCTTTTTTTATCTAAAAAAAAATTTATATGGATGGATGGATTTATTGGTGCATTTTCTTTCATTTTCGTCGCACGCAGTAGCTACGAGTGAATGGCAGCACCATTTGCACCGCAGTTCACAGTGTGATCGGGAGATGTCGACGCACGCATTCATAGACTGGCGTATATTCATAGTGTCATAGACAGGCGTCGCCAGCCAATCAGAACGCCGGAGGAGCCTGGAAGCGGGGCTGCTTTGAAACAGACTTAGATCCTCTCCGCAACTGCAAACGAGCTAGGAGAAAAAGTCCTGCATTCACACCAGGTCCCCCCCCTTCCCATTCCGCAAAAAAAAGGCCTTGCTAACACAGAGCAGGAGTGTCACCTAGCCGAACTCTGCGCACCCCCCCCCCCCCCCCCCCCCCCCCCCCAACCAACCACCCCCCCCCCCCCCCCCCTCCCCCCCCCTTTTTTTTTTTTCCCTTCCCCTCTCTCCGGTTCTTTTCCCCCCCCCCCCCCTTTTT
>JAODKM010000099.1:13528937-13549217 GCA_026780845.1 Petrocephalus sullivani | reverse complement strand
GGGAAAGGGCAGAGGAGACAAGGGGCCGCCGCCCCCCGGGGGCCCCCCCGTTCCCCCCGCGCCAAACAAAGGGCGGGCTCCCGCGGGGCGGGAGGGTGCCCCGGGGGAGCTCGCGGCCCCCCCCCCCCCCCAGCCCCCCAACAACAAACACACTTGTCTGTCAGCTACCTCCTGCACTTTATTTATATTTGTCACGACTGAGATGGTCTGGTCTCTGTCACACATCCTTTGTATTTGCATAACCTTTCAGAGTTTTTGGCTGCCATTGTGATGAATTAAAGTGGTTTCCTCTGTTGTTTTATAGATACTGACTCCACAAAGGATATGCCTTAATTACCAGTGACAGGCTTGGAGTTACTGAAAACGGAACTGCTTGGCTTTTTATTTGGTGAATGCAGCTGTTGAGTCTGTCCGGCTAATCAGATGGCAGTATCACTGAGGAAGGAGGGAGGTGTGTTTCACTCGACAGAGTCCCATAGTATTGTACAGCTTCCACATTACTTCTTAATGGGTAATATGTGCATGACTGTGTATTTGCGGCTCAGTGGTTCCTGTGCCTGGGATCAGAAGGCTGCTGGTCTAAGCCCTGATCTTTGCAGAATATAGTCTCCATTATGCTCTTGAGCAAGGCCCTCACCACCACCCACCCCCCCCACCCAAAAAAAATGCTCTGGGGGGTGCCAGAAAAATGGCTGACTCTACGCTCCGACAACTAGCTTCATTCTCACCTGTTTGAAGGTGTGTGTCTCAAAGGAGAACAAGCTGAGATACATGAAAAGAAACATTCTGATGTATTTGTGCAAACAACAAATATGGAATCATTAAATTTAAGTCTATCGCGGTCCTGTGTACAGTGTGCAGTGAAATGGTAGATTGGTCCTTGTATAAATGTGTGATGCTAGCTGTGTTTTACCACGGAAGGTGATGAAACAGCGGGAATTTTGCTGGTCATGTGAATATATGAGACCCTCAACTCCCTCTTCAGAGGTGAACCCGAGCCATTTAATAATGCCGATGTTGAGACGTTTTCCACCTCATGGCTCTCACGCCTCTGTCAGGCCGCCGCTGGGTGATTCATAAAATTCATTTGTGTGTGTTTGTGGTAGCAGGACGATTTGCCAGCTCCCGATTTGGGAACGGTTTGGACAAGCCGACGTGTGACGTTCAGTGGAGGCTGATCACACTGCGAGGTGCAAAGTCGGCGAATGTGTGCGCTTGTGGTTTTGCGGCCGACCGGGCTGCGGCAAAGGGAAAGAGCGAGATCCCTTATCTTAAAGAAAGTGTCGAAGTGCACCGTTTGATAGCATTGTTGGGTGCCCCAAACCGCACATTAAAGGAAGCCCTTTGTTTGCTAAATGCCCCCATGCTTAGCAGGCACACATGGGAGCAGTGAGCCGCATCTATGGCATGCCAGCGAAATGTTTATAGTCACTCCCAGTGCCTCGCCACAGGGCACCGCTGCCCGGCATCCAGGCCCTGAAGATGGGCCCAGCCAGCAACGCCTCAGCCTTCCTGGAAACTGTGTTACAGGATGTTTGCGGTCAACGATCTCACAAAGTGGGGTTATTAGTGCGCGTTCCTGCCTACCCCCCCAAACAAAAACAGGTGAGTAGGGCCCTATGGCAGCTCCTTTGAGTGAAAGCCAGTACATTCCTCCTGACCGGTATCGACCTGCGATCTTTCCATTCGGTCACGCCCCCCCAGGCCCTCACCCTGGGACCGGACACGCGCATGCTTCATCTTTGGTAGGGCAGAGGCATCCCTCTGGGCCTTTGTTCTGAACACCTTCTCATGTACCACAATGCTTTTTCACCTTCTCATGTACTGTGCTTTTTTTTAAAAAAAAAAAAAAAAACAACCAATGGCATAGGAGAGAGCTTGATATTGGGGGTGGGGGGCAAGTTAATAATTTAAATGTAAAGATCTGTTTTTTGGGTGAATAAAGCTAAATGAAACAGTGAGGGTTCACATGTTCCTACGCCCCTGGCTCCACCACAGATATTTCTATTCCATCAATTTGCAAATCACGCTAGTGTTGGCCATCGTTTATTTATTTATTTATTATTATTATTATTTTTTTAAACATCTAGCATGTCTTTCAGCAGACGTACATAGAACATCTAGCTTGTCTTTCAGTGGATGTGAACACGGTCTTTTCCTTTTATTGCGGCCTCGCCTTTTATCCAGTCCCTCTGCAGGCGCTCTGTGTTCTTGATTAAACGCTTCGGCTTAGCGCTCGACATGGTGCCGCTAAACCGTCATTATGTGATCGTACGTGAAATCTAGCAGGGGCCCTAATGAATCCCAGGGCTGTGTTTGGTACAAGCATTTTTGGCAGGGTCTTGTTACAATTAGAGGTTTTGCCATGTCAAAGGAATCCTTCACCCAGAGCACCGACCCATATTGTACTGAACAAACACATCAGTTTTTAATACCGAACAATAGCTTAACGAAGCGCTTCCCAGCGTCGCTGAGGTGAAGGTATGCGTCGGTGGCAGGCCTGGGAAACCGCATGTTCCAACCACTGCCTTTTGTTCGGGGATGCATCCAACGATTAAACTAATATTAATTTATTCTGTTCACTCTCGGAGTGAAGACAACTTCCGTAATGAATGAAGATTCATTAGTGTGCATCTGGGAGGTCACAGTCACTAAGACATGGACAGGAAAGCTGTCTAAAGCTCCCTTCCTTGCCAGTTGTCAGTTTTTTTTTTTATTCTTATTTTACTTAAGCCAGAGTTTTTCTGCCAGACTATTGGGAAAACACGAAGAACGCAGATTTTGAATCGCTATCTTGCCTAATTTGTTTGCCAAAAGACGGGACTGGCGCTCTCCACGGGCATTGTTAAGGCCATTACAGTTTATAGCTAGCCGTAAAGGTTTTGTTTAGTTTTACAATATCTGGTTCTACATCTAAACATTTCACTGCCAATAAACTGTCTGTTTGGGACCGTAAGCTGTTTCTTAAAAGGACAGCCACCACCAGGTCTTTTAACCTTTGCTGGTTAAATTGGATTAGTCTGCTACAGTGAGATGACTGCAAGATGGTTTTAAGATGCAGACGATGAAGTGTCAACATTTAAAATGATACTCGCCAATGGAGGGGTGATGTGGGCATAACGCTGGATGACTCACTGGGACGGGCGTTGCTGCTCGGGGGTGAATGCAGGACCTCCCAACGCTGCGTCAGCATGCAGATGATGAATGGAAATGAGAACACAGACGAACAGGAAAGACGCTTCTTATAATCAGGTGCATAAAGCGCGGATTTATGAAATAATCTCCATGCAGTGCAGAGCGGACGCGACTCGGAGAGAGCCTGTCTGTGTCGGCTTGGAGTAATTGCTCCTTCTCATGTCTGGGCATTCTTGCGGTCGCAACTGTCGCGGTTTTCGCGACGCCTGCAATGGCAGACGACGTACCGCATGAAGGATCCTCCTCGGAGCCGCAGTTTCATTTGACTCAGTCGCTTCACAGTAAAGAAACTCAATCTTTCAATTCCTGTGCACCAGTACTGTCCACTCTGTGAATCAGTCACGTCACGTGTGACAGGGTTTAATGGCATTCTTTAAGATTCTCTCACACTACAGTGCTCATTCTCGTTTTCCCAATGGTTTTTCAATCTGTCTTTTACTTTCTCTTGAGTTACTGTGTTTTTTCTATGAATTGTACTCATAAAATTCTTACAGTGTCAAAATCTCAGTTCCTCTCAGGAAGTGTTTTATCTTCAATGGTTTCCTCCTAAGTTCAATTGTCTCAGCCTATGACATCACCGCTGTCTGTAACCAGTTAGAGATCCCAACTGTAGTCTTTTATCTTTTTTAACACACATTTATCATTCTCATCCCCCTTAAATATGTTTCACTTACTCCAAGTAAGTATCACAAAGTGGCCCAAAGAATTAACTACACACTCCAGATGGCACTCATTAAGGTTATTAGTATACAGCTAGTACATACAGGGCTTTACTCATTAGGGTTATTAGTATACAGCTAGTACATACAGGGCTTTACTCATTAGGGTTATTAGTATACAACTAGTACAGACAGGGCTTTACTCATTAGGGTTATTAGTATACAACTAGTACAGACAGGGCTTTACTCATTAGGGTTATTAGTACTGTATACAGCTAGTACATACAGGGCTTTACTCATTAGGGTTATTAGTATACAACTAGTACAGACAGGGCTTTACTCATTAGGGTTATTAGTATACAGCTAGTACATACAGGGCTTTAGTCATTAGGGTTATTAGTATACAACTAGTACATACAGGGCTTTACCTTGTAGGAGCAGATGTTTAAAAATCCCACTTTTGTAGAACATATAAAATGTCCTTTAAATAGACGAGTCAATCAAAGCATGGTCAGTTTTTACATACCTAATTTAAACAAAATAAAAGACAAAACTGCTCATTTGCAGGATGTGGAAAAGTGATATTTCAGATTTAATTTGAATGTAGAGTAATTATTGAATTCGAGGTGGTATTTGTGGGTCAGTTTTACCCAGCTGTAGTGATCGTTAAACCGTCAGACCTGAGGCATTTCAAACCGACAACGGATTCCCCTGCTTACTTCAGCGGGGAATCTTAAAAGGGGCAACTTCAATGGTACTTTTATGCAGTACCGCTTTACTGGAAAGTGTGGACCGGAGCCCTGAAACACGCTGGCACGGCCCTGAGTAAACAAGAGCATGCACCATGTTCACCTTATGGCGCTTCCCGGGCTGACCCCCCCGCCACATGCTTCGCTACCTCGGAGGCCCCCACCCACTTCTTCCGGAAATGCTCCCACATCAGAGCCGCAAGGGTTGTGTCCGGCTCTCCCTGAGCACGGTCTCCCTGCCACCAAACTCTGCCTGGCAGGCTTGGCCCATGGAGCCTCTCCTCTCGGGCCGCACACGCGCAAAGCCGGCATCCGGGAATCGCTGCTGGCGTGTCTCCCGCACATCAGACTGCTGCACTCATTCCCTTAACCACTTAAACACATGTAAAGCGAAAGGGGGAAGAGCCGCCAGAGCTGGTTCCTGTCGTGTCATGTTTGTGCTCCTCCAGACTACATCTACATCTTTGTTTATGCAGAAACATCACACCTAAGTCTTTGTGGGAATATTTTCTTACACGGAAACCCTTCCTGGCATCATTAACTAACAATTTGGGGGCTGGCTATCGTTTCTATTTCTTAGTACGAGTTATAAAATCATACTGCTATAAAAAACAGTTTAAAACATCTTTTGGAACATGTCTTTTACAATGGAGGTTTTGGATACAGCATTTATTAAGGATATAACATCAAAGGCATTCAGGCGAATGGGTGTATGCTCAGACCTTATAATGGGTGCCTTGAAATTATCTGTTTTGTAAAGGGTGATTACATTCCCAAGTAAAAAGAGAAAGAGAAAGTCCCCCCCCCCCCCCCAAAGTCTTACTATAAAGATCCTCAGAAGAAAGGCAAAGCAAAGGCAATTCACTTGAGCCCCACTGTATAAGCATTTAATAATTGCTTGCTGGCTTCTGTTTCAGTTTTGCTTTGTTTGAGCACGTCCAATATAACAAGTCTAATGGGAATTTCTGCCAGAGATAACACTGCAATTACATTGCTCAACCAGCACCGCTTGGAAAGATGTTTCAACGTAATTCTACACCGAGAAAAAACACTCACGAATAATTTGGGCCGCTAACTATTGAAAATGTCTTCGGCTTACCTTATATAGGCTTTCATGATGCTTCAGTGTGCTCTGCAATTAAGGTCCTGTCATTGTTCAGTAGCCGGGGTTATTTGCCTAAATTTCATCTCTCTGCATTTTTACTAGCAGGAAAAGTCAGCTGTTCCTGGGCTAAATCTATGTTGTCCACATTTACGATCCCACTAAAGACTGGAACCCTAGGCTACTCTTGTTCTTCAGGCCACTGAAATGTAAAAATTTGTCTGAAAAACGTCTTGATAATTGCAGTATTCCTTTCTATGGTAAAAAGAAAGCATTGAATAGATACATAAAACTCTTGAATAGTAAAGCAGTGGTAGTTTAGGACAAGGTATACAGTACAGTAAAGCACAATGTACTAACACTGTGGTATTTGTTTTGTAAGCAAATCATTTGGATATTTTACCTCAGGTCCATCTGGCGTGCCTGAGCTCAAGCTAATTTACGAGGAAGGATTTTTTCCTGAGATCATGCCGTATGTTTCCTCGGCTATGAACCACTGCCCTCTCAGTGTAGGGCTTGTGTTTGAAGACGCAGATAGGTGTGTAGTAATCCTCAGTGTGAAGGCATTTAGTCAGGCATTTCAGCTCTAGTAAATCCAGTGATTATCCCACCATTTACACGGCAAAACCTCTAACCTGCATAGAAAATGGGAGATCCAGGGAATTGTGAGGAGATTCATCAGATTGGGTTAATTGATCAATAAATAAAGCATTTGGCCACATATAGAAAAACTTTTCATACAGAAAAGTTTTGTGAGGCAGGCATATTTTTTGCTATCGAATGCCAAAGGAATATGTGCCTGCGACTGATTCGGTTCATAACAGAAGCCTTGTGTCTTCCTGTAACATCAAAACTCTTTTGAGATACACTACACAATACCATACCATACTATACTATACTATACTATACTATACTATACTATACTATACTATTATCATTTTTCAGTATTATACTGAAGGGGCACATATGTGGACTCTTAGATTGTTTGTCAGAAGAACTGATAGTAGCAAAAAAAGTGGCATAGAGTAGGACTTAAAGACTTAATTTAGCACCTGACAGAATCAGAATCAGAAACCTAACGAGGTGTTTCAGTTTCCTGATATTGTCACATCTTCTGCATCTCTGAACCTTTTTCTTCCCATAAAAAAATGGAGGACCAGACAGCCCCAGGACAGGGTTTTCGGCATGCAAGGCAAACATACTGTTGGGCTCAATGTTCTGGATTTTTCCAAATGATGATTATAAATGATTATACATTGAAGAACCAGTCAGTATTTGGAGGATTGTCTCAACCACTGGTGAAAGGCCTGACAAGGCTGGTCTCTAATGAGGCGCAAATAATTCCTTACTGAGGTTAAGTGTACTTTTACTGTTGTTTTAAACCTTTTTCCAACACATTTTGAAGAAAATACCAAATGTTTTATTTATTCCCCCGAAGCCACCCAAAAGGCCTGAATATTTTAAACCTCCACTTCCTGATTGGAAAACCTGGCGAAAACCAGGAGATGTTACAAAAAGGCGTTGTTGTGTTTCCCAGAAAGGTCTGACATTAAAGCTGTTAATGTTGGCCCTGACTGTACATATTACACTTGTATCAATGCACAAATTAGTATGTTGCTCACACTAACACGCCAACTAGTACGCTAATGTAATCAAACACTGACCTGAATGACTCGACTTCTGAGTGCTGGAATGTCTTGATTTATTCATTTCCTAATTTCAGAGGGGTTTTTGGAATACTACCATCACCCCGCTGTACCTGACATACTTCAAAACATTTGGTTGTGCAACTCAGGTTGTTTGAGATGATTTGATACCAGCATGATCTCCCATGTCTCAGCATCGATGCTGTAGCTGGTGTCAGGATATATCCATATTGTCCATGCACATCTGGTTATTACAACGATCTGGTCGTCGGATTGGAAATTCCCCCTGCGCTTTCATTGGCACCTATTCTGACATCATGGACCATATGTTTTACACCAAAATTCCAGCATTCTCATTATAAGACACTATGCATCATTACTCAAAAAAAACAGACATGTGGTTATAACAATTTCAGTCACCTTTTGAACTATATCTTTAAAGCTATTTTGAAACGCGCACAAATTAATTGGTGATAATGGAGGCGATAAGCACGTCAGTGACGTGATTCCCTACCGAAACTGACGTGGTCCACGCAGAGCTGATGCTTTATGGGGCTTTGTTCATGGTCATAATCAGGGTTTTCCCTTCGAAAAATACTAGTTCAGTGACTCGGAAAGATGGCGATAGGGAGATAATGCATCGTTGGAGGGAGAATGAAAGAAAAAAGAAAAAAACCATAAAAAAAAAAACATTTTTCCTGTTCTTTTTTTCCCCAGTGTTGGATATAGCGAAGCGCACCACACAAAGAGTGTTATATAAACTGCAGCCTTTGTATTAAAACCACCAGGGCTTACTTATCACCTGACCCAAGGAGAGCATTAGCGCAATAATATTGTTTTGTCTTAGATTAAATCTCTGGGGACCATTTTGAATGGTTTTCTAGCATATCGTTGTGCAAATCTGTAACTCTTTCAGCAAATTCAACTTTTGTATATGTATTTTTAATTAAATAGTATTTTCAATCTGGGTCCCAGTGACAGAAGAGAGATCGGACATAAAAACTGCAAGCAGGTGCTCTGACTGCTGAGTCGGGATTTCCTCGCAGAGCTAGCGATGTGAATGAGCTCGTTTGTGTTCTTAGCGGGCTGCAGGAGAGTCGCTGGAAATGTAACCGCTCTGTAAGGCATCACTATCTGCATTGTGCGCTTCTGACACGACATGCACTATTATCCTGTTTTTCTTCAGCTTCATTTGATGGCGGCCGCCGACGAGGAAGTCGGCTGTTGGCGTTGAAAGCTGGATTAATGAGGTGGTAATGGTGCCCTTCACTGTGGCATATGTGCAACAGCATGTATAAGCTTAAAGCACTAAATAAATTGTGTACTTTCTGCTTGTCCTAATTACAGGGCGCTGTAATCAGTACATTGGTATCTTTACTTAGGTGCCATTTCAAGATCAAGGCTGTTTACTCGGACACCTTTGAGGATGTGACCTGAGGTCACGTGCCAGTTGAAATGTTTTATCATCTGACCATATATAATATTGTGAGTGGTTCATGTGGTGTGGAATGTTCCAAGGTGGCAGTTTGTGCAGTTTCTTCTAGCCCAAGGTGCACATTTCAGTGATTACAGAGCGGGTGCCCAGAGATATAAGATGCCTTGCAGAACATATCCATTTCATGCACCTGCTTTGCTGCGCAGTAACATACCTGGGGTATTGACAGTAAGATAAAATTATTAAATGGCCAGGTACCAATAATTCGTATCCCCCATGTTACAGACATCTTGCAAGTGTGTTTGTCAACTGATGCCTGCTCATATCAGTAATTACCGTGTTTTATGTGGCATTCCCTGCATTGTGTATTCAGATGTGAGGGGGATTTCTTTACCTCAAAGTATGACAAATTGATAAACAAAAAAAATAAATAAACCAGGCTTACAAGATTTGAGGGTAATACATTTTCCTAAAACCAAAGCTATTGCATATACTCTAGGCAAGCAAAGTTTAAAGTTTGTATTTTTTTCTGTTGAATGCATTCTATTGTCTGTGCAAATATATTTAGCTTTCTTTCATTTCGACAAATTAAAAAAACAGAGCACATTTGTAAACAGTTTTCCTTAACAGGACTGTACAACTATATTTAGCTTTCTTTCATTTCGACAAATTAAAAAAACAGAGCACATTTGTAAACAGTTTTCCTTAACAGAACTGAAAAAAATTAAGGCAAAATCTAAATCAGGAGATCTCTGACTATTAGCAGACACTGGGGGCCATAGCATGGGGTGGTCTATCACGCATTGCAAGGTAGCACAGCTTTGCAGTCTAAAGATATTTGTTGGGAAAGCCGACTGCTGTGGTCTGATTAACACTGTGCTGCATTAACACCATGTCCCCATGTAACAGTTCTCCCCATTCCCAAAAAAACCTGCATGCCACATTTCGTTGCTTTGGTGGTCCTGCAGTGGTGCCTGCTTTATTTTTTGAAGCTGCATTGGTTTCATCTTTAGCTGAAAGAATCTTTTTCATTTACAGATGTTGTGCAAAAAACTTTGGAATGTGGCTAGACTTACCTAACCTTCAGACGTGTCAATAGGAGGTTTAGCCTGCCTCTGCTGCTCATTCTATAGCTCTGACCTCCGCATGAAATAATCTGTTTGGCTGTCTAGCTTATCATTAAAAATAGCTATATCTAGTTTGATTCAGAAAAAAAGATGATTTTTTTTCCTCAAGTAGTCTCAGTCAAAATGCAGCTAGTATTTAAAGAAAATTATTACCTACCACTCTAAGGTGATGAGAAACAAGCTGGCAAGACATTAGGCCAAACACAAAAGAGGCTTACAGAAAGCCCTTGTTTACGTCTCATTCCATGAGCTGACAACAGGGAGCGTCGTAAATCTTACTGAATTCAAATAAACAACAAACCGATGAGTGATGCAATAAATTATTTCACTATTGCATGTCATCTTATTCTCCCGTAGCGACACTTTTCAATGCGTCATTGTTCTGTGTTTTCTACAGGTACTTCTATAAAAGCCTGTGGAATAGACCGAAAAGTAGTAAGTGATGCTCGATAATAATTAAACAAATCTGAGTTCTTGTGTTTTTCGCAGTCTAAATAATGCTTCGGTTCCATTGCTATGACTATTTACCACCATGTACTGGGGTAATTCATTGCTGTCTACATTCTTAACTAAGTGATCGGCCACATGTCATCCAGTCACAATGAACTTACCTTTGTTTCAGGCACATGAATCATCACTCAGTCTGATGTTTCTTTCTATCCACTTAAACACAAGGATTTTGGGTTTTTATGTGTTCGCCTCTAGCTAGTCGTTGCGCAAGACTATCCACAATATTGTTTGTGTTGCCTGAAGAAGGTTGCCGTTTTGTGTCTGTCTACATGGGATAGTCCTAGTAAGTTCTTGATGGTAAAACATCAAGAACATTCTATGGATTCCAAGGAGAAGAAGGTTTGGTAATCCTCCATCACATGAATGGAGAGTGACAGAATGGAGGATACCCTAAGACATGCTGAGTGACACCTTGAACATGCCTAGACGAGGAGAAGAGGGGCTGACCAGGTCAGGCTCCTCAAGTCCAGGGATCAGGAGCATGTGGGATCAGCAGGGGATCTGCGGATGAAAGACACTTCTCTCAGCAGAAAGGCCCTGTCATTAGCAAGAGCGCTGTGTATTTCCTTTGCAGGCACCATTACCCAGCTTGCTTGATGATCGAAGCCTTCGAATGTCGATGTGTTCATTGCGCCGTGCTGGATTTGCTTCCGCTAAGATGCTTAGTGCAGTCAACTAGCCTCTTTGAATAACGTTACAGCATTCTAGTCATTGGCTACAAATTCTTTCTGGAGCATTTATCATTGTTGCCCCTAATTGGTTCAAATATTTGGTGCGATCCATTGTGGTTCAATCAGGGAGTAACATCAGTGCTGTAACTTATTAATTTATGGCATAACAGCTGACAGAAGAAACATATCGGTTCTACTTTTGGGAAAGTTTGGAAGCTAAACCTTAACGATAGACTAAAGCACTGAATGTATTTTTCTGTGTATGCCTTTGTGCGGTCATTGAACGTATGGTCGGACTATTATTTCTGTATTGCCCTGTTCTCTGGATAAGACACTGAGAAGAATGGACGATTGGAAATTCTCCAGCCATTATGAATTTTACTTCAGATGGTTATGCGCTGGCAGCCATTGTTACAATAATGATGCGGAGATGGGGGGAAAAAGCATGCGTCCTTTTCCAGCCGGACCGAGGGTTTCTCTCTGTGGAAGTGACCATCGCGGCTCCGAAATGACCGCATGCCTCCTGTGGTCGCCCGTCGGTTCACCGCTCGTGTCTTGATTTGGAAAAACGGCGGCCGTGAGATATGTTCCTGCTGTTCCCCGTCTTTTTTTAAACCTCATCAGTGTCGAGATTTGGACTATCTGTCCTCTCGCTCTTTGATACGTTTAGCAGGCTTTTGGACTCCTCTCTCTGCAGTATTACAGTTTTAGACTGTAGTTAAAAGAGCTGGAAATATATATAAAGAAGAAAAATGGGAACAGGAAAACCATGGAGGGTAATTGAAGGTTTGAGGGTATTACTTAGGGATATGATTGCCGTTTCAAAGTGTTTGCGTAACCTTCTTGAACTTAATATTTGGCCACACTTAAATAAGGGTGGAAAAAAATTCAAGTGTAGATGTATCGAGGCTGCCTTCCGGTGACTGTCTTCTGTCTTTGAAGTCTTCCAATTACCGTGAGTCTAACCCTTGGTATGTCATCCTGTATTACTTGTTTGACATACACCTCAAGCCCTTATTTTGAGGTTCTGTGCAGGAACTGTTAACATGAGTAGAAGACAGTGACCTCTCTCTAGCCATCCTTAACTTTTCGGTCACCCTTCTGTCAGGCTGAAGGTTTTCATCATTCGCAAACTTCAAAAGGACAGTCACATCCATCCGTATGTGTCTCGGTTTGATCAGGGAGAGAGTGTGCCTTACACATGCAGCATGTCTGTGTTTGTGCAAGCTCCTGCTACCTGTCTGCAAACATTATCATGATGCGCTGTAATTACTGAAGCAGAATGGTGCCTGGTTCCAGCTTAATCTGTCCAAAATGACCATTAGCATTGGTTCTGGCCAGGGCTTTCAATTCTAATACATCATGTGAGTTTCTTCTTTCTTTTTGTTGAGAATTCCTTTTATTGCCTTTGCTTTGTTTACTCGTGACTCGAGAGCCATTTCAATTCGGTCATTTATCTCAATTCTTATTTTCTATGGTTCCTTTTTCTGTGAGAACCGTCAGGAGGGCAGACTCACGTTTTCTTTTCAAATGAGCCTTAAAGTTAATGCGCCAAGCATTACACGGCGGATTCGAAAGTCTTCCATGAGGTCTACCACACACAACTTCCTATTATAGAAACCCTATCTTTCTTGTCGGCTGTCCTGTGACTTTCGCACCGTCTGTCTTTCAGCATTCTGTAGTTTGAGGATATGGAAGATAAACTCCTTCATTAAGCCTAGTGGGTCCGTGTGATTGCCACTGTTTAGGAAAAATGTAACTTTTTTTTTCCTTCCCTTGGATAAGGTCCACGGATGTAGTTTGATCTTTGTTTTTTAAAATGTAATGCAACAGTTGATTCAGGGGTCAGGCGAAATTGTTTCAACGTGTGTTCTTTGCAGAACAATATTTAGCTTCCAAATTTAATGTGCACTATTAACTTTTTTTTGTTGTTTTTCTTGCTTTCGCTCGTATTCACTTTGCCACCATGGACCAGGTCAGCGCAGAGTCATTTGCTGTACATATTGATAACATGCAATTTGTCATTGTAATTTTTTTTTCTGTTTTCTATGCATTTACTCATAGAGGCAACCCTGTGTTTAATATGCTGATCCATCTTATTCATTAAAATTTGACACAGGGGGCTAATCACAAGTAATTTACTTCATGAGTAATAAGCATGTTTCATGCATGCTGGAAAAGTGAGTCTACTCTGTAAAAAAAAATTTTAATTAGGAAGTAGGGAAATCACCCTGTTAACATGATCATTGAAAACCATAATCATTTAATAGGGAAAACCTTTGGGTTTGGGCGTAATCCAAAATGTAGTTTTCGCAGTCCTAATTAGTCCAAAATTACTTTATGGATTAATAGTTAGGGTCTGGTTTAAAAATTTTTGAAAAACATTATGTAATGGACTAGGCATATTTCTGATATCAGCATGCTTGTGTATTGGCACTTTCTTCATGCCTGTGTGATAATGCTGGAATCCTAGCTGACCTCACTGCCTGGTTGCTTGGATTCAAATGAGGTTGAAAGCAAATGTCAAAACAAAATGTGTTTCTGCCTGCAGAGCACTTAGAAATAAAATACAATAAGAGGTGAAAAAGAAATACCGCGTCATGGCCAATACCATACATATGGGCATATAAATAGAAAAAATGAAAATAAAATTTAAAAAACAATAAAAATCTTTGAAATGCTTTGAAACCATGCCACAGAAGGCTCCCTAGGAGGTCACGTCCAGCACACATTCGACAGACACATTTCCGATGCATTTTCTTCATTTAGAGTGTGCACAGTTTAATATATTCTGTAAAATTTTAAAACACTCCTGTTTAATGTAACACACATAAAGCAATGATAAGGATCTTTATTCAATAATAAGACCAGTTCGGTGCCTGGGAATCAATGGGTGTCAATGAGCTCCACTGAGGGTGTCATTAGTTACTGTGGTTATAATGCTAGGCATGTCATGCTTAGTCTGCCTGACAGCGTGTCCCGACTGTTCGTTTTATATGACCATTGCACATTGTGGATTCAGGAGGGATCAAAGCGAGGCGGCAGCATGCATCCTGATCCGTCATCCAGCTCTTATCCTGAGAGGCAGATCAATCTGCGTCGGGGAGGGTGTTTCTGGGGGCAGCGGCTGCAATGGATGGGGAGGCACTCTGCAAGGTGTTTACACTGAGAACTAGCCAGGCCTGGATTCCTTTACAGTTGCCATCGGTGACAAACTTATGTTTACACTATGAAAGATGTAGAAAAATTCTCCTCTGTTTAGTCTTACTTTTGTGTGAAGGTGCATGTGTGTGAATAGAAGCACTGAATGTTATTCATACTTATTGTGACCCTCACCCCATTCTGAGGCACCAGGAGCCTACAATGTACCAGCTGGCTCATGACACATACATCTGCCTGCGCCGCACCCTCTCTGCACATGTGCAGGCGCATGCTTCTTTGCATGCATCTGGGCAGGTCATTATGTGTTGGCACTACACAGCCATATCCCTGCGTTTGGATGTCCCGCTCCGGTCCATGGGCTTGGGGGAGGGTGCTGATTCTCCCTCACATCACTACTGAGCCTGTATGAGAATCAGCTGTTTATTTTGCAGACTTCCAGAGTCCTCTCTGTCGCCCCCCCACGTCATCCTGTTCCACTTTTCCCCTCGTCTGGGAGTTCAGTCAGAAAGAGTCATTCAGCTATGGGGGCTGGCACTGGCAGAGCAGCATGGCATTAACTGGCGCTACAGTGATCCAGACCCAGCCTCCAGCCAGGCCTTTCCTCTGCCCCACTTTCCTACTTTCTAATTATCCAGCAACTTTCGACAAAACAACTGCCATTATTTCCACAGTTCAAATGGGAAAAATTACTTTGACGTTTCCTATCCAGGGTAAATGCAGGATTTTTTTAAGCATTGAAATGTGCAGGTGGCTAAGTACACAGAAATGTCTGTTTCTCTGAAGCTGTCACCTCATTATATATATAAACCTTTAGAGAGCAGAAACACAGGCAACGTCTCCAGAAGAAAAGGCTTTGAAATCTATTTATCAATCAGAGTGTTGCTGGCAATCTGTGCAGCATCACTTAAAGCGAATGCGTCTAGGCCCCTGCTAATTACGCATGCACTCAAGTCAATTCCCACGTCAGCGTTAAGAACACCTCTGCACACATGCCGTTAAGCGTGTTTACATTTGCACTGTGGATTCCCTTCAATATGCAACGAGGCAAGTTCCGTGTCTTTTGATTATTTCCGACCTTGCCCAACATTAAATTAGCCAAAAGAAACGATGCGAAAATTCCTGCGTTACAGAATGTCAAATCAGGCACATTTCTCTCCCGGGAGATTCGTAACAAATCTGCCAAATGGGTTTGCCTTTTTATTGACTGCACAGTCTCCTGCTAAGAGCGTGAGGCTGCTTCCAATGTGAACAACCTGCTAGTAAAATAGTAATCTAACTCACCATTTCCTCTTCGCATCAACATTTATTTATTTGGGTTTGGGCTGGATTTCAAAAGATTGAATGGGCAGAGCTAGAGGAAGGAATTCAATGTACCATTTATCTGTATCACAGGCAGACATTGCACGTACATTTAATAATAATAAAAAAAAGTCTCCCCCTGCAAGAGGGAGATATTTTTCACTTTGTTAAAACAATTTTCAAGGTCACTAGGTGGTCACATCACCGGCCCAGAGTTTGGCAGCGTGCATTAGCAGCCAGAAACAAATGCCTCCCATGTTTCCTTGTATGAAAAAGAATTAGTTGTCAGTAAAAGCATGAACAAATATCAAAAGTAAAACAAAAACTGGCTAGCATTTTAAGAGCTATAAATTCAAGTTATTAGACAAGTTTTGTGCTTATATTCTTTAGCTCTGTGTGAAACATTTTTTGGAATAAAAATAATTGTATGTACAACAAAAAGTTGTACATGCAATAAAAATCTTATTTATACGCTAAATATATGGTAAAGTCTTTTTATAACATGAAAAATCTGTAATTCCTTAAATATTCCCACAAACATGGACACAGAATGTTTGTTGAATAATTATACTGTTCCACAGTGGACATTTATGTGTAAATTGTGTTGATATTTCACTATAACTTCGCAGTCAATGCCAGATTATTTAAATCTAAAGTCTGTTTCTCCTTATCTCACCAGAACATAGTTATAATACTCGATTTTCTGAACACTATTTTCAAGTATCTGTTGACTTGCACTTTGGGATACAAAATATTTATTAGATGGAACACTTTTTGTTGATTTATTACATTGTGTTACATTTCAAGCATGAAAATACATATACAGTATAAGCAGCCTCTTATCAAAGATGAGTTTTTGAATATTGAAAGACAATAGTTTCATGGTTTGATTTTCTTGATGTAAAACAGGTTTTTTTTCTAGTTTGTAAATATGTTGCATGTTTTATTAGCATGGGGGAAAACCCCAAGTGCATCTGTAAGTAATTTATCTACAAAGTCTCAGCAATCAAGCAACGAAACACACTTGATTGCAAAAGAGTCGATGGCTGAAGGACAGTGCCTGCATTTGCAGACAGAGGTATGCATGCTCAGGATTTAGAGGGAAACGCCTGCTCCTGGTGAAAGCAGATATTTGTGGCTCATTTGGGTATCTTGCACCTGTATTTCTCCCAGAAGCTGCCTGCATCGGTCATTTAGTCAAACCGTTGAGAAAATTACATTTTAAGCGCATATCGTCCGTACAATTTGCAGAAATAACAGTATGAGAGACGTGTAGCTAATTTAGTAGTCCTGGGGTGTCTTAAATCTTCACGTTTTCTGCATATGGTGGAAGCTCATCAAACATATCTCATCACGCTGGGACTGTCGGTGGCTTTACTTCCGCCCCCGACCTTGACTTAACCCGAAGAGTCCCAAGACTGCCACGTGATTCCTTATGCTGTCTGCACATTGTGAAACTGCCTCAGCCGAGCCATCTGCTGTGTCCTGTCCGGCTCACCACTGCTCCAGTCCTGTGCATCTCTGGGTAAGATGTCTTCATGGAGATGTGAACGTGATATAGAGCCGCGCAGCCATGCTTTTTTATCATGTACTTAAACCATATATCACCTGCTACACTGTGTAGATGTCTTAAATTGTTAGAGCGGCAATGAACGCTTAACTGATATCACATGTTGTTGCTCTTGGAAGAATTTCACTCACCCTTCAACAAGTTACCAGGAGGAAGGTGCACACATTTGTAGACCTTCTGCTGGGATTTCAGTGCCATAATCTCCTACCATTTTATTGGCATTAGAAACCAAAAAATTAACTGGTGTAAGCAATCGTTGGTATTAGCCTACTGTGGTTCTCAAGTGAAGGTACTAATGATAGTTTTTAAAATCACTTTGACAGTCATGCTTTTCAATCAAGGGGTGTTCTACATGTGTAGTGTATACTGCAGGCTGGACTTTTACATATTACAATAGTGGTAGATGTAACAGGCCAGTCTTTCTGGAGAGAAGCTTTGGGCCCAGTGTTTCACAGTGCTGTTATTAGCAAATGGACATGCCTGCATGATGTAGAGCCACAACACTTCACTAACAACACCTTTGGGAGCATTAACAGGAACTGGTATCCAGGGATTGTTAATGCGGAAACTGCTCAATCACAGCAAATACTGTGTGTGTGGCTTTGGGTTTTGTGCCGCACAGAGACCTTATGAATACACTTGTGAATATATCTATTAATTTAACTTAGGTGTCATAAAATAAAGCAGTGTTTCCCAATCCAGTCCTCGGGGAACACCGGACAGTCCATGTTTTTGCTTCCTCTCAGGGACTTGGGTGGGAGCAAAAACGTGCACCAAAAAGCAACAGGGAGAAAGCATACTCAGTTATTTATTAAATAAATAATTATTTTTTTATAATATTGCAGTTTTGCTGATTAAAAATGTAAAACTTAACACCATGTTACATTTTATGTCTAATTGTTTAAAAAAATGTTTTAAAATAAATACTCGAAGCCAAAATATGCAATTTCTACCCACAGATTAATAATAAATAGTTTTAAATGGCTTTTTAAATTCTAAATTTCTCCAAGGAACTCCTGCAGTCTCACACTGGCAGCATGGCAATGATGCTCGTGAATGTTCTATATCTCTGCACTGATTACCAATAATCCTTGGTCTATTTAAGCCAGACCTGTTCTGGATGTCTAGGAAACCTGCCAAATATTTCACCCAGTGTTGAACTGGTTTTGGAAAAAGCAGGAAACATTTGACTAGATCTTAATTAAATTAAATCAAATTATATTTGATCATTTGTAAAAACGGGCCCGGTTTGGCAAATGACACAAAGTGAAATAAATATTTATGTACTATACAAAAGTGGTAAGATTTTGCTGATAATGTTGCCAAAAAGCTGTTTAGGAAAGTGTTTAACCTGAAACATCAGTATGTTTAACTTCTAATCACTACAGTGGCATCTTATTTTAATATCCTTATTTAAAATCTTTATTCTTTTAAAAAGTTCATAATCAAACATCAATGTGCTTCCAGTTAAGCAATGTATTTTGGACATACATATACACTCTAGATCAGGGGTCTCAAACTCCAGTCCTGGAGGGCCGGAGCCCTGCACATTTTTGGGTTTACCCTCATTTAATACACCAGATTCAACTCACTGTGCTAATTATCACACAGCACTTGAGCACAATCATTTGTAATGGAACAGGGAAAGAATTAAGCTACACAGGACCCCGGCCCTCCAGGACTGGAGTTTGAGACCCCTGCTCTAGATACTATAAGTGGTTCAGGGAAAGGTAAACCCTCTTTACGGACAAGTTTGGGGTAGAGCTGGTTGGGTTCTGTGATGTAGTACTGGTCTTATTTGTTTTGTAACACGAATATAAAACATTTTAACTTTGCTGTGGACTGTTTTTAACACTATATAGCAGTGTTCCCCAAGCCAGTCCTCGGGGACTCACATTCAGTCCAAGTCTCTGCTCCCTATGAGCTCCAAGGGGGGAAACGTGGCCTGCCTGGGGGTCCGCAAGGACCAGATTGGGAAACACTGCTCTAACGTGTTTATGAACACTCTTTTCTCTCCTGGTACGTTTATTTGGTGCCCATATTTGTGGGCAGATATGCCGCCTGCGACATGTTTAGGCTGTGCGTTGATTAAATAAAGCTTGTAGGACTTCTATCAGCTCATTTTTGTTAGTAAGCTACATTATGTATTTATGTGGCTCATCTCTCCTGTGTTTTATTCTTCGTTGTCTTTGTTGTGTTTTTAAACCCTTGTCATTTGCCAGTTTGGGTCTTGAACATGGTAACATGCTCTTTCTATAAGCATTTGGTATTAGTCCAGGAAGCTCTTTCTAAGCATTAGTGGAAAACATTGAAGGTGTTGGGAGACAGAATGATACCCAATCCAGACAGCTACATCTATTTGATTAATGGTACAATTAAGTCCAAATTCCACGTCAGCATGCTTTGCTATACACTATTAATAAAACGGGAAAATCCATGTGAGATAATTGCACTAAAAACACAGCAAGGAATTAAAAAAACTGACTTTTCACAGAAGTGTTTTCTTATTTTTTTTTCCATACTACAACCTTTATCATGAGAAATAATTGTCTCTTCTGTGACATACAGGAGGTGATTATAGCGTGCTGTAAAGCTTCTGTCTAGATGTGGCAGCTTCTTCAGTTAGATTGCTGAAATTCAGGGCCTCAGAATGTGTATATAACGCTGTCCATGGGGTGAGAATCGCCGGCAACAGTGGAAAATTTAAAGCGCGGTTGTCGGAGGCTCCGAAATAACACGCCGCTGATGCTTGGGCACCTTTTCAAACAAGGCAGAGGTTAATGTATATTATAGAAGCGGAGAGGTACACTGAGCAGGCAGCGAGGCTATTCCCACAGCCGGCTGCACTCGGCCGTGTTTAACTCCAGCGTGTCGCAGGTCACTTGGTTCACCTGGTTACCATTTCGTTTCGCGAGACACTTCGACCCGACGCACCCGCCAGCTTTAGGAAGACTTTAAATCACACATATTTGTAATAGCTGAATCAGTGAAATAGCACAAAGGTGGATTCTGATGACCGTTTGGCAGGAAGCCAGTGCTTAATAGATGTTAAATTGGACTGGGTGGGTGGGGGGGGGGGGGGGTGAAGGCGGGGGGTGTGGCCGGGTCCCGGGAAAGGGGAAGTGGGCGGGCAATTTTTTTTTTCCCCGTGCCTC
>JAODKM010000099.1:13508021-13518448 GCA_026780845.1 Petrocephalus sullivani | reverse complement strand
ACTAAATACACCTACGCGTTAACACCGAACAAGAAACAGCCGGAAACAGGAGGATTCTCACGGGGTTAACGAGGGGGTGTGGCACACAGAAGGATCGAACGGACAGGACATGACAGCCATCAGTGGAAACATTTTAAACTGGATTTGAGAAAGCATTTCTTTATACAGTGTGTAGTTAGAGTATGGAATGGTCTTCCTGCTAGTGTAGTACAGGCTAAAACCTAAAACCTTTAAATCACAGCTAGATAAGATTTTAACATCTCTGAGCTATTAATTGAATTCTCCCCAAACGAGCTTGACAGGCCGAATGGCCTCCTCTCATTTGTAAACTTCTCATGTTCTTCTTATTCAGCATTGAGGTAAGTATCATAGTTGACATGACTCCTCATTTGCTTCTCCTGCTTCTCCTGATGTTATGAGATATTCAAAGATTTAAACAATGTTGTACTTTATGGCAACACAATGTACTACGCACATCACATAGATTATTTTCTTTGGTAGGCATAGCCCCAATGCTTCATCCTTCAGTCAGCCTCCGGATTGTTACTCCTCACACTATACAGACAGTAAAGATTATTTTAGCAATTATTTTTGCAAAATGTTATTATATTATATATTATATATATATGATGATAGTATGATCATGCAGTACCAGTCAAAAGTTTTATTTGTAGAATTCTCTACATTTTAGAATAATTATAATCACATGAAAACTATAGCATAACACATGGAATTATGCACTGATCAAAAATAATAATTTGTTAGGGGGCAGTGCTGTGGGTTGGGACTCAGAGGGTTGCTGGTTCAAAACCCGAGATTTTGCAGAGTGATGTCACCACTGGACCCTTAAGCAAGGCCCTTAATTGCTCCAGGGACTGGCTGACCCTACTGTCTCCCCTACACCAGTTTCATGGGGTAGCCTCCTGGGATGCTTTTCCATCTGTCCTGAAGGAGGTCCCACATATATATTGAGCACTCACTGGCCACTTTTCCTTCACTCTCTGGTCGAACTCTCCTGGGTTTAGGTCAGGTGACGAATTCATGTGAGGTGACACTATCAACCTCCTTTATATGAGGCTTAGTGTGTCCAAAGTTTTCACTGGTACTGTAGGTCATTGTTCACATCTTTGTTTTTGTGATCAGGGATTTATTTAATGGTTCATTTTTCTTCCCCTCTAGACTCAAAGCAGGATGAAACTGATTGCAGACAACTATGAAGACGACCATCATCATGTCCACCACCTGCAGCATCACCCACACCCCCAACATCCCCCGCATCCGCACCACCGTGGCCCCGCCCGGGGTCCACCCCATGAAAACCATCGCCCCTCTCCTGATCAGGTCAGTGCCCCCCACGGAACCCACGGTTCGAGTTTCTGCTCGCTCCCTACAGTACATGTGTAGTCAGTGGAGCTCAGTGTTAAGCCACCCTTGATGCATACCTACCTTAAGACAGGTAAACAGTCCCATAAAACTAGGAAACATACACAATATATAATTTATAATGCTTTTTATAGGCTACCAACTCAACATCACCATATGAATTTATCAAAAGGTTATGTTACACAGAGACAACATTGTACCACTCCTGGAAGTCAATCTGGAGTGTTTAGGTTTCCAAAGGTGTGGTTTAGGTAGCTCATCTTAAATTCAAATTTCATATAAGCAAGTCAAGATCTGCCAGAGCTCTTTTGTGTTGTATTAAGTTTATATTGCCTCATGCCACATATTTCATACTGTTACCTTAAGCACAAACAAATAAACTGCACTTCAAAACACTGCACTTATCATTAGCGCACTGTTACAATTAATCTTCCCAGCTGATAAAAGATTGAGTGATGAGCTGTCAACCGCGGTGTCTGGAGCCTTAGCCCGCAGACACCCTGACAGTGAGCTGCTCCATCAAAAAGCAATAAACCAATGATTTATTTGAAACAGGAGAATTTCTGACCTTCACACATGAAAAAATACAGAGTCGCTACCTTGATCTAAAGAATTCCTTGATGAATAGACTCACACACACAACAGCCACCCTGCCTTTAGTGGGAGGTACGATGATATTAAAGAAATTATATTTCGGCTTGGTTTTTATGGGGTAGCATCGTTCAAGGTATCGTTTTGCTTTGTCCCCATGAGCTCTGTCGTGCATTTTTTCCCCTCTAATGAGTGTTTACAGGGAACTTCACGTGCTACACCAAATTCACTCCATACTCACACGCTGTAAGCGATCCAAAGGCCACCCCTCACCCTCCTCGGGGATTTCCACAGAAGATAAGATGTTTTATTCGCAGTTATTTATGGTGACACACGGAATTCTGTGTTTCAGTGCTGCTGCATTAGAAATTTAAATAAAAGCTCCGAAGCAGGAAATTAAAGGTTACACAATGTCGTCCTGTTTGTCCTACTGTTGTGGGATTGCAGTAGAACAGGCCCACCCACAACGATAGGATATTAGGCATGACGGTATTGCAAAAACAAACGATGTATGATGCAGCTTAAGAGACTATTGAATAAATCCTCTGTATAGGGTTAGCATTGGCAAAGTTACTGTTACCATCAGCTGTGCAAAGATTCCTTCAGTCCGACAGCCTATATCTCTGGCTGAGGTTGTCAACATGCTGGTTGACACCAATATTCGATCACCTCAAAGTGGTCACCTTAAAGTGCAGGCTCTTACACAGGTTTCCTCACACTTAGGGCAAACTGGATGTCTGTTATAGCTTATATAAGTGATCACATTTTTATTGGATTAATTTTTAACTTTTAATCCTTTCCCGTATTGAATGAAGAATGTATTTCGTCAAGGACATATATGCAAAGAAAATACTGATGTTTGACAAAATCTTTTTATGATTTTACTAGATAATAGAAGTTGGGCAAGAATTATCAGCTTTTATCATAAGTAAATATGCAGATAGGTATTATCCTAATCCTAGACACCACATAACTATAATGGAAATACTGACCTCATAAGTCCAGCTATAGACCTGTTGGTTAGACCCTTGAGGAGAAAGTCATCTCAATGCCCACTCCGCTTTGGGATCGTCGATGCCCAGAATTGACAAGTCCCAGTTTGAAGCCATGCTGGTATAACCATCTGTACTGCTGCTATTTTCACTGTAATAAACAGATGATGTCTTCCTTGTCTTTTGTTTAATGCTTAGCATAGAATTTCAGGTTTTTACAAACATTCAGTGACAAATATTGCTTCTGCTGCTTTCTTGGTCTAAGCAGCCTAACCATACGGGCAGTAACGGCTTGCTTACAAGCAGAGGCCGCTGGCCTTGGCTTCAGTGTTGCTTTGGATACCGTTACTTTGTTTTTTTTTTCTTCATTCTTTCGTCAGACATGGAATACTTCGCATAGCGGGGTCTCAGCAAATCAGACAGACAGGCCGGTGCAGATTCAGTGCTTCATTGTATGTGCACACCTGCCTGGAGGCTTTATATCAGAATTTTAGGAAAGAAATTCATCATATTTGGAGCCGTCTAGCCCAGGGGCCCGATACGAAAACTATACCACTGTGAGAAGGCAGTAGGGTGGGGCCATGGATCAGGAGAAGCAGAGCCGATCACAGAGGCCTTTTGTGTGATGTGCCCTCTGTGCTCATCCATTATTATGAAAACATACATAGCATGGTATAAAATATAGGTCTGTGAGACATGATAAGCTGCCGTGTAAGTGCAGACTCATATCTTTGATGAGAATTCACCGGACCCAGCTTTTAAAACATGTGGGACATGTTGATTTTTAAACCCAATGGTCTCGAAATAAATAAATTTAAGAACAAAAAAGCAAAATGCATTTGCATACTAATGAAGTATTATTTTCATATTACTCTAAAGATCATTTTTGCTTTTTGGGAAAAATATAACACAAATATATGGTCTTGAAAAGGCATGTTTGGAATTTATAGTTTATTTCCAAGGATATTTTCTGATGTTCTTCTAATGCAATTTCCTCAAAAGTCCATGACGATTAAAAATGAACTATTACAATAAACTATAGGCAGTTTCTCTGCAATTCTAGGAATGCAGTAAGTATCATACATTAAAAAAAATCTCCTGTTAATAATTACACAATCATGAGCAAAATTGTCTTACATGAACACTGGGCACTTTGTGTGCTGCAGTTTAGCTACATCCATACTTTAATGTGATGTGTTCAGCCTGTCCTGAAGTATATACTGTCGGTGAATTCCAAATTCTGTGGCCTCTTAGTATCATACTGAAGCCCACTCTTTAATTCCTTAATGGTACTACTCTAGGGTTACCTCTGTACCAGAGGCTGAGTTTCCTTTCTAAGGGCTCCTCTCAGACATGAAGTCAAGCTGCACTCCGCAGACTTCCTCTAAAACCCGTATTTAGCCTGGTGCACAGAGGGGCCTGATGACAGGGGACTTCCCAGAGCTAATCAGTCCCACACACCTGTGCTCAGTGGGCAGAGGGGAGATGTCGGTTGTTTTGACAGTAGGAGAGTGATGGGGGACAGGGAGGATTCCTGTCAGATCTGGTGTTTGGACTTAGGAATTTCATCTTCCTGCTGCCCTGTGTGAGGGATGAATCAAGAGAGGTGGAGAAACTTGGCTTTCCCCCAACAGTATGCAAATGCATGAAGGTGTCAGAATTGTGACGACCGTTTTAGCAAAACATCTCTGCATTATCTATAAATGTATGTTCCCATGTTTCTCACTGTCAAAAGTCATAATACCAACTGAGTTGTGGTATGTAATATAATTTGGTTCTATTCTTTAGAGCAAGAACGTTACATTAGTGAAAAATGAAGCTGCTTCACTGGAGGTCACCTGTAGCTCCTATATGTGTATATTTTTCTTCAGAGCACCGTTAGATTGATCTTCTTTTATCTTCCTTATCTGTGTAGATTAATGCCTTTTTTTATTCTTCAAAGAACTTTTGAGTTCGAGTTGCCACTCCAGTCTTCATCAAATCAGCACCACACTTAACTTGCTGAAGTATGTGCAATCCTTGCCAGATGTGTTGTGTTTCAGATGACCCCTTTGACCAGGGAGAGCCTTCGACAAAATTTAAAATGCATTTTATTTCCATTCTCAAGAATGTATTAATCAACATATTTCCCCAAAATAAACAATACTTCTTAATCTTGCAATGACTGCAATGAAGGCTAACACCAAGACTATTAAATCGCTGATGAGAACACCGTTTATTATTACTTTGAGTAAACATATTGCCAGTGTACACCCCGGACTTTAAGTAGATAAGGCAGCGTCAGTGCCTCTTCTGGTTGTTTTGAAGGTTTGCCAAGGTGGTAATATTCTCTTCAGATCCATAACCGGAGCCTCACTAAAGCAGTCTGTGTTTACAGAAGGAGTCAAAATGAGACACGTCAGTAAGCCGTCACTCTGCAGTTTCAGTTCTGATGACAGACACTAGGCATCAAAGGCCCTTTGATTCAGTACCATGGTAAATCAGTGCCTCCTAAGTCAGGCTAATTTCTTAGCATGCTAGGTATTATTAGGCCATCAGACAAATTGTGTGCTTATGGTAAATTCATTTGAGCAAAACAAGCATGTAGGTTCCTTTTGAAGAGTTTCCTCATGATCCCTAATCCGTTCATTTTGGAAGAGATTACTTAGTGATAATAGTGTTGCTACTTCCTGTGACTTCCTGTTAAATATCAAAAACTCCCTGTGTGTTTGTACGGTGCAGCAAGGGATGTACCCGGTTCCTCAAGTCTGGATTGGGCATGGGCCGCCTTTCAGGGGACGTTCTTCCAGCAAGCTCCACTGACAGTTTAATATGCGTGGCATTTTGATGAATGTGGGTACTCAACTTGGCGTGATGTGCGATCACTGCTGCTCGCTGGCTGGCTGCACAAGATGATCTTTTTAGTTTGTAAGGTCTGTTTTTGGAGTCCATTAGAATTAAAGTAAAGCCATGGTCATCTGATTGTCAGAAGCCTGCTGGAGGGGTTCGGGCCCCAAGTACAGACTTGGTTCCCAGTGACGCCATATTTCATTTGTGTGAGCTGGAGTGAGATTATTACTCAAGGTCTGGCCCTGGGGCTTGGTAGGGAAATAGAAAACAGCTATAAAATGTTTATCAGAGGTAGAATTACCAGCCTTTGCTTTTTGTTCTCATTCTTTTTTATTTCGCCCCCCGTCCTCACATTCATACGGAGCAGCGTATGGTCTGCAGCCAGACTTACTGCTAGCCCTGTCTTGGCCGTGTTTATATCCCCTGTCAGATGCATTTGCTCGTTTCGGCCACATGCAAATTCTTTGTCTCAGCGTCTGGTTTTTAATAACGGAAGAAACCTGTGGCGGTCCGGCACGGACGGGGCTGGCGACCCTGCCAGGGCGCATGCGAGCACAAGAAGGGTGTCACTCTCAATTACGATTTCCAATGTTTTTGGTGGACTTCATTTTAAAGTAAAGTCTTCAGTCCGGGACTGCTTTCCTGCATTAAAACAGAAAGAACAAAATTAAGCTTGTCTTTACTGTCACGCATGTATAATATTAGGAGAATCATTGCCATTGTATTCAACCAGCCAATGCAAGAAGACAGCAGTCAGTCATTTACTGCTATACATATACACACACACCCATGTGTGTGTGTGTGTGTGCGTGTGTATATATATATATATATATATATATCTAAAATACTATTAAAGCAACCAATGCCACAAGCATAGTGACCAAGCATTAATGTCATGAGTAAACGCGACATTGCTGTAATTGCCTGCCCCCCACCATCTAGTTATAGGATGGTTATGTTTAGGTTTGGAAAATCAGAGACATGTTCCAATTTGTAACCAACTCCCAATGCTCTAATTTGTACCATATATATGGCAGGCATAAAGTCATTAACATACGCATGCTGCTATTGGCTACATGTGCACTGTAAGAATTTGGGATGCCCTTGTCCAGACTTCTCGTCCTCCCCTTACAGCCTCCCAAACAGAGAGAAACGTGGGAAGGGAGGATGCATGTGATGGTCTGGAGAAAAGCGTCGCAAAGCTCGACACAAATACGCCGAGCTGGCTCTCACGTGTGGGAGGCTTTGCTGAACACGGGGATGATTCTTCAACGTGAAAACCTTGCTCTCCAATTGCAGTGTGCCCTCCTTCACCAACAGCTCACCAGTCTACCAGCTAACCTCTCTACCTGTTTTGTTTCCATGCTGGCCTCTCGTGACGTCTAACGTGTCCGACAACAGGACGATGAGGAGGGCATTTGGGCGTAACTGTTTCCCTGAACCAAAGTTCCAGTTTTGTTCTGAGGGGTGAGTGCAAGCGTACAGTTTCTCCCCCATCCCATCACGTGTGCTTGAGTGTGTCTCTTGTATTTTCTTTCATTTTTTTCTTATAAAAATTCTGCATTTCCACTGTGAAAAGCTAAGCTAAGATTTACTTAGCCTCTCTGCTTGTCTGATATTGGACGACACTCAGTGTTTGATACTGAGCTGACCTGTTACGGGGGGAACATGAGTTTACAGTAAGATTGCAGGGGACCTGGCATGGCAATGATGAGGCCAAAATATGCAACGGCATCCATTTTAACTCTCTTAAAGGATCCAACCTGAGGTAATGGCAGTGGAAATGCTGATCAGTATGTTCTTCAGACTTTATTTATTTATTTTGTTATTTTAATGCTCAACAACATTTTTGCGTTGTTACGAAATGTATTTAACAGCATGTAAATAGAGTGATTACATTGTTATTATTTGTTCTGCTGTTAACAACATGTTTGTAATGTGTTTTCAGTGTGCTTTACTGCCTAGATAGGCCTGTTTTTTAAATCTTAGGAACTCTTCTCAAGGTTGACACATTTATTGCTTGCAGGTGATTAAAAAAACAGATTGACATTAACCAAAGGTAAACGCATTTCAGTGCTTTTGGTCACATGTGTTGACCAGTACATTTTTACACAAGCCTTCAGCTTCCTCTGGCATGTCGTTGTGTGGGGTAATTAAACGCTAAAGGATGTAGTAACGTTTTTCTTTTTTTTTTTTTTGGAAGAAAAAAAAAACTTCTTTTTCCAGAAAACATAAAATCAAGAATGTAAAGTCATAAAGTGCCCACTTGCATCAAATTGTGAAGCACCCTGTAGGTTTGGAGCACAAAAGAAAAATACGAATAGAAGAGAGAGCCATTAGTTACTCTTTACAAGCTAGCATTATGCATGTTACGCTTAAAAGGTAGGATGTAAGTGTCTTCATGGTGTGTTTAACGTGCTTGCTTTCCAGTCTTCTTCTTTGATAACCTCTGTTTGATGTGCATCTGAAATGGTAACATAACCGATGAATTGCGGCTGCAAACTTTATACTGTCTTGATTTCTCCAAAAGCCTCGTATCCTAGGTCATAGTACCTTCATAATAAAATAATAACACCACATTATTTTCAACAAGATAATATGCCCCATACATATATATCGGTGGAAAGATCTGTCCGCTGGTGTTATTTTGTGGCTATTTTATGTGAAAGTGGCTACATTTATTATCCATGTTACTGGAAAAACACATGGAAGACATAAAACAGTGTTTTATTACTTAGGCACAATAAGGCGGCCTAATCCTGCCTTCCTGTCTTTTACTAACCTGCCCTTAATATGAAAAAACATAGATGACAAGTCCTGATAGACACAGGATTTTGGTACCATGCGCAAGAGGTTACTAGCTGACTGCTGTTCCCAAAAAGCGGACATATTTCGTAAGGGGAGGAGAGGTGACTGAGGAAGAAGGCAGTCCCTTGCCTGACTGATTTGTTCCTCAAACCCTTTCTTACCACTTCTGAAGCCTGCTCTAATGAAAAAAAAGAATGTTATTCTTACAGAGAATTAATATATATAATGAAGATATATTATTTACGTGCTTATAATATGGGAATATATGAATGTGTTAAAAGGCAGAATTGACTTAAAGCACTAGAGGTGATAGCTTCTTACTGACTGGTCTGCGCCAGTCACTACGTGCAGTCTGTGGCGGCTTTGGACGGCTGGTCGAGGAGGAGAAGGCCTTCCCGGCTCTGCAACAACAAAAAGATTAGTCCTATGCGTTTTTCGAGGAATATAAAAAGCATATGATCAGCTACTGAAAACATACCAGTTCCACCCCAAATTTAATTTTTTATCTCACAAATGAATAAATATTCATTATATAAATTTGAATGTTCTGTAGCTTTTTATTTTTGCATGTATCACTGGCCAAACATTGCGATCCAAGCAATCCCCTCTCTTCCTTTGTCGGCTAACCCATGAAAATCAGCAGGTGCTTGCGATTTTCGCTTGAATTGCAATTTTGTCACATTTAAAAATACAAATTATTCATCAATGGATGTACTTTTCTCCCTGGCTGACTGATATATATGCTGGAACCCACCCTTTAATGAGAGGGCTTTTTCTTTTGTACCACTGCCTGTGGGCAAACCTCAGCCTAACTAGGAGGTTTTCGGGAGCCAGACGCACAAAGGGTCTGAGTGTGGAGACGGACGGGCTGTGTGGTGATAAGCCTGGCCGCCTTAATGCTGAGGCCCTTCTCTGGCTGCTTTTCAGCCCCTGTGCAGGAGGTGATCCCTCACGGGAGCGTCAGGGCGAAATGCCGCCCGGGGGGGGGGCCACGCAGGCTGATGGATGACACATAATAGGTTGCGCTAACATCTTTGCTGGACTATCTGAAGAGGGCTGGGCTGCTCCTGATTTCCTCTGGGCTGTTAGGGCCGAGACACCTGAGGGGCCCGGGAATATGCCGTCGACATTTAAATGACGCATGGGCTAAACAGATATTTAGCAGGCTGCCGCTTTCCTGTTTTCTTCCTTTCAGCATCACGGCTGGAAGTGCTGACAGGCGAGGCCTGAGAGGCGGTTAGGCCAGGCATGCGGGCTCTGAACCCTTCTCCTTTACCACTTACTAAGCTGGGGAAAGGCTGCCTACGTCATTTTGCAAATGAGGAGCATGCAAGTTAAAATAAAAAAATTACATAAGAAATAATAAGAAAAATTAAATAATATGCTGTGAAGAATGAAGTAGATGTGAGTAAGATGGCCAAAGTCAGCCAAAGCATTAGACACACATTCCCTCAGTGTTTCTGTCCAACTCAGCCAAGGATACACAGACAGTCCTTTAACTGATACTCTACCCCCGACCCACAGTCTTGCCTCCAAAAACAGAGGATCTGCGGCCAGCCCCTTACCTGGTGCTCTACCCCTGACTTACAACCCTTCCCCTAAAAATAGAGGATCTGTGGCCAGCCCCTTGCCTGGTGCTCTACCCCCGACCTACAGCCCTGTCCCTAAAAACAGAGGATCTGTGGCTAGCCCCTTACCTGGTGCTCCACCCCAGACTTACAGCCCTGTCCCTAAAAACAAAGGATCTGTGGCCAGCCCCTTACCTGGTGCTCCACCCCCGACCTACAGCCCTGTCCCTAAAAACAGAGGATCTGTGGCCAGCCC
>JAODKM010000099.1:13482773-13499881 GCA_026780845.1 Petrocephalus sullivani | reverse complement strand
CTATTAGTTAAGTTCTCCCCAAGCGAGCTTGATGGGCCGAATGGCCTCCTCTCGTTCGTATAGTTCTTATGTTCTTACACAGACCCCCCACAGCTCCGTTTTTCAGTTGTGTTGGTTTGTAAGTCCAGTGCAGTATCACAGCATGGAGCAATGTCGAGTCAACATTAACTGGCCGTCCTGCAAACGAATGGTGTGTGTTCAGTGTTGAGTATCTGAGATAAAACATTGTAGAGGACTTTTAAAGTCATTAAAGGACAACCTATAGTGAAAAAAACACATCAAAAGCACAAAGCAGTGGAGAAAGAGGGCCTGTCACCTGCTGTCAGTAACACCGCATTTAAAATAGTGTCTGTTTCACATTAATTTATTTAAGGAATAGCTGCATGAGCGTTACGGTGTATAAAGGCTTATCCTCTCAGAAATGCTTGTCTTTCACATAGAGTCTAGAGTTACATCACCGCAAAGCTCTTCAACTTCCTTGCTGGCTAGAAGGGAATCTTTCCTTCCATATAATTTGATTCTATTCATCTCAACACCTGATTGTTTATCTAAGGCTTATACCTTTCAGTGCCCGACGTTTCCTTTCCATTGCAACCAATAGATGCTGAAGTGAACTGTGTTATTTTGCTTTTTTTGCCTTTAAGATATCTCCTTCCATATTCATATGTCTTTGTACACTAGTTATTGTTTGGTCCTATTGCCCCGTTGCACAGATCATCCTTGCCATCCAAAAAAAAGCTCTATAAAGAACTTTTCAGAGATGTCCTGTTGATGGGGGGAAGGGGTTCAGCTCCTGCACGGCCAGAGGTCACCTGCTTCTAATAAACTTACTATTTGCGCCATAACTGCATAGACAGCAAGCTGTACACAAAGTCCCCGAAACAAACATGCAGTAACAACTAGGCCGTACAGTTCCGTCGCAGGGATTTCTTGTTCACAAGTGCTGCCTCTGATCTTGCTCTTGTCTGAAAGTATGTCAACAGCAACAAAACAAACATGCGTGTCCCTGAGATAAACAGTGCACGCATCGGTTTACCCAGAGAAGGACCTAATTTTTTAAAGG
Organism: Petrocephalus sullivani; assembly: GCA_026780845.1. Taxonomy (NCBI): domain Eukaryota; kingdom Metazoa; phylum Chordata; class Actinopteri; order Osteoglossiformes; family Mormyridae; genus Petrocephalus; species Petrocephalus sullivani. The sequence continues at coordinate 13,498,818 of JAODKM010000099.1, read as the reverse complement.
ACGGTACTGTAGTTGTGTTTACATGGAATTATAACACTTTAATGAGAGAATGGATTTAATGCACCATGGGAGCACCTGAAATCAATTTTACCCACCACAGATATTAAAGATCCCACACAGTTACATTTCACTCTAAGTATGCTTGTTGTTGAAAGACCACACGCTGGAAATCTTCTTGACGGATGGTGTGACCTTTGGGAAGGAGAATGTGGCAGTGCGTAGCCTGACTCACTCGCTTTGTGTGCGGATTGCATGATTCTGTGGGTTTCTCTCCACAGTACAAAGTCATGCAATTAGGTGAAATGATGTCTATAGGTTGCTCAAAGTATGTCCTTTTGTGTGTGAATATGCTCTGCAGTGGGCTGGCATCCCATCCATGGTGCCCCCTGCCTTGTGCCCGGTGCTGCCTGGGATAGACTCCAGGCTCACTGCAGCCCTGTACCCTGTAGCTGGTTGCGTGTTTTTACTGCAATGTGGGCCTATTTATGGATGCATCACTGGATTCTTAGTTGCCATCCATTCAAGAATGCCAACGAGTACTGGGACTTTTACTCTGCTTTAATCTCAAGTGGAATACCACACTTAAATTGGATTAGTGGTTTTGAATTGGCATGTATTGCCTGACTGTTCTATTGCATGGATTGGTCCATCCTTAACAGCACTGAGCTGCATGAAGATCACATAGTGGCAGGTCAGAAGATTTCTTCCTTCATGGTGTGATGTTTCTTTTTTAACTATTGACTGCACATAACAGCTTGGGATGGGTGTAGTCAGAATAATGCAATTTGGTAATGCTTTACATTGAGTGCACCTTCATAATTCACTCATAATGCATTCATAGAACATTGAGATGCATCCTATATGTTTACCTTAACATCCCTAACAGCTGTAATATTCATAAATTAATTATTTAATTATGATGTTTGTTATTATCATGTAATATTTGTTATTGATATGTATTAAAGTTGTATGTTAGGATGTTAAGGTATGCTTACATACTGCTTATCAATGTTCTCTGAATGCATTATGAAGGTGCACTGAATGTTCTATGAATGCATTTTACTATAAATGCATTATAAAGGTGCAGTTCATGTAAAGCTTAACCTAATAAAATATTTATATAATATTTACAATAGCTTTTGGTCTTTGGCTCTTTATAAAAAATTATATATATACATTTTCAAACATTTTTTTGGGCAAAAAATTGTATTTTGGGGCTATGATGTATATATGCTCCATAATGTAGTGGTATAACGGATTAAAAGGTTGTCTTACCAGTAGTAGTCTGTGTGAAAGCATGCCTGTATCTGGTATACCTGTGAAACATTGTGCAGGGTTTAAACTAAACCAGCCAGCCAATAAAACAGCTTTGGGTTTTACACACACAATCCGCAAAAGGAGCTATCCAGGCATGTGTTCTACAGCCTGAAAACAATTGTTTCACGGGACATTTCTGTCAAAAAAATTAAGGCAGTGAACAAGCCTTCAGTGTGTGGTTTGTTTGTTTTTTTGATCTTAATTGCATGTTAGCTAAGCTGGTCTCTGCTCGCATCCTGTAAAACAGAAAATGTAAGTAAAACACGTCATACATGATGCTCATTTGCCTTGTAAACTGTCTGGATTGTAGTTGTTTTAAGTCTATTTTTTCCCCGTACCTAAACATTCCGCTAGCAATATTTGTCATAATCATATTTGACCTTCTAATTTTTCTTCTTAAGAAAATAGTTTTGTCTGTCATTTGGAAGTATGCCTGGAGAGGTTTACAGAAATGGAACTACTCTTAATACATTCATTGAGTCATAAATATCCCCCATTGCTTGTGCATAAAATTATTTATCCATCTTTTATTTGTTTTGTGTAGTGGAATAATGGTATGATATATAGTACTGTGAAAAAGTTTTCAGCAGTCAATGAAAATGATGCTTAAATGATTTTCATTTTGATGTGAATCTATGCTGTTATGTAAAAGTACATGAGTTTAACATTTTGAAACATCTCTTAAAGTCACCCCAATATTTCCAGCTAACATGCAATAGATCCATTTATTTTTTGACTCGACTACTACCAGACCTTGTATAGCTAATCAATACCTCACTGACTAATTTAATTAATTAAAACTAATTGGATTAATTAATTTAGTTGTGAAACTTAACAAATCCTTAGCTGGGGTGCCCCTGAGAGAGGTTTTGTAACTGAAGCGATTTTCACCTATAGTTTATACTATACTATATACTACAATATATATGGCATATATACTGTAGTATATGCTATAGTACTATATACTATACTATACTATACTATATTGTCAGTCTTTAAACATGGATTACTTTGTGGCTCACGCCAGGTCGGACAGGGGGCCTGTGTGAATTACCTCAAGTTTCAAGTTAATATTTGATCTATTTGTTGTGCCAGACAGAAAAGGCCGGGCGAACTGCCGTTCGCAGAGCGAGTTGTGTGTTTCATGTTCATTTTACCCCATGTCCTGTGAAAATCCATCGCTCCAAATTGCATGGAAAATCTAAAGAGAAAAACATATGCAAGATCAGGCAGACTCTGCAGGAATGCAGACAGGAGGCACACCCAGAAACAGAGGCATTCACACGCAGTAGGCTTCCAGTGCAGAACACAGAAAAAAGCAACATGCACCATACAACCCAATGAAAACCACGCCATGCTGCATCTAAGTATCCGGCTGTCAAAGGGCACTAAAGTACCTTTGTAAGTGGTCAAAAGAAAGGCTTCCCATGCATGCTAACAGTGAGTAATGATGCTGACAAAGAGCCTTGGGTGTGTGTCTGTGTACCTTTCCCCAGCAGACATGCACTGTACCCAGGGTTACAGCTACGGCCTACAGTAAGTCTTGCCATTTCAACCATTTCAAAGGACAACCTGCTGGTGGTGACCGTCAGAATATTGACAAAAGGAGGTGGAAATTATGAATAGGCCAAGTAATATTCTTTAAAATGTCTTAGTTTCATATGAAATTGCATTAATAAGGATAAAGTTAGGGGTGATGTCCCAAAAAGTAAATAATTGTTTTTCAACAAAGTCGGGGAGGTTGGGGGAGTGATAAGTCATATGAATTTATGACCATCAGTCAGCTCTGCCAGGCCGTGTTTCATGTTGTTGGTTTTCTCTGGATCCTTTGAGGAAAAGCGTAGCTGCAGAGTCTGCGGACGGACTCCTGCGGAGTGTGAACTTGTGAAAAAATGAAAAGAGACACGGAGTGACCACTCTGGCGGCATGGCACTTCCCTCTCGGGCCAGCAGGGCTTTGTGGAGCAGGCGCGGTTGGATCTCTGACCCTGCTCCTCTCTGTCACTCCACCGTGGTTCGGGTTCCTGATGGCCGTCTTAGGTGGTACCCATCACTGAAAAAATACATCCTGGAGAATTTTTACTGGCAGAGACGCAAATAAAGCACTGCTAGCAAAAACCCAGCTTGCCATGCCGTGCCCCTGTGAAAGCATGGGCCAGATTAGCGGTAATGCTATACATAGGCAAAGTACCAAGTCCCCATCGGACTCTTTAGGCAAGTTTATAGAGTGAAGAATCAGGCACACCGATGGCAAACTGCGCACAAAGAATTCATTCAGCTGCTCTCTAGACACAATAGCACAAGTCATCAGCTGGGATCGGCAGAAGGCATTAGCCTCCCTCCCCTTGTGTCATTAAAGGATAGAGCGTAATTCCATTTACCAATCGGCTCCGTAGCAAGTCTTAAGCAAGTGGCGCGCCGCCCAAGGGGATGCCGTGTGACGGCTCCGTGTGCCGCTTTCTCGGAAGATGGGAGCGTCACAATGGTAGGGGAGGGATCCTTTGTAAATGCAGCTGTGAGCAAGATGAAGCAGCACGCAGAAGCACAGGCAAATGGCCGCTCGTTAGTGTGGAAGGGAGGCGACCAGGGGGGCCCGGGACACGCAGGAGATGGGCTGATCTTTATCGTGCCGTCCGAGACCTGCAGCACTTAGCAGTATTGGGTTGCATGACTGTGATGTGGGGTGTAGCCAAGGCTCCAAAACATTCAAAGAAATGGCCTCTGTCTCTTTCACTGGCTTTCTTACTTTCCTTCTACCCACCTTCCTTCCTTCCTTCCTTCCTTCCTCCCCTTTTTTCTCAAACACACGTATAACTGTAAAAGAGGTTGGGATCTTCAGCCTCTGTACATTGCGAATATCCCGGCATGAGGTAACAGCTCGGTATTGCAATACACCACATGAGTATAAGCATCCTTTGACCAGATTCAAGAGTCCTTTCTGTGATTGTAATGAAAGCCGTTAGCTGCCAGTCTAAGTTTTGCTCAAAAGACATTCCAGTTATACCAAATGCAAACTTGTATTTGCCAAAAAAATGATTTAAATTGCACTGTCCCGAATCAGAAGCAAAATAACTGTCCCACACACTTTAAGGTGCTTGAGCAGTTTGGAATATATGACAAAGCTATTTGCCTTTAAGTAAATTCCTTTTCCACTCTAGACTCTTAAATGGAACCAGGTGGTTAAGGTTTTTGTGTCTGTTTATGTGTGCGGACATTACCATGCATGCCCAGAGTATCATTATTTAGAAAAATCCTCAAAAACAAAAAAAAAAAATGTATTAACAACAGTTGAAAGATACTTCGCAGACGGTTCAGTATAACATAAATAGAAAAATGTTAATGGTTTTGGGGTTGGAAGTTTGTTTTTACAGTCCAAATAACCTGCCTTTGAACATACTGACACATCTTTCGTTTCCGTATAAGATTTCAAAAATAGGAAGTAGCGGATTATTTCCCGTGTGGCTCTTTTGTTTGTCATAAAAGCCCCCATCTGGGCAGCAAAAGGCAGGTGTCAGCGTAAGAGAAGTCGCAGAGTGTCCCGCACGCATCCCCTTGTCAAAACTGCGCTCGTCACATTGTGAGCTAAAAGGGTTTGTTTGTTTTTTCTCCTCGAGCAAAACCTGCTTTCGTCTCCCTCTTTCCCTCGTTCTTAACCAGGTGAGGGATGTAGCAGTGCCCTGCCAGATAGTATCTTCACTGGCGCAGGGGTCTCGTCTCGGGACAAGAACTGACAGAAACGATCCAGGATTCATCCCCAGATTAACTATAATTTAACACTCCTGACAGATGGGACAACAGAGAGAGACAATTACGTTGGTATATCAAAGGCAGGATGTAATCCGCGTTTACGCACGTGTGAACGTGCAGAGCCAGTCTTGGCCACAATGCCCAGAAAGAGTGAAAAAGCGAACGAAAGAGCGAGAGAGAGAAAGCCCTTCCTCAGATGGAGGGCCGCTGAGTGAGGGGGCTATGTCAGTTTCACTTTTCTTAAGTAGTGAATTCCAAACGTGAGATCCTCGATATGCACAGGCACGCCAGCCCTCTGGCTCCCTGCCAGAACCAAGCTTGTAATAAACAGGCCTAATAAATGGATGGCTTTATTTTGCAGTGGCAAATATTCTGGATAAAATCTTATCTCCCTATTTCCTCAGCACATGACTGAAACATCGCACTGGAGTCTCTTAATTCTCCTTCCCAGGATAATACGATTTAATTTTGTCTCTGAATGCGAATTACGCTTTTTTCTACACTTTTTCTAATTCTTTCCTAAGCATCTATTTTCCATTGAAAAAAGTTTGCTATCTTTGTAATAACTGCACTTTTCTGGGAACTCCATTATATTTGGAAAATCGGGTTTTTGTAAAATCCTATTAAGAAGTTATTTGATGCCACAGGGCTTAAAATATTTTATGTTGACAGAATCCCCAAACTCGGTAATCAATGGGAAAGGCTTATAACAAATATGGTGACTTGCAACAAAGATAATCTGTTTGACGCCCTTCACTTTTGGCATCTAAGGGAATGCCAGGCATGCATATAATGCAGTTTGTTTTATGTAAGATGGCTAACTGTAATCTAATAACTCAGGGCAATGATGCCACTTCAAAGTGCAGTTACCATTTTTACTGGCACTGAGGAGTGTACATTACCGGCAGGATCCTGTAAGCCGTTCCAGGTTAAGGAATTGTGTATAATGAAGTTCAGGGCACAACTTCAAAGGAAGCCGCGACTGAACTTATGTAGGGGCCAGTGTCTTTGAACTGCAGTTGAGAAGTTTATCCAAGGTTGACTTTATCGTTTGGCTTGTCTTGTAATCTGGCAACCAATAAGCTGCGTGTGCCCCCATGCTATCATGACTGGCAAACCCTTACCAAAAAAGTATAGGATTGGTCTGGCATCTTATAAAGTCTGGCATCTTATAAAGTCATCTTATAAAGTCATCTGTGTTTCCAAATATCAGGGCTTCAGTGGAAAGCATTGTTTCATCGTTTAATACGAAGTATAAATTCTCTTTATAGATTTATAAATTTTTGAAATGTACACATGCTCATATAAATGTTAAACTTGCATTAAGGGCATGTTTGGGAGAATTACTAAAATTTAATTTGTCGTGCATTTAAATGAATTACCATTGGAAAAATGGATGTTGCAAAAATAAACAAAACTGTTTTTGACAGATATGTGACACAAGATTCTTGTTGCTAGCATAAACAATATATACTTTCATTAATTTACTGAATGATTGATGTATATTGGAAGCTTACACTGACAAGCTTGATGTGGGTGGTAAAAATTAAGCGTGACTCGTGTTAAGTTGGAAGAATGATAAAATTGCCCAGCTGACGATGAAAAAGTAGGAACCAGATTGCTCCTGGGATGAAGTGGAACCCAAGCCCCAATTTTTAAATATTATTGGCATTTATACAAGTCAGATCACATTGGCCGCGATCTCTTTCTTGTCTTGACAATGAAATATGGTGCCTTCTTTTTCATAATTGCCTTTCTCTGGATCGCTTGTCATTTGGTGTGTATTTCCTCAGCACTTAAAGTACAGATGTGACAGACAGACGCAGTGTACCTTTCCCGTACCATCTGTAAGTAATCCGAAGAAATTAGGCACTTAAATGTTGATCACGTGCAGCGCGCCTTAACTGCAAAACACGTGAGAGTCGCCCTGACAATATACAGATGGCTCACTCTCTGCTTTCAGCAAAGATGTAACACATAAAATGTAAAAGGAAAAAAAAAAGTTACTTTTGATTTGAAACATGCCCAGAATATTCTAGAACCTGGTGAACCGCAAACTCGCAGGGGGTATTGGTTTGTTCACTGTTTATTATAGTTTGTTCTTTTGTAATAAACAATTAGACCTGCCCTGCCCCCACCCACATACCCTCCCAAGCAGGCGGGGTTTTCACCGCATTCACTTCAGGGTCCTGAAAGTTCTGAAACTAATTTGCCATCCCTTTACACAGGCTTTTTGTTCAAGGACTTCCTTTTACAAAGTAATGTGGTACTGATTAAGTACATCCTATAACACCCTTGAGGATCTCGTACAAAGGAAATAAGATAGAGACGCAAATTAATTTCCATCCTCAAGTCAGATATCTGATATTGACAACTGAGTCCTAAGAAGGGGAGAGCACTAAGCTTTTCCTTTGTGTATCACTCACATTTACACCTCAGCGTCAAGTTAGATCTTAGAAAGCCATTACTAAATATGAAACGTACCATGGACCTACCAAAACTATACTACTATAAAGCATCGCTTTTTTCATCGCTGTCTCCATGGTGACAGACTATGACAAAAGGTTTCGGTCCTGCTCCATACCAGGAAGCAGCTGGGCTGGAGACCACCATCAACCTATATTTGGCTCATTGCTTATATAAAAATGTTCCTCTTGGTGCTCTTCTTAAATGTTACCTCTTTGCAATAGTAATGTTCAGCAAATATTGTGAAAAATAATAAGTGAAAAAAATAGGCTCAAGTGAGTCTCAAGTCCAGTCATTTATCACGGACACTTGTTAGACATTTGTTCTGCGGACATTTGTGTGCAGACAAAATTGAATTTTTTTTATATTTGAGGTCTACAAGTCTTTATTATTAATCAGCCTTTCGATAGCTAGCTATAATATTTCATGTTCATCACAGGAACAGACTAGTTATTTTACGTTTAATTTTGTTAACACTTATAAATCTTAATAGTACTTGTGTCACAGAAGCTAATCAATTTAACGTTACGATATCCTTGTTAATATGTTAATACCTAGTCAATGCCCAAGTTGAAGTTTCTGATTGCAACAGAAAAAAACCTATAAATCCTGCCTGGTCACGCCTCATCGGGTCTTGTTTGGCTGTATCCTAAAAAACTGTGTGAGGTCTCTTTATCAGTGTCCTCCCAAACAGATTATGTGATTCATACACTGAGGAAGTCTTTTCAGGCTTCAGGTAACACCCAGGTCCGGTTAAGGCTCTTTCTATTATAATGATATAGCCATTTCTACACTAAAGCGAATTGTAAGTAGAGTTTCGATGATTGTTGGTGTAGTGAGTCATGTTTTATTTTTTGTGCTTGGCATTTATATTTTTATCATAATGTATGAGGAATGAATGAGGGTCTTTTTCACGTGGTGCCATATGCACCTTTGTCATGGGTGGTTTCAGTGGAGAACTCTATAGTGCTGGGTGCAAAGACCCATATAAAGTATTTCAAAATGACTATTCACTTGTTTAAGTTCGTTATTTATGTTCACTTTCCCAAGGGTGTATGTGCTGTGTGCTTTTAGTGAGCTTTCATTTAAAAATTATGGAAAGTGTTTATTTTGTGTTCATTCTTTGCCCACTTTTTTCAAGGCGCGCTTCAGGTCTGGAGTGGTACCATATCATTGCTTGTAAATACTGAAAATTAGCGGTGACCTTTAGGGGGCGGAGTGCCAGGAGAGGTGATTTTCACTTTAAGAAATCAATTTGAGACTCATTGTTGTCCTACCATTTTCTAGGGTCACCTATCGGTATAATTGACACGGCTCCCCGTATATCGTTGACATTCTTACAGTCCAAATTACTTAATTGGTGTTAATTACATAATGACACTGCTGAAATGTGAAGGGCCAGAGGTTACTATGACATTTGGAAGCCATGGCAGGGCACTTTATTTTGGTCAGGAGAATTCCTTCCAGTGTTTCTCCAAGTTGCTGTAATAAGCCTCCTGCGCATTCCTCATGCAGTCTCTCCTTGACCTTGGGTGTTCTGTGATTATGGAGGCTAACAGACTGCTGCTCTGTTGGGGTGAGCCATAGAAAGGCCATTGTGGGCAGTCTGATTGCTTTTATACAGAAGGATCTCATTTTATACACTTAACATGCATTAGCCACAGATATGGCTCCCTAGACAGGAAAGGGGTTAGAAAATACCATTTCACCCTACACCATTAATTCTTACTGGTACAAAGATGTATGAATTAGACCATTATTAACAATGCTTATTAGTAAGCATTAGTAAGCAACTTATTTGTACTGGTAGCATCAATAATATGTATCCATATCAGTTAGCCTTGAACGATGAATCTCCCCACAATGTGATAAAACTCAGGTACTTTTTACCTTGGGGGACATTTCTTTGGTCCCCACGACCTCAATTTTATAAAAAAAATCTGTGACTGCAATTAAAAAAACTAAAAAAGTCTTGGCATTATGGTTAAGGTTAGGGCTGGGTAGAGGTTAAGGATGTCATCATTGGAATCATAGTTATACGCATAGAATTGAATGGAGCGTCCCCATATCGATAGGAATACATTGACTGTGTGTGTGTTTAATTAATAACATACTGCAGTTGTAGAGGTAAGCAGGATCCTTGGTTTTCTTTGATTTTACTGGAGCTCTTGTGCTTGTATTACTCTGTAGCTGAATGTCCTGACCTTCCCTACCCATAGTTGGCTCCAGTCAAACTGCTCACAATGTACCTAGCTCTTCTGGTATGTGATCTACTGGCCTTTATCAGTCAGGACTGGTTGTGCCACAGTATGAGAGTATTTTTTTGCACAGTTAATTTATTTATTTATCTCCTGGTCTAGGAGTCTGAGACTCCCAAATTGTCGTTTGACAAAACTTTTCATTGGCATAAGGTCTGGCAGCCCAGCCACAGTCATCCAGATCAATCACCTCTGCGGCCCCCACAAGTTCTGTCAAGGAAGCATCTTTTTACAGTTCCAGTAGCATCCCATAAAGCCTGCCTCCTGTTACATCTGCCGCTGTCCCTGCGTCAGTCTTAGCTGTCCACCGCACAGCTTGCTCCATGGACTTACTGTCTTCCGACAGTGCAAAAGCCGTCTGAGGGCACCTGGGCTCTGCATGTGCACGGCGTGTAACCCCTGACCCCTTGTGCCTCCCTCCCGCAGATGATCCAGTCACTGTTGAAGCAAACAGCCATGGCACAATGCTGAAACTCTACATTTATCACTTGACCAGACTATGCTTAGAGCGGGATCCACGGTTCCTAAAGGATCTCCATCTTCACCACGTGCTGAGGAAGAGGAAGGAAAAAAAAAAGAAAAGAAAGAGGAGGCGAAGACGGATGAATGCTAGAGGGAGGACTTGTTGAGGAGATGCAGATACGCAGGTACTGAGCGCAGTGCACAGAGGTGGGTATTCCAGGTCCAAAGAGTAAAAATCCAGACCAGGGTTATGATTCTACCAACTAGTTGAGCACTACTGTATGTGACCGAGACTCTTAATACTCAACTGGTTGGTTGAAACTCAATTCTGGTCTGGATTTTTATCCTTTGGACCAGAATTACCCACCTTTGCCATAGAGCAGATTTAGGTGGAAAAGCGCAGACCTCACATTTCACGGACATGTGTATGTAGTAATTCATCTTTATTTCCAGCCCCTGTACATCCTACACATTTTCAAGATTCCTCAAATATTCTCTCTCCCTCTGCTCAATCTCTCTCTCTTTTTCTCTTGCTTCATAGCTTATTTTCTGTCTATTTACATGGCAAACTAGTAGCCCCCTGCTTTTTTAGGAGTACTCTTGCAAAGTTCCATTTAGCTCCACAAGGGAGCTATCTAAGGTAAGTATGTCCTTGAAGGGATTTGACCCTTAAGGACACTACAGCATGTCCATGAAGGAGAAATTGAAAGTTCAGTGGCGGTTGTCTGTTTATTTACATTTAAGAATCTCAAATTTTTCTGAAGTTTAACTGGTGATGGAAAATAATGTCGCAGCACTTGAAATTCATAGTATGTTGTGTCTGCGTTCAAATGTGAGACGCGGTGTAAAACCAGCGATGCATCATTTGGGTGGCAAGTGAACGTCTAAGATTAGGGGAATGATTGTGATGACTATTCCGGGGTCGGACCGCTGCATTTTTCAGAGCTTTTGGAAGACGATATCTTGTCAGAAGCGAGTGTGCGGTTTCCCTACCGTTAAAGGGCTTGTCGTAGACGTTTAAAGTCGAGTCACGTGGAGGCCGGCGCTCTGTGGCAGGCGCTTGTGAAACATAAGCCTACGGGAACAGCTGAATAAATTCAAGCACAGTTTGTTCATTCAGTGTTCTGTGTCACAATCTGATAATACGGCAGGGAAACCTACACCGGTCTCCGTCCCCTATGTTTTCATTACACTGCCAGGAATCTATACACAGAACCATGCGCTATTTAGGTGAATCCTGAAGGGCTCGCTAGGCCTTCAGCTGTGGGCTTTTGATGATAAGCAGCCAATACTGCCTCTACGGTGACCCCTACTAGCAGGTCGTGCTCTCCCATGCCTCTACGGCGGCCCCCGCTAGCAGGTCGTGCTCTCCCATGCCTCAACGGCGGCACCCGCTAGCAGGTCGTGCTCTCCCATGCCTCTACGGCGGCCTCTGCTAGCAGGTCGTGCTCTCCAATGCCTTTACGGCGGCCCCTACTAGCAGGTCATGCTCTCCCATGCCTCTATGGCGGCCCCTGCTAGCAGGTCGTGCTCTCCCATGCCTCTACGGCGGCCCCCGCTAGCAGGTCGTGCTCTCCCATGCCTCAACGGCGGCACCCGCTAGCAGGTCGTGCTCTCCCATGCCTCTACGGCGGCCTCTGCTAGCAGGTCGTGCTCTCCAATGCCTTTACGGCGGCCCCTACTAGCAGGTCATGCTCTCCCATGCCTCTATGGCGGCCCCTGCTAGCAGGTCGTGCTCTCCCATGCCTCTACGGCGGCCCCCGCTAGCAGGTCCTGCTCTCCCACGCCTCTACGGCGGACCCTGCTAGCAGGTCTTGCTCTCCCACGCCTCTACGGCGGCCCCTGCTAGCAGGTCGTGCTCTCCCATGCCTCTACGGCGGCCCCTACTAGCAGGTCGTGCTCTCCCATGCCTCTACGGCGGCCCCCGCTAGCAGGTCGTGCGCTCCCATGCCTCTACGGCGGCCCCTGCTAGCAGGTCGTGCTCTCCGATGCCTCTACGGCGGTCCCTGCTAGCAGGTCGTGCTCTCCCATGCCTCTACGTGGCACCATAGCACCTTCCTCCTCCATGCTCTTAACTAAGCCTAGTGTGTATCCTCAGTGGCCCTAGTAGTTTAAATGTATAACAGACCCAAGTGTCCATGTGTGGCTGCACACTGGACCTGGAACCAGCAGCCCAGCAGCTGTCGGCCACTTGACCGGGGCTCTTTAAACTTTTTTTTTTTTTTGAAGGAAAATCTGTGAGTGTATGTAATAAAAAGGCGATATTGTTTATGTAAGCACTTCCCCATGGGCTTGTCCGCTTCCCGTATGCGGGACGGTTTTGCATGCGCACACCACAGACACTGCACTTATATCTGAGAAGCTGGGCCAAGCTGGATTCGTTAAAACCTGGGGTCAAGTAGTCTCAGAAGGAATGTGTGTACCCATGTGTTTTAGGTGGCTGTTTGATTTTATTACATAGTACTGGAACATGCCAGTGTGACCTAAGCCAGGTGAAGTCATCTGTTGACAATGTGACTTATGCACTGTTAGTTACATAAAAGCTATTGTAAAAACAAAGTGCCATCTTATAGAAAAAAGGAAATATTAATCCAACCGATATACAAACTGTCTTTTTAAAGTAACTCATTCAGATATTTTTGGTACTAACTACATGGTATTTTAAACTCTAAGCATTTCAGCCACCCACTCTCACCATTGTCTCAAAATCTATGCTTTCAATAACTGTCTTGCTACAGTAGTTGTTTGGAAGTAGCTTCATCTGTTATCTTCGACCCTGGACCAACTTTCAATGCAGTTTTTTTTTTAAATAATACTTCTCATGTTTGGATCTTACAGAAATGCCTCATGTGTAAGACTGGAAAACAAAGGTTACATAAGAAAATATTTATTTATTCCTGCTTTGGTTTTGTTTATTGCACTTTGCCGTCTTTGATGTGGCATGTACTGGATTCTTTCGGTGTGAAAGACTTGAGGAAATGGGGCGATTAAAGAGCAGCGGGTGTGAGGCCTGTTATTAGCTCTCCCTTTACATTAGGTCTCGCACTCAGCCAGGTGACTGGCAGCCAGGGACAGCTGGCCCCAGCCATTACCTGTTTGCCATCGCTTCAAGCGGCTTCCTCTCTGAAATGAGCGGGTTCGAAATAACACGATGCTCAGACTGGCCGCGAGTCTGAGCGATGGAATCCACGCGGTTTCTGGTGTGCGACTCACTGGTCAGGTTAGCTTCCCTCATTTCATACAACCATTTTACTTTAGAGTTGTGTTTATACCCACCCAAATATGTGAGAAATCCACTATCTTCCTGCAGTGGCATGGGTTTATCTATTGTCCTGTTCTCAAAATAGAACAATCCCTATTTCAATTGTATGCTATAAATTGTGCCGGACATCCTTTACACAACACTTTATCAGTTATATCAGTAATACCATTTTCCCAGTGTGCCATGCTCACTAAAAGCAGACTCCACATCCTTTTCACTGTTTAGTATTATGAAAAATGTACTGTGTCAGGACACTGTGGGAACCTCCCTTTATTGTGACATGGGGAGACAACGGATTTCACCTTACACAGAGGCCCGTTCCCACAGCGGCCTTTCCGGAGAGTCGCCATCTCTGGTCAGGGGCAGATTCTGATTACTTGTTGACATTTTTTGTTGACTCCCTAATGTGTTTCTGGATGAAATACATTTAGCCTAGTTTATGCATTAATGTCATAATACGAGCAGTTTAGGAACCAAAAACCCAAATCGGGTAAACTACCCTGATGCTGGTCTTCCAAATGAGAAAAACAACAGAGGATTAATTTAATTTGCGTTTACGTAGCTTGTTGCTTCTTGGAGTTCACGATTTAGTCAGAGTGTTTCTGTGTGTGCATGTATGTCTGGGTTTCCCGTAATACGTCTATATGACGTTCAGTAAATATGGGCCTTCACTTAAAGCAACGTAAAAGCTAGCAGACTATTTTAATTAAAAGCTTGCCCCTTTTCAGAGAAGGGTCATGCAAAGACAGTATGATGTTAACTTTATTTGGTCTTCAAAACATTGTTGAACATGCCGGGCTGTTTCAGAAACAGGTGTGTGGGCGGAGGAAATTATTAATTGTCTTAAGGAGAGGAATGTTTTTTATCTGTAAAGACGTCTCGAAGGGACTTTTGAAACCAGATCCAAGATAACTGTTAGAGGTTTTTTGTCCTGCTGTGGTCATGTGGAGCGTCTAGGGGGACACATTAGTATTTTTCTTTTGTTCTACAAAGGAGTGTAGATGCCACAAGGTTTGGTTTCCATCAGCAGAAAAAGATATTTCATGACCTGTTTAGTGTGGTCACTAAATGGACACCAGAGACGTGCAGCCTATTTTGATCATACTAGTTATACAAAAATATTTAAGTGAAGTAATGGAAATTGCATGCCTTATTCAACTTAATCAATGCTAATTTTTATTCTGCAAATTTATACTATTATGACATTAAAAACTGAACATTAAAAAACATCAATAATTCCTATGCAAAATACATAGGTTTAAACCCCGAAATTTTACACTAAACATTGGCATGACCTTGGAAAAGGGGGATTCATGATGCTCTGTATCATTTCCCGTGAAAAATGCTGCGCTTGACTTACTTTCTGTAAGACGGGGTACTAATAGCATTTTAATGAAGCAGTTAGCCTTTAAATCTCATTGTGAATGAAACATCAGCTTTTTTTCTGCTCAGCATTAACAGAAATGGATGCATATTTGTGTTTAGTTTTAGTGCATTTTCTCCAGCGCCTGCCCTATTTCCTGTGCTAATGTGACACCTGCATGGCTGTCCTTCTGCCCCAGGTACAAAGGTACTTGGTACCTTTGCTCTTCTTTGCTAATTGCCTTCTTTTAAATCTGAAATAACTGAATTTATAACTGAACTAATTACCCCCCCCCGACAGATTAGCTTTGATTAAATAATCTATTGCTCATTGTGGACGCTGCATGTAGGTGCTGTGTGTCTTAGCGTGGCTATATTGAGCATCTCAGAAGGCATCAGCATCCATGGGCCGTCCCTTTTGTTCTTTACAGTGCTGCCAGAACATTTCATGGCCACATACAGAAGTCCAAGTGCGGCCTCAAGAGCAGATAATAATACTCCATCGTGATTTATGGCTGCACAAGATTTTAGTGTGTTTGTACAAGAATGAGGCTGACATTTACTTTTTGTTGCACCCACACATTCACACATACAGTGAGTCCATCCATCCATCCATCCATCCATCTGTCTTTCATCTGCTTACCCTGGACAGGGTTACGGAGGAGCCTGGAGCCTGTCTCAGCTTCTCAGGCAGTATAAGGCACAAAACAGGAGCCATCCTGGATAGAAATAGCAGTCCAATTGTTTTATTTGATTACAGTATTCTTGTTTAATTTCACCATGGCCTGAAAAAGCTTGATAGAAAACCTGAGCGAGGCTGATAGGAGTTCCTAAAAGAGAGCGTGGTCCTGCGCTCCCCAACCCTCAGGTTGTCTTGCCCTGAATCTTACAGAATAAATGTCACAGATGCTCTGTTCGAACACATTATTTTCCCAACACCTATCTGATTCCCTTCGACTAAGGGCAGCTGGCTTTGCAGGGTGGGTGCAGGTGCACAGAGAAATGCGAGACCGCAGCCGGCACAGGGCAGCCGGCTTTGCAGGGTGGGTGCAGGTGCACAGAGAAATGCGAGACCGCAGCCGGCACAGGGCAGCCGGCTTTGCAGGGTGGGTGCAGGTGCACAGAGAAATGCGAGACCGCAGCCGGCACAGGGCAGCCGGCTTTGCAGGGTG
>JAODKM010000099.1:13453834-13482658 GCA_026780845.1 Petrocephalus sullivani | reverse complement strand
TGCACAGAGAAATGCGGGACCGCAGCCGGCACAGTGTGGCCGGCTTTGCAGGGTGGGTGCAGGTGCACAGAGAAATGCGGGACCTCAGCCGGCACAGTGTGGCCGGCTTTGCAGGGTGGGTGCAGGTGCACAGAGAAATGCGGGACCGCAGCCGGCACAGTGTGGCCGGCTTTGCAGGGTGGGTGCAGGTGCACAGAGAAATGAGAGAATGCAGTCGGCACAGTGTGGCCCACAGCAGCCTGATGCATATTTTCTAGCTGCTCTGCTTCAGGGCTTTTCCTGCCTCACCTCGAGTACAGTAAAATCCATCAAACCTGTCGTACCATCCTGTGAACTCCACTTGCAGTCTACCCGGCATGGGGGCTTACTGCCCTCTGTCACACGCACATTAACTCTAGCCTATGGGGGAATGACCATATACCTGAAACAGGATTCAAGTGTCATAACAGTTTTGATTGAATTGTAAGATTTTATTGCATTAACATGTGTGTGCTTCAATCCTAAAACCAGCCAAAGGGGTCTGTTGTGTGTTTAGGCTGGGCTGGGTTGGAAGAGGTTGTGGAGGTGGTTGGGGGTGGCTGCTGGTTTGGATGGGTGGGGGTGATTTTCTCAGCTAAAACTTCAGATAGAGCTGTCATTTAGAAAGAAGCCATATTCTTCAATCTGGATCCAATAAAAAACAGATTCTGGATGATTGGCAGATGGCTAAAATAATGAATGGCTTGGGATTTTTAAGGGAAAAGTTTAAAAAAGTCTCTGAAATGACTAGTGTTTCAGATGATTATTGAAGCAGGTGTAGAATGATGTGATGGCTTTGTTTTAATTAGCCTTGATCAATAACATAATGATTTCCAGGTTAACGGTATACAATACAGCATTGATATATAATAAATCTGGTTGAGTGGTACATTTTCATTTGCCTTTTTGCAATATAATAGAGAGAAAATTCTGTGTAATTAATAGAGAAATAAATTCTGCCTGACCACAAAACTCCTATCTTGTCCTTAGGAAAATCATTCAAAATTGTAACACCAGGATAAAATAACAGGGCAAAGGCCACGTAATTGGAACACATCACTGGTCACCGGCAAACAAAGGAGAGAATTGACTTTTAGGTTTTATTGCACCAAACCAACAACTCACTTGGAGATACTTTATATTACAGACCCCCCCCCGCCAAAGAAAAGGAGATTATGATGAGTTGGAAGTTGCTAAAAAGTCTGATCTGCATGGATTAAGGTAAAATAATTTCATGCACTGGTCCACATTTTTTTTTTGTGTCATCAAATGAAAATATTGCCTTTTTTATTTGTACAAATTGCTTTCAGGACTATGTTCCCACTTTCAGTTGGCCTGCCAATGCTTTTATATAGCCATTCCGGAGATATATGTTGCTTCAGCATGTCATTGCAGGGTGCCTTCTAAGGCTGGAAGCAGTGGCTTTGAGTTACATGCCTATGGACTTAACCACTGCATTGCCTCCTTCCTTTTTTAGACATGCTACCTTGACTTTTCAGCCAAAGTGACATGGATGAGCGCTACTTTGTGTTTGTTTTACTTGGGTAGCTAACTCACTGCACCCATTGGCTTCCATTCTGTTCCACATATATCACCTTTGTACTGGTTTTGCTATTATTTTTTAGTTAGAAAACTTAAAATATGAGTTCCTCTTACTAGCAATTTTGCAAATGGGAATAAAGTTTATAAAATTGACTGTTGCAGTTAAATTTATTATGGGCTTCATAAGCTCAGATAATTGAACTACATTAGTGAAAAAATGCCTAGAAACAAACATGATTTTAATTATCATCATGCCCTTAATCTCCGTGTTATATGTTCTTGTTAGATTAAAATTCATTGGAGAAATGGTCGTCTTGCAATAGTTCTATAAATGTTTTTTTTTCCACAAACAAATTTGGCTATGTACACATGACATGTTTATGTAGAGTAAAAGTATGTTTACAACTCAGTCTACATATTTAAGTGTTGTCCTTTAATAAAATAAATGTTTATCTGAGTAGCTCATACAGTGGACACGGTGTATATGTAAACAGCACAATCGACAGCATGGTTTCATTAACGAAAATGGAATGACGTCAACATACATTCCCATGCCAGTAGGCAACGTCGTAGCGTTGTGTTAGATATCCTGTGACACTGCTTAATGTTTTAACGTGGGATTCCTTCCAGTTTTGTCTTTGCTGCATCTGAAACCGGAGCATGACTGTGGCATCGCTGCTGGTGCCACTGATCCAAGACATTTGTGTTGGGGTTATTCCTGAAGCCATCAACCTGTAGCAGGAAGTTGGAGGTAGCTTAGCAGCATACCGAACCCCAACACCCACACACTGCCTACATCCTTCAGCGCACCTCCAGCCCGGAGTCACAGCATTAACATGTCTTTCCTAAATGGGTTACTGCTCCTTAGTGGGGGAGGGAGGTCGTTTCCTGTCATTGATTTAATTTGGAGTTTGCGGGAGGTTTAAGGTCTTCATATGGGCCATCTTAATTTCCATATGCTATTGAGAATAGCAGCATTCTCTGCTTCAGATTGTCCTCATCTGGAAACACCCTCCATCTAATCTCAAACTAGACAACTCTATAGAAATTTATTGATTTCTAATAAGGCTGCACAGCAAGTATTGCATATGCAAATTCAACAGCACTATTTCAATTATTTTAATCTATATCTCTTTAGAGCTAAAATAAGTCTAAATTAGTCTGAATGCAAATGTTTGTCAAGGTCATAAGAGAAAGGGAGTTATAGTAGATCATACTTTTATTGTATCTGTCAGGGGTTATTCCCATGAGAACATATATACATAAAATGAAATACTCTGCTTGTGACAATAATAAGAATCTGTACATGCGTTTGATTAGAGGTTTGCCATTGTCTGAAGGGTGGTTTGACCTTGGGAATTTGGTGAGTAGGAGTGGGACATTGAAACGGATCCTCGGGGTGGGCCAGGGCTGGAACACACTGACCCTGTGCATGATCTCCAAACACGCCATATTATACAAATGACTGGCCCTTCCTGCAGTCAGCATTTAAAAATAATGACCTGACCATTGGAAAGCCCCAGGCCATGGGCCAGGGATACGCGATGAGGTCAGCCGTGTGCCGCTGGAGGCTATCACACTGCAGCCATGAGAGCGACTGCCTTTTTTTAATGTCTTCAGAGTGGTGGCATGAAGTTCTGCCCACCAAAGTCAGTGCTAGCCTTAGAGCCGTCGCCTGTTTCCTTTCATGCTCCCGTTCCTTTTTTGCTTCCCATCCGGTTGCATAAATAGTTGCTGCACATTAGGTTTTTAAGCTTTATGTTGCGCTTACTGATGCACTGATGCATTTTTGATGCACAGAGTCTGGAATAATGACCATCATCGGCGTTCTGGCACCTTATTGGCTGATAAAGGGAATGATATATTCACAGGTTTTCTGATGGGCCAGGTGTGCCTGCACTGCTGTAGCGGCAAGTTATTTGGAATGGAAATGCAGGGAATTTGCGGGCAAGTTTTTTTTTTCGGCTAGCAACAACTAAATCATTTGTTTTACAGTTAATGTTTGATAGCTGACTAGCTTTTATCTGTTTGGCACAGAAGTATAGTCAGAAAATATGCTCATATGTTACAAAGTATTGGCAAATATTTTGAAATAGTTGACAGCTTTGACATATTTTATTATTGCTATGGTGATGTGCTGGTTATGTATTATTGGAATATGGAGGAATGATAGACATAATTGATCATTAGTCTGTGTTGGTATAATCACTCTTTGTTTGACCTGGAAAGTACACATTGAGAATAAACCATCTCTGTTGTGAAAATCCCACGGAAGTTTCAGGAGATTTTATCTTTCTTCCATAAATCCATCAGAATTTCCTAGATGAGTAAAAGATTTCATCTGGAAGTACAGCAAGACACCCTTCAATAGCTGATTCTGGGGACGCATTCTCCACATGTGTGGCTACTGAGAAGGGTTGCTGGCCCCCTCTGATGTCAGACTGAGGAGTTTCCCAAAGCCTCTGTAGGCTTCCATCTAGAAGGTGAAGTTCCTCCACTTTACTCTGTCTGTTTTTCCTTAAGAGCAGATTGAGATCTTAAGGATCAAATTTATTTTCTTAACTGGTTCAAATGATCCTAAATAGATTTGAGATGAAATGTAAATACACCCTCCCCCCTGCCTATGTGCCAGGCCTCCAAAATATAATTGCGATGGAACAAAATTGCTAAGAAGCAAAAATATCAGCATTTTCGTTCAACCTAGTCATGCTTATAGAAAGATTTATATAATTTAAAATAGATCTTGCTTTGGTCAGCTGCCACTTTTTTATGGCTTATAAAAATTCTTCCTTTATAGACTTTGAAATACCCAATGGGACATTCCAGAAGGAGGCTAGGACATGTTTTATACAATGTGCACAAGCTACAGTCTGAAAATTGATATGTGGAGACAAGTGCCAAGAGTGTGCCTTGAAATGCCATCAGACATCAGCCGGCATGGTGTGTGCCGACTTTCAGAGCTGTCATGTCAACAGCAACTCACTGTCATCCCAACACTGTCACGGATACAAATAATCAGAAACTTCACTGAAGTCTGAGGCATGGTCCGTACACAGCCCCGGAAGTGTGTTCCAGGACCACCACATCTACATATGTTCAATATAAGGTCATTTTCTAATATATGTATTTTCTGATTATACCTCTCTCCCAAACAGATAATATCAAGACGAATTGTCATTGCTGACATACAACAACAAAGTGCATCCTCAGCATTAAACTCATATATGATCGTGATATAGCAGTAAGTAACTATTATTTAGCGCCCAAGGAGCAGTGTGTGGGGGTGGTAGCTTGCACAGGGTACCTCAGTGGTTCAAACCAGCGACCAATCACAAGCACATATCCCTAACCGCCACCACTGTGACTAATTGCCAAGTACATGATTAATCACAATTTGAACATAAGTTCAATACTATATACTAATATTTAATATATAATATATTTAATCTATTAATAATATTTAATATTTGCAAATCACTCTATATAAAGTGTATAAAAATCACATGCCAGTAGGGGAATCAGTACTCCCTTGTGGTTGGAGTTCAGTTCAGTTATGCTGATGCTCTCAGGAACGAAAGTAAGTAGGTTATATGTGACCTAAAAAGTGCAGGTGGAACATGGAGACACTTTGGCACCGCAGAATACCTTGCCTGAGTTCATTTTAGCATTCCTGCAGAAACACAGACAAAGCATACAATGATGGCTAGAGGCCTGGACCTTTACTAGAGATGCACAAATTCAAGAATTTTATGTTTTTTTAATCTAAATTGCTTCAGTAAATATCCAGCTATAAAACTGTCTTTTGTCAGAAAACTTTGATAATAGAAACTGCATAGATAATTAATCAAAACAATGTACTTCCTCCTTATGGGAATTTTATACTATCCCCGGTAGTAAAAATATGTTTTACTAGCTTCAGCATAATATATCACAATATATTATATGAATAAATAAAGATACTATACTTTATGCTAGTATATATAATGAAAGGTTTCGTTGCAAACAGCAAAATTCAATTTCTGTGCTTGCAGCCAGCACAAGCGCTCAGTCTTGCGTTACGCGGCTACTCTAGGCTTGCCTTTCATGATGCCGGCGTGACATAAGTTTTCAAGTGTGAGTTGATTTCTGAGGCATTGAGGCAGCTGGAAAGAAGAATGCAATGGGGATAAAATCCTCAAAGTAACATGCCCCCAGCCTCAGTGTCTTATCAATCCCCCATTTATGCACCAGGGTTTTGGGAGCGTGTCAGACTGGTACATCTCCTGGCAGAGCAAGGCCGGGGCATGAGGGCTTACTTACCTTTCCAACTGCTGGACTTATCAGGGTATCGGAGTGCTTTCGGGACTTCCCATGGGCCTGATTGTAGTACCATATAGAAGGCCTAGGTGGCGCCGCATCAGTAGCCTTTGATACCCCCTCCAATAACCAATACCACCATCCCCCCACCAGCCCTTTGGTCCCTTTGGTACGTTCTGGAACCCTGTCTCTTTTTGGTAACTTGACTGCGATTGCAGATTGCTTATTCACAGGAAGGCCGTGTCTGGTTCTGTCGAGATAAATGAAAAGAAGGTCGGGGCCTCAAGAAAACGCACAGCAAGACCTTTTCCAGTGAGTGCTTAATGCCGCAAAGGGGCTTTAGCAATATTGGTCTTGACTTTTGGCACAATTTTCTACCGCTGGCTTTGTTGTCCTATACCAGGCTATTCTAGGCCTGGGCATGATGTGACTAGAGGAACAATTGGATTAATTTATCTGCAAAAGCATAACATGTTCTCGGGGAAAAGTACAGAGCACCATGCCAGAACTAGCTGGACCAGTGTAGAACTGCGGGTATAACCCTGTAATATAATTTGCTCGTCCACTCATAGCAGTTCACTGTAGCTCACTCTGCCTGGAGCTGTAGAGGTAGCACCAGCAGGAGTGTGGTTTGCTTTGTTGACATTAATTCTAGCTCCTTTCAAGGACACAGCTGGTTTCCTCCCTCTTTTGCATCTCCTTCCCAATGACAGGGCAGTCCAGTACCCAGTGCCCCTCTCCGCTGCTGCCTTCAGAATCGCACATTGCACCAAAAAAAAAAAAAAAAACAAATCTTGTACACTTGGTCTTCTTCAGAGTATATTACCTTCTAGTTATAATGCTCCGAACCTTTGTGCATTATCGGCGATAAACTGTTATTTCTAATGTTGCCGTGTTTGGAAATATCAAAATAATTTAGTTTTGCATAGAGGAGTGTAACGCTGCAAATGCCACCCCTATCAGTTCTTTCCTGGCTAACTATTAAGCAATGCCGGTGTGTCATGTTCAGACAGAAAGCCGACACTGGATTACATAAGTGCTTAAGTTTCAACGGAGAGGATGACTTATTTAAAATAGAGAAATTCTCGTTTTATGGAGACTGAGGATTATTTTTATGGTGTGGGTATAAAGAAGCCTTTTTCCCCCTCTGTTTTTTCTCTCAGAGACAGCATTGCACAGAATGCTGCATGGGGAGCACTTGTCTCAACAGGAAGACTGGCTAACCCCGATAGCATTTTAATTAAGCGTAACTCATTGATTTATGTATGCTCTTTGAATCGATAATTAACTCCCCCTAGTGGTGCCTAAATATATTTTTATGATCTCGTTGATGGATGGCTCTCCTGCTTTATGAAAGGCAGAATAATACTGCCATTTAACTTGGTCATTTATTTGTTTATTGATTTATTATTCTTTTTTATGTATATGTTTAAATGTATTTTAATTGAGCCTCATATTTCGTACAATTTGCTGTTCATTCTTATTCTGTGTTATTATTTCTTAGCTTTTTCGGGTCTGCAAAGAAAAAAAATGAAATGGAGTAGAGGTTATTCACCCCGACACTGAATGGCTAAATTCCTAAAGTTAACTTTTTCAGATTTGTTTAATAGTCAAATGGCAGCTTAGGCTAACATAAAAGGCTTCAAAGGGGGCAGGATTCAGGAGAACCATTAATAGGTACTGCAAGGAAAAACAGCCATTTTCCTCTCTAATTCAAGAAGGCCTTGAGGCCTAGAGGAATAGAAGCCTTTTACTGTTACTCTCAGGATTAGGCAGGTATTGCTTACATAAAAAGAACTGAAAGCAGCTGGAGGGATAATTACCTTGATTCTCAATTACATGCCATGAGGGCCAATAACAAAAATGGAGTTTTGTTTGGGTTAGAACTGCAGCTCCAACCAGGAGGAAGTTGTAAAAGTCAGACGAAAGACCTCTTGAAGCAATTGTTCCAGAGGAGATATGCTCCCTTCATGAAGTGCCTGATGTGGACCATATTTTAGTCAGCCTTTAAATCGCCAACATTCCAACGCGAGTGTGTGTTTTATTGTAACTCGCTGAGCCTGTACAAGTAATCAAGATCTTTCAAATTAAAAATGGGCCGGGAGAGCTTCAGAAGTGTTTGGGTATTCATTTCAGGAGATACATTTTGGTAGCCACTAAAAGAGACCAACAAAAGTAAAAAGAACCCTACTCAAGATGCTTCAGAGGCTACAAAGGGCAGCATTTGATTTGTAATTCAAATAAAACGAGACGTATTACCTTTATGTTACCTTACCTAGTTAGTTTTGCAATTTTATTTAAAAGATTTATTAGCCACATGAAGGTAGCAACGTTTTTTTCCCCCCAACAAATACCACATATTGAAATTGATTTATAGATATTATATGTTAGCCCAGCTTTGTAGTATCCTAAAGCGCACTGCGTACTCTCTTTAGGAATGGATTTCTGTGCTGGCTCTCATCCATAAAATGCTTTTAGGACATTTACAAACTCACAAAAACGTTCCACTGTCAAGTTCAATCACCCACGACTTTTAGCATCTTGACAATGAAATTTGTCTTTTTTTGAGTTTTGTTTGTGCTTTTGGAAGCTATGGCCAAAAAGTGAAACAGCTTTGCGAGGGCATTGTCGGGCTGCCTCAGCGTGTCAGGCTCAGCCTTCCTGTTTTGGCCACAAATGCGTAATACTTTTTTTTAATAATAGGACATGAATATGCAGTAGTTGCAATGAGTGAATATTCAGATCTCCTCTGCCCCCCCCCAAAAAAAAAACTAATGGCTCCCTGTAGAGAAATCTGCATTGACTTGCACTTGTGAGGAGGGCATGGGGTGTATAAATTATATGCCAGGTTCCTGTGCTGTTTTCAGTGGGTTTCGTGTGCTTGAATACTGGAATAAACAATCGGCTCTCTTGCAGTTGGTTAGCTCCACTCAAGCCCTCCTCCTGTCTGAGACACACATTACCAGCTGATGCCTGCAGCCTGATGTGAGCAGCGGCGCACGCTGCCCCCGTTACATCAGCGCATTGGCATGAATGAACTTCAGGTGCATTAGCAGACAAACAGCGAAAAGGTGCCTGACTTGTAGTCAAGAATCATTGCCCGTCGTTCTAAATTACTTATCAGAGGTCAAATCTTATTTATTCCCTTCAGAGCCCGTCATTTGTTGTCAGTTATTTCTAAGTTGTTTGTTGTAACTCATTAGAAGCCAGCCCGCCACAGGTCACAAACAGAGCAGATTTTAAGAAGTTGACAGCAGTTGGTTCTTTGTGCCTGGCTTTGTCCAGCTGGAGTCCACAAGTCCTCCAGTGGTCACTGGGGTCAGAGCCACTGGCCTAACCCCTGGTAATGAGGCTGCAGGTCTACGACTGGTCAGCCCACCACGACCAAGGGGGCGGAAGTGTGGGAGCTTCAGGGGAACTTTCTGGAGCAGGCTGCTGAAAAGGGTAAACACGCTAATTAGCAGGAATGCGAGGCGGCGATGCCAGTGACCCCGACATGCTGCAAATACTCTAGGGGTCCTGTTGGGGGGAGAGGTTACGAGTTTACGGGATACACTCCAACTTCCAGAGCAATCAAAGCCAGTGTAATGTGCAACATTTGGCAAAAGATGCTTAGCTTTGCATTGACTGAAGCATGACGTTGTGTGTGTGTGTGTGTGTGTGTGTGTGTGTGTGTGTGCATGTTTGTGTTTATCTTGCAATAAGGGAAATTATATTTTGTCAGGTACAGGGAGAATGTCTATGATTAATGGACTTTTTAGAATGGCAGTGTGGCACTACTGTGGTCACATTTAAAATCAGAACAATGTGTTCAATTAATATTTTGGTTATCTGTACTTATCTTACACTAAAATAAGTCCAGTGACGTATCAGTCATTAGTTCTAGAATGACTATGTTTTAGGGAGAAAAATGTTTCTTTTAATCAGCGTCTGATTATATTCTGAGATTTTGGACTTTTTTTCTGTGTAACTGGATTCATGTGTTGCCTCTCTCCCCATTCCCTGAGCATTTTGTACTACATGTATTCCCCATCCAGTGAAACAGCTTTTGTTTTTCCTACTAAGTAAAATGGAGGAAACTTTGTGCTGGCAACAGAATTACCTTATTTTTAAAAAGGGGGAATGACAACAGTTACGTTATAATTGGTAGTGAAAGAGCTTAGATCAACAGAAAACACATTGGTGGTCCCAAATGTCTGCAAGGATTCTATTTACAAGCAGTTTACATTAGGACCACTTAAATGTAAAGAGGGAAAAAATGCACATGCTGCTTTACTTAAGCACAGTGCACATTTTGCAGTTATTCAATACCCGACATACAAGCACAAGATTTCATATGCAGGGGATCCACGCTGGTGTTCTCAAGAAGTGCCTCCAAGCAGCGTTTACGTTTGTGTCAGGAGGAAGCTTTTCTGCAGCTCCCCCAGTGGGCCCAGCAGGGTCTCGGTGCTCTGCTTCACCACAGTGCCCAAGCATTACCTTTACCTGGTCAGGTGACCGGGAGACATCAGGCAGAGCCTCACCAGGTCTCCTACCCACTCTGATCCAGCTGTTCCCGGCTTCGTATATGGCCACTAGCCCTAACATCAGGGGTCTTTTGAACACCACAAGCTGCCCACCCGGACCAAGCAAACAGAGCACAACCACTTCCTAATAAGACTCTTACCAGTTGATTGCAGACAATCTGCAGACGTTTAGCCTCTTTGTTACCAAATCGTCCCCGTGAAGGGATCTGCCATTGTCTTCCTGTTTGCAAAGAGATTTACGTGGCCTCGTAAACTGGGTCAGTTTATTTTTCGGTGTCTTTCTCCGTTTCCTTTGTTTCCGGATCAGTTTGCGTTTTGGGAAGCAGAGCGCAGCCGTGGCATCTTCCGGTAGCTTCTTTAGCCTGAATGTAGCTCGGACGTCTAAAATAACAAAAGCCGAAGTAAAATATTCCAACTCGAAGCATTAAGTGGTTCATGGAACACGGTTGCTGCTGTCACAAATCCCAGTGGTGTCTCCCTCACGAACACAAACGCGGTGACACCAAAGGCTACTGCAGATGCAAATGTCAGCCAGACTTATCATAACTGAATCAATGACGCCCAGAGAATGCACAGCTGTAGAGGTCTTTTTCACTACAGTCATCCGTCAACTATCAAGTAACGTCCAGTCAAAGTTACGCCCCATAAGAGCCTTAATGAAATTTATCAAGACCAAAGTAGACGTAGCGGACGTCAGCAGACGTATTTTACCACGTGCGGCAAGGGCCAAACAAACCAGCTGTGCTGCCACTATAGATGTGTGTGTATCGTAACTTATGTTATAAAGTATATTTTACCTCTCTCCTATAATGATCACGATAGATACAGATTGACTTACATTTGCACTTCCAGGATGAAACATGGATGTAAGCTGATGGATACCTGTACTTTCCTTTAAAAGACATAATTATTATCCTGGGAGAAGGTTAAAAAATCACATCAGATGTAAGAATCAAACACAGATTAAGACCCTCTAGACCCAGTAGCGAAAATAGGTTACTCCAAGTATCACAGTGTCAGAACATCAGGTAGCCTTCTGCATTCACCCCAGGTGCCTGGCAGACAGACATGCTCAGAGTATTATTAAAACACAGACTCTCACCCTTCATCCTCTATCAAGACCTGTAATTTAAATCCTATCGTGAAATAAGCAGAATTCCTGCTGCTCATCAAAAAAAAAAGTGGCTTCCAGCCTTATTATTTAATCTCTCCCCCTCTTTTGAAAGAATGTTCTAGAAATATTAGTTTCAGTAGAGCTGAGTATTATCCCTTTTATTCCCGAAACACTGTCAAAGGCTGTCATAACAACAGGCAAAACTGATTTTTTTGTGGCTCAAGGACATATAAACTTTGGGTCTATGTTAGTAGTTAATACTGTACAGCACTGATTAGCTCCCAGACATTTTATAGTAAGAGTCAGAAAGTGACTTCTTAGTCTTGCCTTGTTTTTGATTTTTCAAGTATTTTGGAGTACTTTTAAGTACTTTGTAATACTTTTGAGTACCATGGAGCACCTTAGAGTACTCTTAGGTTTGTTTTTCATGGTTTTTCCAGTCAGTTATTATTTCTTCATTTCAAATTCATTTATTAAAGCTCAGACAGTACATATTCTGCGAGAAAATTATACAACCACAGTGTTTTAGTTTTATAAAAAAGGACACTTGCTTTAGTTTTTTTTGTATGTTTATTTTCATCCATAACGGATTGCCTCTGTTGCAGATGCTAGAAGCTATATGGATGAGGAATCATCCCCATTGAATTGTGAATGACCTCCAGGCAAAACACAAGAAAATCATCTGTCATTTTGGAATTACTATGATTTGAAACTATCAACAAGTTGTTGTTGTAAAATCTATGACCAAGGGGTGTAGTTCGAGGTTAGTGCCAAACATAACTGAATTTGTATTTGTAAATGATGAGTTAGTATTGAAAGACAACATATTCAATTTCCAAACTGAATTTGGCTCAAATGCAAATTTTCAAGGGTCAAATGCATTCAGGCTTTTGAATGCATGTAAATTTTGTCAGAATGTACACAATGACATTCGCTTCGTTCCGCTTAGGACATGAAGGCACAGATAAAGAGCCAAACTGTTTCCCAGGCCGTCGATGCGCTAAATGCCAGATTTCACCATACATTCATTTCAGTTGTAAACCTCAACTTCACTGAAGTGAACAACATCTTTCTCTCATCTTCTTAATGTACTGGGGACACATAATTTAACCAATGAACCAACTCATGACCTATCATTTCTTGCAGTGTTTCTATGAAGTGAGTTAGCTTGCAAACTATAGTAATAAAAAACATTAAGAGAATAAGTATTATTATAAATTTATAAAATTGCTCTAACAGTATTATGCTGAAAGGTTTAATCGTTATATCTATCAGTTTCTCCAACTTTATCTTGTGTTTTCCCTCAGAAATTTTACCCCTACTGGTGTGTCATGTCCATATTCCAGACAGACTAGCTTTTTTTCATTTACAAGTTAGCAAATTTTTTAGTGCTGGTAATAACCTCAGTCCATAAATGAGGTTCCCCAGGGTAAAATATCTTTTATCCTATAGCTGTGTACTTGGTTGCTTACCCTATTATTAGTTTAAACAAACACATTTGATGGAATTGAGTACAAATGGGCTTTGCATTTTTGCATTAATGTCATAAACTTGTACATTATCAGTATCCACTGATTTTAGCCTTCTATAGGTGTATATATGTTTTTAATGGAAATCTGTTTTGAGTATATACCAATACCTTCTATTTGATAGGGGAGATATATATTATTATAATTAATAAAAATCCTGTTGTATTGTTAAAGCTTTATGTGCTGTCAAGGGTGATTTGGGCATGTGATGGTAAAGCCATACTTAGATATACACATACACACACACATATATATATATATATATATACATATACTTACATACGTATACTTGCCTTTTGGAACAATTCTTTGTTTTGGTTTTTGTTGAAGAATATACAATAAATAAATGTGACTCGAAGACAGTTTTCTGGAAACAGCGCACCTTCGCACCCTGGTGTTGGTTTTTACTTTCTAACTGTCCATTAAAACTGAGCACCATGAGAGCATCTCAAGGCAGAGGACTAGCGTGTCTCAAGTGATATTGTTACCCTGTGCTGTAATTTTATCGCATGGCCAAAATGAAATAATTAAGCACGTCAGGGCCCAACTTTGATCTCGATGGCAATAACCTAACCTCCGGGGTAAAGACACTGGGGCATTAGGTAGGTTTTTTAGCAGATGACAAGTTTGCAATTTGAACACATTGTTATGGAATGTAAGGAATGGTTTGAGGCCTGCTGAGATTTTCAAACTCAATACTGAAACCTAGCTGGAAACCCATTTCCTAGTGATAAAATGTCTGTTCTCTCTGTCTTTTCTCCATTGATTTGGCTAATTAGCCCATGAGAAATGCAGGTGCCATGTGTGACAGGTTAGCAAAGGGCATTTCTGGTCCCCTTCTTAACTGGGCATCTGTTTTGGGTACCTCTAGCGCAGGCTTTGAACATTTGCTGAGCACATGGACCATAATCCGCCCTAACCCAGATGTCAGGAGCAGCATAAATTTTTACTGCTGTTACTAACCAGGGATGCAGTTACCCTCATCTGCTCGCCATGGCAACAGTTTCCATAGTCTGCTGTCTAATGAAGTAACCTTTGGCATGTGGCCTTACCATGCAGAAGGTAGCTTTGGTGGGTTCAGTAGCAGGCGGTCAGATACACTCCACTGCTGATAATTCCATCTGCTATTATTCTTTTAATCCCAGAACGTAATTGACACTGTTATGCCAATATGATATTAAAATGCCAATGCAGTTATAAACATGTATCTGAATCTGACCTGATTACCTTTATTGAAATAGCTTCATTGTGAAATGCTCCTGCTAGCAGTTCTTCTCAGGAACATCTGGGGCGTGGCACTAGGGATGCTGTACCAGGACACACCACGCTCTCCAGTATTAACCTGTCTGTGTCTGTCTCTCCACAGCCAGGGGAAAAGGAAGAGGAGCTCAGCAGGGTCATGCATCTCCATGAAGACATCCTCCAGCAGATCATCTCAGACAGCCACCTCGTAGGTCTGGTATCAGGTCAACCCGAGCCTGGAGGGAGGTTGCTGACAGCCCTGTACTTGAACCAGAACATCAAAACAACCACATTCTCACCCTTTTGGTAACACTGGAGGAGGCATCAGCTACCCTCCACACACACCCCCCCATACGCACGTGAACACTTACACTCACCTCCCTCAGATGTTTCCAAGAAAGTGCCATATACTCTGTTTTGGATTGGTTTGTGTTTGCATTTGGCTTTACTACCTGTAATCAGCTTACCTCAGGAGGGGGTACGGCTCCCTCAGCTTCTGTTAGTAAACCTTCAGCAATACACTGCAGTGAGGAGAACACCCTTGAGGCTAATGGAAGGCCATGGTTTTCACCAAACTGGAGACCTCCACAGTTCCAGCTCCAGTCCCTGTAGCCTGTGGAATGCCTTAATGGGAATAGCCCCTCGTGGTACCTCCAGAGTACAGTATGAAGTGGTTTCCGATCTAGTCTATGCAGACTTTGTGGTTAATGCCATTTAACCTTTAGTTTTTATATACATAGCTTTGCAGATATTTTTTTCCACAGACCAAGTCCCTATGATGCAGTAGCCACAATATATTTCTGCATAAATGACAATCAGAACGTACTCTCCTCAGCTGCTAAGATGCTTGGTGGTTCCTTAGATCATTTCATTGTTCCTCTGTGATGGTGCTGATGCCACTGGGTTCAATGAAGTGTCTGGGAAACAAAGGATGATTTCTTATAAGCCATCACATGCAGAGTTCGTGACAAATACAGTAATCTCCTTTTAGTCCAACAAGAAACACAGATGATGATTTCCTGTAGTACACATTGGCCAAGACAAAAGAAAACTTGGCCCAACGCCCATGAAAAACTGCCCTGTTGTTCTCGGTTCTGATGCCAGTGTCCTTGAAGTGCTACAGATCAAACAAAATGCAAAAAGGGGACTATTTAGTCTGTGCGATGCCTCTTTGAATAATTTCCTTTGGGCTTCATGCTCGGATAGACTCTGGTCAAGATAGGACAAATGTATGCTAGTTTCAGAATGCCAAGCCAATCCAAACTGAGCAGATCAGTTTTAGTGACTTCAATTGTCCCTCTGAACAAGGTGGCAGGTGCCTATTAAGTATATCTGCGTGTCTGTATTTTGTCTGATATATATGATGTATATGTATGAAAAAGAATTCCATTTCTATTTTGTTTTTCAAACTTCAGAAAGTAAATTAATTATAAAAGTAAGTGCTGTTTATTGCATCCACTGGAGAACAGAGAATCTGGAGACTGTTCGGTAAAAGCATGAATGAATGAAAGACTGCAAGGACTTTGTGAGGCAAGACTGAAGCATTTTTGTACTTTCTGAGTGCAAAGGACAGAGAAGAAAGGTTATGGCTGAGAATATACTGCTGGAATCCTTTCCAAAACTTGTGTAAGTATTTTGCATCTAGTGATCTGAAATGTCTTTTGGATTGGTGATGTTTTAGGTTTTATTTCCAGAAACTAGTTGTGTCTTATAATCCTTCTGATTTGAGCATCCAGGGTATGTAATTGGCTTAAGTGAAGTCGTTGTGTTTACACGGCCGGTGTGCAGTGGTCAGACACAGCTGTAACGCCAGAACGACTGCCTCCCATCATAATCGGAGACTGCTTCCTCATCAAGCAGACAAGGACCACGTCTGAGATTAGTTTATTGTTGTTTTTAACAGTAAATCTCAGTTTCTGCACCAGAGCCGACAACAATTGCACTTGTGAGTAATGTCAGCATCTTTGGGTGGATATTCAAAGAGCTCTATAGTCAATACATTGTCTGCATTTTTAATCCCTTCTGGTCATTTTTCAAAATCTATGCAGAAATGGCAGTAAATCTGATGTATATTTGAATGTATAATATTGGAAATTATACCCTACAAGGCCAAAATAGTTATTACTGATGGATGTGGCAGTGACAACTGCTCAATCTAATATGAAAGTCTTGTTGGATCAATCAAAATGTGCAGTGTATAGGATTGAGGCAGTGGGGAATTAGCCTGAAAAGTTCAAGTTCAGTTTATCAAATATCCAAAATTGCAACTGGAATGAATTCACAGGCAGGACATAAAGGGTTCTAAATCAACAAGTAGACAATTTTGTCTAAGGAGCATACTCTTACATACTCGTACATACTCTTTAATTTTATTTCGGGGGCGGGCTTTTGAGTCCTGTGTTAATAATTTTTCCTTAAACATTACTTCTGAATACTTGAAGTAGGGTCAGCCTACCACAAAAAGATAAGTCATATATAGTAAATAATAAATAAATACTATATACATATATATATATATATATATATAAGAACACAAAGCAATGTGCAGATGGAAAAGACTATTTATGTGAAGTGCCAATTTTATGCATTGTTATGGGGGCAGAAAGGCTTTCATGCCGAATGACCAACAAGTTGGGTTTGAATTGCTACTACGACTCATGAATTATATGCAGAGCTTAGGTTATGTCTGCATTTTATCTTTTCACATGTGAGGCTCACAATTGTTTTCTTTGTTAACTCAGATTGCATATTTGTGGATTAAATTAACACTGTGACAAAAGGAAAATTCTGAGTTAGTCAACCATTCTCTGTTTTATAATTCTGTTTTCACTTGATTTCTTAATTTGTGGATTCTCTGTCGCTCATTTTCAGTATTTATGATTATTTATGTGTTCTGATTGATTGTTTTGGGAAAACGCGTGAGTTTTGCTGTAAAATACTGTTTTTGTATTTATTTTTTTGATTGCTCACAGTAATGTATATATTCAGTTGGCACGTTACTGCTAATTTATATATTGAAACTAGGGTTACTTTTGCATCATGTTTACTGGTACCGGCCCTGATCATGCTGATATGAAGTACAATACCAATGTCATATTTTAGAGTGGTCTTTGGATGTATTGTGCGGCGACGACGATTAAGTCCTTCTCCCCCAGATCATTTTAGATTCTCGGTTGTGCTTCTTGTAATGTACACTTTCCATAAACGCGTGTGGCATGTTTTGGGTCGTACTATCTAAAATGGTTTTAAAATAAAATCTAACATGGGCATGTACTATACTGTTGCCGTTAACCAGTGTCTTGTTGGTTGTGTAGAATGAAAGGTAAGTCAAATTTCAGGCAATGTGGTTTTGTGTATCAGAATAGTTAGTGCTGACCAGCTTGTTTATAACCATTCAATAAAAGTGATTTTTTTCATTCTGACCTGTGTGGTGCATGATTCTGCTGGACTCTGGGGACATGGTGAAAACAGGCATCAGTTAATTGGGTTTTATATAGTATACAGTACATTTTGTAAGAATTGTAATGTTAAGTGCAAAAGATAAAAAGTTAAAAATGACTCCCTCACCCCTTGTGAAAAAGGTGATGGAGTGAGACTACTCAAATTATGAATTTTGTAATTATGAGTAGTATAAATCTATACATAAACCGACCGTTACTTATTAATTACAGGATATGAGCTATTAATGACGGGGACAACCACAGTAAGTGATAAACACTTTCCTTGAGGGGGCACAAGCAACTTATTAACTCATTTACTACTAATGAAAAAATCATGAACAAATATAATAACTGGGTGACATTCATGAAGTTTTATGACTGATTAATGATGAACGACCATGGTATCAGTACAGGACGAACACTTAGTTTCTGGTTAATTGGTACATTAATTAAGAGTGTACTACTACATTATGTGTGCCCTCAAGTAAAGTGTTACCTTGATAAAATAATACAAAGGTTTCTCTGATTAAGTCAAATTTTTGCTGGATCTGCTTGGATCTAGAATGATGAACTGTTTATTTTTTCCATACGTTCTGTGGCCAGAGTTACAGCCTTTTTTTGCCAAATAAACCTAAACAGATGTTGCCAAACTTTAAAACCCAGGGGAGCAAAGCTCAACGCTGCAGCAGAACTGGTCTCACTGGCCCGAGACAGGGCCAGAAGTGGCATTTAAAACTGTCTCCCAGTGATTGTGGTTAGATTTTTTAATTACCTGTTACAATATGCGTTCGTTCTGACGGTGACTTCCAGAGGCTTCAGCGGTAACCGCAACAGGAGTAGGTAGGAAGGTGCACACGGCTTCTCAGAGGTTATCGGACGATCTTCCTTTGCACTGTGCTAAAGTGGAACGTTTATGTTCTTTCAAAGGAGCAAACTCAGAGGAAGGGCCAAGTGTCGGATCTGTTGATGTTAGGCTGACGAGATGAAGCTTGCGATGTCTCTCTCCCTCTCTCTCCAAGATGGAAGATAGCATTACCACGATGACTTCTTTCCTCTTGCCTTAAGACAACACTGCTTCTCTTCTTCTTATTGTAAAGGCATCTCCCTGATCTGAATGAATTGCTATCTCTGAGCACACAAAGACTTGGATTCACAAAGCTATCAAATGATCACTTATCATAAGTTACCGAATGGAGGAGTCAAAGCAATCTCTCCACTATTGTTAGGAATTTAAATGCATTAATATTAATCCTATATATATATATATATATATATATATATATATAGTGAATGAAGACATGTATATATCAACTGTTTAGTAAATGAGGTTATAAATCGTTCGTTAATTTTACATCTTATGAATTGCTTTTTACAGAACAATGCTATGTGTCTGAGGAGAACAGTGCACTCTCACACATATTTCATTTTTTCACCCAAAAGACAAGGGATTAAGAAAAATAAAAAACTGACTATGTTTCTGCCAGTGTAGTATACCATAGCTATAAGGAAGACTGGGAAACTCTTTTGACATAGAACACACAACCCTTTGCTTTCCACTCTTTTTTTTTATTTAGAGGATCTAGTTTCGGAGTCTGTGGATAATTTACTATTGTTTACACCTGAAGTACTTGCTTTCATTAAACTGTGGTATTGGATACTGAACATACTTTGTGACTGATGCATTCCTTTGGAATGTCATGAGCATCGCTATTATTTAAAGATGTCGGCTTAAATTTGTTTACTTAATTATCTTTAAGATGTTTATATAAATTGTCAGTAGGTATTCTGGACAGTCCCAAAAACGGAGCTGAAATGCCAGTCCAATTTCACCTTTCTGTATAGTTTCGACATTGTGACCAATCGTTAAACTCCAATCATTTGTTTAATACAAAGATATACCAAAATAAAAACTAATTCCATTTTCTTTATATGACTCATCGCTCAAAAACCAATACTTTATTATGACCAAAAATTATTATTAAAATATAGGAAATCTTAAGTTTCCAAGAACCAAACTCCGCTAAATTAAAGAGTCGAGGTAAAAATACTGCTGGCTCGACGGAGTATCACCCCGGAGTATTTTGATGAATTTATTTTTGGTAACATTTATTTTTATAGGGCATTGCGCCCATGTTATACAATTTCACCTAGTTCCCAAACCCCATATTCTCAGGAGCACCTTGGAGGGGAAAAAACGCGCACAGCATTCTGAACGGCTGTCGCGCGCAGCGCATGCACCCACACACAGCAAAGCACACCGTTACTATGCAAGTTGTGTGGCGAGTTTAACTGCACGTTCTGTAACTCGCCATGCTTAAATGTATGCATTTTTAAAAACTATATTCCCCAAATACCGTAGACCTAATTAGACAATGTACCTCCTTTTATGTTTCGTGCTACCAGAACATTTTAGTTTCCGTAATTGTATATTAATCTCATGCATCCCGTCTAGATTCGAGTATGTATACAGTAGACATGTTTGCAGCTTACGGTAACTGTGTCGTTATATTTCGCGCGGCAAAGCGGAGCTGGGTAGCCTATTTTAAAATGACTCCATTTTCGGATACTCACATAATTATATTATACCAAAAACATGCGGTTTCTGTTTGTAAATGCTTTGGCACTGAATGTAATGGGTGTGTTAAATATTTATATTTATAGTAACATTAATGAACGTGCTTAGATTAACCCAAAACACTATTAATGTCATTTGAACAAATTAGAATTTATCATTTCATTGAATCTGCCAATTGTAACCATTTTCTCAGAATATTTATTGCAAGCCGTATTAAAGTAGGGATACATTCAGAACTGGGGGGTATTACTGAGACTGCTTCGCTTGCAAGGGGCGCTCGAATGCTTCTGGTCGCCGGGGTAACGTGACAGGTTTAGGAAGCAAATATGGACTTAGTTTCGCGCAATTTTACACCGCTCGCTTTTAAGAGTTTTGCGACTTTAAAACATTTAGTTGAGAAAGCGAGCTCGGCGCATGCGCGAAGCAGAAGTTTTTCGCCGTGCATCAGTAACAGAGCTTGCTAGTTAGAGGGAGAAGGCGAGGAGGCAGGTGATAAGTATAGGTCTGCAACTACGTCCATGCATTTTATCTCACAGTGTCGCGGAAAACAAAGAGAGTTTGCGACTCAGAATCTAAACGCGTCTTCACTTGCAAAACCAATGAAAGCCTTATTGCATGCTTGTTTTATGGTGTTTTAAAAAAAGGATTTTCCTCACCCGGTTCCTCCACTTTGAAGACTATTGGATATTGGACGATTCGCACTTTGGCTTCTAGAGTTAGAATATTTATGCTTATTCGTTAAGCATCAAGGAATAAGGAATCACCGTGTTTCTCAGAATGGAGGATGAAAAAACAACTTCACTTTTGGAAGGAAGCTACCCGTATGGATGTTTCAGCAGGTAGAAGCGCTGGTTTAAGTGGTCGAAAATCCTGGATTTGATCTTTTTCCTTCATTTCACCCAGCAAAAACCTTTACTTCAGGCTGTTTTTTTAAGCAATATCTTTGCCGGACATAATATATCGGACGTTTGCAGAGCTGTTTGGGAACCATAAGGAAAGAAGTCAAAAGAGCGTCACTTAAGATTTTTATTACCGAAAACACCAGCCGAGGGCATTTTGTCGCTTGTGAATGTTTTATTTGTCATTAAGCGTTTCCGCACAATCACGCCCACGTTTGTTAGAAGCGGTAATCATTCCGATTGCTCTTGGACATTGTAAATAGCCTCCGTATACAGCCGTACTTTATGCAGGAAGAAGTGACTGGCAGTCCATTTCGTGCCAATTTAGCGACACCTAACCTGAAACCAGAAGATTTATCGCGGCTACTATCTCGGGATCAGCCGCTTCTCTATATGCCTAATATTTTTACTCACTTTGGATTGTAACTCTTTGGCAGAAGGAGGAGATCTGAACTATACTCCCGGGTGTTTGATAGGAATTAAACATTTGATAATCCTCTTTAAAACGTGGATTATACTCTGAAATAGTTGTCACAGGTAAGTTGTCTCTTTATATATAATTCCCCCATTGAATTTGTATTCGTCGTTGTATATCTTAAGTCTTGTGTAGCCTGCACTATTTGTGAATTGGCTTGTGGGTAATTTCTGTGTTTGCTGATGGTTTATAGATACATAGTATAGCAATTTTAAGTTCCATTCACTGCGTGTGCAATTAAATCGCCTCCATTTCCTGTACCGTTAAAAAGCAGTTTCTTGCGAATTTAACACTGATTTTAGGAAATGTATTGTCTGTCAAATAACCCCCCGTTTCTTTCGATTTGAATGTAGGTTAATATTTAGTCGTGTATTTTAATGACAAGCTTTTCTGGATAATGGCTCCCTCTGCTGGTTTTTAATCTTTCGTATTTGGCGTGTGTGAGCCGTACTGTGCGCGTAGACTTATCTTGCGGTTGGATTTTTGCAGTGGACCCGACGCAGGGCACATTGCAATACTTCTGATAAGCTCTGCACGCAAGCAGTACGCTAAATCCAGGAGTGGGCTGTCGCAGGCTTACTTGCATAAACTCCTTAAATTCTGCTCTTGGCGCGTATAGGCCCAAACTGTTAAATCTAGCGTTACTTTTCCTTGTGCGGGTTTTAAATCTGATAGTTTTGGTATTTTATTTCCATTTAGTTAACACCATTTTACCACATGTGTGGATAATTACAAAGCGGAAAAATCCTACGTTTTATGTGCAGGCGGGTTTTCTTTTGGCCTGTTTTAACCGTATATGCAGAAATCAAATTTTAAATGTTAGTATTTTTCATTAAACTACACTTTAAAACGGGAGAAATCTATTGCCTTTGTTGCTAGATGTTTATAATATAATACTGTGTGCAAAACACACTTTGTGTTTATTATTATTATTATTATTATTATTATTATTATGATTATTATTATTATTATTATTATTATTGTTGTTGTTTTTGTTGCGAATGTTTGCAGTTGCAATGCAGCCGCGCCGCTGTTACTCCTTCCACAAAGTACACCTGAGCGCCCTGGTCAGGATCAGCGCTACGTGACAGGCGATTTGCCCCGCTGCGCTGTCCCGTCCACGGGAGTCTGACAGAATACATACGCCGCATGATCTGTTTTATCGCCGCTGCTGTTATGACAGCTTAACAATTATGAGCCGTCATATTCTCTGCGTTGTTCAATTATAGCAAGTCTTGGAGCTCGCCTCAGTTTACTCAAGTGTTGTGTGCCGTTTTCAACCGTGTCCTTCTCTTGAAACGTTATCAGTGAGTATGCTGGCTTCAATGTCAAGGCGGAATCAATTATTTACATATAAAACGACTGTTTTGTTTAGTTTTTTTTTTTTTAGTATATAGTGAAGTATAGGTGACTGAAGCTACACGGCATTGTTCCGGCATTGTTTCACCGAATGGGCTAGTTGAGAATTGCAAGCACTGTAGGATGTGATATGGTTTTGTTTGTTTGACGAACATACATTTTTAAACGCGAATTATTTTTTGAAGAAATTTTAAAATTTCCAACTGCTTAAACGGTCGGCCTATATTTGACAACAATGTCGATTTTCTTACATAATATAATGTAGATTTCCTTATTTTCTAACCCAATAATACACAAATGTTAAATACAAAATTTTTTACACACTTTTTTTCAAATAAAGATCACTTTCTATTTGGGTAGAAACGTAAGAATTAAAAAATGGTTTGTGGAGGAGTTTTGTTTTCCTTTTATATAAATGTCTACTTATTTTGATATAGTAATTTTCATGCCTTCGGGCTAAACCGCTAATATGAAAAGCGTCAATAGTACAAAGAGTGGTTAGCAATGGATTATATATGTTTTACGGAATTATGCCCCAGATGTAAGAATAATTATTTAATGAGCACCGTTATATAAAAATAGTATTAAAATAACTGAGCCCTATATATAATATAGTAATTTTTGGTGCATACTTCGGGACATAACTGTTACAAGCCATGTAGGACGTGACCACTTCAATAACTGCGTGTATGCTTTTGCCCAAAAAAGTGCTTAGTTTACGAAATAATCGAATTTGTTTTATTAGCGTGTTCTGAAATAAATTTGAATTTAATTAGGCAAATACACATTTCCTGTAAGTCCGTTCTGAATGAAAGGGTAAATTTAAAATATGTACATGCATTTCCTGTAAGTCCGTTTTTTGCTTTTTTTCAACCAGCTTGTCAGTGATTGCTGAAGCTGAAAAACGGCCACAAAATAATGTGCCCTTTGTTGCATGATAAATAATTTTGTGGACTACGGGAGCGCATATAAAGTTAAGATTTTTTTGCGATTACGGTATTAAGACAATTACGCAAAATGACCGCACTTTTTTGGTGTAATACAAATACATTTTTATTCTGCTAGAATTAAGTTATAATAGCATAACGCTACTTTGAATAACTGTGGAAAATTTCCGGGTAAATAGTCTGAAGGAATTTCAGGGCTCATATGTAGGAATTTAGCATACATAAAATTTTTAAATCGCGATGTAACTTTTAAAAATTAGTTGTGACATTATTATAATCTTCGATAGTATCGAAATAATGTAAATCCAATTAAGAGTCTAAGTAATTGGGTTTAAAAATCCTGTTTTAATTTTTTAAATAGTCGCAAATGTTCTTGGGTGGCTTTTTACCGTTATTGCAGTATATTGCAGTTCTAAGTGACAATCTCCTGTTAATATTTTGAGATTTTAAATATGTCCCTAAAAGAAAGAGAAGAATCTACTAAATGTTTATTTTATTGCAAATCTATGTAAATTATAAATCCTTGTGTCAAAAAAAGAATAAATTAAGGGAATCTACAGCTAATTTTAGCACACTTTCCCCACTCAATTTATAATTGAAGTTGCTTAAAAGAGCAGATCCCCTCTTCTGACAGAATAAAATCACAGGGAAGAATGTTCTAACCTTGAATAATTCAGCTGTCCAAAAAGAATTCCTTTTGGCGTGAGGACTGTGGTGTCCTCCGGGGCACTTGTCCATCATGCACATGTGATTCACACAGCGTCTTCCTGCCAGCGCACAGCTCCGTGACTGAATGCCGGTCCTCAGACCTCCAAGGTCTTCTACGGACATGTGTTGCTTACAAGTCAATCCTCGGAGGGGCCTGGGGATGCCGCCCTTGTGTCGGTGTGCTGGATACGTCAGCGTTACTGATAAACGGGCTTGTTTCTCCCCTGTTTCCGCAGACGTCCCTCAGAATGCTGCTGCCACAGAGGCTGAACTGGTTGGCGTTCTCGAGTGTAATGGATTCGCGGCATCTCGTGGTCGCTCTCACCTTTTCATTTCTCTTTATGCAAGCTGTTGTGGAGGCCAGTTCTTGGTGGTAAGTATGACTTGTTCTATTTCTGACTGACGTCTCTCTTCAGACCTGTTGCATTTCATTGATGTTTTGGAGGCACGGCTGAGCCGTCTGACTAGAAATGCAATATGATTTGACCATGTATACCAGATCTGTTTAGAGGCATCCCAGTTCTGGATAAATTTGGTAGGTAACGTCTCGCAGTGTATACATTTCAGCGGGCCGCTATCTTATGCTGTAGTGTCCTAAATTGTATGAAAATACAATTTGCTGACTTTAGCAGGAAACCTTTTAGGTCAACCCCCCCCCCCTTTTAGTATAGTGTGCCAAACCAAAATTATGAATATTATTTAAGATGTAGAATGCTGCGGTTTTACTCAATTTCCAAATATATTCAGACACGTAATGTCTTGTAGTGTGTGTAAAAGAGCTTGCTTTCATTTTGAGAGGATTTCAATACAAAGGCATGTAAATATACACGCGGGCAGACTAAGCGCATGCAAAATGCATTCGGTAACAGAGTTGCAAGTTGCTACATTACCTTAGTTGCTCAGTGCATTTTACCTACTTTGTGCGCGCCATTGCTAAGTTAGGATTTCACTGCTTCTTGCATGGTAGCCTAGTACAGCTATTACTGTTATTGAGGTAGTTCATTGGTGTTCCAAGCATTATGCATCTAATGATCTGTTAATACACACTCATTTCATTATCCTTTATTACACATAAATGTAATTGTGCTGCTGCTATATGTATGGGCCTGACCTCAGCGGTCCCCACTGTGGCACTGATATTTATGATATACAGCAAGAAATATACCAGTTTGGGGATTTTCATGTGTATTTTATGTTTGTGACTAATTGTGATTTTCTGCAATATTTCACTTTATAGGTCCCTAGCCATGAATCCTCTCCTGATTCCAGAGGCTTACATCATAGGGGCTCAGCCGCTGTGCAGCCAGCTAGTCGGGCTCTCGCAGGGGCAGAAGAAGCTGTGCCAGCTGTACCAAGACCACATGCAGTACATTGGCGAGGGGGCCAAGACCGGCATCAAAGAGTGCCAGTACCAGTTCAGGCACCGGCGCTGGAACTGCAGCACGGTGGACAACTCCTCGGTCTTCGGCAGGGTCATGCAGATAGGTAGGGTGTCCCCAGCACCTACGGCATCCGCCTGGCTGAGGGAGCCGCAGTCGGATGCGGGTGGGGGGGAGAGGAAGAAAACGAGCATTATCAGAAGGTAGCTAAATGCTCACTAGCACTTGGCTAAGTTTATCGACTGAGACCCCGAGCGTGGATGCTTGCGGAGGCCCGGGCTTTCTCATTGTAACGGAGCAGGCTAGGCCGCTGGTATAGATAATGCATAGGGCTTCACATGGAACTGTTCATCAGCAGCAGCTGTGGTCAAGAAATACTTTTATGATGAGGTTTGGACAGATCAGATGTGGGTTCCCCCAAAATGACTTTCATTTGACACCAAGAATAATGAGTAATTACTTTCCCTCGATTTTACGCCCGCCTTGTATTTAAAGTTTACGATGAGATGCCCCTTGTGCAGGAAAGGGCGGCATGTCTCAAAATTCGCGAGTTAACGTTGGCACTTCGTAGGTGGGTCATAAAAGCTGGGCTTCCATGTGAGTCCCTCGTAACAAGTTTGTGTTTTATTGTTGGTCAGAGTCCAGCTATATTGTACTGGAGAAGTGGCTTTGCGGTATGTTTCTACAGCACCTAATCTAATAGCATTTTAGCATTAAGTCCGACAGTTTCATATGGAAACGCCAGACCCCACAAGCCTTGTGGCATGAGGGCAGTTCAAGCTAAGCACCATTTATGTGGCCGTTCGTGCCGTTTGTCCCAGTCGCGACGCATTTTGGGGAAATGAAATCTGAGTGGACGGCAGAGCAAGCCCCTTTGGTTTTCATCATCTGTGTCTTTGTGTCTGAGCGCCATGTGTGACAGCGAGTGTGCATGTCTCGGCTGGCTTTTACCGCGTTCCCACTCCTGGGCGTTTCCATGGGCTGTTGGACACGCCCTGACTTTTGTGTTTTATCGCTACTTTTCGGTTTGGTTTTTTTGGTCTAAACCAATGTCCACTGCTTCTTGCAGTGTATATTTTTCTCGAAAGGGCTATTTATGGCTGACAAAAACTTTTTTTTTTTTTACGACGTTGCGAATGAAAGTCGTTTTGGAGTATCTATGCAAATGGACTCTTTAGGAATGCCCTCCCCCTCTGCCGATTATACCAGAGATGGTCAGTTCAGTTTAGTTAGATTTTAAATATAGGAAATCTGATTATTAGCACTGGGGAAAAATCATGCGAATCTGGTTACATTAAGTGTTTTATGGAAAGTATAGGTTTAATACAGCTAGAAACCCCTTCATGTATGATAGCGTAACATGTAGGATGCATGCAGGGAATGCATTCCTGGTGGATACTGTTGTCTTTGAGGGGCACTACCATTCAAGAAGAGTGCAGTTCGGTGTCTGGTGCAGATGACCCATTTGAGGACTGCGTGTCCAACTAGCTCTGCTGAATGATCCATTTAACGCATTTAAAGTTGTATGAAGTGAGGATCTGTCGCCCGGCTGTATGTGAGCGTTTCCATGTGTGTATTATTTAGTTATGCCGCCCTTTCGTTTGTCGAATGGTAATGCGGGTTGTTCTGCCGTTTCTTTGTCTTTGCGTGGGCATGGTGCCACCGTCCATCCTGAGCCCCCGCCGTTGGTTTCCCCTACAGAGACAGCCTTCTTTGGCCTCTACGGGTGCTGTCCCCCTCCCGGGCCCTTTCAGCACCTCCACCGCTGCAGTATTAGGGCCTGATTAGGCCGACTTGTGATGTTCGGCTTTGAGTGACGAGGGGGGACAGTGGGACAGATCTGCCGAAGAGCCGCTGAAATGTGCGCGTCTGCTAGATCCAGACCAAATGAAATTAATATCACCATCTGCACAGTGTAGCTATTTTTCTCAATTTGCAGCCCCCCCCCTTTTAATTTTTTAATTTGGTTAATATGCGAAGTGGCTTGGAGCTGCCTGTCTGAGCGCAGGTGCGCCTGTGTCCCACCAGGCAGCCGCGAGACAGCCTTCACGTATGCCATCAGTGCGGCCGGCGTGGTGAATGCAGTGAGCCGGGCCTGCAGAG
The DNA here is from genome assembly GCA_026780845.1 of Petrocephalus sullivani. Classification (NCBI taxonomy): domain Eukaryota; kingdom Metazoa; phylum Chordata; class Actinopteri; order Osteoglossiformes; family Mormyridae; genus Petrocephalus; species Petrocephalus sullivani. Next base: position 13,454,506 of record JAODKM010000099.1, on the reverse strand, counting down.
AGGGGGAGCTCTCGTCGTGCGGCTGTAGCCGGGCAGCCAGGCCCAAGGACCTGCCCAGGGACTGGCTGTGGGGCGGCTGCGGCGACAACCTCAACTATGGCTATCGCTTCTCCAAGGAGTTTGTGGACGCCCGGGAGCGCGAGAAAACCTATCAGAAGGGTACTTATGAGAGCGCGCGGGTTTTAATGAACCTGCACAACAACGAGGCTGGAAGGAGGGTAGGTCCATGCTGTCCGCCTGCACCCCACTGCTTCCTGGATACATTTGACACCAGTGTGCGGTTCTCCCTCAGATGTAACTAAGAAAATACAGGCTGATCTGATTTTCACCCTATCAGTTCTCATCTGGGTAACAGGTCTTAACTCATTTTCTTTGAAAGCTTTCCATTTTTTCCTAAAGGCTTTCTAAGATAAAATCTCAGATTCTTTTGTGTGTTCTTGAACAAATTGAAATAATCTCATAAGAAACCTTTGCAGTTGCTGAAATTCTTTTGCTATTGATGTTCTTTATTGCTATTTTAATGATGCTGGTTTCAGAGATTCCATTTATGATGTAATATTCAGGAAAAAATAGGATAGAAGAGGATAGCCTATCATATAGAACAGGGGTAGGGAACCTGATCCATGGAGAGCCGGTGTGGGTGCGGGTTTTTGGGATGACCTCTCAATCAGC
>JAODKM010000099.1:13429793-13453734 GCA_026780845.1 Petrocephalus sullivani | reverse complement strand
TTGGTTGTCAGCTCCTGTCCTGGGGACCCAGTCTTATTGGCTGATTCAAAAGTCATCCCAAAAGCCTGCACCCACACTGGCTCTCTATGGATCAGGTTCCCTTCCCCTGATATAGAATGTTGTGAGGGAGGGATGCCACTGCTGTTTCACGAAAGGCCGTCAAACAGTCTGACGGCCAGTCATTGTGTTTCACGCCACCTCTGCCTGCCCGCCTTGCAGACCGTGTCGGATTTGGCCCACGTCTCCTGCAAATGCCACGGCGTGTCGGGCTCCTGCAGCCTCAAGACGTGCTGGCTGCAGCTGGCCGACTTCCGGAAGGTGGGCGACGCCCTTAAGGAGAAGTATGACAGCGCTGCGTCCATGAAGCTCAACCCCCGGGGGAAGCTGGTCCAGGTCAACAGCAAGTTCAACACACCCACCAGCCACGACCTGATCTACGTCGACCAGAGCCCGGACTACTGTGTGAGCAACGAGAGCACGGGCTCGCTGGGGACCACGGGGAGGCTGTGCAACAAGACCTCAGAGGGCATGGATGGCTGCGAGCTGATGTGCTGCGGCCGCGGCTACGACCAGTACAAGGCGCAGGTGGTCGAGAGGTGCCACTGCAAGTTTCACTGGTGCTGCTATGTCAAGTGCAGGAAATGCACGAAAACCGTGGACCAGTTTGTCTGCAAATAAGTTCTAAGAGAAGGAAAGAAGAAAACTATATAAATTATATTTATAGAGTTAAACAATTATACTGTTGCAGAAGACTGACTTTTCTAGTAGTAGATACGAAAATCTAATGTCTGCCGAAACTGTCGTCAAATATTTATTTACAGAGATTTTTTCCAAATGAATTTTTAACACAGCATTACTGCATAAAAACAATTACGTAGTTTTTTTTTTTGTTTGTTTTCCATGCATATATAGATCAAAAGACGGCGAAAAAATTATTGGAAACAAAATGGAGCACCGTCCTTTCTAGGTGTCCGTGTTCTGCAAAGTGAGGAGTTCTAGGTTGGCTTACTTACAGTGTATCTCCAGGTTAAACGTGTGACAATCTGTTGGTGGGGAATGGTGCTCGCCTGCATGACTCAGACGCCCCTGAAATTTGCGGTGAGTCGTTCTGTATCCCCCCCCCACCACCCCCCAACCATGGCCTAGTGACAATGTCTCTGCTGAACTGAATTTTAAGGACGCCCGAGCTTGTCGTATGATTTGTTTCATGGGGAAGCTGTTTGCGGAGACTCCGCTGAAGTCCGCGGTGAGACGTGTCACAGAGGAGGGCACTTTGAGGTTAGATGGCGTGATGCAAAGAGTGTGCCCGTTTCACGGCCTGCCGTCTTTCCAGGATAGGCTTTAAGCCTGCCTTGCCTCCTCCCAGGCGCTGTGTTTGCACTTTTAAAGTAATAACTAGTTAGTTCCAAGCTTTTTAGAAGTACATTTTCCATATTAATACAGGTATCCAATAAACTATAAGATCTTACGTTAAAAGGTTTGAACATATACAGGCAACATCTTGGTTTTATCGCTTAAATACCTTTTGTTCTGTATATACCATGTGTATACAACCAGTGACTAAATTGTATGTATTTATTTTCAGCTTTAAAGCATTTTGGGGCCCCTGTATTTTCCCCTTCAGTAATTTCAGGGAAGGTATGTGCAGGTGAGAGCGCACACGTGCCACATCAAACGCACGTTCTTCACGGGTTCACATCGCCACGTTCGACGGCCAGTGTAGCGGGCGTGGGGGAATCTGCTGCTCGGCACAGAGCTTCCACCCTGCTTGTCGGCATGTAAAGGGAATGCACCTTAATCCTATTGTGCTACATCCACACCCATTCACTTTGAGCACCTCTCAAACCATATCTCCTGTGCGTTGCGGGTCATGGAAACAGTTATGCATGATACCTTCCAGCTAAACTCATACTCCAAGTTACTCGTATTCCCAGTATTACGGTAACGCACATACTGTATTTTATCAGCCCATCTATGTATTTATTTTAGCTTCTTGGGTAATTGAAGCTTACCAAAATGTTTGTTATAGATGTTTTTTTTCATTGGAATATTGTGCCTCTTCATTCAATAAATTTTAAACGAACAAAACCCTGCATATTGGAGGTTAAATTGCTCTATAAGCTTTTTTTTTTTTTTTTGCATTTTTATTTAAATATCTGACTACCCCCTCATAGTCTTAAAAAATGTTTTATGTTCAGTAATTTGCCGGTATTTATATAGGAATGGGCTGTCTTTGTTGTTTGTACAGAAATGTTTAAAAGCAAGATTTTGTGACTATTTTTGTATTCTTGCATTCTAAACTATGAAGTGTCTCCTCACTGCAGATTCTGATATGTTGATTTTTACAGTTTATGAACCAATCCACACTAACTAAATAAATGTACTGGAAGTCTTTATTTGGTCCATGTTTTAGAAGCTTTGGAATTGTTAGGATGATTAGTATATTCACATTTGTTAGGCTCTTTATAAGCAGTTGCACCTCTGTCTGATTGGAAACCTTTGATTTCCTGTGATTCCTGTATTCAGCTTTTTATGTAGGGCCCCAAGATACTTTACATGGGTGTGTTGTGATGCATTACATTACAACACTTTTAGAAAAAGAATAATGCAAAACTTGGAAAATAACTTAAAAAGGGTAAATTTAAGGAGATGTATGATTTTTGCAGATACCAATCTGCAAATGTTCATTTGAGCAGTCTGAGTGATGTTTTGCCTGTGAGTGTGACTGTAACCTTTTAACTACTAGTTGAATGTGCAGCCTTCACTTGAGTTCACGTCCCTTGTTAGCTGTTACTCTTACATATTAATCCAAGACATTTAATTTGTTTCTGTTTAGTTATGCTAAGACTGCCTGTGTTTTTCCAGGATCAAAGTGATTAGTAATATGTTGCATTTGTACTCAATTTCAGAGCAACATAAAAATAACCCAGCTCAAAATTCACTAGAATTTAGTACAGATATTTTAAAGACAAACCTAAGTAACAACATTGCTTGCATATTGAATAGATTGTGTAGTGTTAGTTTCTCGCTGTTAAAAAGTATTCCTGTTTAGTATGAGTGAGACCGTACAGCACTCGCACCACAGATCTGCTCTCGTTGCCTTCATTATCCAATTACCATTTCATCAGGGGAGATGTTGGCCACGGACTTCATTCATCATAGTGTTGAAGCGAGCGCCATCGGCACGATCCGCCTTCTCTGGGTCCAGTAATGGAACGGGACCAAATCCGTCACTGAGCTAAGCTCACTTCAGTGCAGCTGTAATTCATGCATCATGTCAGCCCGGAGACGTGGTTCCTCGCAGTTTCGTGTTGGAGTTTCCGGACATCATCCTTTATTTATCACGTACAGCCATGTGCGTATTTAAAAACCAAACTGCTTGGCAGCAAGTTCCCTCTGCTCAGACTTCTGGCCAGCGCAAGCTGGCACTCGGCAAAAATGGGCAGATAAGTCGACAATTACAGAATTTAATTAACCATGCTTAGTATAAGAGGCATTTTTACCACCCACAAATAAAGGTCAGAAATGGTGCTTATTTTGAGCAACATTTTGAGGTGCTTAATGGCGCAGTAAACAACTTTGATATCAAGTGATAGCTTTTTATGACAAGTCCGTCTACAACTTGTTTAAGCTTCAGCAGATCACCCATCAACGTTGGTAAAAGCCTTTTTTAATGTAAGAAACTGCACGTAACAGCTGACACCCCATCCAGAATGTTTCTTCGCTTTGTGCCCCATGGTGGTTGGGTTTCCGTGGAAAGGGTCATTGGAAGAATGCTCGGATGGATGACTTATAAGAGAATGGCATAGCTGCTTATCCGCAGTGGGGTTACTCATGGGGGGGACCATTGCGGGAGACATCCCAGCCAATATTCTAAATATCGGTGTTTGTCCCATCCAATATTTTCCAGGATTTTGTTTTTAAAAACATTAATACATTTGTCCAGGGAATTCGGTTCACATCCAACCTACTGACCGAAGATGAAAAATCTTTCAGCGCATGATTTCAGTTGCATACTCATAAAAGAATGTATACGGTCAATACTGAAAAGGACGGGTGGCCTACACGTAAGTATTATATGCAAGGTCATAAAGAATAATGTGAGAGGATGGATTTGACTCAGTCACTTAACAGATCTGTCCCTGCCCCCCAGGATTGAGAACAAACACCCTGTATGTGCCCTGGAGCCTGCCCCAGGGAATCGGGACAGCCTGGATAGAATGCAGGTTCATTGCAGGGCACATACTCACACAGTCATATAATTTTGAGACGCCTATCCACCTAAGCCACAAGTTTTTGGACTGTGGTAGGAAACCAAAATCAGCTTCTGCTCTGTAGAGTTCAGATGTTCCCTCCATGGTTGTGTGGGTTTCCACTCTGTATTCCAGTTTTCTTCCAAAATCCAGTGATGTGGTTCAGGTGAGTATGAAATCAAGCAGCACATATGTGCAGCAGAAGCCAGAGATCAAACACCAAGATCACATGGGTACAGGGATCCAAGTCTATAATAATAAAGCAGGGTTTTTCTTTTATTTTTTATTTTTGCTATTTTACATTTCTCAGTGTGAGATTAATAATCCATTTAGCGCACTTAACTGAATCACAGTGACTGCCGTCCTGGTTTTCCAGAGAAATACCGGGCACATGGAAGGGAAGACACACAAACACATCCAGATATATAAGTTAAGAGCAAATTGCAGTTTACCTTAACTGGTGTCCTCAAGGAACAGACTGGAGAACCCAGAAATCCATACAAATAGTTTATATACAAATTAATTTACAACAATCTCTGTAAAATCCTCTGAAAGTACTCATTCAAAAAAGTAATTCAGTTATCAGCATGTAAAAGAAACAACGAAAAAAAAAAAATGAGTTTCAAATTCAAAGAGGCTGTGATGTGCACAGGACGGACATCACGGTGACTGACAGTCACTTGTGCTTATGTGGAACATGATGGTGCCCATATGAAGTGACTTCACCCAAAGAGTCTCAACAACTGCGGAAGACTTTAAGCTTCAGCAACAGTCCATCATCCTGGATAATCGTGTGAAAAAAGAGGGGGAACCCATTTCTACAACACCTGCCTTTCTGATTTCATACCACTATACCCTCATGTCCATGTGGACATGGAAATCATTACATTCCCACTGACTAAACTCCCTAAAGATAGACTGAATATATGCTTTTCATTTTTTCAAATTTAATTAATACTGTAATTGAACACCTAACTCAAATGTATATTCCACGTTTTTAAGTACAATGCTTCATTAAAATTATACTGTATGTATACAGTATACTGTATAGAGTTTAGTAAAGTTCAGTTTAGTATATTTGAGATCCAAAAGCCCTCAGAGCTTCTGAAGGCTAAAGTTAATTAATTTAAATTGATGGACAGGGTGCACATACCCTATGACAATTTAGAGGTGCAAGTTAGCTTAACTGCATGTCTTTGGACCCATGCAACACAGGCAGCAAGGATGTAGAACCCACCCCAACCTGGAGGTGTGAGGCGAGACTCTCAGCCATGGACAGAGAGAAATAGCACCAATACTAATTATAATGCTATACACTATAATTTCATGATGTGCATAAAGTGGAAATTTAACAGTGCTTTGGCTGAGGAACTTGGCAGATAAATCCACCAGGACAGATACGCCACATTATTTTAGGTGCCAAAAGGTCATGCCTTGGCAAACGGCTAAGGAGAAATAAGAGAACTGATCCACACCAGCTCTCCGGGAGTTTGGGAGATGGCTCTGAAACCTCTGGAGGTACTGAATGCAGATGCTGACTGTTCTTCAGATGTTCTGCAGATGATGTGTCCAACTTCCACAGGATTTTGCTCAGTGTAGGTCACACGTGTACCCTATAATCTGCAAAGATACACACAACCTTGTAGAGAGCAATTGAAATGCTTAAACGTTTTTTGCTAAAGAGATTTTAAAGAAATGCAGATATTCTTGTAGAATGGATTTTTTTTATTTTTTTAAGATTTCATTCCTTAAATTTCACACATGCAAAGACTAACAGATCTGTGTATACATGCATCCCATCAGAAGGAGCATCGAAATTCTCTTTTTTACTTGATAAACCATATAAAGCAGCACACAGAAACTTCAAATAAAAAATACTCACCGTACATCAAGGAAACTGAGCTTTTTTTCCCCTTTAAATCTAATCTGAAAATTGCTGGAGGCATGTCATCTGATGAGTGTAATCCTCTTTTGATGTCAGTTCACAGTTTATCTAAATACACATGAAAGGACTCCCCATGCCCTTGCATGAATGAATTAGTCTTGGCATAAAACTAGAACAAACATTACCAAACCTGTCCGATAAGAGAAGCTGAGAACTTCCCATCTCTGGAATGGAGCACATAAAAAGTGCTAATGAATGTGTTTGCGAGCAAGTTTTCGCCGATTTGATTTCCAGTCCCAAATCAAAAGCAACAAAGCCAAATGTGAGCTGAAAGGCAATAGTGGACGAATGCATCGCCTAACCGGAAAATGATGGGTAATGATGTGCCTCAGTGGAGATACAACACAACATTTAGATTATTATACTACTCTTCATAACAATATCTATAATAAAGTTCAGTTATCATAAGTCCTTGAACTTTAGATCTAAACTAGTGTTTACATATCCTAAAAATACAGTAAAATATGTAAATAAAAGAGTGCAAACTCAGCACCATCTATGTCAGAGTGCCAGTGGCAGTTAGAACTAATTTCACATCTAGCCTTCAGCAAAGGGGAGACCAGCTGAAGTTACTCTTGGCTACTAAGCATTGGTATGGCTGGCCCAGTGACTCCAGTTTCCAGGGCATGTCTATAGCAGCATTAATGGGGGGGGTGGGATGGGGAGGGAGGTGTCTTAAATGTCCCTGCTTAGGTGACATCTAGGTTGACCTTGCGATCAGACCATCAGGGACCCTCAGAGCTTCTGAAGGCTAAAGGTAATCTAATTTAAAGCTGGCAGCTACACTGGCTGCTGTTAGCCTTGTCACCTGGTAGGTAGTGCACTCAGCTTAAATGGAGGGGGCAGCTGGCCAGTCTCCATCAATTTCATGGGAGGCAGTTCAAAATTTAGATTACCACTGAGAGAGCTGGCTAGGGCTTTTCCTCCCCCGTGGCAAAAAAATATTCCAGCTCTCCATCCCTGTCCGGAATATGAGGCAAGCAGGGTCCTTTGTTGGACTCCAGTAAGAGCAGAGGGATGCCAGAAGACTGCACTGCACGGGGCCCCAGCGTCCTACAGGTCCCTGGAGAAACAAAGAAACAATGACCCTCTGTGAGCCTGCACAGTGCACCAAGACAAAACGTCTGGCCAGCTGTCACTGTTCCCCCAGTGGGAAAGAACTGTAACACAGGTTCCTCCACATGGAGAACCCAGAAGTTTTCCACACACAAGGAACCCTATCATCATGCTGTCCCACAAAAACAAAACTCAACAGCAATGCTCCTATAAAACAGTGAGGACCCCATTAAAATCAGAAGCCTTCGTCTGAGTTACCAAATGGGCAATGAATAATTTAATAAAACTATAATCTGCCATAATTTGCCCCCTTTTTGCCCTATTACACCCGGTTATTTTTAAAGGTTTGAAGCTTTGCAAACGAATATTTCCAAAAACGTTTATATAACTGACATATTTTGGGTTTAGTCAAATAATATATACAGTACCAGTCAAGTGTTTGGACACACCTACCCATAGAAAGGGTTATTTGCACTTTTCTTTACATTTTAGAGAAATTCTAAAGACATCAAAACTATAAAATAACATACATGGAATTATGCACTGATCAAAAAATATTAAAACAACTAATTTGTTGGGGGTGGGGTAGCTCTGTGGGTTGGGACTCAGAAGTTAAGGATGCCACCATGGGGCCCTTGACCAAGACCCTTAACCCCAATTACTCCATGGGCTGACTGACCCTGCTACTGTCTCCCCTATGCCAGTTTCATGAGGCGGCTTCTTGGGATGATTTTACAGCTGTCCTGAAGGAAGTCCCACACATACAGTATGCTGAGCACACATTGGCTGCTTTTCCTTCACTCTCCGGTCAGACTCCTCCACAACCATTTCTACTGTGTTATGGTCAGGTGATCTGGTCATGTGATTTGACAACACCACTCTCCTTTGTATGCGATTTGGCGTGTCCAAACTTTTGTCCAGATTTTATAGAAGACTTAAGGAGCAAGAAAAAAAGACAAAACAAAAAGTTTTGGCTTCAGAAATGTTTTCCAAATGTATGTACAGTGCACTGCATAAAAACCACCATATGGATGTTAGTTGTTAGCTGAGAAGTGATTGTTTGCAATTCCTAAGTGCGTTTTGAGTAAATAAATTTCCAGGCAGTTCAGTAGGTCTTCCACCACCAGTGTTTGAACTTGAAATCAGAGCAAATTCAAAATCCGTAACACATTCCCCCCACGGCCCAGTCCAACATTCTGCCTTAAACACTTCTCTAGGGGTTTGTTTGATTGCTTTTAATAAAGGTTGCACTGAAACCCCAGACATAGAAAGTTTGATGAAGGAATGCGGTGGATGTAATAGAATCGCCGTAGCACCCACTGAGGAGTGTCAGTGATCAGCACTCTCCCAGACTCTGCAGTATGACACATTTCTATGTGAAAGCCAAGGTAATGACAACAGTAACAAAAAAAGCCCTTCACTTGTCTTGCCAACCACATCCATCCATCTATGCATCCATATTCAATAATGGATGATGTAAGTAAGGAAGTGCAGTCACATTAGACACAGATCTGCAACGACAGCCACACAGCAATATGCCAAGGGAGATGACCAGGTCACCTGACCTCGTGTCTTTTGACAGCGAGAGGAAGCTAGGGTACCCATTGGCTTGCATTAAAGCTGGGAGTATATTCAGAGCTCAGTACATGATTATGAAAAACCGACACAAGCAGGGGATGGATCTGATTTGCACCCATGACTTTAGAGGTGTGAGGTGACAACGCTATTATGAATCTCATACGAAATTCCAAAAGGGATTTCAGATGGTCAGAAAATGCAAAACAATTGTTTCTTTGTGCTTTGAAAAGAATTCAGATAAAATCAAATATCATTAAAACCGCATTTGGTCTTCTCATACACTTAAATGGGCGCCACTAAAGGGCAATAAAATATATTTTTATAATGCTTAATGGTGCTCACCATTTCAGTATTTATTTGACAATAAAACTAGTTAGTTTGGTTAAACCAAATATAAAGTTTATAAGTCTGATTTGTAACGGCATGTCAAGCTAAACACGTCCACTTCAAGCAATGTGTTTGTTTTTCATTTTTTAACATTTTTAACAACTTTAAGTGCCCCTGAAATAGAAGCCGAAATTAAATCTGTTTTTCACAATATTGAACATTATATTTCCTTATCAAAGCCTTTTTAAAATGTTATGTTTGAGACCCGTTCATATAACAATGAGATTGGTTTACATGCGCTGCAAAATAAATAAATAAATAAATAAATAAAAGTAAGAATTCACTTGTGGTTTCCTTTAAATTCCCGTTTCCCTCGGTATTTTGTGAGGGCTCCCTGCTGGGGTACACCCTCTGCATTCAGCAGCGCTGTCGGGGGAACACCCTAGCATTTGTTCTGCTTATATGTGATTTTGAAGCTAGATATGCACGCAGTTAAATAATAACCAGAAACAGGCCTGGCGCGTCTCTCGGCGCACAGATAGCGGCGGCTGCCAGAGCGCGCTGCGGTTTGCGCCTGTTTTCCGTTGCCCGATGGCACATTGTGCAGAAAGCCCGGGGACAGTTATTGATGCCACAGTCTCTCAAGGCACTTACTGTAAAACCGCAGGGCTACAATCAGGACCGAAGACAAACACGTAATCCGCGCTTCAGAAAACAGCAAGGAGCGTGTATTGTATGACTTAGTTTGTTGTTTTTAAACAAAATGCGGTCTCGTGATAGACATAATGGAAATTATATCTAATTATGAAAAATAATTATTACTACTGCATGCATCTAGGCCCATTATTTTGGAAACACTTTTTAAAAGCTGCTACAGGAAGATAAAATGCCTAACTTCTTTACAAGGTGACACAAATATTCCGGCGGTAAAACAGCAGCTGCCCCCCAGGGGGCTGGAAGGTGAAGGATCACAGATTTCTTTAACTCCCTTTACCAGCGCAGCGCGGGCAGCCGTGCATGTTCTCCGATTGATTCTAAAAAGGAATCGCACACAGAGTTTATAAAAGAATAAACATTAAAAACAAAAACAGACAGGGCAAATGTGGAAAAGTTGTCATAGGAGTGGATTTACCCTGCGACTGTTCTTTTAGGGAGGTAATAGTTAAGGAATGACTCTTCTGTAAATATGGAACCGCACTGGTCATTTCTTCCTACTGGATGTGGGGGTCGTTTTTGCCATCCAAAAAAAGTGACACTTTTACAGTTTTTGATTTGTCATAAAAAATGAAGTAATTCGGTGTTATACCACTTTAAATGAAGCATATACTTTAATAGCAATGGACTTCTCAGCTGAATTGCAGCAATTCATAATACATCATTAACTAGCAATCTGTTTTGTTTTGTTAATAAAAAACCTGCACTACAGCATCCAAATGTCAGCAGTCAGGAGCCCAGCATTCCTTCGGAAAAATGCAGACGAGCACTTCTTCTAAACAAAACCGCTAGCCAGAGCCAGACGGTTAAAGGACATTCGGGCATTATTACAGTAAAAGAGCCACTTCGGGTTTTTAGTTGGATCTACTCAAGCGGGAATTTGATCCATATAAGAAGATGTCTGTGACATGTTTACCAGTCCCGTATCAATGAGACACAGGACCAACAAACGCTTATTAAAAAGAGAGGAATCTAACGTATAACATAACCCGAGGCTAAAAGGAGCAGGTCAGCGGGGAATGACAAGAAGTCTAATTGCAGAATAATGCTGAGTGACAGGCCGTGTAGGTATGTTTCCCAGAAAAGCTCATTTAAATAAGTAGCTAAATTCATACACAATGCTGTGATTCTCTAGCAGTGGCTAGTAAAATATTGCAAAAGTATTTTGACCCCGGTTAATAATCCCCATGAAATGTATTAAATTTGCGACCCCCGCCTCCCATCCACCCAAATATTTTCAGGGACAGTTCCCTTTGTTCAAATTTCTGTACCAGACCAGCTTGTAATAATAATAATAATAATAATTATTATTATTATCATTATTGTTATTGTTATTATTATCTGTTAAATTCTTGTGGCAGATACTCAAACAATAAAATTATATCAAAGTAAATCAAAATAATAAATGCCATAAATACCAATTTCAACCTAAAAGTAAAGAGGGCTACATTATTTTGGGAAAAACACACAAACCACACTGGGAATATAAAAGGGAAGCCTGTCTGGCACATGCAGAATGTCTATGTAAGTTCTGTTTAATGTGATCATAATTTCCCATAATACCTAGCCTTAAAAAGCACCTTATAATACGATATAAACAGTGACTGGGTTCCATTCACACTTCAGGATGGTCCATTATGTAGCTGATTTAAAGGTGGATTCCCCACAAATGCACGTCTCCTGCCTTTTGAACATAACCTGGCATTTCTCAGCTGAACATGCCAGTCCATACTTTTACAACAAGCCATAATTCACCAGCTTTTCTGCCTGGCTGGTATTTCCAATATAATTACTCATATAGTTTTCACCGCTATAAAGAAAATCTCTCTACCCTACGATGCCAAAGATCGTGAACCTGAGTATATGGTAAAACACAGAAAAAAAACAAGTATTTATTGCACTGTTAATTAAATAGAGTATCATAATTTCCAAATCAAACAGTTATGGCCAGTTAATCATAAAAATAATCCACAATATCTTATGACTGAATTGACTTGTTAAACGAAAAGCACATGGCACGGAAACATGTTTAATCACAGAGACACACTTGCACGAGTTTAAATATTTTTCAGCATTATGTGAAACTCCCGTCTCAGTTCTTATTATGGATACCAAAGTTGCTAGATTAGATTGAATAGTCATGACCTTTGAGTGTGGTGTATTATCCCAGAGCTGATAGACCACCCTTGCATACCATTTGGCGAGCCCGTTAACTTCAAAGTTACTGGCTGGATACTGGCCCGAGCCCATGACAGGCTGGCTGCCAGCCCCTGACTTGACAGCCTGGCTTGGGGCCTGCGGCCCTGGCTGACAGGACCGTGCTATGAGGGCCCGATGAATGCTTTCTGGCAGCCGGTGGTGCACTCAGACTTGCCGTATGAATATTGTCCTGTCAGAAATGAACAGGGACCTCGCCGGGTCTTCCGCTGAATGGCAATGTAACCCTGTACAAGTGACCCACATATTCACGCTTGGGGCTTGGCCGAGTTTTACCGCGTTCCATTCCTGCAACTTTGACCTCACTATTATAAACACACTTTCAGAGGTGACGGATTTTCATATGCTTGCTAACATTGCCTCTATACGTCATATCAGTCTTCTCTATACTTCTTTGCTTATTAAAGAAGAAACTGTGCATTATTGCCTTAGAATCAATATGATTGTTTGCTGCAAAGAATAGTGCACTTAGTGCATGCATCTTGCAACCATCCTACCCAGTACAGAGGCACATAAGCCTGAAGGCAATCTGGGATGGAATCAGGAACAAGTCGGGTCTGCATGCTGGATGGGGTGCCAGTACATCACAGGGCACACACACAATCTCAGACATCTGTCTGCAGCACTGCATGGGCATGGACTGCAGCACACAGCAACCCAAACAGGGAGAACAATCCATCTGCACACGCACAGAGCAGAGGCGGCATTTGTAGTCCCAGCACTGCAGATGTGAGGCTACAGTGAGCCACCCTGTCTGACTACTTTATTATATTTTAGTATCTTTTGTGCACTGGACATATTCATTTTTCCCCCCAAACATCAATATGAAATTACAGATTCAACCAAAAAAAATCTTTCTGCCTTAATTTGAAGTTGTTGAGAAACAGCATGAATTAACCAGGACAGTCGTCCTTCGGTGTCTGTGGGCCATTGGCTCCACGCCCTCCCGCAGATACCCAAAACCGCAGATGCTGAAGTCCCTTCTATAAAGTATACGGGAAATCCTCCCGTATACTTTGTATCATCTCTAGATTACTTTTAATACCTAATACAATGTAAATGCTATGTAAATAGTTGCTATAATTCAATTCAAATGACAAGAAAAATGTTCAGTAGAGAAATACACAGAATAAAACACAGAATGTTTCAAATAATACATATAGAAAACAAAGAAAATTAAAATGCATCTTAACTCCAATCAATCATGTCGATTCAGCGTAGTGATCAGCATGTGTCCAATTCACATTTTGGTTTTGGAACGTTCTACAATTTATTATTATTTTTTTTTTTTTTCAACTTCAACTTCAACTTAATTTTCGATCCAGGGTCGGTCAACTGTATTAAAATGACCATGTTTTAACCCCTATTTGTTGTGACATTTCTGTACTTTCCAGGGAGTAACTATGCATTTTATATTTTATGTATTTTATCTGTATTTTTGTCTTTAAATGTATCCATCATCACAGGAGAAGCAGGAAATTAGCAGCACTACACACACCTGTGCTGATATGAAATGAATAAGCAGATTTCTAATAATCACTCGTCTCTTCTCTTTCGATAAATTGGACCTGTACACTACTGTAGCTCAAGGGATCACTACTCTCTGTCTTTATTAGAGTCACCATGGAAAAACACAGTTTCCTGTTTACACCCACTGTGACTGAAAACAAAGACATGCAACTCAGCTACAAAGAGATATAGCTGCAGGCCCACCCCATAAAAATTAAACCTCTGCCAGGCCTTCAGTAATGTAGATAATTGTAAACATGGGGCCAGCAAGCGCAGCGGACGGTGGCTCAGAGCTATCCAAACATGCCTGATGAGCATGGGCTGCACGGATTGAGATCCATGTCACGTCCAAGCTGCCAAGCAGTGCCATCGCATGTGAATGGCTGAGAAGTGTGCGACACAGAAAATGGGTCTCGAGGCCACATTATGGAGTTTTCATATGGGGAAGGGAGAGAATTTGCTTTGCAACAAGTAACAGTAATCAGGGAGCTATGATACCAGCTGAAATTTGGACTCCCGGTGTGGTTGGCTGGTCCCTCCCGTCACTCTGACCTCTCTGCCTTATTATGCAGATGTGGCCCCCCGAAGAGGAGCCACTGGGAAGACCCCAGCTGTCTCCAAAGGACTCTGCGAGGAAACAACGGCATCTGTTTTGTTACAGTGGATAATGCAAGATCATAAATAAGAAAATAAAAATCAAGTGGCTGTCATTTGCTCATCCATCCATTTCCTGATTGGATATCTGGATTAGTGTCACTGGGGCACAGGGCACAAAACTGGGGCTCGCCCTGGATGGGAAGAGCTGGGTAGACACACATACACACACACACAGTCATGCTCGAGAGACCCTGAGTAGTCCATATTCCCCAATTCCAGTCCTGAAGGGCTAGTCTGTAACACAGTTTGCAGATTTCCCTGCTCAAACACACCTTATTCATCTCCCCGGAACCAGAATTGGGGAACCCTGCCCTGTATGCATGTCTAAAGACTGCGGACATCATCTGGAGTACCTGGAAGAAATCCAAATGATACATGGATAAGATTCAACATGACAGAGTGTAGATGTGATTGCAATGATAACTCTAGAAGTATCAGGGGACAGTGATACCCAATGAGCCACTGTGCCGACCATTTAGATTAATTTCTCTAAAAAGAAATTCTGTTGCACAAAACAATAGAAGAGGGAAATAAATATTGCTTTATTATAAGTATGTGTGATGATTCATATGAGTATTAATACCATTCTTACTCATATCAGCGCTCAAGCTTCCTGCTACACTCAGATCTGAAAGGAAGTTAAACCGCCAGTCATCTGCTCATAATCCATAATTAAGTTGGGTCCATTAGTTATTGCCTCATATTTTGGGGGTTGGGGCTGGTGGGCAGGGTAAGGGGAGGTTGAACAGAAAACATGAGCCGCTAATTGCTTTGCATTTGTCACTTTCGATTTGCATGGAGATCAGATTTAGATTCAAACCAGTGCCCATTCAGGAGTTTAATACTTAAATGTGCTAGACAGGATACACCAGCTCCCTAATCAAAAATTCTTGTAATATTAACCAGTGCACACAGACATCATCTATGACATCCTTCTTGTGACAAAATACATTTATCATTTTTTTTTATTTTTATTGTAACATAATACAGTCAGCATTTTTTTAATTATCTTTAGCGATACTTGTTACTGTTACTACTGCTAAGTCCGATGCCGATCTATTGTTTCCGACCGGGCTTAAAACCAGCTTGGTGTTAATATGAATAGCTAGCTGTCTACCCAGACAGAGAGCCACAGGTGAAGGGAAAGGACAGTGAGTCAGACCCAAGCTCATATCTGTGCCTTTTGATCCACAGAACATTTTTCTAACTCTGGACCTCCAGTGCATAGTAGGGCTTGACTTTCAGGGGCACAGGTGGCTTCCATCTTCCACAGTATAACCATGCTGCCCTAAATCAAGACACATCCGTGGTGTGCTGCTTACAATTTACCGAACAGAAACGTGGCTACCAGCGGAAGGGGACCCTGAGCAAAAAGTCGGGTTGGGACTTGGCTCCACCACGCAGCAGTTCGGCATTCACCATCGATAAGGGAAGTTGAAGGGTTCGAGGAGGTGGTGGGGGGGCGCGTTCTGCACTGCAGCTATTGTGCCAAATGCTTTCGTCTTGGCAAACAAGTGATGCCTTGCAGCTGCAGCTTGGTGTGCAATGGGCCAGTGTAACAGATGGTAAACCCCAATGCAAGTAAGGCCTTACCGTATGATAAATCATCATAAATTGACACATGACCCGCGGAGCTCATAGAGCATTAAAAAGGGAGCTGGCTTGGTAGATCCTGTAGTACAGCTTGCCTTGTCTCCTTCCCATTCGCTCCCCGTCCTCGTGAATGATTGGAAGCCAAAGCCCGCGCTGATCACGCTAATCCCGGCTGCTGTAGAAACGTCTTAAACAATAAGAGCAGAAGCTGTCCAAGGCGAGCTAGGGTACGTTTCTGTGACAGCCAGAAAGGGCTGCCTCAGTTCCCACGCATCCATCATGCCCGGCCACCTTTCCCTGAGACGCACCAACCCGTCATCCTCGCCGCGAGACAAAACTCTCGCTAAAAAGCTGACGCTTTTGCAAGCGCAGGCAAAGTGAACCTGCAGATCAGAGCAGTGCTCAGACTTTAGCAATCTGATTAAATATGCACCTGTGGAATGATATTTTGGAGTGCGCTGGGGGAGAATATCTCAGGGATCTCAAATCATATATCCCTTGTGATAAGAATTATCTCTACATATTTTAGCCCATATCAAGTTTACAACAAAATGCTGTCATAGATGTTATGGCAATTTTTTACACACAAGTCCACACCAAAAAGTAATCAAATTAACAATCATTTAAGAACATTTTACATTTAAAAAGCAGCTTATTCCCAATAATTAAGACCTAGAGTAAGTAAAAATATCCTTAACGTAATGTCAAATCATTTAATATTTACCCTAAAAAGTACCATATGCTGCTCTATTTTTTCAGGTTCCTTTTATATAAAGTGCCTTTGATTTATGGCTCCAGTACGCAGTTTTCCTGCAAAGCATAAATCACCGCTGTGGTTTCCAAGTCTGAGCAAAGGAATGAACGTATATCCTCCAAATCTCTCGAAAATTTTGCCTCAAAACTTTTACAAGCGTAAGTATAAAACGCAATATAAAAATCAGCCTCAATGCAATTTAATTGATTTCCTATTTGTCTTCCTTTAATTCAGGGCCTGTGTATTGAATGCAAACCTAAAACTGCCTGAAAACATAAAAATGAAAATGATGCAAAGAATCTTTTAGACCCTAAAATGCTTTTTTGCAACAATATCTGATGCCACACATCCACATGTATGTGGACCTGTTGCGCGCGTGAATTAGCAACATGCATATAGAGAAACGTTAACAGAGAAAATAATATTTTTCTGCTGATCAAAGATTATTATTTACAGTCTGTGACATTTTTGGATATAAAAAGTAACATTGACCTTCACCCCCTGGGTGTATCGTGGGCAGTTCTTGCAACCCTAAGGGTTGGGAAGCCTTCTTGGACCATGACAAACTCATCTCCCTCAGTCTGGAAATGTCACAGTTTTGCACCAGGCACAGAGCATGACCAAACTTTTGACATGGAGCATGTGTAGGGCTCAAAACACCACATAATTCAGAAAAGATGTACTGTTCCTCATTTCTCAAAACTGCCTTCTCTCTCTCTCTCTCTCTCTCTCTTTCTCTCTCTCTCGCTCTCTCTCTCTCTCTCTCTCTCCCTCCCTAAGCTTCTTTTCTTTAACCAGCAACCAACATGTGGGAGAGGCACAAACAGTGCATGGTTTGTGCTGACACGGGGGGAAAAGCAAATAAAAACACTTGCTTTGAAAACGGCCGACCCAGAGCTTTCCAGACACCTCGATTTACAGTAGGTGTACGAAAGGTGTTTAAGTCTAAATAAAAACAGAGCAAGGAAATGTGGCCTTACTTTTCACCAGCACCCCAGCAACTTACTCTACTCTATGTGCAAAAGGAATTCAATAGGAGACCTAGGTAGTGCAAAATCAGGGCTAATTACTTCAGCAATCCGCCAGCTTGGCCTGAGCTTGTCATTGAGGCCCGCCAAAGGAATCACTGCCAGGGAGCACGAGATGTGAGACAAAGGACCTGTTTAATGTTCCCTTTGCCATCTCGGCCTGGCCTTGTTAGCGACGTGGCACGGGTAAAGTAAACAGTTTAACATATTGTGAAACTATGCAGGCCGTCGCTAGAGCATGTCTTTGGAAAGCGTGAAGATGAATTTGCTAGGGAGGGAGCTGGAGCCGCCGCACCAGCAAACCATGGGCACCGGGGTTGGCACCGAGCCAAGCCAGCGGCCAGAGAGGCCACTGATGAGCGGATGGGGGGAGCCAGGCCCTCCCTGTCTGATGGCAGGCAAGGCACACGGGTCACATGACACGCTAGGCCAGCAAGGCACACAGGTTACATGACACGCTAGGCCAGCAAGGCACGTGGGTCACATGACACGCTAGGCCAGCAAGGCACACGGGTCACATGACACGCTAGGCCAGCAAGGCACGTGGGTCACATGACATGCTAGGCCAATTACTAAGGAATAATTAAACTATTTGACATATTAAGCAGTTATTAAATGACCTTTATATTAGCTTGGTGGGTTTGGCTATGCGCCAGTGGATTCCAGAAAGTCATACATCATAAGTGGAAACCTGTAAGGCAGCAGAAGGCCTTGGAATAGCGACGAAGGCCCTGGAGAAGACCCTCTCTTTAATTATCCCAAGAATGGTTCAAGCTCAGCTTCCACTTGAGTGCGTGGGAGGGGCGTGGGTGGGCTGCTGACAGATTTCTTGCTCATCCATTCAGGACTGTGGGCTTCGCCTCTCACACGGTCAGAGGTGTCCGTCACACCAGAACATGCCATATGCCTGGGGACCTCTCTGTCATGTCGTCAAGGAGACCCAAGAAACAGCATGTAAATTAGGATTAAATGAGCAGACAACAGCATATGCTTGAGTTATTTAAACTTAAAATATGGATGTATGTGCATATGTTAACCTCAACAGCATGGTATGTTTTCAGCCTTAAATCTTTCAGAAAGTATTATCTTTAACCAAGTAAGGATACAAGACTATAACATGGCTGACGGACAGATAAGAAAGAGACATTCTAGCATAAGTAATAAATGTTTTAGCCTCTTGCCGGGCGTCTTGCCCTCTTAGCTGTTTGTCAGGACCCCATTCTCTGGTCACTGGAACATTGAACATTGCACAACAGGACGATATTGACCAGGACCCGAACAGAAGGATCGGTTTGGGACATACAGCCGCTGTAGGCGGCGATGCTGTGAAATGTTTATAGGGCAGAATCCAGAATTAATTTACACCCCCCCTGGGTCTCACTTCTTTCCTATCAGATTGTCTTACATGCACTTCGCTCACAAATCATTAAGTGTAAATTATGCAGGGCCTGACAGTTGGATTCAGTCCTACTGTGTATTGCAGAGAGACAAAACTGAGGAAGGGTCTCTGAAAGAAGCCAGATATTCACAGAAACAGTTGTAATCCCCGCTCAAACATCTGAGAGCAATCATGGCAAGCGCATCAAATTTGCGAAGCGAAGTCTGTTTAAAACGCAAGCGGCAGAGCCCCTATCCCAGAATGCTCTGTCCAACTTAAATCAAAATGCTGGGCGAGGAGAGAGAAAGCCCTGACGTCGAATTGTGAAAATAAATGAGCCACTCTGGATCGCCTGAGCATTTCAAGTGACCTTGTAGCTTATCTGCACTCCAAGCGACTTGTGGCTGGTGCAAGGCAGCGTGAAGCGAGGGAGGCCAGGAAATCGGCAGGATTCTGGGAAGGGGATGCCGCGGCCACACCGCGCACGCGCTACACGTTACACTGAACAGGCTGCTAATGGTTTACACAACGGTGTCTTTGGGATGTGGTCTGGGCACTGTGCTGGAACGTTCCGTGGTTGTGTGTGTATTCAAAGAAGCCTCATTTAGCAAGTTCTATGTCTTGTTACAGATGAAAAGTAGGACAAAGCAACATTATATTATTCTGAGATTGATGTGCTCTGACACATACTCGATGTAAATTGTTTACAACAGTATATAAAAGATTAAATAAAAATGCATAATAACCTGGATATTTTTATCTCAGTCGATTATCTTCACTTGCACATGTTGATTTGGTGCAGGAGTGACGTCTTCATTTGTGATGCACCTTAGGAACAAGAAGTCCCCGCATGAGTAATTCACAGCTGACATGGGTCTGATTTAATGGAAAGTGTAAGTGTCATCTGTTGCATGGATTATCATATCATATGCCCTTCCATCCAGAGGCCATGAGAAAAACAGCCCACGGTGGCGGGTAAATTATTGTAAACCTTTAAAACCGTTAATGCATCACAGCCAAATGCTGAAAACTCCACTGTGCCTCACATGTTGGCATTCTAAGAGTGCCTTACATATGCAGCTCCGCTATAAAGTGTTACAGCACCACGTGGGCAATTGTACAGGAAGTGAGGTCACAAAGGTGTACAGTTTCTGAGCTATCCTTCGTTTCTTTGAAAAAGACTGCAGACACCCACAGTGATAAAGCACATTGCCACAACCACTACCACAGGGATGTGAACCTGAGTGCAGTAGGTGATACCTCAGCACTACACTAGTCTGAATGGGACTGAACAGTGTGAAGTCTTTTCCAAGAGCTGGAGTGCCAATCCTGCCACCAACGTCCAAGTTTTACCCCTGTAAGTTGAAAGACTGGATACAGGTTAATGTCATACCCCAGACGAAGCAAATGCAGGTTTAGGGCCTTGCTCAAGGGCCCAGCCAAGTAGAATCACTCATGGCATTCACACAATTCAAACCAGCTACAGTACCTTCTAATTGTCTGCGCAGATTCCTAGGCTGAGAGACACCACAGAGGGGAGTCTCCAAAGTAGAACTGGAGGCATGCCCTTGACAGATGACAGTTACAGACCTGTCATTACACCAAGAGTCAATTTGGTTCCCCAGTATATATGTAAAAGTAGTTGAGCAGTTCGATCAGAGTTTTAGTATTGACTAATTATGAAGTAAAATGTCTCACTGAGTCTAAAACTCTGACCCACAGCCAATGTGGAATTTTTTTGAAGAAGACTAAGGTATGTGATTAACAGCCAGGTTTTCTGTTTAGACAGAGCACAAAATGCAATATGCGTTCACAGGTGTACAAAGTAATTAGGGGAAATTTACTCGACAAATAAAAAAAAGAGGGGGAATTATCTCTCAAGATTTTTGCCAAATGATTGCCTAAATAATCAGGGTTATGAATAGACGTTCTGTTTAGTAAATAGTATGGAGAGAGTAGGGGAAGGGAAGCCTACCACAGAACACAAAAGAAAAACAATGCCGCTGGGCCCCTGGAAGAGGATGAGACGGGATAGCTGGAGCGGCCTGGGCCCCGCATGCAGAGCAAATCAAAAACGAGCTTCGACTGCCACCTCGTAACAAGGGCCCCATGCTGCTCTGCCACTTCTCATTGCTTACACAACTTCTTCTCAGCAATAAAGACATTTTTTAAAAGGCATGATGTGCTCTTGGAGCTAATTGGCTGAAAATGCCTTTCATACGAGGAACAACATAAACGTCAGAAGGAGAGCCATCGCGGGAGGGTTAATCGTCCGTCTGAGATGACCCACTAGAGCCGTCCTCATGTGACATGGCGGCAGGGGACCCCGGGCTGGTGTCATGCTGATGAGAAGGCGAGATATAAAAAAACTAACAGAAAGCACGGCCGTCCACCGCACGTGACGCCAACAGATATTCTGACAGCAGCTTCCTGGGAAGGTCTGGCTGCCAGTTAGATGTCAAGAGCGGCTGAGTGACTGTTGCTGCCTCGCGATGCATTGCTCGCATCACTGCCCCAAAAGCATGACCATACTAGATAAAAAGCATACAACAGGTACAGAGGTGAAAAAAAAACAAACAGTGAGAGTAAACACTGCACATAAGAGAAGTCTGTGGTCACCTGGTATTGCATTGCTCCATATGTTATGTGTGAAGAGCTTCTCTGTGGAGGAACATCACCAACACAACCTTAGAATGCAAAAGCCCTTAATATAAATACGGCTTTTCAAGGGTATGCGTGAGTTGTTCTGGGAAAGGAAAAAAATAAATCAAAATTGTTTATTTAAGCTTGTTAAGGTTGGATGTAGGCAGCATTTATCCGTGCGCCTTATACGGTCGGTCTGCTTGGGGTTGCATGCTCGCTCTCCCTCGCCTCGCTCCTCTGCACTTTGCATGCGCTGTCTGATCTGCGGGGCCGGTTCAGCATCGCTGAGCACAGCCCGAGGGGGTCGTCCACACTGTCCCGCGTGCTGCCAAATGTTTGTTTTACTATCAGATCTTACATGTTAAATTAAAAAGGGAGCAGAGATATTTTTAATAACAGCTGGTGACTCCCAGAAATCCTAATGTACACATTTCAACTTTAAGCAATAGCCTTGGAGGTCACTATCTCTCTGTACAAGTCAAATAATTCACATAGAGCCGCATGGTGGCAAAGGGCACTCGTGGAAATTAAACAACTGTGACAGTGGCTGCATCCTCACATATCCATCACAAAGGCTTTGTGTTCCAGAGCTCTTATTATTATTACTTTAACAAGAAGTGGTAAATTATGATTCAATCCACGGAAAAACGATCCGTGTTTACTTTAACTCACTTAAAAAGTCAAAGAATGAAAAAAAGTTACAACCATATTTGTGCTTATAAAGAGGGTTGCCTTAATGTAAGTGAATTGGTCTGGGTTGGGGGCTGAAAATCAGTAGCGACACCCCTGCTTATAAGATGGTATTATTTTTGTTATCATTATTATCATTATTATTAACAATAACAACAGCAATAATAATAATACTTTTAGCTGGATCGAAAACATTTTTGTAATATGATATTTTCTTGAAAAATCAAAAAAGCATACAAAAAAATACACAAATGAAGTAGTGTTACACAAATCAAGAACTATTTAATTATTTAATAATAATAGAAATGAATATTTTTTCTATTCTAGTTTAGGGTGTTTTGTGTTTTCCATGGATAATTTTGAGCAATATATTTAAAACCATTACTCACCTTGCATGTTACATCATTACCAATCAATAAAAAAAAAATTACTGGACATCCATCCACAGGTCTTTCAGCCACTGGTCCTGGGCAACGCTGTGGGATGATGATTGAACAGCATATTCATTGCAGCCTGGGAGCGACGGACCAAAACATGAATTTGAATGAATTCTAATGTATAAACTTGCCTGATGGAGGGTTATTAAAGGGAGAGGAGCAGTAAATTTTATGAAGTGCTCTCTCTGAGTGGGGATCGTAGGCCTTCTTAGAGCTGATGCAAAAAAACCAAGCAGTAAAACTGCAATTGTCCAGTGAAAGGCAATTAATCAAGAATAGGATTTTCATATCAGCCATCTCTGCACTTTCTCTAGAGATTTATGCAGTACTGGGTCATTGTGAGCCTGGAGCCTAACCCATGAAGTACAGTTAGGGGACACCCTGGACAAGTTGCCAGTCTATCACAGGGCACAAACTTAAGCATACACATTTAGCTAACAGTCTGTCTTTGGATAGAGAGAGGAAACCAGAGTACTCAAAGTTGATAGGAGTACTAAAAGGGAAACCAGAGTACTCAAAGGAAACTGGAGTATTCAAAGGAAACAGGAGTACTTGAAGGAAAGTGGAATACCCAAACGAATCAGGAGTATTGGAAGGAAACCCACGCAACACAGAGAGAGCATGTAAAACCCACACACAGCGAGGAGGGGTGATTTTCATATCAGTTGCAACAAATCTTTTGCTTCATGCTGACTGAGACAGGCTCCATGTCCCAAGTAACCCTGACCAAGATAAGCAGTTAGAATATGGAAGGCACTGTCTTTCTATCTATTTATGCAGTCAAGAGAAGAAGGTAAAAATCCTGAATAGTGTTGAGCTAAGTTTGGTGTTCGGGCGTTTAATAAAGCTTGTTGAAAGGCTGCAGGGCAGCCAATCAACAAGCTTTTAAGCTGTGTGCCCTTACTACTACTAATGGCATGGCTGTGATTGGCCGGTGCATCACGTGACCCAGCCTCTATAAAAGCTGGATCACATGTAGTACCGCCCATCAGCTCTGAGTAGTGAGTCGGAAGCAGGCAGCTGAAGTGAGGGACAGTGTTAGGAATCTCATCTGGCTATTGGTTCTGTTGGTGACCTATAGTGATTTTTTTGTGGGTACTATACAGCAGCTTTGCACCCCTGTCAAAGAAACATAAGAATTAATCTGGCTGTTATTTCTGTG
>JAODKM010000099.1:13406969-13418144 GCA_026780845.1 Petrocephalus sullivani | reverse complement strand
ACGAGCAGGTACATCAGTATACTAACAATTCAGCTGCTATACCTACAATAGATACAAACTAAAACAATCTCATAAAATCTCATAAAAAAACCTCTTAAGACAGACATATTAAAAACTCAAGTTTCCCTTTAGAGATGATCAAATAGATTGTTATAGATTGCATGTATCCGTGTTCAGACTGATGAGTAAATAAATACTGCATAATAACATTAGTAAAGTGCTTACCACTAACACTTCCAAATAAAGTGTCCTCAAACGAAAACAGAATATTTTTCTTACTTCAGTTGTTTTTAATAACACAAACTACATTTCCTTTAATGCTAACTCAAACCTAGGTACAGTGATTTAATCATATTAGTTAGACTTTGGTGGCATTTATTCAGTGGGGGCTTCAGTGGCCGCGTGACCACAAGCAATGTATTTAGATTTACACTTTAACACAGCGTTGCCATTCGCTGTAAATTCGTTAATGTGCTCGGGACGTCTGCCATCCTCATTCCAATAGCAGGATCTATGTCCCACACTATTTGCTGTACTTTTGCCAGAAGGTCTTTTTAGTAGTTAAAATATTACCTCAGCTATAATTTGTGACGGTACTGTTTTGATTTTCCTATATCATGACCTTCTTCTTCTTCTTGGCAGGCTCCCTCTCCGGTCGCCCCCATGACCTCACGCGGATGCACACATATCCCGCTCTTTATATATCGCTCCCGCAGCTGGAAGCAATGAGGGTTTATTCAGATGATGCACAGAACACCCCACAACTGCTCAAAAAAAAAAACGAAATTGTTAATGGAGACCGCAATAATTTTCTCATTTCTGAAAGTAAGCTTTTTCAAGAGGCCCACGCTGAGGAAGACTCGACAGAAATTCAGCTACTGTGAATAATATTTAGATCGATAGGATCTGAAAAATTAATCTGTGGTTATAGAATATTAAATATGCATTAGGTTTTTGGTTTAATCGCAAAGATACCAGAATCCAACATAGATTGCAGATTTCCCTGCTCAAACACATCTCAATCACCATAATTACCAGGTTTATTAGGTGTGTCTGAGAAGGGAAATCAGCAAACTGTGCTGCAAACTGGTCCTCCAGAACCGGACCTGGGACACGCTGCTTTAGAGTATGTGTGGAACATTAATTTATAGTAGTGTGGCCTGAAAAATCAAGATTCGTTTTTGTGCTAATGGCAGGGCAATAGATAGGGGGTGAGATGGTCTTAGGAATCATATCTACAAATATTATGACATGAAGAAATTAACCCAAAACTGCACGAATTATAGAACGAACGAACCAACCAACCAACCAACCAACTAACTAACATTTAACTGTGTCTCAAGTTTCTCCAGTCCTGCACCCTGCACCTGGAAAGAAAACGTCACATCACTGTGGACAACACACCAAGTACTGCGGGGTTTTTGTATCTGTTTTTCAAAGGAAACAGTAATTGCACCAAAGTGCCCCCACTATCGGAAGGGGATGTGAATACTGAGCCGTCCACTTGGCAAATCCAGTATAGCAACCCTGCTGGGACCTGCGACCAGGGAGACAACGGCGGCAACACGCGTTAAACGCACGTTAGGCCACACGTACAGTCCGAGCCGAAGGCGAACACAGGAATCCCCTGGCGACCGGCGGACGGGTAAGACGAGCTGCAGAAGCCGGGAGCGGCCCAGCGATACAGTATTCCGCACAAACACTGCGGCTTATCTCATCTCGCTAGAATTTGGGGCCGTTTGGGTGAGCCCGCCCAGAACACTTACAAAGAATCTAGCAGCTTGACTTCCCGTGCCCCGTGATAATGCCGAGGGTTTTGTGTAATGGTAAATAGCCGTCTTTTCGGGGAAAGGGAATGTAGCTGCAAGCCTGATAAAAGTGCGCCAGGAGGGCCAAAGCTGAAGTAGGAGGACACACAGGCATGGTGGTGAGACACCCCAGACCTTCTCAACCTGAAGAGATACAATGCTGAGAAGCAACTGGAGAGCTACCCAGACACCTGAGGTCTGGGGGACCTGCTCACCTGAGATAAAGCGCTCTGGTATCAGGTCTCGCTTTAGTATGCTGGACTGCCTAAATGAGAATTTACATCATATCTTCTTCCAGGACTAATCCAGCTGCTTATCCAGTAGAGGGTCACGGAGGTAGCCTGGAGTGTTGCCCGGTAACGACGGGTGGCAAGGCAGGGGGACACCTTGGACAGGCGCCAGTCAAACACAGGGCACTTTTTAACCCAAATCATTGAATGTGAAGCTCATAGATCGTATAAAAAGGCCACATACTTAAGTTAATACTAAGTTAGGACATTCCTGTGCAAATGCCAATTAAGTTAATAAGTAATGGTTTAACTCAAATAGTGCCTATGTGGTAACAATGTGAAGAAAAGTCATTTCATAGATACAGAATTCACCTAAGACGTTATCCTTTCTCTCTTTAAATTATTAGACGCACAACACACCAAAATAATATTTTGCAAATTATGTCTTTCCCTTTATAAAATTCTGAGTATATGCACATTTAAAGATCCACCCTTCCTCCTGGGAACATGGTATAATAAAATTCACATCTAGTCGGATTCCACCATTTTGGACATTATATGCATGGATTAAAGCACGTCGGTGTATAATGCCAATCAGCACACAATTGCTTATGATGTAATGTGAGGCCACACCTAGTCTAAGAAATGAGTATGGATTCGTGAACCAAAGCACTGAAAGAACAACACCTCTCCATCTCACATGGAGCACAGGAATAATTTTACATCTGCTAGTGTGACCAGGGGAGAGCTACTGCTTACCCCAGAGCTGGGTTTTCCCAGAACGCCCAGCCCAGCACCTCTTTCATACTGTACCTATCAGGTTGCATTGTTCTGAATGGGTGATGTCCTCTGTTTTGTCTAAACTCTTGGGCTGAATCAGGTCCATCACCTGGTTCACTCTGGGCTCTGGGTTTGTGTAAGGAAAGGAGAGGCATATAGTGGTAGTGGGGTGGTTGGGGGGGGGGACCCCTCTGGGAGCGTCAGACATGCCTGCTGCCAAACAGCTGTGGGCCCCGGTGCACTTTGTTTAAGGACTGAGTGATTAATTTAGCACAACACTGCTGCAAGGGAAACGCTGGGACTTTGGCGAGATTAAGACCTGGAAGGCAACCCGGCAGACGAAGACGCACTGTGAATGTGCTAAAGGTGCGTTATTTTGGCCCCCGCGCTCCACCAGCCAAGACGGGAAAAAAAACAATGACGACAAAAAAAAAAAATGATAAACACTGGCGGCGATGTTAAGTATTTCTAAACCATGCCCTCCCTTCAGCATAACACATAAAAACTGAGTAAGAACAAAACGGAACACGCACTGCCGGCACAGACGGTAAGGGTACGCGGCAGCATTCACGCAGCGAGGGGAGCTCACAGGATGAAATGTTCGCGACTGAGACGACTGCAGCGAATAAAACATGAAGGAACAGGACGGGGGCCACGCTGAAGCATTCCATTGCAGGCGGCTCAAAGCACAGGCCTCCATTTTTTCCCAAAAAGCTGAAATTGTGGAAGTGAGGCTAATGTACAACAAAAAAATTGAGTAATGCAGTTATTAACCATTATTAATTAGCATGTGGATTAGCCCGAGCGACTGTGTTTTATGGCCTGATGCTTTGAGCGCTGGCACAAGTAGGTCCCCGTGCACGTGTGAGCACATGCCAGCAGGTGCACCGATGGCCCCAAGATGGGGCACTGGACTGACATGCAATGGGGGGGTGGGAGCACGGAGTAAACATTTACACACTTGACACATCCCTCGCAGTCGATGTTGCCTGTGGTTTCCTTGATGGTGCGCTCGGAGACAAAGGCCGGGTACTCGGTGTCGCACGGCACCAGCATGGTCCTGCCGCTGTGGGCTGCGGAAAGGATGTGGAAGACGAGAGGCACACAGGTCACCAGAGACAGTAGCAGGGCGACAGCAGTCGGCACGGGATTATTAGCCTGATAAATCTGCAGCTCTTTAACAAGTAATGAAGAAAACAAAAACAGGTTATCCATGATTTTTACATTGCAGCTTATTTCCATTTAATTCTATATTTAAGTTAACTCAAAAACAAACTAATAAAATTTACACGCAAATAGTTCCCTAATAAATAAAACAAGGACAAACATTCTGAATTAAAAGACATGCAAACTAAGACCACAGGACAACGAAAGAGTTTACGATGTCAAACAGCTATTATTAGTTTCAAGATGCTGCCACCTAGTGCTAATTTAGTTAACTCACAAGCTGTTAGCAATATTACTACACTGAATACAAGTCTGGTAGGTCATCTGAGCCATACTGACACAGATCAACAGATTACAAGAGATTATATTTTCCTCTCAACAAACTGATCCTTCAGGAAGACAAGCTTCATAAACAGGAAACACCCCTGATTACAAATAAGTGTATTCTAACCCGATACAAAGCACACACTGAAGCCTATGCCGAATTGTTCTATAGAGGAAAATGTGATACAGCCAAAACACATTCTTGCGGCTGCATTAAACATCTAAAAGCCACAAGACTATGCTTGTACCTGGTTGTATTAAATATGCACCACATCTCGAAGCTCATCATAAGCAAACATTCAAATTGCAATCAAAGGGAGGTTTGAACTTTTCAAAGGAGACCGCTTTCTATGCAGGTATTTTAATGACTGTAGAGCGCGTTCAAGTCCGGGGGGCTTCGGAACCACATGCCAGCAGGACGGAGAAGCAGCGGAGCTCCTGATTGCTGCGAGGGCTCACTGTGGCAATCATCTGGATCAGTTTATGCGACTCAGACCCAGAGTTGGGTTTCCGTCGTTATTCAAGGGGGCTGAGACAGCGAGGAGTTGCATTTAGCAGGATGGCAAACCATACCTTCACCTAACCAGAGGTGGGTAATTCTGGTCCCGAGAACTCAGATTTTGCTTCAATCAACCAGTTTAGTATAAAGAGTCACAGAGCACTCAACTGGTTGGTTGAAACATTTTTATTCTCTGGACCTGAACTACCCACTTTTGCGCCTAACACTGTCCTTATTTTAGGATGAACAGATTACTGCACAAACTGATTCACACAGATTACAGCTTCAAACCATTTGCTTTGAAGTAACTATACAGTTGCTGTATACTTTTGGTCTGGATGGTAAGTTTATTTATGTAGTACAATTCAAACGCAAGGCAATTCAAAGTGCTTCTGCCTGTATTTATCTCAGTGAGAAAAACATAGAATTTATGTTTAGTTATATGGTGTGTTAAAATGTTTTGTTTATTATTATATACATTAATATGTATGATGTATAAAGTAACAGTTAAAAGTTTGGACCAACATAAACAAGGGGCTACTTGTACTACACTCTACAGTTATAACAGTTATAAAAACATCAAAACAAAATTTGTTGAGGGGGGGCAGCTCTGTGGGTTGGGACTCAGAAGGTTGTAGGTTCAAATCCTGTGGTCGGCAGAGTGATCCCAGCACTGTACCCTTGTGCAAGGCCCTTAACCCCAATTGCTCCCGGGACTGGCTGACCGTATTTTGTCCTCTACACCAGTTTATATGAGGTGGCCTCCTGGGAAGCTTTTCCAGCTGTCCTGAAGTAGGTCCCACATATGCTGAGCATTCACTGGTCACCTTCTCGTCACTCTCTAGTCAAACTCCCCCTAAAGCCTTTCTACTGGGTTTAGGCCAGGTGACCTGGTTATATAATGCAACACTATTACTCTCCAGTGTAGGCAGCTTGGTGCATCCAAACTTTTGACTGGTAGTGTACACTCAAAGGCCATTTCATTTGGTCACACTGCTTGCAGTCAGCAAATACTGTGGCCACAAATGAACACATACAGCACACAGACAGGGCCAAGAGGTTCAGTTATTGTGCGGCTAAGTGTTAGAACAGCTAAGACTAAGTGATTTTGAATGTGGTGTGACTTGGTGCCAGACATGACAGATCCAGCTCCTCTGAATCAGCAAGCCCTCCGAGGATTTTCACAAACTACAGTGTTTGGAGTTTTCGAAGAATGTGATCAACAAAATATAAAAAAAAAACATCTAGTCGATGGCATTTTGGTGGCCAAAGCACCTTGTTAATGAGGTGGGGAGGTGGAGAAATCAGCATTCAGAAATCACTCATTAAATTTTAACGGGAAGTCTGCAAGTTCAAAAATAACAGTATGGGAGCGGTGTTCAGAAAGTCTTCTCTGAACGCATAACTGCAGTGATCCTGGCAGCAGAAGGGGGTCCTACTAAGTACTATGTACTAATGATATGGCCTTTATAATCGTATGCTTTTTTATTCATAAGTAAAAAAACTGAAGCATATTCATACAATAGAGAAAAAAAGAAGGATGAAAGACGGAGAGGAAAAAAGGGCATGCAGCTGCCAGACTAAACATTCAGATGATCTGCCTGTCTTTATCCATGCTCCAGCAGTTATGAAAGCTCATAATTGCTCAGACGAGTTAGTAAGAGAGAGTTTAGGGTAGTAGCCTTCCCATTCAATCAGAGATGCTGGGTAGCAGGGAGCAGGCAAGGCGTGCTGCGACGGTGTGCCGGGTCACTGGGCGGTCAGCTACACTGTCTCCCAGGCTCACTTTTGCCAACTTAGCGACTTTGGCGCTAGATCTACCGACTTTTCAGACCCCTTTAGTGACTTTTTCAAAAAGCGACTAGCGACAATATAAATAAACATGACTATAATAGATAATAATAAATGAAATATTTTGAGCTGCATTAAAATACAGTAGCCTATATGAGTATTAGCTACAGAGTAGGAGAAAAGCGAACACAATGTGGTGGCTGTTGGCTGAACGTGAACGTGGTGTGATGACATCATCAATATGCAAATTAGCAGATGACAACTTAGCAACTTTCTGTTGGAAATAGTTGGCAACACTGCCCAGTCCCCTCCATCATCAAACTCACCTGTGGCTGTGAGGTCTGAATGCCACCAGCTGTACAGGTTAAACTCCACCAGAAATCTAGAAACCACAGATGACAGAATTAAACGTTACAGGGAGCAAACAGCACAGCTATCTGCTTCATTTTCAGTTCAATAGCAGCGGAAAATAAGTTTCTCGTTAGTGTGTCCATCAGTCACGTTTCTTGCTAACGTGTGCGACAAAAGAGACAACTAACTCTAATGGCTACCTTGATCGAAAACATTACGTATGTTAAGAAATTTAAAATTGTATCCCATAATTACTAAGAAAGACAGACGGCTTAGAGACCACCCAGGAGAGAGGAGGAGGAAGGCCTTAAAGCCACGTGGGGCGGGGAGACACCAGCTCAGCGCCACCACATACGGTTATGATTACGCGCCACCGCGATTCATGCATGAACGGCACACGGTAACCTCACAGCATCGGAGTGCAGATCCTACACGGAGAACGAGTCACTGTAAACCAGCCACTCAAGTTGTCCTTACATGACAAGTTCCGTGAAGAGCCATTTCACAGCAGCGAAGACAGCGAGGTAAGGCTGAGACAAAAAGAGATGGAACGAAACGATAAAAACGGGAAAATTACTAAATCAAGTTGGTCTGATCAAAACAGAGATGTACGTGCATTTAATAAACACTCATAAACTGCTCAATGAAAGAACAGCTTACTGAATTTCATGCCATTATGGATGTGGCTACCCCAATTGTCGTGTGTGGGGACCACCTAGGAAAGAATTTCCCCACATATGGCAACAAATGAATCAAAATACCACATATTAGCAGAGAGATATGGAATTGAAAGAATGATCCAGAATCCACTTTTAAAGGCCTGTCACTGACTGTTCGGAACGTAATCACAGGCACCAAGCCCAACCCACAAAATTATGGCATATAAAACTAGTGCCATAAATCTGTACTTGTCTGTGTTCCTCTGTGCTCAAGTTCCTGTAAAATTTAGAAATATGCAGGTATCCATACTTGTGTAATTATACTGAATTTCATGGATTGTTAATTATATAGTTTCTGGTTGATTACTCAGCATTACAAAAGTAAAACTAAAATAGAATAAACAGATTAAAAGAGACGAAAATAACCTCAAGACTAAAAATAGACCAAAATTAAGAAAGAACTTCAAGAGCAGTTGACAAATGCAGTAACAGGATTGTTTCTTTTAATAAATTTGTTTCTACAATGCATTTCACATGCAGGGAGTGGGGAGGAAATCTAACTTTTTCACAAAATACATTTATGTGAAATCAGCAAGTAATGCACCATACAGAGCACATGTATAATCTAGAAGAAATCAGAAATGATATATTGTTCCTCCAGGACATAAAAGGGGGAAATGGCACAACCATGAAGTTCTTGATAGATAGAAAATACCTTACGGATCACGGTCATTCTTGAAAATACTTACATCTAATAAACTGTGTGCACTGGCGCTGCTCTCCGCATAGATTTTACAGATGGCTTGATAGTTGTAAAGAGTAACCCTAAAAAGAGAGAAAGGTATGAGGGGAGGTCCACTTCTAAACAACCTCAAAATGCACAGACAACAATAAAAAGATCACCTACAAATGATAAAATGCTACATAAGGTGCTTTATATTGGCTTTAACAGGTCCTCAGTAAACATTTTAACAGTTTAACATTCCATTGGTTCTGGAGAGCGACTCTTCAGCTAGCAACCAGAGAGCCTTAATCACCGGATCTTATATCCATTCAAACCTGGACTGAAAGACTAAGTTAGAGCCTGGACACGGCACTGGAGACCGAGGACTGGCCATGCTCACACATACCAGCAAAAACGATGACGGCACCTGGGCAGCTATTAGCCTGGTGATTAAGGAATTGCATGGGAGACTCAGTGGTTCCTGGTTCAAGTCCCAGACCCAGATAATTTTACTCTTAATCTACAAACTTGGACACTTACATGTCTGATGAAAGCCAGTGGTCTTTAAACCGGTGGGAACTTGTCAGGCCTACTATGTGTGTTTGTGTTTATAAATAAATAAATATATGTACTAAATGCAATATGTATTAACAGTTAAATGATCAAATAAGTGGCTTATATGAAGAAAAAGGTTTGTGTATAAGCAACTTTAAATTCATTTACTTGTCCAACAGGCTTTCTGTGCACTTGTCACGTAATCAAATACAACTGAGAAAAAGACCGCCCCAGAATGTGTACATACCAATATGTTCGATAACTTGCAAACTGCCTTGCAGTAACGATCATGGACAGATATTTGAAAAGGAAAACTTCGGAACGTACTTGATCCTGAACCCACAGGTAAACAGCAATGTGATGCATGTTACTGGTAAGAGCCAATTAGTAGTATGTGTTAACCAATGGTGTGTCCTGGGATAATTAAAAAAAAAGGTTGGGAAGCACTTATGTAGGCATCATTTTAGACATTTCAGTGGATGAATATAACTGCTAAGCAAAAGAGCATAATGTAAACAAAGGAGCTAGATTGCAGGCAGGCAAGATTCTACCATGTTCCGCCTTCAGCATATGGATTCTGCTAATCTGATTTCAGCCTTGACAAAACATCTCCCACGTAATTGTCATATCCACTATGAAAAAAGCTTCATGTTTATATGATTAAAATTTTTTTAATAAATGCTTTAAACGTGTGCTTAGGGCCATGTGAGCAGAAGAATTGTCCTTAAAAAGACTGGTAAATGCTTTAAGACTGGACTGACCAATCAGAGCCGGCTCCACCATCCAGGTCCCACTAATGGGACACGGCGGCAGTAAGATGAACTTCAGCTCTGCAGCGGAGGGCCTGCCCACGGAGAGCAGACTGACTCGCTCCTCAGAGAATGCGGCGTGTTTATTAAATGCCTGAGGTGGTCTTGAGAAGGCGTCTGGGAGATCTCAGCTTTTGTTTTCCCAAAAGTTCACGAGAACGTAGAAGTCAGGTGCAGGGAGAGCGCGGCATGGAAAGCGGGTGGCTTTAGGGGCTCAGCCTGTTCAGAGGAGGCGCAATCTGGAGCACATTACTAATGGGACGTCAGACGCAGCTTGACACCATCTTAATAGACCGGGGCTGCTCTGTATACAGCCAGGGGGGAAGTTTTGATTATCTGTCATTAGCAATGACAGCAGGAAGGAATGCGGATCTTGATTCAATTAAACCTAAAGGAACTGATAGCATTAGCAGTTCATTTGACTTTGGTGAAATTAAATATTGAAGATTTTTTCTGGCAGCATCCCTCTTCCAAAAGACTCTAGGATTAGCATGGAGCTAAATCGTTAATATAGGACTGATCCATGTCAAAATGGAGGGATGATTGCCTTGGCTGGCTGAAGTGCTGTAGTGGAATGTGGGTCAAATCCTTTTGCTCAGACTACACTTCTCGTCTGAGCCCTAACATCTGCTAGTTGGGACTGCGATTCGGCCTGTTGTTGCCGTGGAGATGTGCCGTATCTTTGGGCCTGTCAGGAGGCAGCAGGTAGTTGATCAGGTTGTCATCAGCCCTCTACATGACGCTGTTTGTCCTTTACATGTGTAGAGTATTCAGTCGCCTTGTCAGGTGAGTTCATACAGGTTTGAGCTCCCAGGGATACCCATTAAGATTTTTTTTATGAATATAATATTTTGTCCTTGATATTTAATTAATGGACACATAATTCCATTTTAGTAACATATTTCCTGTACAATAATATTACATGAAAATGTGATTTATTAAACATTTCACTTTGGTAATTGTGTACTAGACCAGGGATGGACAACCTGTCTATATACAGGCTAATGTGTAAATGGCAGGACTCATCAATGTCCAGCTCAGGGGTCTCCAACTCTGGTCCTGTAAAGCTACTGTACAGTAGGTTTTCTCTCCTACCTGCTTTTTTTACCCTACCTGCTGAGCTACTGTATAGTAGCTCCCTAGGACCGGAGTTGGAGACCCCGGGTCTAGCTAAACATTTTGACTGAGAAAAAAAACAATGTAGCCTACATTTTTATACACTGTCTACGGCAAGAATTGCTCAAATTTTAATCAAAATGTCCATTAGAATTCACCGTGGTGGTACCGCTGTAGTAGACTGTTACCTTCCTAAAAAAGGTATCTGCGCTGATTAACTTGTTTATAGACTCACCTAAAGGATTATTAGGAACAACATACTAATACGGTGTTTGACCCCCTTTCGCCTTCAGAACTGCCTTAATTCTACGCGGCATTGATTCAACAAGGTGCTGAAAGCATTCTTTAGAAATGTTGGCCCA
>JAODKM010000099.1:13387361-13406869 GCA_026780845.1 Petrocephalus sullivani | reverse complement strand
CCACACCCCTAAATGCATTGAAGCAACTGCCATGTGATTGGTTGATTAGATAATTGCATTAATGAGAAATTGAACAGATGTTCCTAATAATCCTTTAGGTGAGTGTAGATGAGCTCTAATGCCGTATTCCATTTGAACTCATAATTAGGAAATTCCAAGTTCCTAGTCAGAAATTTCAACTGAAACACCCCCTTAAGTCGGAATTCCAACTTGTGAAGTCAGAGGAATTTACACAGCCCCGGCCTCAGAATTCAAGATGGCTGCACTCTTTATGAACGGTTTTCTACTGTTTATTAACACTTACGCATCATTAGTGTCTCATTAAATCAGTCGTACACACAGTACTGTCCAACTGCTATCTATGGACATGTTGATAGGGTATTCTTATGCACAAAAAACCTCATAATTTTTTGTCATCAAGTGATATTGCTAAGAATCGCTAACAATTAACTGGGGTAGAAGGCTTGAACTAGGGACTTTTTCAGAAAGCAGGATTTCTTGCTTAGCCAGATAAGGATTTAAGGTAGTCTGTGCTAAATGTAAGTGAACAAAGATAAAGGCCGTTTAAACTGGGGTAAATTAAGTTAAGCAAGAAATCCTGCTTTATGAAACAGGTCCCTGGTATTGGCTTTCTGACTTGCTGTACTGGTTAACTCAGGTGTATCATTCCCAGACTTCCGACCTCCAAGGTAAATGGAACGTAAGGGTACTGTAAGGAGGGTAATGTAAAGGCTCCTGCGGTATTACAGATGGGGAAATGACAGACATCAGAAGAGGACTACAAAGGCAAAGATGACTAGTGGAGACAGGGTAGGGACCCCCGTCCCGGGTCAGTGGGATGACCATGCCACATGTCAGAGGCCCCAACACTGAGCAGTGTTAACCGGCTCACATTTAGGGAATGACTGAACTGAACCTGAGTCAGACATGCTTTCTGTTCCTAAACTGATGTTTTATACCAAAAGCTACACTGCATCCTTTTTATACCCCCTTTTTTATGGACACTGAGTGTAATGTAGCCTGGCATCAAGCTGCAAAACAATCCCAAAAACAACCAATGAGTGCGTGACGCCCCCCGCACATCCTCACCTTTTAAATGAGCCCATGGATAGCAGCTTGCTCATCACAGCTCCTTCCACTTCACCAAAGAACATGCCCGTCTGCAGAGGAGAGGTGACAGGGGTGAGAGAGCAGACAAACGGGGGACAGTCCTGAGGGAGCGGGTGCGAGGGAGGGCTGTGGGCGTGTCCCTCTGCGACATACTCCACCCAATGGAGAATATTACTCGACTCCACTTGACTACCCCAAATGAATCAAACTCACAAGAAGTGAGCTGAAACGGAACAAGGATGCTGTGCAGAGTTCCCCAGAAGTCACGTAAAAGAGATACCATGAAGACCATCTCAGCTGAGTTTAATACAAATGATGGTGCTGCTTAGGCACAGTGGGTAGCCTGTATGTGGGTGCGTGCAGTTGTTCTGTTCCAGCCGTGTTGCGTGGACTTCCAACCATCTAAAGACATGCATGTGAAGTGATGTGTCTAAACTGCGCATAGCACGTGTGCTCTGCTATGGCCTGGCATCCCATGCATAGTGCACCCATGCCTTGTCTCCTGTGCTACCTGGGATAGGATAAAATCCCCCCAACTCTCTACTGCATAAGCAGCTGGAGGGTTAATGTATTTTTACTGTGAAAAGAATTGAAGAGGTGCTACACACTGTGTGCCTCCAGTGTAAGTACGTGAAATGCTGTGTGTCCAGGGCTGGATTTCGGTAATGATTTCCCACATTTAGTTAACAAGGGGTGGTTTTACTGAAACCTGGCTCAGTGGTTAGAAGGCAGAGCTGTACCTGCGAATAGTCCTCTGACACTAGGATGAAGCCATTGTTGTCGATGAGGTAACAGTTGATATCCTGGGTCACGGCCAAAGGGGGGACAGTGGAGAGACAGGGAGGTGAGTGACAGGCAGAGCAAGAGGGCCCCCCCCCAGGGGGCAGCAAGGATGGCGGCCAGCGACTCACCTCGTTCTCGCAGCTTATGGAGCACGTTCCATCGAGTGCGGCACACTGCGCCATGCGGCCGGGGAGGAGAAGAGTAGCCAGAGTAAACAAACATGCACCCGCGCATGGCAACGGCGCTCTCGAACACGCCAGAAATGCAAATGAGCCCAACCGCTGCCGCAGAAGGCACACGCCAAAAATCACATAAACAAACAATACACTTTAAACAAAGATGGAAGCGTTCAGGGCTAAATTATGAAGGAATGACCAAGCTCCTAACGCCAGTGGTCAGGCGGTTAGAGAGACTGCCCTGAAAGGGGAATCATTTCGTGGAACTGTAATTCAGTTGACTCATAGTCTGTAGATATCTAATAACCAACTCTGGCACCTAGTCTGTCTCACTAGATACAACTGTTTAACTGGCTCCAAAGGTCTAACTGGATCTCCGAGATCCAACCGTCGCCCAAAGCACATGTTGCACTGTTAGAGAGTCGGGAAAAATAGTGCCAAACATAATTCCCGTCCCATAACTCTCTCATCACCCATCTTCTGCTTCCCACTTTGGGAACACCCAAGTCGTCAAGGATAATAAACCGTAACAAGGAATTCTGTGCGTGAGATTTTGATTTTCTGGGACTATGCAGCACCAGCACCTGTGTGAAGGTCCACACAAAGTCCCGTAGCCATCGCGCCTCATCAGCGCCTCCTACCTCCCACCCTCAAGCCCGTCCTCCATCCAAACCAGACAGAGAGGCTAAATAAATAAGGGAGCTGCCCTGCTTTCAAAAATACATTTCTGTACGGCGTCCAAATTCCTGCCCTTCTGACAGTACAACTCCTACAAGCTCAGGGGGTTTACCTGTCGGCTAGCTGTCCAGAATTTTCTTTGGAAGAACTCCAGCTTCATCTGGATCCCCACAGCTGTTAGAGATTGAACACAATGAAACGTTAGGAGCAGACTGCACAGGGCCGCCGTGTGTATCGTGTGTAGCACAAGTTGTCCTTTATTAAGTGGCACGCATTTTATAAAAGACGGAGACAGCTTTTAAATGACAAAACAAGAGGGGCTGAAAGGAAGTATCTTTCTTGTGCCTGAGCAGTGTGGCCTACTGAGCTCCTTCCAGCCTCGCTGGGTAACATTTCAAAAGGGCTTCCATAAAATACGTAAATCTCCTGAGAGCCACAGGGGGCAGCGCCGCACTGCGCAGCCGCTCTCCTACAGGCCCAGTCACAAAACGTTTCCAACGTGAGCGGCCGAACACACAGCCGGCTGGGAGACAGCCGTCAAAAAAGCCTAACCGCGAGAACAGCTTAACCCCCCCGTCCTTGTTTCTATGTCCCTACTGCTTGACTGGAGTGTTCCATGCAGCATTAGAAAAGGGGGGTGTTCAGCTCGGGTGGGAGTGGCTGCCCTCGGTGCCCAGATGGATTCCTCATGCCAGGGCCAGCAGGCTGAGGGGATGGAGTCGTGTCCATGCATCCATTTGCCTCGGTGCAGAAAGCCAGAGGATATGTTCACCAGGAATTCCCATCATAAATACCTGGCAGCCAATGTCAGCCTTAAAGAGTGACTGATGCAAGTGGCCCGCTGCCCCCCGTCCCCCCCAACACCACCTCATCCCTGCTCTGGCACGCTGAAACGCTGATTGGTGGTGGCTTATCATGTGGAAAAAAAAGAAAGCCTTTCCCCTTCATATTTAGCAAGAAAATGCAATGAGATAAAGAATTTCTAAGCACATATGGTCCTAGTATTGCATGGCTGAAATAACTTGGTATAACAGATGCTGTTTATTTTCCTATTTTAACAGTTAGGCCGGTATGATCCACCCAGAGCTCAGACAACACCCAGAAAGGCAGCAGACTCTCCACTAATGCGGCATAATTACAGCACTCTCAGGGGGGAGCAAACTAATCCAGCCTCATTTCAATTAAGAGACAGTTCTAAGCTCCATACTAAATTTAATTCCTCCAAATTAAATTTGCGAACCTCTTCATATCTATAGTCTTATATTACAATCTAGGAAACAGGAGGGAATGTTGACGAAATCCTCTTGCGTAACCCGCATTTAAACTGTAAACATCTTTCGTTAGCAACAAATACCACTGTCCAATTTCATTTTTTAAAGTCCTCTCTCTCTCCGTCACTTGCTCAGTAAGAACAAATTTTGTTACACCGTATGCAGCAGAAGAAAATGCAGACAATTGTGCAGCAATCTAATTATATAAACTAGAAAAAGATGTGTGCGAGCGCGCGGGTGCACTGTGCAGCCAGCCGGACGGCATCTCCCCCAGCGATTTCCTGCTAGGATGACCATGTCAGAAATAAGACTGCTGATTGCATTAACGTTTTTAGAGATGTGTGTGACATATTGGACATATTGCATGTAGTTCTATTATTCAAAAAAGGCATATGTATTGGCCTCTTGATCGGGAGGCCAATACATAAAAACCCGCTACAGCATTTTCAGGTGCACCAGAAGGGGTGCTGGTTCAAGGCTCTGAGCTATGTTTCCACTGGCTCTCTGATGAGGTTCAGGCATGGCATCACCCTCCTAGATGTGATGGAGAGCCCTGGAACAGTCTGTGTGGTGCAGGCATGGTCCAAGAAGCTTTACAGCAAAGGATACAACACAGCATGCTAATGTTCACCGCGGTATGGTGTATATGTGAAGACGAATTTACAAGGCAATGTAAAAGAAACACGATCAATTTATTCTACATTGCAGTCTATACAACTAGTATAGGCTGAAAAGACTATAAATAATACCCTTTATAAAAACAGCTTGTGTCAGAATTTCCATATGATAAATGCTCGTTATAGAGTTCAGCTAACAAGAACAACATTCAGATTACCCGAAGCGCATTTCGCCGCAGAGCACATCTTGTGGGCTGTATCTGTTGAGCTTTCCACATCACCACTACATAAATCACCCACGCCTCACTTCAGTGAAGATGGCCACCTTTGCTAAGGCCGGCCCCATTTCATCTGTTCCACAGTCGCCGGCCAAAACCTACACACACACACACACACACACACCAAAAAAGATCCCCCTGCACAGCACCAAGGAGGGGTAATGTTACCCTAAATATCAGGCGTGTCATCAGCGGGAAAGGTCAGTGAGATGTTCCCAGCCCCACTTTTAGGGTAGCAGCTGGCTGGGCCTAATGGAGAGTGGTAATCCCCTGGCAGCGTGGCTCCTCAGAACCAGGCCAAGAGCCTCTCCACACCGGACACACGTTCACCCCCCCCCCGCCACCCCCCCTTTACAAAACTGCAAATCACATTCAAACCCAGCTAAATAAATATTAATATGACCAATCCAATCATATTTCACACGTACACTCTGTAACAAAAACAGTAAAGGTTACATTATAATCGTCATTATATTGTTATTCGTGGTGCTGTTCAATTCTCGTTTCTGATTGGTCTGAGGGGTATTGATTAATTTTCTATAACCGGACACATAGTGGCAGCCAAGCGAATCATTGTAAATCAATGCACAGTTATAATCTCTTATTCTAACTGACATTACTTAACATTTCAGACATATATAATACATGTCATACAATGTAAAACCGAAGAAACTATGGAAACAAAGAAATTACGACAAATCACTTAGACAAAAACAGTGCTTCAGGCTGAAGACCAGGACCTGTGGTCAGTGATTTAATACCGATATGATTTACTGATGTAATGCACTTGTAGCCCAGTCATACTTTACAGTCCTGTTTAACCTGCCTAAACAAGCTGGTATGCAAGTCTGGTTTTAATTAATACCAAGAGGTACATAAAGTGTGTATGTTCCTTTGCCTCTGCCGGCATACATTTAAAAACATAATGCATGGCTTGAAGAGCATTACCTACACATTTGGCTTACATATTTGTACCTAAAGACAGGCAGCTGGGCTCAAATGGTTGGTTGAAACAAAATCTTGGTCTGGATTTTTACTTTCTGGACCTGAACGACCCACCTCTGGCCAAAGGAATGAGAAAGTTTCAAAGTAACGACTGGCTTATTGTCTTGGCAATGGGCAATTTTTAAATTAAAGATGGTGGCATGGGTCTTACCTAAGCAAAATGTTGGCAGAGTGTCACTGGCATAGGTAAGCTGAATTTGTAGTAACTGTGGTATTAGTGGGTTCATACACTCCAAGCCACATATTAAATGCTTTTAAACACACACCACTGTGCATAGAGTGGTACTTCACCAGCACAGCCGTGCATATAAAGACATTTAAAATGAACGGCTTGTCGTGCATTAACTCTTACATATCCTATTATTATGTTCTCCAGTGCAATACAAAGTACATTTCATAATAATATAGCATAACTACAGAAAGGTAAGATTAAAGGTAATGTCAGTTTAATTTGAGAAATCTTTGTCCCACTGTCACTGTCATGTAAGGTTGTCATTAAACATTAAAACAGTTTTATGAAAATGATTACTCTTTATGATTCACCCCCCTCAAGAACCGCCCCCCCCCCCGGCCAGGTGATGGCTGTGGGGGAAGGCTGAGCAGGTCAGACCACCCGCACTATGAACACAGACTCCAGCTCATTCTGAGGAATCCCCTCAGGCCAGTTAGGACAGTTTTTATCACAGCAGTCCATGGGGACCCCCAGACAGTCCATGTGTTTAGCAGGGAGCTGGGGGTCCCTGAGGACCGGGGTGAGAAGTGGTTAGGTGAGAGATAAATCTCTCTAGTGTGCCCTGGGACCCTCTGGGAACTTCCTACAGCAGAACTAGATGACATCCTCATACCCTAACCACCTCAGCTGGTACCTCTCCATCTAAAGGAACAGCTGCTCTATGTCAAGGTGCCTCCACATCCTTGAACTCCTTACTCTTTCATTCTCACTTTACAGCCAAAGATCTCTTCAGTGCCAGTGAAAATGCAGTCAGCAAACCAATCCGCCTGTCAACCTCACACTACCCCTATAACCAGAGGTACTCAACCCAACTTTCATGCAAAACTGAAAAAGTGTATTAATCATTTGTCTCTGGATCCTACAACTCCTACAACCTTTCCACTATGGTGGCATCTGACCAGCACAAGTCCCCAACACAATTTCCAGATATGAGAGAACGTCGACCAGACTGAGGAGCTCCACTGAGTATTTTTTCCCCAGAGTCTGTCAACAGGTCCTGCCTTCCTCTTGTGAGGCATTGCATGGTTTACTAAAGCATCTTTAGGGTCATCCCAAGCCTTTTCCAAACTCCTTCTACGCATGAACTCTCTCTTTGCTTCAGCCCTTGTGGCCTGTAGGTACCAGTCAACAGCTTCAAGGCCGCCTTAAACAGTCTTACGGTTTTACTTACCACAGGTGTCCACCAACAGCTCCTAGGGTTACTGCCATGACATGCACTGACTGGCTTATGGCTCATGGCTCTTTGCAGTTGAGGGCAAAAGGGGTTATGGTCATTACTCAAGAGCCCACAGGTGTGCCCAGGCTGGGCTTAAACCGGCGACCTTCCGATTACAGGCACAGAGCTTAACCTGCTAATCTTGCCCCTCCAGCTGAAGAAACACCTGCTCCATGTCAAGGTGCCTCCACATCCTTTAACTCCTCACCCTATCATTCTCACTTCACCACCAAAGACCTCTTCAGTGCCAGTGTAAATATGATCCATTCCGACCTAATGTCCCCATCCTCAGGTTGAATTCCTCTTGGCTTCAGCCAGACATTCCCAG
Organism: Petrocephalus sullivani; assembly: GCA_026780845.1. Lineage (NCBI taxonomy): Eukaryota > Metazoa > Chordata > Actinopteri > Osteoglossiformes > Mormyridae > Petrocephalus > Petrocephalus sullivani. Next base: position 13,399,175 of record JAODKM010000099.1, on the reverse strand, counting down.
CAAGCACTGAATTCCTACTTGGGTCATTCTGGTCATTCTGGGCTCTTGCTCATGCAAGGAATCTATCACACCACCAAGTGGTTATCAGTTACCACTTTCTTTATCTGTGGGCCCAAAACTCACACAAAGCTCACAGATGACACAAATTTCAAAGTCAATCACTGATCTTTGGTTTAGGGTACTCTAGTGCCACATACATTTATGAACTTCTATGTGATTGAACATGGTGTTTGTTATGGACAATTGATGGCTTGCACAGAAATCCAATAACAATTCACAGCTCCGGTTTAGATCCAGGCCAGTCTTCCCAATCATGCCCTTTCCAGGTATCTTTAGCCTTTTTCTTGGAAACACGAAAGTCTCTCAGTAGGACTAAGGAGTCCTTAGATGCTGCCCTTTCGAGCATCTCACCCACCTTCTATAAGATGTTCTATAAGATAAAATGCTGTTCATTTATAAGCATACTACCAGTAGTCAGAATTTTCCACTCTGCAGCTTGCAGTCTCATAGAGGCAGCCCTCTTGTCCACTGGGAAGCTACAACTTGCACTGTCCTTAGTCTGGGATGTTTGAGGTTCTCCGCCATGGGAAAACTCCACAGCAGGACAGAACTGACCTTTGATCCTGAGGTTTGTTTCCAGAGGTATGGATGATTATATCTAGCCAAACTCTTGCTTGGCCTCCCTCCCCACCAGAGAGGTAACCTTCCACATTTCCAAGGCCAGTGTCCATTGCCAAGGTCTAATCCATCTGGCATCTTCCCACTCATGCTTGCTGCCCAAATGGCTCAGCAACTAATCCCATCTTTCATCTTGCAGGTGGTAAACCCACAAGAACCATTATCATTGTTAGTTTTGTTCATATTAATCTGGGCTCAATCAAACACGATGGAGGTATCTAGGTTCTCCAGTTCATATTGTTCTAATGGTGAAGAAATAAGCTGACTCCCTGAGTGCGATGAGTGGGTTGCTGTAGTAAGATTAATGTATTAATACTGTAATGGTGTATTACTGTGTTCTGGGAACTAGATACTGGCAGCAAAGCTCATATATCAACAGACCACACAAAATGAAAATGAAATCGAGCTATAACCGAAAAAGCAAATCCTTTGTACTTACTCATAAATAACACGCAACCTACCTGTATCATAGAGTATACTGTATAAAATAGATCTCCATGTTAATGAATCATATTCAGGCATTTAGAAATGATCAACATGTTATGACCTAAAATTCCATAATTCTATGAAACAGTGACTTCACATAATTTATGAATTCAAATTGAGTCTTAAACAAAAAAAGAATGGTAATAATTTGGGACTACAGAGGCCTAACTAGGTAAGAGGTTAGAAGATTAATGTATGGAATAATTTAAGACTAAACATATCGCAGACTTTGTGTTTACACCAAAATATCGAAAACATACGGCACTTGGAATGCAAAAGGAAAATGAGCTCTTTTGGTCATTTAGTTGCTTGTTTCGACAGCAGGTTCAGAGACATAAATTAGCACAAGCGCAGCGTGTGAACTGCAGACTGAATGCAAGTAAAGGCCACATTTTATGTCCCAATACAGCCCCCAGAGAGTTATGTTCGTTACATAACTTATGATTCTAGTTAAGGGCTGGGCATGGCCACTCTAAGAGCAACACAGCGGCATTTCAAGGACTAATAAAAAGCTTCTGTTTACAGAAGATATGTTTCCAGTTTCTCATTTACAGTCACAGAGATCCTAGAGAATATGATATATGCGGCAACCAGCGTAAACACAATCATGATGTAGGAAAAGAGCAAGCTTATCTTTGCCTGGATCCAGGCCTGAGCTAGCTACACGGTACATGGCTAGGAAATTTGTAGGCTCTTTGTTGCTCATGTGTGTGCACACATGCATAAAGACATATGGCTGCATTGCCTGATAAATGTTACGAAGAATGCATGTCTTAAGTAGACAAATCCATGCCTCGACAGATACAAACAATTATTTTAAATTTTAAACAGGACCGAATCTTATTTTCATCTAGATTTCACATTTCATAGAAAAATCAAAACTGTGTTATGTGAAAAAACACCTTTAAAAAAAGCTGTAAGAAAATACCGGCTGAATCTCCACAACCATACGACTGCTCAAAACTCAGTTAGGATTTGCTCCATTCCTACTGTTTGGTAACATATGTTTGAAAACCCCACAGCATTCAGATCATAGTAACTGATAAAGTGGAGTTCAGCTGAAATGGGTTAGTGCTCAGTGGTAGATTAAACCGTATGGTCCTGCAGAGAACAGCTGTTCTTCCAAGGCCTAGGGGGGCTTTTACAATTGAATGAATAAAGCATTTTAATGAATGGAAAGACCAGTACATTTCCAGTGAAGACGTCGACATAACACAGGCCAACAATCAAAGATATATGCAAGCAGAACCCAGAAATATTGACAACCACCTTCAAGAACATCTCTGCTTGCAATGTCAAATGGAACCATGTGACAAGGAATGGACCAATGAACAAGAAGTTACAAGCACAAGGCTGACAAAGGCCTACACCTGAAACATAGCAGTATGCATATTGGGGGTGCGTGAAAGAACACTGAGGAATGTGTGAGTACTGTTCTGTTTCACTGAAAAAGCAGGTGTGACCGATGTAGCGCAAAACCATCTGAAATGCCTGCTAGCCGTGAAAGCAGTCCCACGATAACCTGTCACAACCCAGAAGATTATAGGGAAAAAGGTGCCTTTTCAAAGACCTGGAATGTTGATGGTCTGTGTAAGGGCTCCTCTGGTCTGCCCCACAAAGGCCCACATACTCAGACCGCTACCTACCCTCGGGAGCTTTGCATAATGATACACGACTTATATTTGTTGTTTGCCGGGGGAACTTCTTAGACTTTTTAAACTTTTAAATGACGATTTATTTTCTAGCATAAAGGTGGCACTCCTGCAAATAGCATTACATGCTGCCTCCAGGGGCCTCTAACAGCATCGTAAGAAGAGCTTTAGGGCCACAGCAACAGATTCCGTTCCTGGTGCCCCGGAACCGCCCCACAGACAGCATAGTAGCGTGCTCACTGCAGATTATCTGGCTCACAGGAAGCTGCTAAGCGTTTCACCCCGAGTCCCGCGAGCACGGAGCTACTGTCTCCGGCAGCATGTGGAGATCACGCAGGGAGAGCTGATGAGAGGCCCTGCCAATGTCATGCCGTCAAGGTCCCTGCCACAGCCATGTGGCCCAACGCCGAAGACGTCACCGGGCCGCACCAGGCTGCGATGGAACCTGCTGAGATTTTAATTTTGCCTTGCGAACTTCGAGTGGCCCAGCGGGGGGGAGGGCAGAATTATAAAGAGAGCAGCCTTGGCTATTAGACTGATATCTGTGAGACAGAGTGGTACAGCACAATCCACTGGGTAGGAACGTGGAGAGGCAAGGCTAGAGAGAGAGGGAGCGAGTGAATGGAAGAGAGGGAGGCAGAATGAGAGCAAAGCCCTGTGATTCAAATCGCAGGCAGGCTGGCACGGGACACACTCGGCCTCACACTTAAGTCACCGGCTCCAGCGGGGTCACCTCGAATGCCAGCCTCATGATTTGCATGGGGCCGATTGTCACCAGGGGACACTCTGACCTCAAGGAGCCAACGTGGAGGATTTCACAGTTCCTACTGGCCAGCCAGTGCAAGCTTCATTTGCGACGATAAGTCAAGAGATCCAATTTCCGAAGACGGACTGCCAGCAACCAGTGATGGCAGGTAGGACCAGGGAAATTGCGGCCAAACCAACTGTCAGTTGCGGTAAGCCGAAATACCCACGTGCTCTCTGATTACAGTTTGTAGAAGCAAAAGTGGCAGGATTACTACTTCATGTCCCTCTATTGCACCATAGCGATCAGATGTATTATCATATAATGATGCATTATGACGTAAAGGCACATGGTTTTCATGGAAGGGGTCTCACAGTAGATATTTCACTTAGAGTGATTTGTATTTTCCTTCTCATTCAGCCTCAAAACACCGGTGCACTTCCCACAATCATTAGCCAATGGTGAAACAGCAAACAGCTGAAACGATTTCAGCATGAAGTCCATATTAAATATCACCTAGCCTCCCGCTCACCCCATTCGTTACTTTAACAATCCCACTTAGCAGATGTTTTCACTGGAAGCAGCTGAGGTCACAGTCAGGAAGTGAGCTCTGGAGCTAGTGTAACTTTTGGGGCTTCTCATTAACCCGATCTTCGTGTTTCATCAAACGCGGCGAGCTCCAAGCTGACAGCTAATTGGTCCTGGCAAAGCCATGAGGTCATAAACAAATGAAAGCAGGAACCAGAAGGGAGCAGTTGCACTGCCTGTGGCAACAATCACGAAAATGCTATTGGCAAAACCACAGACAAATGATGTCCAAGGCAGGGTTCACAAACTAACAACAACAGGCATTCACATCAGAAAGGCTACGAGCTGAATCCAACCAGCACTCAAAATCAACAGCACTCTTCAGCGGTGATTTTGTAACCATGACACACAGGCAAATAATTTAATGGATCAAATACAAGCATCTGACCTTGGGTATTAATTTTAACAATGTGCCCAGGGATATCAACAAAAACTAATTAGCAATTAACCACAACAAAACGGTTCTTGTACTGACCCTATTATAAATGCTCTTTCTTGACCCTTTGTGTGTGTTTCAGTATTCTTAAAATTCCTCTTTTGACGCTGTTTTCTGTTAAGTCGGACCATTTCCAATCCTGTATAAATCTTGCAGATTTACTGAACGCAAAGCTGTTTTCATTTGCTCATCAAAGCCAAACTATAGCTTGTGTAAAAAACAAAAAAATCGGGGATACAATACTTTAAGAAAGTAAGCTGAGCTTATAGCACAATGCAATTGACATTATTATTGTTTTAGCCTCACAAAATGTTCAGGACAATTTTGCATTGTTTGTAACTCAACCAAATAATTTTGTTATGATTCTTTCAGAGAAATAATAATGTTGAGGCAGCCATTTCCTATCATGATAGCTTTGCATGCCGTGCCTATGCATATATGTGGGGAAAAAAAATGCATAAACGGAATACCAAAATCCATGTTGATGAAAATGAACTGATATTTGTATATGCGCACTTGCTAGCTTAGCTAGCTTTCATTAAACATGAAAGTGATCTTTGTATATTATAACTTGCTAGCTTATCTAGCTGTCGTTAAACAAAGTTTTTTTTTTGATAGCTCGCTAGCTTAGCTAGCTCTCGTTAAACGCAAAGACAAAGTGATATTTGCAGCTTACTAGCTACGCTAACTGTTGTTAAAGATGAAAGTAACTGCAGGCTGAAACTTTAGCATTTCATGCAGCCAAGAAGTCCGGGCAGCTGCGCAGGCTGGATGAGGCAATATGGTAACAGCCACTATAATCACATGTAACTCTTAGCTTGAAGCCAAAATACACCATAGAGAGCAAAAAAGAAAATAAATAGGCTATCTATGCTAGAAAATAATTCCTCTAAAGGGAATGGTACAATAATTACCAACTTCCCTTGAACATAGTGGTGTTTGTTAATCCTGAGAAGACCTCTTCTCTTTGTATTTTGAAAACCACTAGCACTACTGTGCGTAAACTTGTAAGAACATCCTAATCAAAGGCATAATTCTCTAAAGATCATAACATGTACAATGGGTTCAGAGGGCTGTTAAATAGTTGGAACTACAGGAACTTACCCATATAATCATCTGAAGCTTCTAATAGTGGATTCTGTCAATTTTACCACACAAGAAAATCAGTTTGTCTAAAAAACCATGTGTTGTTTACATTAAGAGGTTTCTGTTAAATGACTGATATAATCAAATTCCAAGTTAAATATTGCCAATTCTGAAGGCCAAGTAATAAAATATTGGCAAACATTAGTATATTGTCCATAATCAACAGGCAATCCAACATTTGATGATCGTCATTTTTTACATCAAGAAGTTTATTTAAAAAAAATCTGCTTTCCTTCGAGGTATAAAAAAGCAGCAGCCTTGCCCAAAAAACCCTGACTTGCAAGAATATTTGTGCAAAATAAAAAAGAAATCATGGCAACCCATAACTAGCCCACCGATAACAATGACAGTTAGTGCCATCTAAAATGACCGCACACATTGATGACACATCCATTTGAATAGGTCGCATCATCTGGACACTGTCAGCTATGCTGGCAATCGGGCTTGCCAGTGGATGCCCTACGAAGTGCACGTGCTATCCAAAGACTAAAGTGGTGGACTGTCGAGGCCGCGGCCTGCGCGATATCCCTCATCAGCTGCATCTGCACACGCTGGAACTACATCTGCAGCACAACCGCATCCGTGCTCTGGGCTCCATGGCCTTCAGGGAGACGCCGCTGCTCCGTGTGCTCAACCTGGCCAACAACTCTATCACCACCATCTCCGCTAATACCTTCCAGGGTCTCCGGGGCCTGTTGGTCCTCAACGTGGCCAACAACTCCATCCAGGATATTGACCAGCATCTTTTTAGGCCTACCAGGAGCCTCTCTGACCTCAATCTGTCCCACAACAGCATTAGCAGGCTCCCGGCCACCCTGCCTAACAGCATCCACAACCTTACCAGGCTTTCTCTGCACCACAATCGGCTACAGAAACTAGACTGGATGTTGGTGGAGTCCCTGACCAAGCTGCAGGTACTCTCCCTTCGTGGCAATCCTTGGAAGTGTGACTGCCAGCTTGTCGGCCTGAAGCTATGGCTGGAGACCTTTCTCTTCAAAGGTAAAGAACAAACCAAGGCAACAGTATCCTACGATCTATAGAAAGGTAGCATTGTGGCTAAGCAAATAGTGCTGTCAGCAGACACTGCTGGAACTCAGAGAATATGCAGATCCTCACTATGTTCACGCGTGCTGTTTTTGGGAGCCTCAGTTTCCCCACCACAATCCAAAAACATGCTGTTCTTATTAAATGGTGCCTCAGCATTCCCATAGCTAAGACTGCTTCTGCTTCCTGCTTAGTTACAGAGCCCTTCTGAGATGAGTGATGGCTGGATAGATGGATGGATGGACAGTCTACAGACATACAAGAATCAAACTCATCAGAAAATATACATGGATGGAATGTGGCATTTTCAAAGTAATAAATTTTGAAGTGATAAATGAACAAGTCTGGCCACTAACCTCGTCACTAAATCACATTTTGGATTAAAGCTGGCATTTAATTATCACTGACATGCCAAAAATGGGAGGGGTATCCTGGAAGATTATTTTTGCCAGCTGACTAATGCTTCTGACCAGTAATGACAGCTGCTCCTGTCAGCCGACATTTTATAACTGTTTCTAACGCACTATGGACAGAGCACCAATACTATAATACCGGTATGATGCAAGTTATTTGATCCCACTAGACATTAATTCAAATTATTGTCAGCAATAATAAAATCATTTTCAGCAATCGTCAAACAAAAACTCATAATGTTGAAATTCAGCTAAACACCCATTTGGGAAAACAACCTTTAGCTAATATGAGAGTATCCATCCATCCATTTTCGGTAAGCGCTCGTCCTGTTCAGGGTCATGGGGGGGTCCTATGGGCATAATGCAGGGAACAACCCAGGATTGGGCAGCAAGCCCATCACAGGGCACACTCACACACCATTCACTCACACATGCACACCTAAGGGCATTATAGTAACTCCAATTAACCTCAGCATGTTTTTGGACTATGGGGGGAAACCGGAGTACCTGGTAGGAAACCCAGTGATGACACAGGGAGAACATGCAAGCTCCACACACATGGAGCCAAGGCAGAAGCTCCAACCCTGGACCCAGAGTTGTGAGGCAACAGTGTTAACAACTGTGCCAACAGGAGAACATGAATCATGTTAAATTCAGAATTCAGTATTGAACACTTTCTTATACAACTGCAACATAAATATTTGAGCAGATTATACACAGGAGAGCAGCTAAAGTCACCTTAATTGCACAGCTGAACTCTTCAGGGAAAAAAAAAAGTTATACAAAAACCTTTAGGTTATTTAGCAGCTCAGCAAAGTTGAGTCGTCGGCTCTACCTGCTTTTGGAGATTTCAGTGCCGGGGAATTGCAGGTGTTTAATGATCCATTGTATTCTCATTAATTACAGTTTCCACACAAAAGAACATTCTATAACTGTCACCAGGTTAGGCTGGATAATGAAGAGAGTGATTACCTGGTCAAACAGTACACAATGGCTTTGTCAGGAGCGATTTTAATGAGTGATTATGAACAGTCGTTTCAGGCTCAACTGCTGGTGTTCTGGAAGCTGGGCAAACAGTGAGGCAGTGGATGCATGGCGTCTTTCTCTGAGTAATAACCCCTATAAAGGTCATACATTTCCCTTTTGCCCACTGCCTACAGGAGGAATAATGGATGAAATCAGGTGCGTGCAGCCTGGCGACCTGAGGGAACAGGACCTCCGGAACATTCCATATAAACTGTTTGGCTCCTGCCTGAACACTAGCTGGAGCCTCCCGCTAGCCCACCTCCACTACCAGGCCGCAGAGCACAAGTCACAATACTCCCACGGCAACGGGGGCAGCGACCCCGGATGTGGGACCAAGCAGCGAGCGCGGCCGGTCAACCTGCGGCACGCCATCGGCACGGTGGCCGTCACAGGTGTGGTGTGTGGACTGGTGTGCCTCATGATGCTGGGCGCTGCCATCTACGGATGCACCTACGCGGCCGTCAAGGCCCGGGACCAGCGGGATTTGAGGCAGGCTGAGAGGGTGGTGCCCTCTAGTGGTCAGGGCAACACAGAGGGCTAGGAGGCCCGTCAGGACTCCACTCTATCTACAGCACATACACATGCATGCATTGCGTCTGTGTAGTAGTGATGGACAAAAGGACGCTTTGTGAACCATTTGCTATATTTTTTACACCACTAGAAGGCGCTCTGGATTTGCTTTTGGACATGCTTTGTGCTCTTCTTTGAAAAGCAAGGACCATCTAATGAGGTCATAAAACACAGCAAGCGGTTCATGAAGTGTCATTTTGTCCATCACTGCAATGTAGAGGCAATAATGTTCCTGCAACTATTTGTCTCTGAGGTTTTATAGAAAGAAATTAAGTTGTTATTGCAGTTTGTGCTTTTGCCATGCGGTCTTGTTCAATACATTAAAATGTACAACTTATTGTAAAACAAGGCTAAGTATATATGGTGTGTGTGCATATATGTACATATACATATATAAACCAGGATCTGATCCACACTACTGTTCACACAGCAAGACACAATTCCAGCATTTCGCAGACATGTTCCACTGCTGCAAATGATATTCAAAATCGAAATTTTTGAAAGTACAGTGTGTGGATCTGTTTAATAAGATATTCAGCTGGAAACAGATAGGCAACCGAAACCAGCACGACATCTTTTACTCACTGTGCGACTAAATAAGTTCATGTGCCGCCACCTTGTCTTGTCAGAAACGGAAAGTTCTCAAATTTGTAATTATGGGTCTCCCTGCGACAGGATGATTTATGCTTTAAAAAGCTTCACAGTTCAATCATATCATCCATCAAAAGAACAATATGCTGTAAACTGTTACATAATTGCACATCAAGAGAAACTGACTTCATACTGTACCATAATTTTTTTTATTTCGAAAATCATGCTGGTCCAACACATAAAGTAAAGAATATTGGTAACAAAATAATTACAGTGATGGGAATAACAAGGGATACAGACCACTGGGGTCCAGATTCTGCTCCTATTCAACTGTGTTCTAGTCACAGGTTACCTGAAGCCATCACTGGTGACAGCTTGCATGTTCCCGCAGGGACCAGGAGTGTATCCTGGGTTCTGATAAGAGAATACACACCTGTACAGCTGCGTCACACACATAGATGCCAAAGGTGCCAGATAGATCAGTGTGTCCCAATCCAGCCCCCGCGGACTCGGGCCCAGCCAGCTGCCAGGGCCCAGCCAGACCTATGGCCGGGTGACTATTGCGGAGGCTTGGAGTCAGTGAGCTCCTTGCTACTCAGCAGCAGAAATGACAGTATGAAAGGGCCTCTATGCTCAGTCAGAGTGCTGGTGTGTCCCCACGCAACCCGGGGAGTCATAATCCATAACAAACAGACCTGTCGGTTCCAGCTCCTTTGTCTTGCACTACCCTGTGTTTTTCCACCTTATTGTGAATCTCTGTGTTTTTTATTACTTTCTGCCTGTATGTCACAGTGGGGACCTTGGGGAGCATCATCTCCTGCCAATGTATACTTGTATATCAATGCTATGACAATAAAGTCCACTTGGCTGCTTTTCTGCAGTTCAGAATTTCACTTTAATATGTAATGCAATATCAAAATAATCAGAGGTGAACATTTTCAGGTCCAGAAATTTTGTTTCAACGAACCAGTTGTGTATTCTGCGAATATAACTTTTTATACTCAACTGGTTGGTTAAAACAAAATCTTGGTCTGGATTTTTACTTTCTGGACCAGCAATTTCCACCTCTGGCTGTAATACCGTGGTAAGCGATAGCCCTTTGCAGAAACAAAACATCTACACAAGGTTTTTTTTTAAACCTTATGACAGCATTTGACTTGAGAGATGCTACATTCTCTCAACATGATGTCACCAAGGCATTGAATGAAGTTAATAGTTTTAAATATTAATTCCACCCCAGGCTCAGCCAGGCAGATCAGATATGTATAAACTGGCGCATATATAGTTATTAAGATTTTATCTAATATGACTTAATGAAGTTACAACAGAGTGGTCCCAGTGCTGCAATGTACCCCAAGCTAACAAGATATAATCTCAGCATAGCTCCCTCGAGTAGGGGAATGATTGTGACATAACATACGAAAATATTTCTGTACATGTGTGGAGATCTTGGATGTTTTTTTTCTAAATAAACAACTGTACGAAAGTTTCATGTGGTCAATGCATTGTTTTACCGAAGCTGTAGTCTAGCAAAGGTAAGTATTTGAGGGCTACATCCCCTGAATCTTACACTGAATCACCAGATGGCTGGTGATGAATAGCCACACACGCAGAGTATACAGTACGACCCCTAAAAGGACTATGACAAGAGCATTTCCAGCAGTCAGGAGCTTGCATATCCCATGCATGGTGAATGGATGTCTCTGCATGCACGCTAATATTCCTTAGCTTGGACTCACCAGAGGGAACATGCCAACCACTGACAGAAATGTGCACCCACCAGCATTTTCTGCCACATAATGGTGCATGAATCACAGAGGTGACAGACAGGAGGAGGGACGTGTATGTTTAATGGCATATACTTGGACAGCATGGAGACATGACCGTCTGTAAAGCTCATGGGTACTCAGGGAATTCTGTGACAAGTCAGGGCCACCAGGGGGCCCGCCATGATGCCGCACAGAGCTTCCACAGCACCCCTGGGTCCTACATGCCCACAGTTTTCATGCTAATACATTCAGACCTCTGTTTCACCCTTTCCCCTCTGCGCCACTCATCGTCAGCTGACCTCACAGGAAACATATTTTAATTCTAATCCAGTCTGGCAGCAAGAAAATTTTCAGGTGCACATCCATTTATAAAATGTTGGAGTTAAAAAAAAATATGGATTTGTGGATAATGCCAAATTGTGATGTTTAGGGATGGGGGCCAGAAGCAAATTTATGTGGAAGACATGGGAGATCCTCGCATAAATCTGCCATGCAGAATCTCATCTGAGCCCCTCCGCTGATTGGGGAGGCAGACAGTGGTGCAGGCCCCCCCGTTTGAGGCGATGCTACTGCAATGCCCGCGATAAAAATGCCTGCTGATCCAGCTTGCTGCTTTCAGAGCATGTCAGGACACTGCTGCAGCTGCCCCCCCACGCCCTGCTGGGGGGGG
>JAODKM010000099.1:13358978-13373023 GCA_026780845.1 Petrocephalus sullivani | reverse complement strand
AGACCCTCACTGCCACCCTCAACATAATGAAACAGCTGTGGGTAGAGAGGCAGGGTGCGTTGGCGTATTGATGCGGGGGGGGCTCTCTCCCTGGGGACATCTGAAATGGCTCTACTGCAGGGGACCTCGGATACACTGGGAGAAGAGAGTCCTGATGGGCAATCGGGGAGTGAGAGAGAGAATGAGAGAGTGAGAGAGAGAGAGAGAGAGAGTGGTCTACAGAAGAGACGGTCCCCGTTTCCAGAATGTTTCGAAGAGCCCCTCAAAAATAATATTTTCACGAGGCGCATCACCATCACAGTGCCCCCTACCGTGACGTGAGCACGTTCCATGGGAACCATGGGCGTCATTTCGTTCTATTTAAGGAATCGATGGTATAAGACGTCTCAGCCAGCTAGGGATGTCACTGCAGTGCTGCTTGTTTCCCGGAGGGCAATCAGAGCCCCCCATCATCACAGAAATGGTATGGTGCAGAGACGACAGGGGGCACGGGGGGGCGGCTGCTGGGCAGCTGGCCGGCATACGCTGCCGCATGCTGCCTTCACATGTACACAGCATCCCGGGTGAGAGGAGCAGCTCTCCGCTAGAGAGAGAATAAAACGTGCAAACTACAGGTGCTCTTCCACTTTATGATGTGGCTACGTTCCACTGAAAGTGGAAATATTGTAAGCTGAATATGAATATATGACCCAACACACTTGGGCGTGTAGACATAATGGCTAAAATGGTAAAAAAAAATAAAACGTACGATACAGTGGTAATGAGATGTTTTACGCTCACAGGGGCTACAGAGAGTGATATTGTGGCCTTGTGGATGCTGTATCACCGGCATATCAGTAGCTCCAAAACATATCAAAAATCCTAGCTGACTGCTGAATGTGCATTGCTATTGCAGGGCAGATTATCTCTCACATGAAATTAAAATTAAAATTAATTAGAACTGTCGAGGATACAGGACACCAGCAAGTGCAAGGCCCCCCAACTTCACAGTTACATGCTCTACCTACAGTACATGCCAGTAGCACGAGATACAGGTCAGTATGAGGCCCCCCAACTTCACATCTGCGCAGTCACACACTCTACCTACATGCCAGCAGCACGGGATACAGATCAGTATGAGGCCCCCCAACTTCACATCTACGCAGTCACACACTCTACCTACATGCCAGCAGCACGGGATACAGGTCAGTATGAGGCCCCACAACTTCACATCTACGCAGTCACACACTCTACCTACATGCCAGCAGCACGGGATACAGGTCAGTATGAGGCCCCACAACTTCACATCTACGCAGTCACATGCTCTACCAACATGCCAGCAGCACGGGATACAGGTAAGTGCGAGACTCCTCTGCTCCACATCTGCGCAGTCACACGCTCTTGTCTGCAGACCTGCCTGTTTTTCTCTGTGCATTTTCCCACCCCAAAGTGAGTATTCTGCAGCACCCATGTATGTCCCTAATGACCACATAGGTCAATCAAAGTTCATCTTCTTAGAGTCAACCCCCTGCACCCCCCCCCCACCCACTTCTGGTGAGGTTCCTTTCTGTATACTACTCACAAAATCCAGACTTCTACTGCTTATAAAAGATAGTTATGTAGTTACAGTATGTGTTGCATTTTAAGTAGTCAAATCCATAGCAATGGTTACCATAGGCTGCAGGTCCGGGTGGGTCAGGATGTAGCCGTTGTTTGTGATTGCAAAGGCATATCCATGGATACCTAGCTATAATTAAACGGGGGGAATGGGGATAGTGTCAGTGTCTGACATTGTTTTTTTTTCTTTTTTTTTTTTAATCATACACAATCAAGGCCTTCGCCTCACTGAGTCCCCATTTTGACATCCCTGAACATCAGCCACTGCACGGCTCGATTTAAATTCATGCAAAAGTGAGGTGCATGGCATTCACTTCAAATTACACCTTGTCATTTGAAGGAGTTCGGTAAATAACATGTTTTGAAATGTCAAATATATATTTCACACCACAGCCATTTTATTTACCATTGATGATATTTCAAAATTAACTTATCAGTTTTTCTTCTGCAAAAGGAGATTAAAACCTGAACTATAAACTGTATAATTTCCTTTATTCTGTCATAATGCAGGAAAAGGTTTTTCCAATCAAAAAAGAAGAAAAAAAAGACACCCATGGAGTCAAAGCTGATAATTTCAAAGAACCAGTAAAACTACTGCATTGCCCAGCATCACCTTGTGCTTTGGAATGGTCTTCAGAAGCTCCTGGACAGGAACATCTGTGCCCACCACGCCCAGAAGGATGCCCCTGTTTCTCTGCAGGAAAGAAGAAAGCAGCCTGATGTAGGCCTCACGCGGAAGGGGCCGGAGCGCCCAGCTCAGAGCTGCTTCTTTGGTCTGGCGGAAAATCAGGATTGTGTCCCTGCCCGTGCAATTCGATACTCACCGTTTGGTTCTTAGTGCTGAACACTGGCATCGCCACAGTGGTCATCAGCACCGGGCTCTCTCCAAGCTGAAAAGTGATCAGAAGACGAGCTGCTTAATAATGCATGCATGATGCTTCATTGGATGAAAATGGCTTTCTGCTGCTCTCCTGGGTCCAGATGGTCATGGCATGTTTGCATGATTAAGGAATAAGTCCTTCAGCGGCAGCAGTGTCGCGTTACCCGAACACGTCACTGCCCGGCTCCCCTTTCAGCCACAGTAACAGCCCTCTGCCCCCCTTGCATTTTCAATCAATATGCCCCGTCACAGAGTAACATGCGGGAAATCATACACAGCCCCCATACCCAATGAAATTGGGAAGCTCTTAAATTAGAGCCGAAATGGTACAACTAGTGAGAGGAAATATCTAACAATTAAATAAACAACCCAACAAACAAATAAATAAATATGTTATTAATCACAACCAAATCACATACTTACTGTCCTTTATCATTTCATAACAACGTAGTTTACATGAATATTTTCACTGTGTATAGTGAAATATATGTGCAGAATATTGTGCCCCATGCAGTATACTACATTACTATATTACTATACGCTGCTATAGTATGGGCATTAAAATTTGACTAAGGAACCGGAGAAAGAGGTTGTCTTTATCAAACATAGGGCCAGGCATACGACTTCGTGTGGGAGTTAAAATGCAGAGTGATGTGTGATCCACGATGAAAGGCTGAGAGCATCAGATAAGCACAGCGACACACAAAACATGGCCTCGGCATTATCCAGTTGGAACTTTAGACAAAACCAGGGTCGTGTGATGAATGGTGCGTCAGTGTGACCTCCGAACATCATGAGCAAAAATCAGAGAGGAACCCAGAAGTGGAACCTTCAAGGACATTCTGCAGTCCCTCACCCCTCATCAGCTTTGCCCTGTGCTCTTTTCGGGGGGTGTGGGGGAAGCCAATTTGGAGAGAGCTGTCTCCCCACTCAGTTTACTAACAGCTCTCTCTGAAGAGCTCTTTTCTCTGGGGACACACGGCATACTTCGGAGTGAGGGAGACAAAGGCACAGAGATGGGAAGAGAGCGGGCCTTCGTCGATACCGGCACACTGGAAGGGTCATTATGCCGTCGATAGCACGGGCAGAGAAGAAAATGGAGGAAAACACAGTTTTTTCTCAGACAAATGAGAAATTTCAGGAACAAAGGGAAGATCATCAAAGAGCCCAGACAAACTGACCATTTCGGGGTAATCCAGCACACTACAACCAGCGACTGGCGCAAAAAGGCAGTCTTGATGGAGTAGTGAAGTGGCACATCACATACGTAAAGGCAGACTTTTCACCTAAGTGGGCCAGCCATAACGGTTCATATATTTTATTAGCTACAAGCTACGCGGTCTGCCAGTAAAATAAATCTCAGTGAGTAAAATCTCAGCGAGTAAAGGGGTTATTATTTTTTCTCATTTCACTATGCGTATTTGTGTAGGTATTCAGGAAAAAATGAGTCTTTTCCAAGCTACAACAGACAGGAAGTAGGTCAGTTTTTCCCCTCTGCATGTGCGTCTGCTGCCAAGGCCCGGTTCGCCGCCGGTCACCTCCACGGGAACAGGCGGGCGAATCCCTGTGCCGATGCCACTAAGCTGGAAACGCATTCCCAGATCAGGGAGACCGGGGATCACAGCCGGCCCGGTGTGTGCGGCTCAGCGGGTCATGCTGTCGCCAAGGAGATGCGTGAATCTGGGCTGTGAAGATAAATTGGATGGCGAGGCAGCGGGCTGGGCCACGCCCCCCGCCCAGATTCCCGGGTGATCAGGTGCACTGATGAGACGGAGAGGGTGCACGCGCTGACGAGGAGGCCAGCAGCTGGGCTAAAAATAACCCTGTGCGCCGGGCTGTCTGCAGCTCAAGCAGGAGAAGGGGCGGCACGGTGGAGAAAGGCTGGCGCCTTGGCGGTATTTTTAGCCCCGCCCCATCCCCCCCTTCCCACAATGACAATGCGTGGTGCGCCTTAGAAAACCGAACCTGATGAGGCGGAGGATGATGTAACGCGCGGGTCGGTGGTCTGAAATACAGAGGCACGGAGGTTTAAAGGACAGTTCACACTAGGAGGAAGTCAAGGAGAACAGGAAGGGGGGGCGGGGCTTTTCCGCACCACCGCCACCACAGACATGCATCTAGTGATGCATTTCTTGCACGTATTTCCATGCGACAGGGCCACCAGTTACCGTTCAGCCAACGGATAACTTACAGCTCGGACGGCTCTGTATTGAGTAATTATCACCAACATGGTGCTGTCTCACCGAACATGACTACAAGAATCAAAAACAAACAAAATCAACAGTATATCTTTAAGTCTTGCAGGCACTATGTGGAAGCATTTCGTTAAATGTACAAATGCTGACATCACAAATAGTTGTTGGGCAAAGATGAAACTAATACCTTCAACTGACAATTGTGATATTATCCAATAGATGTTTCAAATCTAATCTGCTGAATAGAAGAATTCTGAACATATGGTGATGCAGATGTCAACTGAAATGTTAGTTATGCCAGCCTGGGAAATAATGCATTGCTAGATGATGTCTGTTCCATAAATACAGTCTGGTTTGTTATTATTGTTGGCATTAATTGACTTAGCAGAATTCTTTCCCAAATATAAAAAACATAATAGAAACACTGACCGTGTTACCATACACAGGGAGAATTCCAACAGCACATGACACGTCCTAAAACTTTAGCACATTTGTGGGCTTTTTGAAAGCACAAAGATCTGAGATTACCACATGACTGGCACAGTATAAATATCCAACGATTTTGATTTTCTTTCAAAAAAAGTTCACTCTGGTTTCTATCCTGTCTGAGCTGAATATTTCGCACCATTTCACAAAGCAGTGCCCCAGCAACTGTAAAATCTGGTGTGAAAATGCAGTAGAGGTTTAATACGTCAATCATCAAAAGAAAATAAGGTTTTGATGCGTACTGTAGGTGGCGCCGGCGTGCGGATGTTTACAGGGTTTTGTTGTCAGGTAACAGCTACGGCATAGATTTCCCCTCAGACTGAAACTGTGCCGCACCTGAGTAGTGTGCCTGAAAGAGGCTCAGAGGACTGGCGAGAAGCACTGGCATGGAGCTGGGAAGTGGCAGAGGCTTGACGGCACTGACAGTGAAACTGGTGGGGGTGGACATGGGGACATGTGGAGAAGCTCCATCACAAATGCAAACGTGTGACCAAGAAGAGTCACTGGCACTGAAATCAAAGGAAGGCTGATCACACGATTACAATGGGCAGCATGTCAGGATTCGATTCACTGACTTTTAGGACACATGGACAGACAACAGCATGGTGGAAGACTGGAGTAAAGCGGTTACCTTTTGAGCCTGAGGAAGCTACAGAACAAAAAAGAGAGTTATAAACAATAAGCATAATGAAAAACATTTTAAATGACTTCTGCCAGCCCTGTTGATCTTTATATCTGTCGCACAGATCTTTTTCACAAAGAGCATGCCGAGTTAGATGGGGATATACGGTACTAAACAGATTGCAAGTAATTCTTCAAATAGCATGTTTTCCAATATGATAATTCAAGAAAAAAGCCCATGTCCAGAGAATCAAATCTGCCAAACGCACCCTCTGATATGCATTTTAACACCATCTGAACTCTAATTACATCACAGCAGCTGTGCATCTATTATAAATGGTGCTTGATAAAACAATTACACAATTAGAAAATAATTAAATTAATATAAACAAATATGGGAAGTTACCGTGTGTAAAAAAAAAGCATGCCATTAGAATGCATCGATTTGAAATAACACATAAGTGCATGTGTTTGGGAGGAGAACATGACATTGAAACATTTAATTGCTTATTGGTTACAACATGCTGACCATTCAACACATGCTGGTTCTTATAGTCTATTATCTGCTATACGCCCTGTGCCCAATAGACATCACACATCACTACAGGATAACCAAATTAGAAGTCATTTAGGTTAACTGCACCATGTCTCAGCATATCCATAACAAAATATACGTCAAACACATAAATTCCATGCAAATATAAAATAAAATTATTAAATACAATTAACACATATTTACAAGAACTGAAGGGCTTAGAAAAAGATGATAATGGAAACCCTTCTGAAAACATACTCCCCTCTTTATAGATACACAACATGGATGTTTCTTTACGAACACACAATCCCACACAATCATCCTCCTGAGACATCCAACATTGCAGGTCGCGGTGATTTGATTGGTTTAATTCCAAACAAATTGACTTCGACTTAACTGCAGCACGGAGCCGGACAAAAAGAACAAAGAGCAGCGGTTGTTTGAAATAACGCAGCCTTGAATACATTTCCTTCTGGCTTAATATGAAAAAATAAATGTTGCATGGAACTGCTTTTAACGATGTCTGCTTGCCCTAAAGCAAATTATACTTGGTGGGTCAGGCTTTATTTTGTTGCTTTCATTCAAATTCAATTTCTTTTATTTATTCTCAGACAGTAAAGAAGGTAGAAAAAAAGAAATTGACTCAATATGTAGATGTAAGTAGCAAAAGCCTTCCATTTTATTCCAAACAATGTAAGTCGAAATACGGCAGCCTAAATGAATGGACTGAGTGTTCTGAAGGGATTTTTGAAACAAGATGTGTCCAGTCTGCATGCCTGACATTATGTTATGATTGTTTTTCTGTGCTATACAGTAATGCCGTGTTAGGCATGCAGAATAGAAACCCGGAGAGAAAGAAAATTAAGAACAGAACATGCTGGCATGCCTAGCCATAGGTACCATCAAGAGCAAATACGCTGGCTGGGTTTCCGAACAAACACCCGCACAGGGCCAACTTCAGCAGAGGTTATTTTATAGTAATAGAAGATAAATGTCGCTAAAGTTTGGAAAGCACTGCGGCTGAGTGCCTTTCAGGTCAGGTGTTCCAATATTCAAATTTCAGCCAGATGGATGCAGAGTCCTTGGTTCTTAGCCAGATCTCCATGGAAAATGACTGGTCATATCCACAACCAAGAGATAAGCATAAACCCCATTAGCTACTGATTGCAAAGCCATGACACTAGAAATCGATGTATTTAACAAAAATAATTGGATTAATGTATACATTAGTAACAATGGGGCACGCACACCACACGACTGCCTTAACTTCTGACATTATTAAGCCACCCAAAGGTGAATTAGGGAGCACAACTTAATGATGGGGGAGAGTTGATTGAACTCGAACTGAATATTGGGAGTTCCTGCACCCCACCTCCCCCACACTTCCTACGCCCCAGGGAGCCACTTGAGAAAAATTTGGTCATGCAAGATAGTACTGCATGGGTCAAACAATGAAGCCTGAGAGACATCTTAAGCACATCAGTACAAAGTAAGGTTTGGGAAGTGACCAGCGCAGCAATAAGCTGATATGGGAAAGGAGGCGGCTGGCAGAGCGGGCAGCTTTCAGGAGAAAATGCAGCCTCTTTAGTTCACATTTGTATTCCAAGTGCCGTGTCGGGAAGAAAAAAAGCCTTTTAAATTTGATCACTTTTCGGAGGCAAATTAAGTCATGCGGATTGGGTTAATGAAGCTCGCAGGAAATCACGGAGTAGGGGGTTTATCCTCAAAGTGACAGCAGTGAACATTGTGGTGACCCATTAGCGGTCACCAGGGTTAAGGTAATGTGCCGAAATTGGGGGTCGCCAGGCAACGGGAATACCACTCCTCAGCATAAGAACATACGTGACAATTACATTTAGAGCATTCACCTAGAAATCCAAGTCAACATTTTTAGGTTTAAATGCCAAAAATCATATGTGTATAAAAGAAAGAAACAGCCAACCTCCTTTGGGAACTGGGTAAAATGATCCCAAACACTCACACTCACATCAAGGTGCGACACAAAAAAACTGATCCGAGGGCCGAAACCCATGCAGAAACACGCAGTACCTGACCGAGACAAGCGTCAGCACAGAAAAAAAAAAAACACATATGCAGGCCTCTGACATGCATAAAACAGATGCATTACTTTTGGAGAGTGGTTCACGACAGCAGTAGGCATGGCAGACCCTCACGAATGAAACTGACTTTGTCCCATTTTTCCCACTTGGTCTACACTTCCACACTTAGCATGCACACTCATGCATTTAGGAAAAGTATTGAAAGATGTCCCGTTCCTCAAATAAGTGGAGCATGCTTGACGTGCACTTCATCGACACTTTGGCTAATACTGCATGAAAGTGCTCTTTGGCAAAGTATATATTGTATTATAGGCCACAACGCACTGTGTCAGTGATGATTGACATCTAACACGATAATCCCTGCACACTTGGGCTCTTTACATACACTTCTGTACTTTGTGTCTTACGTCAACATGCATCAGCACAGTGTGCAGCATCTCAGCATGCTTGGCTTTAAGTGTGTTGAACGAGACAAAGCCGCTGCCACGGCTTAATGCGCCCCGTCCCGCAGGTGCATGTGCAGGTGCCCCCCCCCCCCCCCCGCCCCTGTGTGAAGTTGTGATTTAAAATCTTATCAAGGAGACGACGGGGTGGCCACGGGGAGAGGCTGTGCCAGAGTGCTGATGGCCGGGGGTGAAAACGGGAAGCCACGCAGTATGTTTTATGTGCAGCAAACACTGCTCATAAGAGCTTGGGGGATATTAAATTTAATGATTCCATCTGGTACAATGGAGACGTCCAAGCTATCAGTTTTAGCGTTGCCAAAATACCATACATAAGCAGACTAGAGCCATTTTCCTAGTAATAAATACGTATTTGAATAATAAATTATGTATTTACATAATTTAGTAATAAATTACGTATTTACGTACAGTATGTTAAAATATACGTTATGTTATTTCTTTCCGTCTTTTATTGTATAACAGATAAATGACTCCAGAGGTCAGTGACATGAGGCTGGTAGCAGTCCACAGTAGCGACACAATACTGGAATCAGAGCACAGTAGAACTGGAGGTGTAGGGGAGGTTGCAGCCACGGTGCCAGTGTGACAGTGCTTCCCTTGCCACACCAGGATTCACACTCGTCGTATGAGTAAAGGTCTCCCCCTGCATGTTTTAGTAATCGTAGTTAATATCACGGCACCACTAAATTACACTTAACACACTTGGTATTTACAGAAATTAAGTAAATCTTAACCTATAGCTATGAATTCCTTATACACTGCAGACAGTAGAGAACATGCAATACAATGTGAACAGAAGAAACATTTATCCACAGTTATATGAGTTTTTTATAGGAACATGTATGAGAGCCTGACACATTCCCTAGGGATAAGTCCCTGGGGATAGGTCTGTGTTTCCTCTGTGATTCTGAAGGAAGATGGCTGGTGCACTCACTGTGTTGTCAATGTAAGCTTCTGTCCAGACTGTGTCGTGCTCCTGGTCGATAACCTTGGGCCGGCTCAGGACATGCAGATATTCCATGACATTCTCCTGCACGTCAGCCAGAGTGGAGATCTGGGTGAAGTACCCTTTGGATAAAAAAGTCAGTATATGTGGTGACTGCAACCTGCAACCCAGGCACATAGTGGCAATAATGTGGTGAAAGCCACAGTGCGACAGGCGACAATAACACGTAAAACTGACTGCGTTTACTTGGTTTGCTCAGCACATCTGCCTGGAGTAATCCCTGACGGAGCAAAGACTTTGCTCTGAATACTCAAGATGACCCACATGACCCACTGAAATGCAGCACCCCCCACCCCCCACCCCCATTTATTTGTTAATTTTCTAAGTAAAATCCCAGTTCCCTGTAATGAGTTATACTTCGTAGATGTTAAAAATGCTCCGGAGCATACAAAAATAGAATAATAATAATCTAAAAACGGCTATCTGGGGGTTTCTAATCTTTCACTTATACGTTAATGTGAGTGAAACTATTCCTAAATACAGGCAGCCTGTGGGTTAAGGACGTCTGACTTACAGACAACTCTATTGTATTAAAAATTTGGGTTAAATACAGTGGTTTGTAATAATGAATGCACACGCTACTTTGTGACGCTTGTGAAAACATTGCGCGGCATCAGCAGTTCATCGGTATGAGGTACAGTACAGTACCATTTGTAGCTGTTCTCTTTTATTGCTAATTTATTATTATGTAACGCATTATTATTTTCCCAACTTACTTAAAGACGATTTAGGGAACAGTTCTTGTTTGTAACCTGGGGACTGCCTGAACACAGCTTTTTCCATTAATGATTTACATTTTACAAGAAATTGTTTTATTAAAAAAATGAATATCCATTGCTATAGCACAACGGACAACACCTGTTCCTCTTCATTCATTTGTCAGATCTTTTCGTTTCTGTGTTTAAAGAGCATTTACATGAATTAGACTTTTTCCCCAAGGCTACGGAGAAAGATGTAAGCAGCATTTGAAGCTTCCTGAGAAAAGAGAGGGTGGATCATTCCCCGTGATCCATCTTCCTGGCAAGGACTTTCCTGCCCAGAACCTAGTCAACTGGAAAGCGGCAAACTGCCTCCATCAGTGCTGTGCATCCATGAGGAAAATCACTGCAAGGAGAATTGATTTGGGGGTCGCCGACCTCCCCAGCGGATCCAGGCCTGCTCCCCAGCGCCAGCGCCCACCCAGCCGCACCCTACCACGCTTGGCCTGAGCCCCCCACACTGACAGGCGACGAACTCGGCACAGCAGGACCGTCAGCCGACATAGCGCCGGCCCGCATCCAGACGGCATCGACCGCCAGCTTCTGTTTCCGTGACTCAGCTCATGGTAGAACGAGACCAGGGGGTGTGGAAAACCATGTAACTGGAATGCACAACTAGCCGAACTAATATTGATATGCATCTCGGACTTGACATTATTAAAATCTATCTTGTATTTATAAGCTTTTTATGCATATCCGTCCATTTTCCACAACTAATAATCTGAGCAGAAAAAGCAGGGAGTAAGGCGGGCGGGACACAGACAGGGGACTCGTACCTTTGCTAACAGCGTATAGGCCACAAACACTCACTTTTGCACAGCTGGAAGAACCAGAGTAATTAAAAATCTCCACACACAGCCATGCTGAAATTCAAAACCAAGACTCAAGAGGTGCTAAATTTAACGTTTTTTTCCTCCCATAAGTTCTTCCCATTTTCTCTATTCTGTTGTCAGAGGTAAAAAGCTCAGGTCCAGAAAGTAAAAAACCAGGCCAAGATTTTATTTCAACCAACCATTTAAGTGCTCTATGACTGTGACTCTTTATACTTAACTGACTGGTGGAAACCCAATCTTGGTCTGGATTTGTACTTTCGGAACTTTCCGCCTCTGACTGTAGTAAATCTCCACAACACCTGCAGCACACCATGGTGTGATACGTGTGCTATCAGACGCCTGCTGCCCATCACACCAAAGACCGGTCATACATCTGTTTTAATTCAAATAATTAATCTGCTTATTTACTCATTTAGAACTGGTGAGCCCATGACTGAAAGGCTCCAGTGCTCCAGCACTGCTAAGTGCCATTCCAGGTCCTTGTCAGCAAATCTTTTCAAGCTCCAGTCAGTGAATTGGGCTGCTCTAATCCATCCCCGATAAAGGACATCCCCACCCAGCCAGCTTATCGGGCATCTACTCTCCGGCCTAATTTTAGAGCCACTCACACCACACATCAATATTATCAAAGATGGCCAAAGATGTCCCACCAGAATGCGTAGGGGTGTGACTGTCGTGACCCACCCCTATCACGAGCATGCAGCTGTGAGTCTCTCAGGTCTCAATAAGACCAAGAAGCAGTAAAACACAGACATACACACGCCAGAAAAGGATGACGGAAATCAGAATTGTGGATGAGAGCAGAGAGTAATTTTCACACAAAATGCATTTACCTTTTGCAGATGGCACACAGCTGGTGATACACTGAGCCACTCCTGCAGCTTACTGGTGTGTGTGGCTGTGACTGTATATATAAAATGTTATTAAAGTGCCAGTGTTATTCAGCTGAGCATCTACAATAAAAAGTGAAATTCAGGGAAATTTACTCTCACTGTTGCAGACATGCGAGGAGTGTTGGAGCGTGTAATCTGGAGCGTGATATGTTGAGTTAAAAACAAAAAAAACACCAACCTTTGTTAGCACATGCCATCCATTTCAAATTATCAGCAAAGGAAGACTCTCTTCCTATTAGATATGGGAATATTCGCACCTGAAAAATCAAAATAAAAAACAGGTCAGGCATTTTATCGGGCACCAAAAGCAACAACTGAAATTCAGAAGATCCTGCTTAATAATGTCCCACGCTGCTGGTTATTAATTCACTGTTCTACATATTCCCCAGATTTATTTTTGTTTCTCTCACTCAGGTATGTACGCAAATGATTCTTTAAGACAAAAGTAACCTTGAGAAATTTGCTACAAATATAAAGTGACAGATTAAATACCATTACATTTCACATGTATTGCTGTTTATTAGGATTCTTTCGGGAAATAATGTTTCACCCCCTTTAATAAAGGAAACTGACTGACTGACTATCCCTATGCCACAGAACATCGAAACAGCCAGTGGGATCAGTTAGCAGCAATATTTGAGAAAAACACCACATTTGCATGATCAGCAAATCAGCTAGACAGGAGATAAGTCAAACAGGAGCATGACAGAGAAAAAAGATAACGGCCATTTTATAAAACGGTTAAAGCCATTTTGCAACACCTGGCAATCGTCTAGAGATAATTTTTATACCATTACTGCCCTGAATCGAAAAAAAAGTGATAAGCTCTTCCCTTAGAAATCTCCTTCACAAAAAGGCTGCATCTTACCTCAGTAAGCCACCGGAAGCATTATTCTTAGTAATGAATATTCATTTTTTTCAGGTACTTTTTTTTTCCTTCTAAGTTAGAGATGTGCTGAAGCCGTGCTAAAGTTCTTGGTTACGCAGGAATGGTGCGACACCAGAACCTGTAGGAATTATTCATCTCTACATAGTCTGGTGTAAAGATACGCAGTGCCACTGCTCAACCTCTCCTGTGAAATGTCTGTGATTTGTACTAAAAAAAGTCCTGTTACTTTAAAGGTAAAAATAAAAATGGGCTGAGATTTATGGAGAGGAAGTGGGAAAGTATACGCTACTTTAAAGTATACGTGTGCATTGACATTATATACATTTATAGACATATACTGTATATTTCATGTCACAATGTGTTCTTCACAGATATTTTGTATGTTAAACCATAATTTTATATATTATATACTTATATATTATATATTTAATATCTACATGAATTCTATCCATGTCCATAACAGCACAGCACACAGTCAATTGCAAATTAAAAAAAAAAACATAAAAAATGTCCAATAACTGCTGGCCCTCTTATGGCATAAAACCAAAAACATGGGAAGAAGCTGCTGAAGCGGGATAGAGGGTAGTGGGCGAGGAGCTGATCTGAAGGGCCGGCAGACAGGGGTCGGTGGGCGAGGAGCTGATCTGAAGTGCCGGCAGACAGGGGTCGGTGGGCGAGGAGCTGATCTGAAGTGCCGGCAGACAGGGGTCGGTGGATGAGGAGCTGATCCGAAAGGCCGGCAGACAGGGGTAGGTGGGCGAGGAGCTGATCCGAAAGGCCGGCAGACAGGGGTCGGTGGGCGAGGAGCTGATCCGAAAGGCCGGCAGAC
>JAODKM010000099.1:13336281-13347146 GCA_026780845.1 Petrocephalus sullivani | reverse complement strand
GGGGGGGGGGGGGCGGTTCTGGGAAGGAAAGGAAGGTGTGGAAAGCTGTAAGGAATGAGTTTCAGGAGAAGTGGGATTATATAGGTTATATTGAGCATGATATTCAGTCATGCAGCCGGCCAGTTTACGAACAAGCATGTTAATTCAGCATCAACATGTGTCTCCAGATTAAAGTATTAATTACAGTGCTATAATTAACCGGTACATTAATATATTCACTCATAGTCTGTGCAGCAGAGACCAACCATGGAAAAAGCTTGGTAATAGAAGTGTGTAATCATTTTACAATACGCACTGAAGCAATCACAGCCTTCCTCACTCTTCTTCCCACGCGTGCATCACATTTAAGAAGGACTGGCCTCCCAGCACTGCATTATGGGTATTTGTGACATATCGCAATGTATCTGGTTTGAGAACATGGATGTGCTCTCATGTGTAGCCAATCCCTCAGCACAAAACAGTCTAATAAGGTTAATTTTCAAAACAGGTATGCTGTATTTTGTCCCCATGCAACATTTCATAGGCAGAAGGCCTACTGTATATGTTTAGTAACTCTAAATAATAGTCAAGGGAACCCCGAAACTGAGTGTACAATTATGTACATAAATATAAATTCTAAACACACTGGATTCTCCACTCTAAAAACTGGCCGCTTTGGGTCACCAATTTTTACCCACAACACCTGGTATCATTTTGCTTCTATAATTATATATCTTTCTTTAATCAAAGCAATGGAACTTTTTACCCATTTGTTTCAGTGCTGCACATCTGAAGCCATGGCTTTAGCAGCGGAAGCCCGTCCTCTTTTCCCAGGACAGTCAGACTTTCTTCACATTAATCACGAAGATACTGATCTCAGCACAAACTACAATTAGCCAATTCCTTTCGCTGCAACAGCTATTTCCCCCCACTTTGACATTTCAGGCATCAGAGATTATTACAAGTTTTGGAACTCGATTACAACCTCTTGAACTTGTCGAGCAAATTATTCTATCAGAATGAACTAAAGTATTTTAGGACTCACATCACTGAGCAGCAAAAAGGCCTCTGTCAGGGCGATATCCAGCATTCCGATCCCTTGGGCGAATAGCTTGTCCAGGTGTTCTCGGAAATGCTGAAACAAATCGGGGACAAACAATGGAAACTAATTGAGTATTGCATTTTATAGGAGATCCTATTACATCCTACCACACTCGCACACACATAACACCAAAACTGGCTAAAGTAAAAGGCTTTTCTTCCATCGTAAAAACAAAGATAATTTCTGTTTTTTATATTAACAAACTTGTCATTAAATTGTACCAGGATTCCAAGATGAGAACAAGCAAATGAATTAAAGGTTACAAGCTGAAATGTCAACACTTCATAAAAGATTACCAGCAAAAGTCGGCCTTGTCCTGCACTGCAGTGAGCAGACAGAATTTTCAATTTGAATTCCATAAAGCAAACAGAACTTAAGACAATTTATACTTTTGGTATGTCTGTGTGCATTTTCTTCCAGTGTATGTACCAGCTCTCTGAAGCGATTAATGTAGTTTAATGCTCACCGCAACCTGGCGGATTCACTCTGTGCAGCTCATTATTCTGAATGGCCGAGAGGCAAAACAGACAGGTTTTATCTAAATAAACCCAGCCACAGAACACATCTCTCCACAATGTCAGCGTGCAGACAGACTCAAAGGTTCACCTCCACGCTTATACATCTCTGGGCTTTTTCTATTACATATCGGACTGCCTGATGAAAACTTATTAAAACTGTTAAAATTTTGTTCTTGCCATTCTTAGGCGTGCCTGGCGCTTGCATGAACACAGTGTTTCAACCCACTTCCTCTTATGGCATACTTCTGCTTCATGCTAATATTCATTTACTACCAGTAACACTTCACTTAAAGCAGTCATTAAACTGCATGACACATACCACCATAATTCATTCTAAAATATTGATAAAATATTATAAACACACCTATAACTATTAATAAGGCATAACACATTATAATCATGTGTATTATGCATTATGAATGCTTTATAATACAGAATAAATATTTTCATACGGAAGCACAAAGCATTCTTAATGCTTGTACTGACCATTATTATGCATTATGAAGGTATTTATAGTGCATTATAGATGACACCATCACAGAGCATTCATAATGCATGAGTGAGAAACATGGCCATTATGTGTTATGCCTTTTTCTAAATATTTATAGCCGTGTTACAATGAATTATAGGAACAGCTATTAGGCTTTATGAATATGGGCTTCATAGAAAGTGCTAGCATTTTTACTGCTGGAGTCCAGTGTTTTCCAGCCCAGTACTCAGGGACCCAGAGACGATCCACATTATTGCCCCCTGCTAGCTCCCTACTGCAAGCAAACAACTGCGTACGAGAGAGTTTTATTAAATTAATAAATAATAAATAAATAAATATTTAATAAATTAAATAATTAATAAATAAAGCAAATGCCAATGATAGAAAATAAATAAATATAAAAGCATACATACGAAGGATTGTTTATGAGGCAGATGAATGAGGCTAAATTAAATAGTGTGGGGGGGCAAACTCCCCCATCCCCCTGCTTCCTACGCCCCGGTGAGCACATGGGTGCATGTGCACGGAATGCTATAGGCTTAGGCGGTGCAGTATACATTTTACTGTCAGCAAAAGTGAACAACTTCAAACAAAAAGAATGCTGACGGGAAGATGGGGGGTGAAGTTCCTTCCATGTCTTGCAGGGAGAGATTAATCGTTTTGTCCAAAGTGACTGTCCCAAGGCTGGCCTGACTCAGCCATCACAGCGATGAGTGTGGCGGCAGTGTCAGCTCCGCGTGGCCGTCCTCCATGCGTATCCGTGCGTGCCTGTTCACGTTCACGCAGAGACCCGCGGGCCTGGTGGCGCTCTAACAGCGCAGCAATCGAAATGACACGGGTCGCTTTAAAAGGCAGTATTACAACCTAAACAATTCCATTTGACTCTAATAGAACACAGGTCAAAAAAATCTATATGTCCATTTTAAAAACAGAAGGAGAAAAACTGGGGAAACATGAACTTGGCCTGCAAAAATAAATAGCATTCACAAAAAATGAAACATTTCCTCTGTCCCTGGTGATGCCACTTCAAATTCTCAAGAAGTTTTCTCTCAAGTCTTTTTGCATTTAGATGTAGCAATTTCTGTAGATACCCATGGCAAATAGGGCTATTTTACCAGCCTTGGGAGGAATATATCTATTGGTTTAGCTGACCAAAAGGAAGGAAAAAACATCCCATCAGTGTGAAATAGACTCTCACTCCGAGCTACCAAATCACCAAGCTATTTTGGTGGAGCCGTGAGAATATAGATCTGTTATCAAGCCTTGCATGCCCCCACCCCCCCCCACATCATCATTTTCTGCCATCATCATTTTCTGCAACATTACGATCCTTTAATAAACTCTCAGAAAAGAGTCCAAAATTCCTAAGCGATGATCCAGAGCCTTATCAGTCAGCAGCAAGGCTGACCTTAAGGCGAAGGATCAAAGATATTCATATCTTTGTGGCAGGATAAAGACCAGGCAAACAGTGCAGGCAACAAAATGGAGTATTTATCTGTTCCTCCAATAACCTGCAGGGGGAGCTATGCCAGCCACTGTAAACGCTACAAATTTAGTTTCCACTTAAATCT
Organism: Petrocephalus sullivani; assembly: GCA_026780845.1. NCBI lineage: Eukaryota > Metazoa > Chordata > Actinopteri > Osteoglossiformes > Mormyridae > Petrocephalus > Petrocephalus sullivani. The sequence continues at coordinate 13,343,486 of JAODKM010000099.1, read as the reverse complement.
TTTTTTTTAACTAACTAAAACTAGGTTATATTCTTTCATTTTGCTGGGCGGCGCACTCTGTATTTCCAATTAAAATTTCATCACTTTTTGACGACACCACTTTTAAATCCAGCAACCCGGCAGCTTTATCGAAACGCTCAATCCCTATCGCCGGTGAACAAATCGAGGGGCCCTGGGAGTGCCACGGTGAAGGCGACGGAGAAATGAATATGGAAGGAGCAGCCAGACGGGCGCAGGCATGTACCGGCGTCCACCGCTGTTAATCCGGGCGGAGCCGCGGAAGCGATAGCGCCGCTGAATGAGCCGCCGCTTTGCGGGGCGCTCTGCACCTGCTGCCCCCTCTACCTATGAATACAGCGGCGCTCCCCTTACAATGACGTCTCGCCAAATCCAAGATAGAATTGACTTTCAGCTCGAAGGGTTAAGGCTTTCTTACACGAGCTGCGCTTCGCTAATGCGGCGCTCGGAAACTCGGGGAAAAAAAAAAAAACGTCGCGCCGCTGATGTACGCGGCATTTCGACTGAATGGAGCCGGAAAGCATAAAAGGATGTGGCGGAGAAGAATAAAAAAAACACACACATTGTTGGAAATGGATCCTGCCCACATCTGCCTTCCGTCTTGAGCAGACTACATGCGTCTTTTGTAGAGTAAGAAAAGGCGCAGCGATGCGCGAAGCGCAGGCAGGATATGAGAAGCGCCCGTCCCATAAATGTCATACTGTATAAGATGCAGCCGCCTGCAAAACAACGGAGCAGATTACGGTCCGCTCTCACTATCCATCAGATAAGTGCTGTCAAGTGCAAGCAAAGTAATACACTGCAGACATCCCAGGGTCCTTCAAAGACAAAATGACGTAAGATGTGGACTGAAACACTGAAAGTAAAGTGACACATCATTTAAGAATCCTAAAGAATGTAGATGTATGCAATCAATAACTAAGTATTTCTATGTTGACATATACAAACAGTGATCTATATAGAAGCAATGCTATAAGCACAGGGAAGCACAACTAATTATGAATAATTTAAAATAATTGAATTAGTCAGTAGCTGGAGATCAGAAATCACCAAGTGTGTGAGCTGGCTTATGCAGCACAAGAACTGCATACTGGTAGCTGGTACTGAAGGGTCATTGGGAGCAGTGGTGTAAAGAAATACCTGGTGATGTCAGGCGTTTCATTACAGGACAGGGAGGCTATAGTGACCTGGACCCTATCTTGATTTTAACAATTTGTCCATAACGTTTGTGTTTGAGATCTTTCATATTCTGGCCCAATTAAGACATGGATAGAAAAATAGCTTAGCATAGCTTGTTCAACTTGAGCCTACTGTAAAAGCAAATTCCGTTGACACTGCATGGTAATATTTACATGTCATTAAAACTTTTCATTATTTTATTTTATATTATATATGTTGCTTATTTAACTTGTGCTTTTATTTATTATAACCTTTTAAAGTAAGGGAAGTAAGCCCACTTATACCTCATCGTTACAGAAATAATAATGAAAACAATGCAAAACAAAGAAGTAGCTGTAAAATGTGTATTTTTATTTTGCATAATTAAAATTGCAAGCTTTCCTGGGGATTCCCCCTTCCTGCTGAGGTGTAAGGGAGGACTTTCAGGCAGACAGTTATGATAATGGAAATGTTGCCTCACATACACGACAGGAGGCGGCCATCTGGTATGACCAGCAGATCTACCTGTGTCTCCCTGTCAGGAATCCTGGAACGAGTATGCTCTCTCTGCTACTCAGTCATTTCTGAAACATATACCCCTACATTTCATTTAGCTAATAGTAAGTTACAAAAATAAAGGTATTAAACTTACTTCTTTGTTGGTTATGTCAGCTTGGACCAAAGTTCCATTTAGGCAAGGTTCCACATAGTGCACTTCTTCATTGTACTGTAAACACACAAGGATGACATTAAAACACTGAGAAAAGGAATTTTACTGTTATCTGTAATGGTAGCACTGATAGCTGTAGTCTGGGCGTTAGAGCCCCCACTCAGCTGACAATAACAATAATATAGGCCTGTTCTGGACATAAATCCTAAAGAGAACAATACAGGCATGGGAAAAAGGATGATGATAACAAGCCCTTAAACATGGTAATTAGTTTCAAAATTTCAGGCCTAAATATCATATGCTATCTCATATAGCATATATGTAAATGAGTCGTCTCCCAAAGCAACTGAAAACAGTAGCTTTGGATAAAGGTCTGTGTCCCAAGCAGGTCACAGAATTCAAAGTTTATCAAGACCCAAATTCCGTTATCTTTAAGCCCTTTTCTGGAGAGTCACAATCCACTAGGGCTCCTCAACCCTTATCTAAGACAGCCTTAATCCATTGGGAGCAGGAGCCGGACATCGCCGTTTCAGTAAAGGCAGGTGACTGCCACTAGTCATTCCATTTGCCTGTCACGCATTCTGGGTGTGTCTATATAGTTATAGGGGTTGTGTTTGTTTATTAAGGCCTTTTGCCCCCTCTTCCCCCTACTTCAGTTGACCCTGAAAAAGAAATCCTCTAACAAAGCGCCAATCCATTCCAAACACTCTGTGTCATGTGATTCTGCCCATGGAGCCGCCCAGGCTTTTCCAAAGGCTCCTAAACTTTTCCTTGAAAGGTTCTAATCCATCAAAGCTCCTAAACCCTTATCGTTTAGAGCCACAGTCAGCTGGGATTCCTAATCCCTTGTTTGGGGAGTTGGTAGGGTGATTCAGGCCTGATTCTGGAGGGCAGCGTTCCAGCAGTCTGTCCCTCTGCAGAACCACTTACTGCATGTTTTCAGAGAAGGTTTGAGATTGTATATTGCTGCCTGAAGATGGCAAGGTGATGAATGAAGCTTGTCAGGCCTGTTGAGATACTAGCAATGTCCAGCTGACCCCATGACCGAGGAGTTGCGGTGCAAATCACAGAATTCCTCAGATGACCTTCCCACTAGAATTGAGATAAATCTCCTGGTTTTCAGTAGTGGATTATGCCCCACATGGTAGGACTTGCCAAAAGCAGTCTGGGCTTTACACAGTGTGGAACACAGGCATGCTAAAATTAGGAAAAAGTCAATGGTCCACATCCTCTGAATGCTGCTAGGCAAGCATTCAATCAAAATAACACTCAAAATATTTAATCGGACATGAGACATCCTCCAGAACCAAGTGAGAAAACGAGGACTTGTTTTGCGAATGGCTGTGAAGATGAACAAACAAAAGACAAAATGGTGGAGAAGAATCAAAACAAAGACAGCCACTTCAGCTTCAACACAAACACACATGAAGACAAAGAGCGCTGATTCTGGGAATGAGCCACAACCGGGTGACAGTGTTCTGGAAAGCACAGCTCAGACATATATGGTTACTAATAAAGAACCAAATTGAACAAACGGGCACATCGGCTGGCGCTTGGCCACCCTCGGATATCCACACCCCCAACCCCAATCTCACATCAGATCAATTAATGTTGATATAAAATTAAGCTCCATTAAACAGTGGAATGAAAGACAAACACTGAAACTTGATAACATGTCATTGTATATGTCCTGGGAGGAAAGCTGACCTAATGTAATATGGAACACAGACATCCACTGCCATCAAAGCAATAAACAAACAAGCAAAGAAACAAAGAAAAATAATGAACCCTTCCAACACAAGCCACCAGCCATCAGCAGTCAAAATTACCCTGACAAAGTCCATAAAATGCCAGGTGTTGTAATCAAAATCATAGCAAACTTTGGATGCAGTGAATGCATTTAATTTAAAAATTACTTCAGCCTAGATAATTGTGTTCATGTTATGCCTGGTTTCCAGTAGTGTGCAAGGACAGATTTCAGATTTCTGAGTTAAATGGAGGCAGTAGTCTGACTTTTTCAGATAATATTGTTAATTTAATGCATGACTAGAAATTATACTTCAAAGTAAATCAGAAAATTATGTCAATTTTCTCAAACCATGCATTCTGACGTAATCCTTCAGTAAATGATTGAGTTGCACACTTTTGCACAACTGTAGACACATTATAACATATTTCTTTCTGATACACAACAAAAAGCTGCCTCATAATGAAATCAGGTATGCCCTGAATACATTACTGTAAAACAAAAAACAACATATATCAATAAAAGTAATCTGATGTAGCAAACATTAAAAAAGTGAAAGCCTAACTGACATGAAGAAGTTGCATGCTACAAAAGATCAGATATTAATTTTTGATGACATATGCTATAATGTGTATGGTCAATCAAATCAAAAGTGCTCTGTATTTGAAATTCAAAAACACACCAGTCTGCACTTGGTTTTGAAACTGCTTGGTTTTTTTCATCTGGCATCCAATCCAGCTTGTGCCTCTGCCAGGGGCTCACTGGTATTAGCTGTGGGCCCCCCACAAATTAATGTATTTAATTTTTAATGACTCTCAAACTTCAGGACTTAAGAACATGCCAGTGTGCCTAAAAATCTGTATCACCCGATGCAGAGCACATATTGTTGTTGTCATACTGGAAGATTACAGGCCCTGAAAATATTTTTCTTCCAAAACAGGAAACAGAGAAAGAGGTGATACTCGCTGCTATTATATTGAAGAAGTCATCATCTCCAAGTGTGTCCAGAATGGACATGACCGTCTGCCTGGCGATGGTCAGGCGCAGTCCCTTCATGCTCCCGCTGACATCGACCAGAATCACCACATCTTTTGGTGATGTGGCAGCCTGAATATACCTTTAGGAACACAAACAGAAACCATTTTTTGCTTGCATTAATTTCACAGATGCATGGATGCATTGGAGCTTTCTGTCGCCTAGCAACTGCAAGCCTTACCATTTGCGATTCCTGCAGTCGAAAGCAATGACCCCATGCTCATCCGGGTGCCATTTTATACCTGTGTGTAATTTTACAAAGCAGGAATTACAAAGCATGATTTTGATTTCGATGTTCAGTAGCCAAAACTGAAGGCCATGCCAAATTTTAACATTTAATAATTTAATATATTAAAATTGTCAAATTAAACCATGTGTAAAATCAAACATATATCACAAGCAAAGACAAGCAAGGATATGTGTTTATACTGAATTAAATTTTAACCTCAATTAGCCGCAGCCCTGACACCCAAAACCCAGCATCCTGTCCTCCATAAGCCCAGAAACCAACATTCCATCCCCTTTCTCCTTATGCTGAAATCCCACCATCCTGTTCCCCTTCTCCTTATACCCAAATCCCACCATCCTGTTCCCCTTCCCCTTATACCCAAATCCCACCATCCTGTTCCCCTTCCCCTTATACCCAAAACCCATCATTCTATCCTCCTTCTCTTTATGCCTAAAACCCACCCATCTGTCCATCGTCTCCTTAAGCCCCAAACCCACCATCATGTCCTTGTTGTTCTCCTTATGTCCAAATCCCAGCATCCTGTCCCCCTTCTCCTTATGCCCAAATCCCAGCATCCTGTCCCCCTTCTCCTTATGCCCAAAACTCACATGCCCACCTCCTCCTCCTTATGTCTAAAATCCAGAATCCTGTCTTCCTTCTCATAATGCTCAAAACCCACCATCCTGTCCTCCTTCTCCTTATGCCCAAAAGCCAACATCCTGTCCTCCTTCTCCTTATGCCAAAAACCCACCATCCTGTTCTCCTTCTCCTTATGCCCAAAACCCATCATTCTATCCTCATTCTCCCTATGCCCAAAAGCCAGCATTCCCTCTTCCCATGGGTTTTGCCTAAAGGTTAAGAGTTTCCATCTTGGCGAGGTCCTCTTCATTGCTCCGCTTGTCACTCACTCTGAATAAAACCTCCCAGACTGTCTCTTGCCGTGCCTCTGGGAAGCAGCTCCAGCCAGCTAATTATAATCACGACGTGTCTGATTGCTCTGCTCAGCTCCTCTCAGCTCAGCACCGCCTGCCTGCCTGGCAGTCTGTCCTCATGCCATGCGCAGTGGCTCTCACCTGGGAACTGTCTGAAGAAGCCCTTGGCACTGCCAAAGTACTGCCATATCAGTGACGGGTCCCGCTCAAAATTATCCACAAACACTTTGTTTAGTGCCTCTGACCAATATATTGCATTCAGTATTGCAGAGTCTAGGAGGAAAAGAAAAAGAGAAAGATTAAACTCACTTTGGTTTGTTTATATGGTATTCCATCCAAACTCAATGCGGTTCTGTACTGGACACGTAGTTGAGGGACATGGACGGATGGGTTTATTTAATAAATTCTTATAATTACAGCATTCTACACCTCATTCATGACACCTCCATAACACTCTTATGTGCATTTCAGCAATGACAGACAATGAAGGCTAATCACATCTATGGCATGAAACTGTTATGAACCCGTTAAGAGAGGCAGTAATGCCAACAACTGCATGTCAATCATCACCACACAATACTGAACACATTTACGTACTACTGAGTACACACACAGGTGCATGCACACACATTCACGCACACTCATATAATGTGTATATATATATGGAGTCTCTCCTTGAAGATATTAAAATGTGGTGAAGCACGCCCTTTTCAGATTAGATTGGGTTTTACTTTTTTCTATTTCCCAGTTACAAGAGTTATGAATACAATTCAGTCAAAGTATGCTATCAGCCCCTCGGAGAGAGCCGTCACACCAGGATTATCTATTTTCAGCAATATTAGCCACAGAGCTGCTCATTCCTGCGAGCCAGGCCAGATGGTTATCTGACACCGATGCATTCAAAGGGGGGAAGGCTCTTATTAAGAAGATGACTGTCTGATCACAGGCTTATTCTGGAGCTGCACATTTCCGTTAATGTAATAAAGATTTGTTTGTCGCCATTATTAATGACAGCCCAGAATGAGGCTGAGGGGTGTCCTGAGAATGTTATCTCTGTGAGACAGCACGGCTAAGTGATGATTCGCATTTTCATTTCTCTCATCTGTAAAATGACGGGATAAAATCTATTCTTCTTAATTGGCCCTCACGTTTACAACAGATTTAAAAATATAGGCTCATGCCCCTGAAGACTGTGATTAAATGGTATTACCCAAAAATGCATTTCATGCACAGAGGATATGCACTCGTGTTCGCCACGTTCTGGAAGTACATACATTGTGGATCCCCATAAGAGCTTTATCCTCAGGCAGTCCTGAACTCCCTTAATGTTGTAATACTGGCATCTCTTACATCCCCCCCCCCCCTGCCACCCCCCCCCCCCCCAGCTCTCATATTTTTCCTTGTCACATATTAGCT
>JAODKM010000099.1:13324089-13336181 GCA_026780845.1 Petrocephalus sullivani | reverse complement strand
TTTTCCTGGTCACATATTAGCTTTAGATGGGCCATAGGGGACCTCAGCAGAGACCCTTAAAGGCAACTTCTCAAATGTCACAACACTGCATCTTCATCGTCATGATTTCCCAGGAAAAACAACAATCAAAAAATAAACATGGATACAGTAAACAAGCATGAATATGAAATGCATGTATTCTACATTAATTATAGATTGCATCCCCTCCAGGATGGGATATGCCCTATGCTCTAGTGTCTATACTGAATAAGAAGATATGAAAGAAGAATGGAAACAATAACATAGTAAATACATTTTTGCAAGTGTAATGTGCCACATGACAATACAAAGAATATTATTTCTTTGATCACACTAAAATGGGTATTATAGAAATAATCCTCTATAACAGCTAATCATTTCATATTACTTTAATATTACATATTAAGTAATAAATTCCAGGTGAGGTATTCGCTAAAGTGATGTCCATTTTAAATGCAATGCAGACTCAGCCCCAGATGACAGCCCGAAAACGCAACCGTGCTGGAACACCGTTACAGGTTTTACTTTATCACCTAGTTGAAAATATTTCAATGTTATCTGGCATCGTAATGTTATATTCAAAGTCACGCCGGCAGAAGCGGCGATTGCCCCGGTCACACAGTCAGTCGCTTCTTCACCTCGTTCTTTCACCCTCACATTCCCCACTTGTTTAACGGGAGGCCAAACAACATCAGTGTTTCTGCAGAATTCTTATCAAAATGAGGGCCGCCTTTCCTGTTCCTGTACAGAATATTCCCAGTACAGATCTCCAGTGTATCTTGCCACACAGATTCAGCTGGAATTATTTAGGCGAAACAGAAATCAGTTTAGGGAACTCAGGAAGAAAGCTGCAATGTACATATGCAATGTCATGAAAAATATTTTTCCTCAGTTTTGGAATTGCCTGCAATTTTCTAAATTGCTTTTAGACACAATTCTCTTTTGGAAAAATGCTCATTCAGCGTGAATCCGCATATTGAGCCCTAATTACAGTCATTATGACGTGTCTACAAAGCTCTGCTTTAATCGTAGTTCCCCTGTTGTGCAAGACGATCAATAGCTTCATCTCAAGTGAGACAAATTGGAAGGACTATTTACGATACAACAAAACAACTTTTCAAAAAAAGCAAAAATAAACAGGAGGAGAAGTGTGAATTGCATCTCCACTGGGTTCCTTAATTTGATTAAATTATCTTTAATGAAATTACATAAATGAATGCATTCTGTTATATGCCAAATGATGAATAAACAAATGATAAGTAAACTTCCTACAGAAATCTAAATTTAGAAGAGGGGGAAAGCATAAGCAAAATATTATATTTCAGCCAATAAGAAAATATTATATTCTTAGTAGTTAAAATACTGTCAGGGATATATTTGGCAAAAATCAAATACATATATGCATCGATCTTCCAGCCACATATCCTGTCTGGGTTGCAGGGCATATCAAATATTATTAATCTTAACATTTAACTTTCTTTGTCACAAAAGGCATTTCAAAGTTCAGGCCAGAATTTGTATGGGTCATTGTGATGTACAATTTAGTCTGTGATACATAAACAGCTGTAAGAAATCGTTTTCCAAATTAACAAGATCTGAACATTACTGATTGTTTGCACTTCCAATAGACATGCCTGGCCCCATCTCAATACTCCAAAATTGCTTTAATGTATACTTTCACCACTCATCCATCCATCCATCCATCCATCCATCATCTAACCATTTACTGCAGGGTAACTGAGGTCTGGAGTCTATCTCAGGCAGCTTAATGTTACAGCATTATTTGTTGAATCAGACCGGGAATGACCAGATTCATAAACACAGCAAAATGCAGCCAGGAAGCCTATGATTTCTCCAAGACCAGACATGAGAAATTGCCCATGGTGTGTGATTGTGTGTGCCCACCCAGGCTGCCCCGCTCCCTATGTTTCTTAAGCTCCAGGCTTACTGTGATCTTGTACTGGATAAGAGGTTCTGGATGGATGGATTGGAAGAAGGTCATGACAGCTTAGACATCATGTTGGTTAAATGGATTATACATTATAGCAAAAGTTGACTGGATTATGTATACAGAATCGACATTCAGAAAAACATGCCTTGGTTTTACCTCGACTCTCAGTATGTACATATGATTCATTTAAGACAGGCTGAATAGTTTTGCAAATAAAGAATGTATAATTCTAAATTGTTTTTAATTGTTCTTCAAAAATTCCTGTATATAAGCTAAATTCGTTTTACAAAGTATATGATACAAAAGAAAGGCAATGAGCAGGGACACTAACTTTATATATATAACTGAGATAATATTAAAAAGTAATGACTGAGATCATTTAAAAAAGTTAATGATGCACATTTTGGGATGCTTTATATATCAATTTAGTAAACTGAGCAATTTTTTTAAGAGAATCAATATCAATGGTGCCTGTTCTTCCTTTCGGTAAACATGCCTACTGTGTAACCTATTAAACTTTCAGTCTTCAATAGCTACTGGACAGCCTACTCAGGAATGTGTGTGTGAGCACCAGGGGCAACACGCAAGGGGCTGTTTTCCTTTGTTTCCCTGGAAGGGGCCTAAGGTGAAAATAAGGCATGAAACGTTTATTAGAGTCCAAGAGAAAGGCAACAAAAACAGGCCACAGTGGGAGCTGATAAAGCGGAACATTACCACGAAGCAGCCAGGTCAAAAGAAATCACCCCAAGTTTCACTTATAACGTCCTCTGGCGACGTGTGTGTTTACTGCAGTCCCTTTAATTGGATCTGTGTCAGTTCAGAGCCACTAGCAGGTGCGGATTTGAGGTCATCGTATCAATGATACGCCCGGTGAGAAGATCGATCTTCCACTCAGAGATATGATTTGTCTTTCCTGCCACGCAACTTTGTATTATATGGATTAAAGCTATCATTTGTCACATTGTTGTCAAGCTTTTATGAACTACACAGACATCTGGAAACAAAGGCAATTTCAAAAGTAACAATAGTGGTGCACCGAGGTTGAAATTTTGGCCAGTGCTGGCAACTAATATATTTTTTTCTAATATCGCTAATTCTGATAACCGACTAACTTATGAGCTCGGCAAATCTGCAGTGAGTCTAATGCCTCACTAATGCAACCACATCATATAATGCAGGCAGTGAAACATCTGTGTGTAGAACCGGCTGGGGAGACTGTAGCAAGATTATTAGTGTAGAAGTTTGATGAAATCCCTGGTTCTCCACTACAGAAAACAGCTGATTGTGGCATATTATGGCCAGTAATCTCGACTAAGACAGACACATCAGGCCAGTACAGATATCGGTCGATACCAACATCTTAAGTGATACATTATGCATCCCTAACAGTGAGCACTGCAATAGTCCTATATGACAAAAAAGAGAATGTTCAGTGTGATTTTGCTACAGAGGCTACAAAAGCTTGTAAAAGGCCCGTTAGGACAGTGGGAGTCAGTGCTGTCCAGAGTCTGCTGAAATCCAGAGGGGCCTCAGCCACCAGCCTCTGGCTCCAAGCTTCTGTATCTTAATACCAACTTATCCCAGTTCCATAATTGTAAAGGGATTATAAATGAATTTGTTTAAATGGATTATGAAATGAATGAAAAGAATAAAATTACAAACAGGAACACAGTCACTGTGTCTGTACGTGTATTACTGAACAGTCCATTGAGAGTGTTAGTGTGCAAAAGAGAGACATCAAAGGCTGTCAAGGCCGTAGTAAACTGCATGCGTAGGCATCTACTTGCTTGTGAAAATTCACTAAGTCCTGCAAATGCTGATTCAAGGAAGTCACAGGCATCTACACTTTAACAAGTATATTTACAGCACCTCCTACAAACCAAGGTCTCATAATCTGCAAACAACGACAATGGGAACTTTTAGCATGGTGCTAATTTTACATTGTCAGTAATTGTTTTCAATACTTATTACAGTAGCCTGCCAGTCTCTGCACAAAGGGATGTCTTCTACACCAGTCATTGGGGGGCCAGTAGGGAGCTGGGACTGTCTGGCAGAGAGCTGGGAGGGAGCAAAAATGTGGACTGTCTGGGGTTCCCCGAGACCCGGGCTGGGAAACACCGTTCTACACCACAAAGCTCCTCAGAGACTCCAGCCAATTTAAACAGATTAATCCCCAAATAAGTAAGCTGATTTAAAACACTTACATCCAACTCTCTCCAGCTATTCCTGGGCTGACAAAACAGTTCCTATTAATCATTCCCAGTCAATTTGCCTGTCCTTTTTCCCCCATCTAGCTGGTATTCAGTCTATGTTAATTAAACTTTTCCTCAGACTGCAGCCACTAACTTAACCCACTTCACTCAACTGAGTCCATTTGACTGCAGTTTCTGAGAATGATAATGAAAATAATACTATCTGCATTCTCAGGTGCTTATAGGTGTAATATTTCAGTAGTTTTGAAAATTTGACAAGGTTATGGCCCTCAGTTGATGCTCAACCTCTTTATTCTGAGATAAACATACATTAGAGACATAGACTAATTAAAGCAAGATGGAAAAGATCAAAACACTTGTGTTAAAATTAGAAGCGTGTCGCAGTTTATGACGGCATGAAAACACACGACCACCGCCCCAGCAATGACAGGCCGCCAAACGTACCTTTGTTGTACATGTTGGTGGGAACTTGAACAACACTGAGGCTAAGGTTGACGGACAAATTATTAAAATGCTCATTTGGCTCCAAAACAAACTCCTTTCCAAGCTCCACGCTATTGCCTTCTTTGTCTACTTCGTTTATTAAAACGGCATTGAAGTATTCGTACTGAAATGAAAGGAGACAAGAACAGAGAGGTGAGCAGCAGCATCGCAACACCACGACGGCGCACACAGAGACGTGCACACTCATGCGCATGCATAGGAGTCGGCATGCAAACATTCTGAGCACACAGAGGTCATATCTGCAAGCCAGAATCCGCACTGACGGAGCCATCCTGATAACAGTCAGCAGAATTGTGGTCAGGCTTGAGCGCAAAAGCCTTTTGCTGCTGGAAACATGATGACAACAGTTGCAGCTTTGATTCCATTCTCACAGATAGGGAACTGGGTCAGTTATCTGGCTTCGTTAATCCCAGAGTGTTCAAGTGTTCAAGGTAGCCTGCTGGACACCAGAGCAAAGACCAACATTAAAGCGGTAAGATAGTAGACGTGTGTGATGACATGCAGCAGTTATCTCCAAGGAGAAGCTAGGAAGACATTTGTCATCCTGAATAAAAACAGGGCAAGTTTCTTTTTATTTCTTTTTATCAAAACAGATCAGTCAGACGGCTGAAGGGTCAATGTGATTAAAATGTTGCAAGCTATTGTCTGGTGTTTCTGGCATGGGTTTTCATCAATGGGCAAAACAATTGCTAGTCTTCCAAAGGACATGGCCGAAAACATCTGTTATGTAAAGGGCCAACGCAGAGCTTGCATGGCCTTAGATGAAGACTGCTCATTTGGGGGCACATTCCAAGGACAAACCTATATGAGGCACCAAGGATAGTGCTCAGCCTCTGCCAGGCCGGAGGGCCCCTGGGTTGAGCCAGACTACAGGAGTACAGCAGGCCTACAGGCAATACCCCTGCCCTGGCCCTTTTGCCAGAACCCCTGCTTTCAGGTGAAGAGGAAGCCATGGGGCATGCTGGGATGTAATTCTCATAGCCACTGACTCACACATCCAGCAGGAAAAAAAGCGCTGAGCAGGTAAAACTACACCTGCATCTGAGGTCTCATTTTTTAATACAATATGCACCAGCAAGAGGATTCCATGATTATTTTTAGAACAGAACATATTGTGGGAGTTATTTGTAATCATCCAGTTGATTCAAAAATAGCTGTATGCCTACGGCACCTCCAGAAATCACCACTATCTCAGCAGACAAAAGGATGGGACAGAGGCAGGGTATAGTAAACATTTCATTTATTGCATAATAATGCTTAAAATTAAATCATGATGACATTTAAACAGGAAAAATGTATTTTAATGCAATGCCTCAAAAAAATCCCAGAACAGGTTGCACGGCCTTAAGATATCACACTTCATAACATTCGCACAGTGCACTCAGCACACAACAGAGTGAAAAACCCACGAAAGATGGTGAAGGCAAAGGGCTATGCTGGTGTTTGATCTTCAGAAAAACTCCCAATTCCCATCCCTTAGTCAGCATCCTGCCCTGCCCATGCCAAGCTTTTGGATATTCTGGGGTGCCTTCTGACCCACACTCTATCAGGAACCTTGAGTAAGTGTGCCTTCCTGGAGGACAGTGATGTTCATTATTTCATCCACAGTCCTGATATGAATACTTGTTATCATTTCTGCAAAGTAGTCCCAATAAACCCATCAATTACACAGATGGCAAATCCTATATCAGTTCAATTAATCACATCTGGCAAGCCGGGATATTATTATCAGGAAACGCTGACATACAAGGTGAAACAGTTCAGCTATAGTGGTCCTGGGCTTCTGCAATGTCCCCAGAACTCTGAACAAAACTTTTTTCATTTTAACAAGTTATAATGCTATAGGCATAGGTGGACGGTACAGGTCCAGGGGGTATAAATCCAGAGCAGGATTTTGTTTCAACTAACCAGTTGAGAATAAAGAGTCACGGTCACATTGTACTCAACTTGTTGGTTGAAACAAAATCCACGTATGAATTTTTACTTTCTGGACCGGAACTAGTCACCTCTGGCTATAGGTTTGCAAGTTGGCATGTACGTTCGTATCCCATATCACTAAATCCTCCACTTGTCTGCGAAAAAATTTTAAAACATTGAAGAGGGAGGGAATAATTTGTTTAAATAAGTATAATGGCTTAAGAGAAATTAGTTTGCGACAGCTGAAAGCATAAAGACAAGAGGTACGATTAATCAGTGACACCTTGTGTGAAGCCCCACTGGGACTGATGCTTTTCTCTTTACACAGAAAATTAGGCCGGCATGAATTCACAGCAATTGCTTTACTTTTATTTGTCGCAAGTAATATGGCTCAAGCTGTAAAAAAACACTGAGAGCCAGTAAGCTCCGCCCCCATTTAATTAAGTAGCCAGGGCATTGTCCATGGGCTACCAGTACAGAAATCAGATCAATTACGTTAAGTAGGTTGTTTTTTAATTCTGAAAATACAGGTATATTTCATTTCACAGTGACCAGTGTGCTGCCACAGCGTGTTGCAGAGTGGATATGCTGTAAAAGGAGAACTGATTCTACCATTGGCCACCTCCAGATCTTGTATCAAACATGCCCCCCCCACCCCCACCCGCAGATTGTATTTCTTGTAGACGTAGCTCTCACTGTAAATAAGATTGGGGACTCCTGTCCTACATCACACATTCCACAAAGTAGGGCCTTTGAAATGTCACGCATGGACCGAGGAAAATCTTTATAATTTAAGTCATCCTTAGAGGATACTAAAATGCAAATACAGCTTAAAGAAGTTACAAAGTGCAAAGGGAAAATTTCAAATGGGAGCAATGAGGAGCTGTAACAGAAAGCCAGTGACCTTCATCTGGACGAAACTTTCTCACATTTCCCTTTCTAAACACGATCTTCCCTACCAGCGTTTCTGACTCTAAGCGGACACGACGCAATGGAAGAGCAAACACTCTCTCTTTTGTAAAGTTAAAAGGAAAGACATCAGCATCTCTCTCTGTCTTTCTCTCACACACACATACACACACACAAATACACACATACAGGTTTGCATTACTATCTTAGTCAGGACTGTTCTTTCATTTCTATGGGAAAAATCCTAATCCCAATCATGACACCTTTAACCCCTACCCAGCCCTAACCTTAACCATAAGTAACCAAACAAAACACAGGACTTCTGGCATTTTTACTTTTTTGATTGCATTTACAGATTCTTATAAAAAGAAGTGTGAAGTAGTGAGGTCCGGCAATGGTATACTTGTGTGATCCTTTGGTCCTTATAAACATAATAAAACCGGTACACACACAGTCACACACACACACACACCCGAAAAGGAGAGCACAAAGGCATGCAAGCTAACTTCTCTGATCATGGTTACAGGACCCCATTGATTATGTTATTTACAATTAAAACACTAACAGAACTGGAAAAACATTCATGACGAATTACTGCACTAATAATCTACAAACATCCAGAAAAAAGATTTATGTCCTCTTTGTTCATGCACTTAAAAAACCCAGTGTGTGATAGTAAAGGTAATGGCTAACCCACGAGAACTGCCACTGCATCCATTGTTAACTTTAATTAGCTTCCTGAATGAATAAGCTCCCTGTTTTATTTAAGCTAATGAATGGACGCTGTTCTTAGAACCAATTTATCTTCCAGTATCTGTTATTAACATCTCTTATTTTAAACGTGTATTGGTGCATCTACGTGTTAATGCGCTTTCCTCTGATTCTTATAACGAATAAATACTCACGGCATATTACAAAAACTCCTGAAGATCTCCAAGCTCTCAATGAATAGCGGCTCCATCGGAATGAGTGACGAGGGGCTCAACATTCTGGAGTTTAAAGCCCGACGCAGGCGGTTATTACAGATATATATGGATTAAACTCCAGCTTCTGACACCTAATATTATGCCTGGGTGGTTAGCTGGCATTGGAGACATAAAGTTGAGAACTCAGCACAATCGACAAACTCTTCTGCTATACGAGGGAGATCCGGCTTCATTTATAAGTTATTAAACCTGCCATTGGCAGCTAATTCTTATAGAGTCTTAATAAGATTTCAGTTTGCGCAGTGGACCATTCAGGCTGTTTTACCAGATGAAGGGAATTGAATCCGTATATCGGCTCTTATCAAAGCCTTACCATTCAGAGTAAAATTACTCAACCAATTGTGACAAGGCAAATCAAATAGGCATTTTAGCTTTTAATCAAGAATGTATTTTAACCTAAATGGCACATAAAATTTGTGAAGTTTTTTTTTTTTTAATTTAATATTGTCATGGTGGTTTAATTGTGATTTTTTTTTCATAACTGAGGCCTGATTCATCTTGCCTCACACTGCAGCTTGATTTGAATAATACAGTAGCAGCAGGTGGTTGGTAAGCAGATTCTCTGGATGTGAGCTGAAACCATGCTGTAAATTATTCTCCCGGACTAACAGCATCTACATCCTTTTATGGGAGCCACAGTATTTTTTCCCAGATGACCATGGACTGCATTATGCAAATTATTGCTAAAATGCACCTCAGTATTGCATCTCTGTTTGACCTGACTTGCCTGTAATGGTTCATCACCAGTCAAACAGCTGTGTCCACTTCTGTAACCTTGGGCCCTTCAAATCAGGTGCTTTGTCTGGGAGGTTAAGAGTCGGACTGACGGACGAGAGAAAGAGCCTGTCCCGGGGCTTCCCATTTCTGTGTACTCGCTTGTCCAAAAGTACTGTATTGCTTCTGCTATATTTGAATATTGTGACATGCTGCTTGCATGTACATTGATGCCTCAAGGTCTCAAACCACAGTCTCTGTCTGGGTTCACTTACTGCTGTACTACAATACACTGCTGTATTTTCATTAGCTACATAATATTTGACATGGTCCATATTTCACTGGATTTAGCAAATTAGAAAGTAAATATGTAAATCTAGATTGTGTAATAACTAATCTAAATTAATGATAATATGCACCAAATTACATGTAACAGATTATCGGGGTGTTACATTAAAATGATCGCTATTTTTTTCACAATTTATAAAGTTATTTTTTATGCCCAATCTCAGTACTCTTGCAAATAAATCAAACAAAAATCACCAAACTACAGCAAATGTCAAACACTAAAAACTGTGGCTGAATATAAATGAATAATAAAATTAAATAAAAAATCAAAGGCACCATGATTATATTGTACATTTATGCAAATCTGCAGTAAAAGTATTCAAGGCAAATTGGGTTAAGAGGCATAAAAAAAACTTTTTAGCAAGACAAAAGCAGGAAATAATGACAGCTTGAGTCTTTTAGCCATATGAATATGAATTAATATAATAGTGCCCCCCTCCTCCACCACACCTACTCACACACATTCATTAAAAAAGGTGCCGATAGAGGAAAGAATTGCAGGAAGGGACAATGATTGCAACAGAGTGATGGAATATGAAGAACTTACTTTTGAAAGGGGATTTTTCTTTGTCTGATTAATTCCTCACTACAGCACACAGATCACCTCTTCTTTCAGGACTAATTTAGAAAGCAGCTACACTAATACTCAGTACTGTCTGTCATCCACCCCACTCCCTCCTTCAGGCAACCCGTCACGCCAGCCTGCGTGAACGTTTAAACGTCACATTAGCAAACTAATTACGCAGACAACTTGTTTTTTTCAGTTCTCCACACGTCCATTTCTGTTTCCGACTGTCGCTGTAAATGATTTTCTCATGCCGCAAGAAAGTCAGAAGTACCATGGCATGACACAGGCCAGCCAGCGCTTCACTCTCTTGTGCAAAATGTACCACCTGTCTTTGTGTCTGTGGCTTACCCAGCAAACTGTGCTGAACATCATGCATTTTACGAACACAGCCTAAGGATTAGTGCTCTATACAGCACTTGGAACAAAATTGCTTTGTTTTTGTATTATTATACAATGATCTCCTTCCTGTTTATTGCTTTGCTGAAGTTTAAAACAAAAGAGATCCAGAGCCATTAAGCACTAGTTTCCAAGTCTACGATCTTAAATACCATGGGATCTGTTGCCTTAATTTGAGGTTTTAACAAATGACATTCAACAATAATTCAAATCCATTATTTGAAAATACTTCTTTGCTTTATTCACTGCACTTACACAAAATAGTATTAAAAACCTCTATTCTCTCTCTTTGCAGTGGCTCTCAGAGCTTTGCCTGGATGACTAAGGACAATGCACCAACTGCAACTGTCGTAGCTCAGGCTACCCAGCACCATAGTCAATCTGTGGAATATAATTTGTTTAAAAGAGGGTTACAGTGCAATTTTAACATGTAATGGTTTGTTTTCTACATAACTAGGTAGAATTTCTACATATTAGGTACATGTGCTACAAAATAAAAAAAGAAACTAAATTTCATGTCAGTGGAGACTATCCTGCTCTACAGGGAGTAAAATTTTAGGAATTTCAGACAGTCAAAGGTACACATTCTACAAGCTGTCAGAATTTTTCACATTCTGTGGCAACATCTGCAAGACTTATTCCTGATTATACTGTCAAAACATTTTATACAATTAATTGATGTGAAAAGAGAAGGTCTCCCAACCCTTTTCCCCATGAACACTTTCACTGTCCCTCACATAGGATTCTCCCAAAATACCAAAGAGCAGTCATGACCTTTTCCAGCTGCTTACGCAAGACCTACTCCTTTTACTTCAAAAATAATAACAACATTTGTAACAGTAGACTTTGCTGCATATACACCGTACCTCCACAATGGTGACCATGTGGTATACTTATCAGGAACATGATAAACACAGGAAATTGAGAACAGGAGCTCGGCAGGGACAATACAGTCGGCTTGTTTTACAAATTGCACAGCTGGGAATCTAGGAAATGTTCTGAAAGTCAGGGTAGTGAATGGAAGACAGAAGTGTCTTGCATGAGGCAGTGATGATGAAAAAAACACATTATAATTTAGTGAAGCTATAAAAACGGACCAGTAAAAATTACAAACCCAAATATCAGGTCTTGATCCAGCCAGTTGTTATCAAACTCAGCAAAGAAGGAACCCTGTGGGGAGTTTGCATCAACTACTCCATTTTCAAAACCATAATCATTGGGATATTTCTAAAAATAGCACAAACAGTAAAAATTTTTTTATGATGCTCAAATTAATAAAGCCTAATAATTCTTATAAGTCACACAATCTTTATATTGTAAGCATGTATTATAAACATGGCTATAAATATTTACAAAAAGGCGTGACATAGCCATGTTTCTCATGCATTACAAATGCCCTAAGAGGATTTAATCTACAAGGCACTGTAGCTATACACTTACCGGCCACTTTATTAGGTAAACTTTGCTAGTACCAGGTTGGACCCCCTTTTGCCTTCAGAACTGCCTTAATTCTTCGTGGCATAGATTCAACAAGGTACTGGAAACATTCCTCAGAGATATTGGTCCAT
>JAODKM010000099.1:13288716-13305487 GCA_026780845.1 Petrocephalus sullivani | reverse complement strand
AGTTAGAGTATGGAATAGTCTTCCTGATAACATAGTGCAAGCTGAATCCTTAGGTTCCTTTAAATCAGAGCTAGATATGATTTTAACAACTCTGAGCTATTAGTTAAGTTCTCCCCAAGCGAGCTTGATGGGCCGAATGGCCTCCTCTAGTTTGTATAGTTCTTATGTTCTTATACATTAAAGCACTAAGAACAGGTTTTGAAGATGAACAAGGAGGTTTTCAAAAGGCAGCCAACCTGGTTCTTACACTTCCCACAAAATCTGCACAATTTGAGTAACGAATCTGATCAGTGTTATGAAGCACTCTATGCTACGGTCACCCTCTGTCAATTAAAGTTATGGGCGAGCTATTTAAGAGGAAAGACAATTAAGATTCAAAGAACAATCACTGATGTACACCAGATGTCAAATTAACAAATGCAAATAAGAAAAAAAAATGAACAGATAAATAAGATAGAAGCGTTTTCCATTCAAGAAGTACTGAAAGAAATACTCACTAGCAGAGTAACTGTAGGGAAAAGCCTGTTACAGCTATTCGTAGTTAGTTTTATGAATTCTGGCAACATTTTAATCACAATTATATCCACACCTACAGACTGACAATGCTGCCATCTTATCTGAACCAGAGGGAATCCCATTTGTAACAGATTTCATTAGAACTGTAATAGACTACTGTATGTCAAGGAAGACGTGGTACTGTAACAAAGGCTCTGTCTTTGCCTTTAAAGCCCTGCTTGTTAGTGATCTGCTTAACAAACCAACCTGTGTGACATACCAGAGCTGTGATGAACTAGGATACCTTTCCTATGAAGTGAGCATGCTATACCCTGAAGAAGTAGCAGGAACAGGATGTCCAGCTGTCTCTTTTTTCTCTCCTTTCTTCTCCTTTTCACATTCTCCTTTCATTTAAGCTGAAAACTGTAGATAGAATGCGTTAAAATTAACGTATCAATCTAAATCACAGCAACTAACATCGAGGGTCATTGCTGCAGTCCCCTGATTTGCCTCTTTGGCCTCATAATCTCACTTTCCTTTGAGTGATACCTTCCAAAGCAGAGTCATCTGACCTTAAAAATCAAAATTCATTATTAATGCAAGAAAAACTATGCAGCCTGTGCTGGAAGAGGGGCCTTATAAAGCTGACCTGCGCTAAAAGGCCGGCCTGGGAGCGCTGCCACATCATCGAGCGCCTGTGACCCGCTGTCCTCGCTGCAGCACTTTCTGCTCTTATTGTCTGTATATCCCAAGTTGCTTAATTCTATCTGGCTATTGAGCAGGGGAGCTTTATTTATTAAAGAATCCAGGATAATTGTCCTTCATATGGCCAAAACAGAAAGGGCCTTTGTTGAAGAAGCAATCTTCGAGGTATTGTATTCTTAACACTACATACTGCCTTTCTGGTATGTTTTTGTTAAAATTTTAATCCTAATTAGAAATAAATATATATGGGCACTGACTGATCACGTCTTTGCATGGAGCTTCCCCACTCACTCAACCCACTGGGCGAGGCCCCGATGTTAGACACCCCCCCCAGCAGCTTACGTCACTGTCGCCCCAGCTGGACACAAGCCCTGTCGCATACCCCCCCTTCAGGAATGAGCACTTCCTGAATCCCCTGCCTCTTACATTTGCATCCTAATCAAAGCTTTTATAGCCTGGCTCTCATACTCTTTTTTAAGACCTCCACAACCTAATATTGTTGTGGCAGTGCTTTTCATTTTCAAAAATATGAACCACTCGGATACCATACAAATTTTAATTCCTGGCCCACCCCCTACCGTTCCCAAAAGGCAGCACGTCTGAACCTTCCTTCGAGATTTCCAACAGTATCCACAACAAGCAAGTGGCTCACCAAATGCCCGTGGGGAATCAGAAGGTGAGGTGCATTAGCCTCACAGCGAGATTTGCATCCCACAAATGTGCTTGGCTGTTTATTTACGGGAGCAAGAGAAGCCAAGCTACAACACGCAAGGGAGAATAATCTCAAGTCATCAATAGTGTTTGGGGAAGCAATTAATATCACAGCCCAGAGCCCCGGGACTGTAGCAGCATAACACATGGCACTGCAAAGTGCTGTGTGACACATCCACTCCAATTCTCTTAGCACCTTCTGAATGAAGCCATCAGTGTCCTGTCAGCATTCATACATGTATCACAACCATGACTGGAAGCCTATATGTGCTCGTTTGTAGCTGAGTATCTAGCTGAATGCATCAAAATCAGAAGATATTCATACATGCTAAATAATAACTGTATGTTCTTATAATGATATTGCATCACTGTCTTTTCATATAATAAAATGCTGATCTTATTTCTATATGTCATTGACTCTGTCACTCTTGTGTTGAGTCTATGTACTTTCGCCATGCTGTTCTCCCTGCACTGTTTTCCACATTCCGCTCTCTCTCCATTCTGTGCTGATCTCCAGGAATTCCACAATGCTCTCATAATCCAAAGACATGCTCTAAGATAACTTGACTCTAAATTTCTGTGTGCATGTATACTCTGCAATGGACTGGCATTGTGTTCAGTTTGTACCCCTACTTTGTGCCCAGCACTGTACCCAGCACTCCAGGCCCCCCTGCAGCCCTGTTCTGAATAAGCGGTTGGAAGATTGATAGAACTTGCAATTCTGTTGCAGCAGAGAGCTTATGAAAGTGTTACCTTGTCTAAAGGTGACTGCAAACCAGACACATTAACAATGATGCAATACAGAGATTGTGACCTCAACAGTGCAAAGGATAAAATTAATATCTTTGTTTGCTGGAAGCTAAACATGCCATAGCCTAGTACTGAAAGTCCACTTGTAGACCAAAAGTTCAATAATAGCTTGAAGTGTTGATGAACTGTCTGTCTAAGGAGAAACTTATATTTAGGGAAAAGGGAAATAGCCCATCTTTCAAAAGATTAGGACTCATTTATTTGAATTTTTCGTGGATACAAATTTTGTGGAAGCCTTGAGATTCAACTGAACCAGTGGTAATCAGCAGGGTCAGCCATGGAACAGCAGGAAATCAAAGCCTTGTCCCACTGTACTTTTGTGTGCCTTTGTCTTTTTGTTGATGGAGTTTACAGACTAGGGCTTTACAGGTTAGGGCGCTGAGTCTGTGTCCAGACGTTTGTCAGGTGAAATGCCTTTGTTAGTAAAGTAACTGTATAGCTGTTGGGTCCTTGAGCAAGGCCCTAATTCCTACTTGCCCCAGGGCCAAACAGATACTGCCTCAGCATGTTCTTTGACTCCAAGCTTTCCTCTCTAGTGCATCACTCTGGACAAAAGTGCCTGCTAAATAAATGTATTGTTTAGCTGTGCATCACTGTCATTTTGTCATGGAAAATTCCAAACAATACATTTGGTAAAAAAACGCAATGGCTAATGGTACAACGTATCCAAATACAAGTTCATATTATAGGACCATTAAATAGTCATCAAGTCATTTCACTATGAGATCAGAAATGTGGTCTTATTTTAACGTAGCACAAACTGAATATTATAATACCTGGATTATATTTTTTCGGTAACTGTGATTAAAGGCACAAGCTGTAAAATTAATTTTAATGTTCCTTATCCTTGAAATCATTTATCAAATAATTTAATCTATCCCAAGTAATTATTAACAGACTGTTATCACGAGCTTATCTGAATAAGTGGAATTTATGAGGTGGTAAACAATGAAAAGAAGTCTGGAAGACCTCCCAAGATTTACATTTAATTATTTAGCAGATGCTTTTATCCAAAGAGACGTACAAGTAAGAGAGCAGGGTCAGCCAGTCCATGAAACAAATGGGGGTGAGGGCTTTGCTTAATGGCTGCACTGTAAAATCACTCTGTCAGCCACAGGATTTGATCCAGAGACCTTCCGATCCTAACCTGCAGAGCCACACACCACAATCATTCTCCATTTGGGTGAAGGGATGCAGCTATGTTATTTGTGTTGTATGATAATGCAGAGTTTAGATACTTTTCTGTAGTTCGGGCAAGAACATGCAATGCTCAATGCCAGGACCTGTTAGTCAGTCCCCAGCATTACTGGAAGCCTGTGGAGACAGGGTGGGGGGTTACGCGCTTTTCGCTAGAGGCTAAAGGCATGGTCGGGGACTGCAGCTGCAGCATTCTGTGCTAGTCGAAGCTGTGAAAGGCAGGATGTGACACGGACAAACAGACACTTGCGGTGGCTGGGACCAGATGTGGCATGATGAATTAGAAGCAAATGAGATCATCATTCAGGAATAAGCCTGAATTCACCTTAAATGTCTTTGCTGCAAAAAAAAAACCCTGAAACACAAAGACAAAAGAAATTGCAGGTTGCACCAGTGTGAGGGGGAAGTTCATCAGCAGTCCATTTTTTTTAGCAATTCTACTCAGGGTCTGTCATGCATCCCACGATGCTGATTACACTTGGCAGCAGATTTCCTGTCTCTACCTCCCTTTTGAGTATCTTGACATCTTGAGCGTCACACAAAGAAAAAGCCTGTCCCTCGCCTGACACTAACTGCTGAGTAGCGCTCAGCCACGGCCCATCATTAGAGACACACCAGCAGCATCCAGATGAAACTGCAGTGACCCCAACCATGGCGGATCTGTCGCGCCCAGAAGGTGAGCCCACAGTCAAGATCGCCCACCAAGCAGAGGTGATGGGGGTATAAGAAACCCAGTGCAATGCCAAAACTTCAGGTGTATTTATAAAATAAAACAAAGCCCCACACAGTAGTAAGTGGGAGCATAATGCCAGTGTGTCTGCACGATTTCCACATCAGTCTGTGGAAGCGTGGCACAGGCTCTACGTTTTCCTAGCCGGCCATCCCACGATTTTCCGTTTTCCAAGGTGCAATACTTATTCAACCATTTTCGCAAAATGCCCCTGCGAATAGCCTGGCAGCTGAAGATAACCTCATCCCACAGCATACTCAGTAAAGGTAATAGCAATTAAAAATAACAATGGTCCGCTGCGATTTAGCTGCAGCCAAGCACGATGGTTGTTTTTTTCCAGCGAGTTTGTTTACTACTAACCAGTCTGAAGTGCATTTTGATTGTGTCTCTTATCTCTGTATGGTAGCTGCAATTAAAAGACCCAGAGCAAACCTGAAATATAACTTCCCCCTAATAAAGTTTTCCTTTATATGCCGGAGAGACTTCACACCATTATTACGGCGATAACTGTACAAAAAAAAAAAAACCTGACGCGCACGCACGCACGCGCGCGCGCACGTGGGCCCGCACACCCGCTCGCGCGCACGCGCGCACACGCACACACGCGCTCCCTATCTGTAAAAGCCCGAGCCTGACAGGCGCGTATCATGCCATAGCACAGTGGGGACGCGCTCATGCTGCTTACTGATAAAGAGCCAGGAGCACGTCGGCGAGGCAGAGATAAGGGCGCGCCAGCAGACTGGCGCCCGGACGCGCTGGAACTGAATTACCGCACCGCTACAATTACTTTTTACACAACGGCGGTTAAGCGAAACCGCGCTTGGCGGAAGGCAAGCAGGCTTTGGAGCAGAGATTTTTTTTTTACTACTCTGCCTCTTTGTCTCCGGGAGCACTTTGTTAAAATTACATAAGCCGTAAGAAGGAGGATCAAAGCACCAAATAATAACATATTCACCTGCTTTCATTGTGTGGGAGGGGGTGTGGTTGCCGCGAGACGGAGAATGACGTGACCCCCCGATTTGCTCCTCCCGTGTCTTGCTCTTGTCCCTCCTTCAGGCAGTGTTGGCCCAAGTTAAAATCCAGTCTGACCGCAGCGTTTTTTCTCCTGTTGCCTCAGTTTCTATTGTTCCCTGCCTCAGAGAGCCACATTTGATTTGCACCTTCTCTTTTCACCAAAATGGTTCCTTTCGTTTTGTGGCTGTAGTGGGGCCCGCACTCCTGGGGGTCCATTCAAAAGTGAAGCTTTCCTAGGTAATGATGGGCTAAATAATATCGAGTTATTAAAAATATTTTTTCGTCGATTATATGCAGCTACATTACATCTAAATACATTTTGGCTAAATATTAGGGCTGTAACTGTACACATTTTTGTAGTGTACAGTTCAATGCATCAATTTCAATTCATTATGCACAATGAATCTGTAAAGATGAAATGAATGAGTATGTATATTGAAATGGGTACCTAAATTCATAAGTAGTTGCTCCCCAATTGAAAACATTATGGTAATTGCAGCTGTGAGTTGGTTATGGCTAATACTGTTTACAGTTAGTTCAAATCGGAACAGGTTTCGGAACATTTTGGTTTCCCAATAAAAAAAGTACACCAGTCCTGGAGAGAGAGTAGTTGATAAAACCAAGATCGACCGTCTGTCGGCTCTGTTATACCGATCCCGGCTATGTTGCTGAAAACACATCCAACATGTTAACTCATTTGAGACGATATCATCTGAATGTGTGTACGACCGGAGCATGGCAGAAACAGCTTCTGCAAGTTAGTCTCCCCATGCCATTTAAAGGGGCTTTCACCAGGAATTTCTGACTGAAAAATAGCTAAAGACTATAGGGGTGTCTCTTAAACCGTACTGCAAACCGAACCGAGATTTACGACCTGTTGCATCCCTAGTAATCACATAACCTAACCTAATGTAACTTGCACTGCCACATTACTATTTGGCGCTAACTAGTACAGAAAGGTCACACTGTAGGCTGTCAGCTGTTTGTAAGTTATTATTCTACATTATATTATATATTATATTATAGTTGCATCTGTAGAACAATGACCAAGCAGTAGCAAGTTGACTTGCTCGGGGCGAGATGAGGCCTGGACCCCACCACCAACTGGGTCAGTGTACACCTTCAAATGGAAAAGCCGGCATCCCAAACACACCTCCCAGAGTGACACTCATGTACTCTTTTATGACATATGCGATCTTGACCACCTAACAGCAATCCCATGAATTTCAGTTAATTCCATGTGTACCTAAATACAAGCAGAGGGAAACAAAATATGTGCATAGGCTAACTATCCTGGGGAAATAGGGAATTTGTCTTACTTTTTTTGGTACTCTGTTAAAATGACCTTTTGCCAGTATGGCCAATCTGAGGCACGGCCTCATTTCACCTCATTCCCTGCTCAGGGCCATCCCTTTCCCCATTCCCACCAACACGTCCCGGGGGCACCATATACGCCACAAAAAACAGGAACAGAGTGCACTATTAAATTGATTACAGCACCGGAGCTGGAGCCTGCTGTGCGAGGCGCTGAAATGCGATGCGCGTCTGCCGGATCCACCGAAGCATTGTGGCCACCCTCTTTGTATAATTCTCCAGGTAGAAGGCAGGCGTGCTCAGCTGTGTGAGTGCTCACGAGCACTCGGGCTTGCAGAGAGCTTGCAGAGCCCGTACCTACTCAGCTGCTGCATAATTGCAGGCTGGCCAGTACACACATGCTTTGGTGGTACACTGAATATTGGCAGCAGTCGCAACCACAACCTATGACCTTCCTCTGACAGAAATTCACTTCCTAAGGCATAAAATCTGAATCACCTGTTTTTCCCCCCAAAGATCAATAAAAGTAATTTATAAGCAACTATAAATAAACAAATCATACTTGCACCGTAATGTCATATCAACCTCGACTGTGTTCAGCAGGAAGATTTGTGTAAAGAAAATTAGCTGCCTCAATGCAACCCTTATGATTTGACACTACCCAAAAGTAAAAATATATAGCCTCAGTACTTACTCTCATGGCCTCTGCCTTCTTGTGGAACATCTCCTCCATGTTTTTGGCCAGTTTCTTAACAAGCTTCAAACCATCGATTTCTTCAACTCTGACAAATTTCTCAAATTCCTTGTATTTCTGCAGAAAAATGAAAGCATGGTTATCTTCCAAAATCTTTATTCTCTCAGTAGAACATGTTTTCCCACAGCAACTGCTATGGCTTACAGTTCATATTATAATCCAGTCATGGAGCTCGATATTATAATTAGAAGGGGATTTGCAGTCTTTCGAGCACAACATTGACATTTTAGCCATCTACTGGTCTAACTCAGAGGATGTAAATAGCTAGAGGACAAGGAAAATCAGCAAGTCACATAAATTGCATTGAGTTTGCTCATAATGAGAAGCCTTAATACTGTTGAATGGCAAAGCGGGCCGTTCTAGAACAGTTCCTTCTAGAACATTCCAGTCCCTCCCAGAAGGTAGTGATCCCTTTCAGATGTCTCACCCATGGCACATCCAACAAAAATGGTCTGAGAATTTAAAATACAGTACGGCTGTATTCCACGGCTGTAAGACTATATTAAATTTCTGTGCGTGCTGTTCCTCAGCCCTCAGTGTGTTGGACATGACTGCATAGTGTAAGGTAAGGCACTTAACGATATTGCTATATAATGGAAGGTGATGGCAGGTGAGAATTGTCCTCTGAAAAATGAGAATTCTGGCAGCAATCATCTGATGTCGCTGGCCACCCCGTTCCCTCCTCTAACTTGTAGACCCTCAGTCACTAGTGTGTTTCCCTTCTACTTAGGCTGCCATGTGGCTTCATGGGCTAAGCCCAACCTTACCCGCAAAGGACCAGTGTGTATGCAGGTTTTTGGGATAACCTTTAGATCAGCTATTCAAACCCAGGTGTGAGGACTCTTCGGCGAATCAGTCCTCTAATTAGTAACCTAATTAGGAGTTACAGCAAAAACCCGCATACACACCGGCCTTTTGCAGATAAGACTGGCCACCCCTGGGCTAAGCAGTGGGACATCACCCCAACTCCCTTTTGTTGTAGGGTTAAGGGCAGCCTCAAATACTAGTTTTTTTTTTTACATTTATTATTTGATGTTCTCTTGCATTACTACAGTATGCATTTGTATTATGATTACTGTCCCTGTGTTTGCTCCCTGTTCCCTGGTTGTTTTATGTTGAGTTTTCCTTGGTTTAGTTTCCCTTGGTGTGTGAACCTGCAGTATCCATTAATTGCCCTCACTTGCTTCCGGTTCCCCAAGTTCCTTATAGCCCACACCGGTCTCTTGTTATTCCTTCCTGTCTTGGTATTTCAGCCTGCCTTTGTTCATTTCCTCAGTCAATCATCATCAATGTTACAGCGTGTTTGTAACGGTGGGTGTTCCCCTATCTTGCTGCCAGTTTTTGCTCTGTTCCCTAGTGTGTTTCTTTCTGGTTCTTTTAGTTAGTTCTTATATTTTCCTCTATTGTACTTGACCCTTCGTGGTCCATTTATTTTGTAGTTTTCCCATTTGTGTTCTGTTTTTGTCAATAAACCCTGTTTATTGTGAGCTGTTCAATGGATCATCTCTTTTTTTCCTCTTTCTCGTTGCCCTGGCATAACGCTCACACAAACACAGGGCTATATTTAATCTCACACACACAAGATTACCGCTAATCTCAAACACAAGGAGTGCTTCATTCAATGTCACACATAAATAGGGTTGTATATAAACACAAATACACAGATAAGGTTATATACATTCTCACAAACATGAAGAGTTATGCTCAATCCCATCCCATGTGTGGGGATATATTAAAACTCACACATAAATGGATCCATATACATATCAGTAATCCTAAAGGGTCTTTTCTTAAACATTGTTCCCATTAAGTTCAGTGTGAGGGCTAACAACTTTAATTTTACTGAAAATAAGCACCACAATCTTAGTTAAAGGTTATTGATGTGTTATCAGTTATTATCATTTTCACATTGCAAATTCAGTTCTACATGTTATGCAGTTCCTAACATTTTTCCTAGTAGTCGATATTATGATGAATCATGTATGCAGTTGAAGGTGATGATGTTAAGTAAAAGTATCGGCAAGCATGAAACTTGGCAAAATTAATTAAAATCACTGTTGAGTGCCAATCGGTAAGCATGAAATTAGGCAACGTGGAATTTATCCAAATTTTATATCAGCTGAGAATAATTTTCCACTTTTTATAAAAAAAAAAGGACAATCTGCAGTAGTCTTGGCAAGAGAGAACGCCACAAAAATAAAAACTGCATTTAAAATATTCATGTTTAAAATAAGTTTTCTTTTGCAGTAAAATAGAAACTCATATTTCTGCCTTCAAAGAAAAGGAAAGGTTATAAAAGCTGCTATGGTAACAATTTTTTTTGCCATAGAAACCAACAATGCTCTTTGTCTTTGCAAAGATGGAGGGAGGTGGAAAGGGGTTAGAGTAGATCTCTGGGAAAAGACCACAGGGGCATGCGAGCAGCATCCTCTGTAAGCCGGCAGACCAATAGGGGGCAGGGTGGGGGGATGTTCTTATGAAACATTAGCATCTGCTTACAGCTCCAGTCCCAAGACAGCTGCATTCATCATCAGAGGAGGGGGACAAGAAATAGAACCCCCCCAACCTGTTTAGCACATCATTTCACACAAATGCCTGGCCAACAAAACCGCTGCCTCACTGTCATGGTGGCTAATGCCCCCCACGCTTTGGGGAGCCTTCTTCACTTATTGCCTTTTCCCCCACTTCTAGCAACTACTTGCTGGGGACCAACCATATGACGGTGGGGGCTCAGGGCCCCTGGAAGACATTATAGGATGTCTGGCAAGATTTAGGACTGAGGACAACTCAGATAACAGTGCAAGGCCTGAGCACACGGACAGCACAGTCCACAATTGAATAATAGCACCACAGGCATATGCTCAGCCAGCTCCACTCGACTCAGCCAGGACCTTACAGAAGGAACTCCATATCAACGACCCCATTCACATACACCATCCATGGTATGGTCATGTGATTACTGTACTTTTGTTTAAATATTAGTTTCCCTTAAACTTTAGTTCGATAGCTGTGAAAATAACATCCCTCTGAAACTTGGTTGACAATTACAGACACTGGGGTTCTCCTGACTCATATGACACACTGTTATTTTTCACTCCCTAACCAAGACGTGGATGTTATTTTCCCCATTTCTTTCATCCCATAGTTTGTCCCTTAAGAATTAAGTCATGTTAACAGGCTCAGATCTGCCTATAACCCTTTACTACTGTGGCCCAGAGTGGCCAATCAGGAGACTTGGGAAAATTCCTGGTGGGCTGCTTAGATGTTGCTCTGGCAAGAAACAAAATAATTTGGCAAGTTTAAAATGAGCCTATTGGAAGCAAAAAAATTTAACAACCTTAATATTTTAAAACAACGCTTCAGAATGTTAATGTTTTGTCATGCATGCACATGTGCACACGTGCACACACAATAGAACACAATTGCTCTGCATAGAGAAGCAAGCAAATACATGTCATTGTCATTTAGAACTGAGTGAGCACAGTGCAAGGTTGCTGAGGTGCCACACCTAGACGTTTCTCAAACAATGGACGTTAGAAAGAGACCAGGGGGGCTGAAAAAAAACAGACAGCGTGAACAGTTCAATATGCTATTTACTATTTATTTTCTTCTTAAAATATCAGTCATGAATTTATCGGGACAACAAAACTTGAAGTATGGCATCATATACCAAAGTAACGCAATTAAAACTAACAGGAACTTCTTCTGTTTTACCAAAAAGGTGTCCCCCAAGGGTCAGTTCTGGGTCCTATTCTGTTCAATATCTACATGCTCCCATTATTTTACATTATCCGTGGGTATGGTCTCAGCTACCACTGCTATGCCGATGACACACAGGTGTATATAAGTGTTTATCCAACTGCATCATCATCCCCAGCCTTGCTGACTAACTGCAGTAGTGAAATCAAACACTGGATGATGGTTAATTTTTTACTGCTCAACCCTGACAAAACCGAAGTCCTATTGGTCGGTACTAATTCTGTCCTTTCTACCCTCCATGGGTTAAAAATTGATATCGATGGGATCCTATTGGAGCCCTCAACATCAGTCCGTAATCTGGGTGTCATTTTTGATCAGTTTCTTACATACCAACCACACATCAGCTCACTAATACAGACAGCATTTTTTCATCTACGTAACATTGCTCGTTTGCACTCATTGTGAAAGATAATGAAACACTAATTCATGCTTTCAACACTACCCGTCTGGATTATTGTAACACATTATTTTATGGCCTCCCTAATAAATATATCAATAGATTGCACAATGTTCAGAACTCTGCTGCTCGTCTACCTACGCATACTAAAAAATCTGCTCACATTACTCCTGTCCTCCGTGATTTACACTGGTTGCCAGTCTCTTCAAGAATCAAAAATAAAATTATCCTCATCACCTTCAAAGCCCTTCATGGTTTAGCCCTTCGAGTTACTCTTTCCTTATACTCCTGCCCGTGCATTATGATCATCCGGTGCAGACGTACTCACTGTACCTAAGCACAAGTTATCAGCAATGGGTGGCAGAGCATTTAGTGTAACAGCTCCTAAATCTTGAAATGCTCTTCCTTATAGTCTCCGTAAGGAAAAATCTGTTATCCATTTTAAGCTCCTGTTAAAAACACATCTATTCAATGAATATTATTCATCTTGTTTGTAACTTGCCTGCCCTGTTAAATGTGTTTTTGTAAAGTGTCCTTGAGTGTATGAAAGGCGCTATTTAAATAAAACTTTATTATTAATTATTATTATTAAAGTTACTGATATCTAGTTGGCTGACTAGGAGAACACAGCTTTGGTTCCCTAACTTCTCCTCAGGGGCACCACAACCATTCCGTTGTTAAAATTAACCATTAGCTCAACATTTACTGCACCAAATATTCAGTTTTAATGCCTGAAACCAACCTAAGTTGTTCATCAAGACACCAGTATTTTTGGTTCAGCACCTCTCTAACCCCTTGTACCGTTCTGTTCACCTTGTGCATTTAAATCACAAATCCCATTTATGTGCCTGGCCCACTTACAGCAGACTAACAAATTAGTCTCATACTCAAGAAGGTGTTCTTGTTTTCCAAAATCTGGAAATAAGGCTGATTTACTTTTTGTATCCATAGATCCCAGATATAGCTCTTATAGTATTATTATAATGTGAGAGAAGGGTTTGACTTTATAATGAAATGATAAAAACCCACCCATCCATATATCCAATCATCCTCCATACCCTCTTGTCCACTGCAGGATCTTGGAGTTCAAGAGCCTACCCAGTAAACAGTGCCCACAAGGCCCTCAATGCCTGTTTACAGGAAAAGAGTGTTTGCCCACATTGGGTCAGTGTCCCAGTTTAAACAGATCACACAGTTAAACAGACCCTATTTTACCTACAGATAAAGTAGCCTTCTGCATTCAGTGTTACAGAGATAAAAATTATATATGTCATATAATTAAGTCCTGGCCAAAAGCTCTACTGTCTGTTTTTGTTAAAAGAAGACTGCTTGAATACAACCTTTTCTCCTACAAGCTACATACCTGAGATGCCCTCAGAGGTTATTTCATGTTATTTTCTGGATGTTTACTTCTGTTGCCCCATTACACCTGAATTTCAGCCATGGGACAAAGCAAGAGGAGCTCAGGATTCTGATGCATGCATTCCTAGGCATGGAACATGGGCGCACCTGAGCGGGTGGGACACAGTCAGGTGCAAGGCAAGGCTCCCAACGCCAGTATGGTGTGTCGTTTAAATCTGAGTCACATTAATATGCCTGCAAGACCACCAGCCACAGCTTGGCCTTTCAGTGCCAGTAGCATAGCAGAATTATGACATCATCCACCAGCCTGGCTCCAGAATACGGCACAGGGCTCTGGCACTTTGCTCTGGCAGACTTCATGTGTGCAGAAAGAGAGCATCCCGCAGAATCTGCACAGACACCACACCTACAGGCCCAGCCACAGTCCACTGGCATGAGCCAAACAGTGGTGTCACCGTCCCAGTTAGAAAACAGCCCCCAAAGCCGCAGACAGCCCTCAGAAGTGACTTTGGGCCTCACATCCACTCCATACATTCAGAGATGTTCAGATGAGTCTGCTGGGCAGTCACACTATGCATAGCACTCTCTGGCATGTTTATCATTAATATTATAGCATTAATAATTTGTTGGCGTTTTTCTCCCCCTATCGTTTCTGACGTGCCCTGCAAGACACGGCGAAATGCGACGCCAGGCAAACACCTATGATGACAACTGTGCAGCTTAGTGTGGGTGATTAATGAACAAAGGAAACTTCATTTCACAGAGACACTCAACCCCCAGTTCGCAAGTTTTAGCTAATTTTACGGATGGCTGGTGCTCACTTTACCAATCCCACCCTCCACACAGCTGCCAGACTCCCTTTACGCCCCCCCCTGCTCCCCCCACCACATACACACACACACACACACACCCATGCACCAGCACCAACACCAGAAAACCACCATTAGCTTCTGACTCTCCTCACTCTGGCTCCCATCCTGTGACCAAACATTCTAAACCTGCATTCTGCATCTTCTGACAATCCTTGCAAAAGCACAACAAAATTTTCCCTTATAGGTCTAAAATAACTCTCATTCCAAATATTGTTTGTGTATAGCCTGTCGGATATGTAAACACACTATTGAACGGGCCAGAATATACCATTTCAATAAAGAATCAAGGCATAATCAAAGATAACACCCTATATTCAGCACAACTCGCTGTCACAAGTGCAGGGTTTGATGAGTGAGTTTGGCTGCTTTCATGATGTGAAACATTCCATACGATTCTTATTCTCCCTGCAAGAAACAACCTCTATCACATCGCACTGAAGAGCAAACTGTAATAAATGTTCTTCATTTTATAACAATCCTTTCCACTTTTTCTGTTCTTTTTCTATCCCTTCTTGTATCACACACTCGTATTCCCATAGCAGGGGGCGAGGTGACTCAGTGGGTAGCACTGTGGCCTCTCACACCTCCAGGGTTGTGGGTCTCATTCCTGTCTGCGTGGGTGTCCTCCCACGGCACAAACACAAGCTGCTTTTGTATCTGAGTCGCCCTGATTATTTGTGCATACTGCGGTGGACTGGAATCCCGTCCAGGGTGTCCCCTGCCTCATGCTCTGTCCATCATGGGATAGGTTCCAGGCCCAAAATGACCCTGCATTGCATCAGGGTTTATTAAAAATCGATGGATCCATTATTCCCATAGCGTATACTTGTACTTAAAATACAATGTGCGTAAAGCATCTCAAATTATCACTTTTGGTGTGATTTTGTAAATTACATAATGTCTTGGAAAGTCTTCCAGAACTAAAAACGTCTTTTATGAAATCTCGGACCTGCCTGAAATGTCAGGCTATCAAAAAAAAAAAATAATTTTCATCCATTTTGTTGTGGGAAAAATCAATGCTATGATGTATGTAATAAAAAGGAAAAGTATACAGTCAGGGGATTTGTTAAGGTGTTTGAGTAACTGAGTAACCACGCATCTGTGAGTTCTCCGTCACAGCGTAATGAGTCATGTTGTCACACGTAATGAGCTTTTATTTCTTAATAAAGTGTCACCTTTGAAAGATGTCTATGTCCACGTCCTTCTCGGGTCCTGCACTCTTTACTGGCTGAAATGAATACAGACCAAAGGTCTACAATGTTTCCTTGGTGTCAATTTCTTCTGAAATCCCGACAAACACAAAGAAAACGTTGCTATGCTATGGCATTCGGCTGACATTCTGGAGGGCCAAATAGGTCACATGATTCCTAAAGTACTAAATTATTCCTAAAGTCCATAGCAGGAATGTCAAACAAACTTTACAACCATATATAAATATATAAATGTATATACACATACGCACACACACACTTAATTACTAAGAATTGATGCCGGATGAATGCACACTTCAGTGCTATTTGTATATTGTTTACCTGAAGGTGAAAAGTAGCCTCTCTTCGGGGCTAACACTCATTCAAACTTTTTGACCGGAGTGTAATGTGTTGTTGTATCAGCGCAGTACACATTCAAAAGTAGATACTGACATCTGACTTTTTTTTTTCTCCGGTTTTCCCTTCTAGACCGCCTACATTGACGTATCCGGAGGATATTTTAAAAAGTCGAGGCTCAGTTTCAGTCAGTGACGTGCGGTGAGGTTAGTGGTAGGTAACGCACTGACTCCTTCAGAACAAAAATAAATAAATGAATAATAATAATAATACGGAGTCCTGTTTAACTTAATTTTTTGATTTGCCCCTTCAGTGAGGCAGATTTACTGGCTGCTTCACCTTGCACTTTTTTGGTGCGGTTTTATATCACATCAGCAAGATTAAATTTGTTACATACAAACGTGAAATGCATCACCTCTTCGATGGAAAGTGTATAATATAGGTGCGTGCAAACATGACATTAGTGACATACAGTGAGAAAGCAGAAGGCGCACGCACGGCGCGGTCAGTGAGGGAGTGCGCGCTGGGAGATGAGGCTCCTCTCTATCGGAACAGCAAATCCAGCGATTTTTATTTAAAAAAATTATTAAAATGATTGGAATCATACAAAAATACATTTATGGTACAGAGCAGTAGACAAAAAAAATATTATTTTTATTTTATCATTATTTGTTTTTTTACTTTTCATGATGACAGGTGAGGCTCTGTCACCACGACAGCATGTCCCTGGTTTCAGTAAAGTAAAGGGATCCATTTTTCGTGAACTCAGTGCAGAACTGTCTTCAAAGACGACCCACGGCTAAACCCTTTCAAACAGAAATTCGCCAAATGACGGTTTCTGCTAATTTGCATATGAATTGTGTCATCACGTCGCGCCAACAGCCACCATATTCTCCTACCAATACTCACATATGGTACTGTATTTTAACGCAGCTCAAATTTTGCCGATTATCGGTATCGGCGTTTTATTTTAATGCTCACCGAAATTATGTAATTACAAGTTACGCTACTGTGGCTCTGCTGCTGTCTCTTAGAACATAAGAACATAAGAACTATACAAACGAGAGGAGGCCATTCGGCCCATCAAGCTCGCTTGGGGAGAAC
>JAODKM010000099.1:13276694-13288616 GCA_026780845.1 Petrocephalus sullivani | reverse complement strand
TAATAAACGCCCTTGTGAAGGGCTTAACCCCTGCAGCCTGCAAGTATGGGTCGTTCTTCCCGACGAAAACGTGACAGGTACTATACGGATGATTACTTTCGCGGACAATCTGGTATTAAAATAAAATAAAATATTAATGATATGCATATTGTGATGCACGGTGAGTTGTTCTCTCTCGCACACCATGTGCATTCGTTTCAATTAAACCAATTTAAATTTAATTTAATTAAATTGTACCTATAGCCACATTTTGAAAAAAAAGTAGCTAAAGGGGTCTGAAAAGTCACTAGATAAGTTGGCAACACTGCTGCAACCACAGGTAAACAAATGAAACTACAAATTGGGCTGAGCAAATGAAACATACTGAAGTCAAATCATACTGAAGTCAATCGGCTGCAGCTACAAAAACGCATAGCGCATTCATTTATTCAAGAATCGAACGCCTGTGTGGAATGTTATTGCTTCTTACTACAGTTGCAAAAACTGAGCTACATTTAGCAGACAGAAGAGGCATTACTAGGCTGTAGAGGGAACGCAGCAGAAACAAATAAAACAATGTTCTGCCTAGGAAAAAGGCTAAATTATAGGTTGAAATTAAATTTGACATGCTGGCTCAGAATGGTTTGAGAATGGCTACTGGGCCAATTCCGAGGCTTTCCGGCAGGACTAAATATGGAAATAACCAAATTTCACTGTTCCACTGCTATACACTGACCAATTCATCATTGGCTGATGCCAGCTACCACAAGAATAAGGCATGGCATTAGCCTCTGCTGTAAATATGTGCTCGAAACAAACATTTGGTGACCTGGTCTCTTGCTGCACTACATTTTCAGAAAGTTCTTCCTTAAAACAGTTCTATAAATAAATAAATACTACAAAGCCTAAATATGGGATACAACACAAGTGTATCCCATAGCAGTCTTTGTGTCCCCTTAAAGTAGCATCCTTTGGCTCAGTACCACAGACATGCAGAGCTGGCTTGCATTCAAGCTAATGGCTCCAAGGAACAGGGTGGGTTCTGATGCCACCGATAACGCAGAGGAAACGGAGAAGAAGGGAAGGGAAAATTTTCTATGTAAACGCTATTTCAGCCATTGTTAGGAGCCTTTACAGCACGGAGTATGTGTCTCTCTGCTTCATGTTCAGCAATCAGAAAACGCCTGCGTCGGCATGCCGATGGAATATTTTGATGTGCCCGGAAAGAGCACATTTCAAATCTCAGAGTTCACATTTTATAAAACAAGCTGCTCATTTGCAAAACACAGGAAGAGGTGAGACTCCACTCAGCAGTTGGCAGTGGAGCCAGCCTGGTAATTATAGTTTTGTTTTAATGATCTGTGAAGTGCTGCAATGATTTATTTCACAGTACCTAGCTCATGTTCATCTGCGGCAGATGCTGGAAGTACTTCCCTCTGACGGGGACCAGACGGCCCTCGCTCAAAAGCCTTGTGTACGCTCACATCCCTTTATATTCATCTACTACTGTATTGATGTCATTTTGCATTGTGAGATGCCGGCGTTGGGTAACAATCGGAGCCCTTACAGCCGAGAACGGCACCGAGTCGCATTCCCCCCTCCCCCCCCCCCACCTCACCCAGCTGCATGTTTCCACCACGCTGCTCAAACTGCTGCCAAGAGTGATGCGAGCAGCATGCATGTGATGGCCGTTTGTGGCCATTAAATGTCCCCTGTTAAAATGAGAAGGGTGATAATGATGAAATGCAAGTGGAAAGAAGATGTAATAAACTGTGGTGTGGGTGTGTGTGTGTGTGTGTATGTATTTATTACACTATGAGGACCAAAAATCCCTGCAATTTTGCAAAAATCCTGTTATTTCGATGTTATGGGAGCCTTATTTCAAGGGGAAAGAATCTGTCACTGCAATCAAAAAATGCCAAAAGTCTTGTATTTTCCTTGTTATTTATAGTTAAGGTTAGGGCAATGTAGGGGCTAAGGGTGTCATTTTTGGAAATGGGGTTATACCCATAGGAATGAGAGTCCCCATGAAAATATAAATAGATGGACTGTGTTATGTGTGTGTGGGTTGGTATAGATCACATTTGGGGACCAAAATGTTGTCAAAGTGTGGTAAAGCCTGAAACTTAATTTTTTGTGGATATTTTTCAGGTCCCCATCATGTATAACCTCAGTTTTATACAAATCTGTGAATGCAGTTAAAAAAAGTAAAAATGCCACTGTTAGTTGGTTGTGTTAGTTGGTTACTTATGGTTAAGGTTAGGGTTGTTACGGGTTAAGGGTGTCGTGATTGGGATTAAGGTTTTTCTCCATAGAAATGAATGGACGGTCCTAATTGAAATAGGTACGCGAGTCTGTGTGTGTGTGGGTTTACATAGATCACATTTGGGGACCAAAATGTCCCCAAAGTGTGGAAATACCTGAAACTTCCTTACTTTTGGGGAAATTTTTTCAGATCCACGTTTGGATAACCTCGCTTTTATAAAAATCTGTGAATGCAATCAAAAAAGTAAAAAAGCAAAAAAACTTGTATTTGGGTTGGTTTCTAATGGTTAAGGTTAGGATTGGGTTGGGGTTAAGGGTTTCATGATTGGGATTAGCGTTTTTCCCATGGAAATGAATGGAAGGTCCCCATTTATATAGGTACACCGAGGCTGTGTGCATGTGTGTGTGCGTGTGTGTGTGTGAGAGAGAGAGAGAGAGAGAGTTTGTGCAGTTACCTAAAAGATATAAACAATACCCACATTTACTAATCTAAAATGTATGTTACTGTGTATAAATATCACATATATTTCCTGACTGAAGTCCATATATAGTATCATGTACATTTATTGGCATCCAATTGTATTTTTGCATGGCATTTATTCAACAGTTCTGGCCAACTTCTGATGAGATCTGTAATCAATTCTCCCCTTAAGCCCTCTTCCAGGGAGGTTAACAATAATGCCAATGGCAGCAAATTTCTTTATATTATTGCAAATTGTTGAAACAGAAATGCCAAGGTCTGTGAAGATTTGTAGCCTTGTAAATTGCATATTCCTGGCATCCACAGACAGCTTCTCTCCCTTGCCCTTTGGAGGTAAGTCTGAGCAGAAATGAAGCTATTTTCACACTTAAAGATCAACACTTTTTAAAATACTAGCAGTAAGAGTGCCAGTAATTTTGACTGGCACAACTTTGCTGCGACACGGTCTCTTATAATAGTAGAAAGAGTGCTTTTGCTGACACTGTCAAATGCCAGACTGCTTAACTCCCAGCCTTTACAGGAACTGAATCTGCAAGTAGGCCTATCTGTCAAAGTAACAATGATTTAACAGCAGCTAACACTACAAACACCTCATTTCACATAATGGTTCTCCAAGACACACAACTACTCATACTCTCATATCCAAAAGCAAATGTCTGTTTTACATTGACTTGAAATGAATGTATATGCTATACATATACTGACTGATTAAGAACGAATTTGAAAGATTACTCAAACATCAAACTTCAGCTCACAAAAATGCCACTAACAGAAAGGGGCATTTATTAATTATTTATTATGATAGATTAATAGAATACTATTAAGAGAAGTTCACATGATTAGTGTAAGTAATAACATAGTGTACAACATAATAAGTAATTCTGAATTCTAAACTATTTCTAAAGAGAAGCATAAGATATGTTTAATTAAGCCCTAGCATTCTGTATTTTGCTGCAACAGTTTTCAGTGGCCAGTTTCCTAACAACACAACCAACCAAACAGCCAGCAGAGAGTTGCATTCTTTTGTAATAAAAACAAGTTAAAAAAAAACAACAAACACTTTAGGAGTCATATGAAGTAAATGCCACCCCAGGCAAAAATTATACAAAAAAGTTTAGTGTGCAGAACAAGCACCAAACATGTTCATTCAAATAATAATTAACATTTAATCTTCATCATTTTCCAAACGTCAGTAGAAGCCATGTCACCATTACGGTCCACTGTGTTCCAGGGAATTGAGGGGACCTCTCTGGATTGTCGCTGCGTTATAAATTCAGCTTGCTGTCACGATCTGCCTGCCAGTTCTCTTGTGCGTATCTGCCTGTGTAATAGCAAGCTTGTATTTACCCAGACAGGAGCACTACCAAAATCTACAAGGAGAAGAGAAAAATCAGTCTGCCTTACAAGAACGGCTAGGAATACTCATCACAATGCCTTCCTTTACCCCATGTACACGGGCCGACAAATTACTCTCTGAAAAGAAGAGCGTGGGCCTTAGATGAAGTGGAACAATTAATTTCACGCTTGTCCTCCCCGTCTCAATAGCAGGATGATTTGAATCAGATATTCTGGGAGAGTTGCCGCTCGCCATGGACAGCTAGGGTGTCCGGACAGACCCCGGCGACAACTGCAACTATAAAACAATCTATCAGGGGGAGTAATTATTATATCGACGAGAACTAGTAGGCGTCTCAAACTCTAATCAATTGCAAAAGGCTTGGCTTGTGGCAGGAACATCGAATAACCTTTGTTGGCACTGAAAGCATCTTAATAATAACTCACTGATTTTTCGTTTTCCACCTGAATGGGTATAACGATCATTGTAACCTGTGCCTGCTGACCAGACCTCTTAATCTGAACTATAGGGAAAATGCTAATGTTGGCACAAAATAAAACAGCTAAGGACACTAAGTGATTGTATTTCCCTCCTCTGATCAGCCATTGTAATTACATTTTCTTTTGCATCCTTGGGTGACAGAGAAGCATTTCTAAAGGTAGACCACCCCATCTCAACTACTGCAGTCAAAGACAAGCAGGGAGAAATTCATCATAGCCCTAACTGCAATTACTGTAATGCAGCATCATTAATACCAGCATCCATTGTCAGCTCCTCACCATCATCATCACTGTACTAGGGACTCTCCGGTGAAATGACATCTTGCAGAGGCAGGTAGCCAACCAATCTTCCCGAGTTGACAGGAGCCGTTTCCTCGGGCCTCCGTCACCATCACCCCCTTAATCTTTTGTGAAGGCAGCAGGCGGTCACCTGAGCACTTTTCTATTCTAACATTTGAGTCATTTTCACTAAGTGTGATTACAGTGTAGGAGAGACAGCAATCATGACTCTGGCAGAAGCTGGAAATGGGAATCTAGCGGAGGGTTTGTTTGGGGAGTCACTCGCCATCATATCCCAAAATTGCTCTGTGGTTAGAGATTAATGTTTTAAAGTCTTCACTAAGAATCATTGCACCCAGCCATCACGTGAATCAAAACAATTGTGACTGGACTTATTCTGCTATAAAACATACCGCCTGTTTCCGTTCCTTCCCCTTTTCATACAGTTAGTTTCCAATTTAAAAAGTGGTCATTTGTGTGCCAAACACTTACTTGTATATGTCAATGGTGGTTTCAAAATGGAAAAAAAGAAAGCAACATTCCAAAGTAATGGGTTTGTGTCAATGTAGTGGTGAAAACTGCTGTGTGAATCCTATTAAGGCCCCCATCACAATGGCCTCTTTCAAACTCCGCCGTCATGGTTAGGCCACCACCCATTGCTGCAATAAATCATTTTGCCGGCAAATTCTGGCCAAATAATAACGCAAAGCAGACAAGGCAATCGCCGTAGGAGGAGGACAGGTCTTGTTCTATTCCAGAGTGGGTCCTTGTGTCACAGGGGAGCACCAATTTTAATCCATAACCTGTCTTAGGGCCACCAATTTAACTTTGCCTTAGACAATGACATTCAGTTGCTTAGCTGACACCTCCGTCCGAAGCCTCATACAATTCTCACTGGATATTTTCCTTCAGAGGCTCAGCTTGTATAAGATGCCCAGGGGTAACTGTTGAAATTACAACAGCAACCTGCAGGATACAATTGCACACAATTAATCGTGAGGCTACCCAGTGACACCTTATCCCAGTTGTTCAAAGCACACTTTTTTATTTTATTAATATTATTATCTCCTTTATTTTCTTTCTTTGTTATTTTCTAGTTCATCCTAAATGGAGTAACATAAGGGGACTTACATGTTCTATATATTGGTTGTATGTCTATGTAATTCATGTTGCATTTCTGAGTCAGTAAACTGAAGCAACCTAAAACGTTTAAATGATTCTTGAAGTCCATCTGTACAAGAAATAAAAACCAGTTAAAGACTAACTACACACTGGCCATGCGCTAATGGAAACACCCTAATGCATGCCGCCGTTTCTAGAATGCCTCTTGGAAGTTCAGCATCCCTCTGTAAACGCATCATTACCTCTCGGAATGTGTGTCAAACTCCCACAGAGTTTAATGGCTTCCATCTTTCACTGTCCTCATGCTCAGAAGACTCTGCGACTCATGGTGCTGACGATCTCTGCAGCTATCTGCCGCACCTCCATCGCCCTCGAACTACGATGCGGAGGGTGACATCTCGTTGTCAAATTAAAAGTTTGTATTAATGTGCCACTAAATATAAATATCAAAAGCATTAGTAAACACATTCTGTGGATATGATGCCAGTGTTTTAATTACCTGGGCACTTTTCTTGTTTATTGCTATATTTTTTTTTTCTTTTGTTCTTGTTGACATTTATAAGATACAAGCAGAGCCAAGCAGGCAGACCAGAGCCGAGAGCTGCTAAATGAGAAGAGACAAAGGTTAAAAGACTGCGAGGCCATGTAGGTTTGACATGATGCGCAGGAAGCCCTGCTATCATCCTGTCAGCCTGTGAGGTGCCTAATTCCATTAATCTGCTCTCTTTGTGGGGGATGGGGGCGAGTGAGCCCGCATTCCCTGTAATATTAACTGGCTAAATTGGGCTGCAGGCTGACGACTGGGCAGGAAGATGGTGCTTTCTAGGCAACTAATGCCACCGTATTAGTGCCACCGTGTCATTAGGGCCCAAGCAGGAGACCTGCCAGTGTGCTTGTTTGCTGTACTTTAGTGAAGTGTGGACAGACACAGAAGCCATGTTGTAGGGGAATACAGGCTTAGGCACCAGGTTAAATTTGCATGGTTTTATGTGCAATGACTGAGTAATGGTGCGGTATTACAGTGTTTTACAGTGTTTTTGTCTCAGCGATTTTTGGCCAACCAAAGGTCGTGATTAAAGGTTCTGATACGAGTATTTCAATGGGATACAAATACAAACACACAGCCGGAAGTCAGCATGGGGCCAAGGCTGGGGTACACCCAAAACAGGATGCCAGTCCATCACAGGGCACCTACACACTCACACCACAGGCTTTTAGTTGGCAACTCCTACTCGAGTCACATATAAATAGACAAATAGCACCTTACTTAACCTTAACATTCCTGCAGGAGCAAAGTCTTTTTTTTTTTACAACCAGCCCCTTCTGGTTTTTGAGATTCTCCAATCGCAGAAATTAATGCAAAATCAAGTAAGCTCTGTCATTTTTGCAAGAGCTTGCAATTTTCCAAATTCACTGCAGCATTTCTACATATTCATGTATGTTTTTTGCTAGCCTGTGCTGAAGCCATGAGCACAGTGAACACATCTCATATAGAACATAGATAGACACAGTCTACAAAAAATTGGCATTGAAACTATACATTTATTTACATGTATTTGCCTGCACCAGAGGTTGGAATAGCTACCAGCCTCATTTCCATGGATGTTAACCAGCCTTTAATTATACAGACACAGAACCAGGGCTCTCGGATCAGGTGAGATCCTGAAGAAGACCGGGGGTGTTCCACAAAGCAGGATTTCTCAGCTAGCTGGGTAACTTTAAAAGGGAAGATATGAATGTCCAACAGGAATACTCCTTATCTATACTCTCATTGGGCATGACATCTAGCTTAAATTAACCCAGCTAACTGAGAACTCCTGTTTCGCAGAACATCCCTAGATGTGCTGCAGTGTGCACAACATAGCAGGCAGACCTGTACCGTAAACAACCTAATAGGTCACTGGCATGATTTTATTAGCCGCGAATGCTGAATCAATGCTTTATTTTAAAAAATCCTGGACCTGCTATTTGGCCAATTTATGGAAATTTCCCTCAAAACATGTAGAACTCTGCAAGCTGCACTAAAAATTTTGAGAGAAGCAGTAACACATTTAAAATACAAAAAACTAAAGGGAACACACACTTGTTTTTGTTTAATGTTTGCATACTTTGTTTAAAAAAATCAGAAGGAGACATACAA
Organism: Petrocephalus sullivani; assembly: GCA_026780845.1. Lineage (NCBI taxonomy): Eukaryota > Metazoa > Chordata > Actinopteri > Osteoglossiformes > Mormyridae > Petrocephalus > Petrocephalus sullivani. The sequence goes on along the minus strand of JAODKM010000099.1, from coordinate 13,280,514 downwards.
TGGCCCATATACAGGAAGTAAGATCAGGAAACTCATTACATGTTTGGAAAACACTTTAGAAAATCTGTTTTCCAAATAAGGAAGTCAGCAAAGTACTCACTCTGTGCCTTATGTTTTATGTTTTATAATTTCAAGCCTTAATCTGTATATAAGGTGCTCATACCCTTTACAAGTGAGGCAAAGGGTAACAGATGCCAACATCCATTTAAGTGAAAAATGTCATTTTTCTTGAAACATATAGCATTTATTTTTCTTCATTCTTCATTTGGGCATTGTGCGTAAATGAGATTGTAGTTGTGGTTCTTACACTATTAACAAAATCTCCAGTACATCCATCCATCCATTAAACGGCAGATATTTATTTATGTTAGGTTAAGGTTAGGGTTAGGTTAAGATTAAGAACTTCCGACTTTCAGACAAACTCATGAATGGACTTTCTTATGAATGCACTGCCATGAAGCCTATTACATAAAAAATCCAGGTTAAACACAATAGTGCATATTGAGGAATGTTCGTGCAACTTTGTGATGCTTGTGAAAAAAATTGTGCTGCTTCAGCGACTTATCGGCTCAAGGTACAGTAAAATACTGTATGTAGTTACCGTTATTATTATTATTATTATTATTATTATTATTATGTAGTGTACAGTATGCCTATTTTCCAACTTGCCTACAAATTTGACTCGTACGTAACCTAGGTGCTCCCTGTATTCAATTGCTTATTACTGTAGCAACCCTTACCTAAGAGACTTAAGTTACACACTTGATGTTTTGTACTATTTTACTACTGGATATTTGCTACTCAAACACTTAGGTTAAGTACCATGCTCAAGGGCAACAGCACCCCCCCCCAGCCCCCCATTCCCCGGGGACAGGAACCTGCTGAGCTTCATCACGGCTCCCGCTCCCAGAGCTGTAACCTATCTGCTGCCCTCCATAAGAAAGCTATGGAGGACAACCAACAAATCACAGCGAAAGAGAGACACAGCAACTGGGTCAAAATGAATCTCTTTTCAACTTGCCGCTATACCCAGCATCAGTAAGGGGGTAGTAAGGGACCAGAGGTCAAAGCTGGAGATGTATTTCTCCAGCAGGTGCCGCCTTCTCCAGTTAATGACTAGGAAGACCAAAAACCAGGCCATCACCCTGCCAGTAGACAATTCAGAAGTACTTTTTATGAGGTTAAAGTAGGCTGATTTAATATCGCATGCAAAAAATTACCATCCACCCATCTAAAACATACAACAAAAAAAAAAATCAGTTCTCAAAACAATTTAAAATAGTCCACTGCGCTGGTGACACAGCGGCTATCGGCCCTGATTATCATTTGTGTTGTGTTGCATACACACGTGACACGTGTCTGCCATGCTCGAAGCCGCAAAACCCACCCGCTCATGTGACTCTGTCTGCCCTCTCATACCTCAGCAGGCAGCCTATCAGAGCTAATGCTCGGCAATATTGTTTGGTAATAAACAATAGTAGCGAGCACAGTAACAGCAATCAATACTCATTTTCTGTCATCTACAATTGGCAACAGGAACTGCCCTGTGCCTTCAGGACTCCTTAATACATCTCAGGAAGTTATATTGACAGTCGATCACCCCGCTTACTCTATCAATAAATAAGCAATAAATCAGGAATGAAGCAATTAAAGTTGTTCAAATATTCTAAAGGAGTAATAGAGCAATATACCACTATGCACATTTGTTTTATCAAACATCAGCAGAACTAAGTAAGGGATATTAGACACTAGCCTTCGACCCTGATTAAATCCAAGAGCAGCGCGCCTCCAGTGTGTGATGTGGCATGTTTTCTGAAACTGACACTAAGCAAACCTCCGCCGGTCCTGCCTAACTCCCTTATGTGGAATGTTAGAATCATGCCTGTGAACGCTGTTTGCAAACAGAGGCAGTTTTCAAAGACACTGTGCACATTTATTTACATATGCTTTTAATAAACATGTAAAAATTAAGATCAGTAAATATAACATGTATGTAACGCACAGTGTTTTCTATACAGCATGTACAGTCATTTGTAATAATTTGCATAGTGTGATTATGAGCACAGCTGTTGTTAGCGTAATTTTAAAGAGCTGCAAACACAATTTCCTTTGGTGCTTGACATAATGTTACAATAAAGCGAATGATCTTGACAAGTCAGGGAAGACACAGGACTTGCACGTCTTAAGAATGTAAAATATGTGCCCAGTAAAAACAAGTCAACGCGGCAGATGTACAGTATCAGTGAAGACCTCGTTCTAAGTAAAAAGCTGACTCAGGCGACCTCATAATTGAGGTGAAGGGGATGCGAGCGCTCCCCCTGCGATGAGCCCACAAAGTCCCCCGTTAATCGCTCAAGCTCAGCCAGCGGGAAACAGCGTGTGGCTGCAGGACAGCAACTTGCTGGGCTGGCTGAACTATTTCGGGTCCAGGATCCTCCCACGCCTCACTGCAGAGTCCCCGAATCCCCTCCCATGTATACTTTAGTAACACATTCAACTAAAATGCAACTGATATATAATTGAAGAGGCAAAGGCCTCTCATTGGTTTAGTAAGGGGGGAGAAAGCAACCCAATGGAACAGGGCAAAAGTAATCAGACATCCACTAGAAAAACTGGTAGCTTAAGTGGGTTCAAATACAGCGGAAAGTCTTCTTATTTTCTAGGTTTTTAATTCAAATTTGCTTGTCTAAGAAAAGTTCACCTAATAGGAGTCATTTAATTCTAATAATTAACAAACTTGTATTTTCATATTTTGTTTTAATGTAATTACTACAATAAAGGAGTGTTGTTTCAAGTTAAACCTCCCGATTTACTGAACACACTTGGACACACACGCACATATATAGATGCATGCATACATACATACATACATGTATACATACATGTATATATGCATGCATACATACGTACATAGTGACAGGTGATGAAGCAGGACAGAAGGCTCGGGTTCCCCCTTTTGTGGGGGGGCCAGGTGCCGGTAACATACAGACTGTGGGAGGCTGATGGTGAGGCAGGGGAAGGCGTCCAAGCGCATAGGCCCCGTGCAGGGATCCCCAGAGCCGGGCGAGTGGGGACAACCAGAGCCGGGCGAGTGGGGACAACCAGCAGCCGAGGAGAGGGTCCCACTGGAGCTTGCGGGACCCCATGTGGTCCGCACAGCAATGTGATCCGTCTTAGCAAACTGAATGATGAAGGGCCCCGCCTACGCCTCTCCAGCCCCCTTTAGCCCGGGACTCGGGGGTAGAAGGTTAGGGGCGTTAGTCGTCAGTCGCCAGCCATCATTAGCTGCCACGACATTTTGCCACCAGGACGCCATGTCACTTTCCTTTCGGGTCGTGATGGAGAAGCGCTGTCCAGTGCTGATGCTCCTGTTGCCATGCCATTTTTATGCATACACACACACACACACACACATACACACACACAGCACACTTGTTTGTATTCCTATGTTAGTGAGGACCAGCCATTCATTTCTATGGGAAAATCCCTAATCCCAATCACAACACCCTTAACCCCTACCCAGCCTTAACCATAAATAACCAAACAAAATATGTCTTGAAACTTGAAACAACATACCTTTAGGTTTGGAATTTTTACTTTTTTGATTGCATTCACGGATTTTTATAAAATCAAGTCTGAAGTAGTGAGGACCGCAAAAAATGACCTCACTAGCCATGTATTCTATACTTGTGAGGACACATACACATAAATATTCATTCATATGTACTAGGGATGGGAAGATACCCCGATTCGCTCGGTGCATCGGCTTAAAAAGTTAACGATGCGATGCATCGGTTTAAAATGTCAAAAAATGTAAAAA
>JAODKM010000099.1:13251605-13276594 GCA_026780845.1 Petrocephalus sullivani | reverse complement strand
ATTTGTGTAAAGGTCATGCACTACAAATCAGAAGGCACTTAATTTATGATTTGTTGTCTGAAACAAAGAAATAAAAGAAATAAAATCTGTAACATACTGAAATGCATAGCATCATATTTGTTTCATTGCATCATACTGCATCGAATCGAAATCGGATTGCACTGCATCGTAACAGGGGTGTATCGTTTCGCATCGCATTCGCTAGCTGCTTCATGTATCTTTAATGTATCGTATGGTTGGCTATGCATCGAGATGCGTATCGCATCGGCCTCAGTTATGGAGATGCACATCCCTAATATGTACATGAACAGGGTTATGGGTGGCATTCAAATGCTGTACCCACTCTGTGTGAATGGAGCTTGCATGTTCTCCCCATGTTGCATGGGTGTCCTCTGATTACTCCGGTTTCCAACTGTAGTCCAATGACTACCTACAATGACCACTGTGTGTATGTGCCATTTCATGGACTAGCATCACATCCAGCCATGAGCCATGCTACATGGGACAGGCTACATCCCCCAGCAACCTGACCGGTATACACGCTTAGAAGATAAACAGGGATAAACAGGCCTGTTAACATCAACATCAGCAAAATATAGATGTTTATCACTCTACATTTATCAAAAGGTGACTTTTATCTGTAAACAAACGGCCGGTTCTCCAGAATACAGTCTCTTTTGGATGTCATGAATATTAACTGGTGATAATAAAAATATTAAAATACTTATGAATACTTCCCTCAAAGCTTAGACTGGCTCTTGGACAATTTCATCCATAAGAAAGACTGGTCTCCAAGAATCAGCAATTATAACATTAACATTTAACAGTAGCTTGGCATTCGGAAAGGGTAAGGTCCAGTACAGCTCTAAATGGAGCTATATATGGCAGCTGAGACCAAGATAATCACTGAGCTATGATATAAATACCTCTGGCTTGACTGTCAGACAGTAAGACGTCAGTGTACTTACAGTCCATTTGCTTAACTTTATTATCCACTCTCTATAACGAAAGTTTACAAAGGCAGTATATCTTGCAGCAAACCCCAGATACTGTGATTAATTACAAAGGAGTTACTGATTTCTAATATATATTCATCACTTGAATTGGTAACTTTATTAGGGCCATCAGTATGTAAGGAATTAGACAGCAGTCTGAGCTCTCCGGTTGGGTGATTACACACATAAATGGTTACACACATTTCTGAAAACAATGGCTCTGCTTGGTAAATGCCTAAACACGTTTCTCAAAACTGTACAGCGTGTTGAAAGTCTTCATATACTATGAGCAAAAGGCACGAAAAGCTTCAAAATCACAAAAACATCCTTGAAAAAGGTTTACTTATGTTGAAATTGCTGACACAGTCATTATATGAATACCCACTACAATCCATATTTTTCACACTGCACTAATAAACTGAACACACAATTGTCATGTGTATGGTGACTTGTACCTGTCTTCATTTCTAAATTGTTGAATAATGCCCACCACCATAAAACATGACAAATTTGGCTGCACACATTGACCTGCCTCACTCATGGTCAAGCCATGCAGCCCGTATCTCATTTACAATTTTTTGCAATTGCTAAAGCAACATTTTGAAAACAGGGCCTGGTTTTCCAAAAAACTTCACACAATTAGCACAACACTATACTAAAGTAGCACAACACCTCAGATCATTTGCAAAACTGAACACTTTAGACAAAACTATACAATGTCTTACAAAAATCCTATTTTTTTGTCATAACATAAACACATCCACTATATGGTCTGATTCTGTTTGAATCAGTGAAAAACTCTTGGGCTCAGCCTAAAACACCTTTAACATTTACACAGAAAGTGTAAAAATAAATTCACCAACACTACATGACACCAATTGTGCAGAGCAATGAAAATATTTTTTTCTTTTCATGTATCAGTCAATACTGAACATTTCAACAGAACATCCATAAGAAAACATTTCGCAGTTATAATACAGTATTACTGAACGTATCATTGTACTGTAAGCTAACAGAAGTAACACAAAGCATCCAGCTCGGAACAGAAAAACAGAGGAAACTAAACATCAACTCTCCGTCTAGCTGGATCTGGCCACAGGGCTTTGTCAACCTCACAGGCTATGTTCTCATTTGCCAGGAGACGTGGAAAGAATCTTCTGGAGTGACGAATCCACCAGTGTATTGATGCTGCGTCAGTTTGGTCACAGGCTTCCTCCATAGCTTGGATGAAGCGATGGTCCTCTGGACACAGGACACAGGGGTGGAGATCATGCACCTTCCACCGCCATGCTGAGAATAACTCCTTGATGAGGTTTAGAAAGGGGGGAATACGGTGGAAGGTATTGGTCTGTAAGTTGTGGTTGTTGATGAAACCAGTTTTGGACCTCAGCAGAATGATGACAATGACACATCTGGTCCCTTTGGTTTGCTGCTGTGATAATATTGTGTAATGTCTAAAAATATAAGAATGAGGTCAGTGTTGTAAGGACCCAAGCTGGCATGGCGGTGGAGGACCCCATTCTGTGACATGGCAGCACCAAGGGTAATGTTACGCCCACGTTACCCTGCTACATTGACAATAGCCCTGTGGCCAATGATGTTTCTTCCCCTTCTTCTTACTGTTCTCGGGTTACAGTTTTCCCCAATTGCTAAAACACATTTGCCTGAAGGTGCCCTCAAATTCTCAAAAGCTTAAACACAACATCGTATCATCTCCCTCAACCATGCAATTCCCAGATGTACAGCCCAAAAGCAAATAGTCAACTCAAAATTATTCACTATGTCACTTAAAGCACATATTTCACTCAGATGACACACACAAACAAGCAAAAATGATCACACACACAATGATCACAAAGCATAACGAGGATCAATTCAGAACACTACTCTAAAAACTTCATACAACCAGGAATCATATATCTCAAATTTATCAAGGTTTCCATTCATAGTACTCAACATACAATATTGAAAGTGTACAAAAACACCACATGCAAGATCATGTTTCAATTTTCTCAAATGCACTGCTCCAAAATCAACAGTATGTAAACTCATGAACTAGGAAAACAAAGTTCTATCCATGCTACAAAGAACATAAAAGAAAAGAAAATTTGCAGTAAGATGATAAATGTATGTTACTGTAAATGCTGTACATTATAGACACACACACAGCATTATTTATAAGCAGTTAGTAGTTGAGCATCATGTGTGAAACAATTTGATACACAGTGTTTTCAGATGGAGTGTTAAGTGTTATTTGGTCTTAAGTTTTGAGCCCTTGTGTTTAATTAGATAATTGTGCTTTGCCAATGGGGTGTGTGTTTAACGATCTGATGAAATGGTGCAACCAATCTCTGCTATGACACTAATGCCAGGAACACTGTTTAATTCTGGGAACAGTGTGGTCATTTTGAGGACTGAATTAAAGCATATGGTAATCTAGCTTAATGTTCATGCAATAGTGTTTCAATAGGAAAAAACTGTAAATCCATCCTCATTAACACATATAAACTCATGCCGGACTTCCTCCGCATCCATTTGCAAACCTCTCTGAAATACAAAAGGGTATGTGTGCAGCGCACAATACCACAATCAGTGAACAAAACTCACCTCCACACATTCACCATTTCTCAGTTTCTCCCAAATGCCACTCTATGCAGTTGTTTCATCAGAACTTGATGTTTTTTTAAGAATACAGGCTATTGTTGACAGAGAGACTTGTTGAACATTAATGAAAATTGTGTGATCATTGACAATATGGGTTTGAATTTCTCTAAATCTGATTGCATTATTGGCCAAAACGAGGTTTCTGGTCACTCTCTCTTGCTCCTGTGTGAATATGGGGCCCCTCCTTCCTTGGTGTTCTCAGCGCTCTAGTCTTGCTGCACCTGAAGCTGACAGTGATCTTACAGGCTCATTGGCTCAACACTAATCTCCAGCAAGGTGCAGCAAGTAATCTGCAGGCTGTCTTTGTCATTTGCATTATATTGCATGACAAATGGCATTTTGACCTGACTCTCTCCATGTGGTTGTAATGAACTAAAAGTATTTTAAAAAGCTAGGTAGTGTTTGTTCTATTGAGGTTTCAGGTATGTCATTGATTAAAGAGTGTGTGCTAAGTATATGTGAGTTCTTGGAAAAAACGCATAAGAGATTATAAAGAAATTTGTATGCAGGACCTGAGAAATGTGTGAAGTATTATGGGAAAACTGTTTGAAGAGTTTGTAATGAGAGTTAAGTGCAGTAAATGTGTGTAGTGGTTAGAGACTGTATCTCAGGCAAAAGACTACTGTGTTTCGGATTTTTTTACAGTTGTATGCCAGAGTGCAATAATAGTGTGTAATCAATTAAGAAAAACTCTAAATCATTTTGATAGCTTGGTTAACTGTTTTGAAACTACATCGACCAACAAGACTAAAGCAACAGAAAAATGTGCCAAATGATGACAATTGTACAAAACCATTTGCATATATGTACTAAAACATTTGGGAATTTGTGTGAAGCGATGAGAAATGATGTTCTGCTGTGCAGAAGTGACATTATGGTGTGGAGATCACACTTGTTGTTTTGCAAATGTTAGCTGTCATTTGAGAAATGCTCCAAAACAACCAAGAAAAACTGTAATATAACCGTTTATACATAAATAGATCTTCAGTGGGCTGGAGCGAGTGAGGGCTCCATTGTAAGTGAGGCATACCTCAAACCAAGTGCAGCATTAACACTGTTTGTACCTTGGGTTTGTACAAAACTGCACCAGGGGTGTACCCTTCATTCTGACAGTGAGAGGGTACAGTGCAGTGTTCATATAATGCTTATGTATGTACAGACATACACATGCATGTTAAACAAGAGGCGCCAATTAACCTGCTACTTCAGTCGTGAAAACTGTTAATGCATAGTAATCTCTATTCAGCTAAATTGCATAGAAAAAAAACAGACTCTAATGCACAATCACATCTTATAATCTCACAAAAACCTTGACAACATATTATGCAGTGCATTCACCATATCAGGTAAATTAAATCAATGTCGGATTTGATAAGATTTGTTGCCTAATGTGTAAAAAAACTGGAGTGGATAGACAAAAAAACATTATTATACAAGGAAATTTATCCTGTACAATGCTCGTCTGGCTTATTTGAAAGTCTACTTACAGTACACAGCTGTCAAACATGGGAACTAGGAACCCGGAGGAAACTCAGAAACACAGAACAGAGGGAGAACATGCAAACTCCGTGAGCCACGCTTGTGTATATATAACAGGCGTCATATTCACTAATAATGAACCCTAGGAAATATCTTCTAAAGCCAAAGTATGCATTGAATTCCAAACAGAATAGGGGGGGTAACTTAAGCTCATGTTTGTCCAATAGGAATGCTCCTTACCTAAACTCACATCACATCAGATCAGATCATGACTTCTAACTTACGTTAACACAGCTAACTGAGAAATCCTGCTATGTGGAATGCCCCTCAGGTTCATTGTTGTGTAAATATTCAGCTATATTAATGAGCAAGTAAAATACTGCTAATCACATGAAACAGACAACAGCCTGGTGGGGAGGGGGGGGCAGTGTGCAACACAGTTTACTGATTTCCCTGCTCAAACACACCTTATTCAGCTCACCAGCTAATTGGCAGGTTTTATAGCTGTGTTTCAGAAGGGAAATCTGCAAAGGATGTCACACCCCTGCCCTCCAGGACTGGAATCGGAGAACCTTGTACTAAGGTCTAAAACCAAAACAAAATTACACACTTCTCCTATTATTAGTAGAATAAATAATGAGTATGGTTTATCATGGATATCACATTGAACCAATATGGTAATATGAATAAATCAAACTTTAAAGAAACTGAACACTGATCAGTTTCTGTAGTACGAAGAGTTCTTTTGTAAAAATATAGCAAGTCATTTGTAGATCAGCTCTACCTGGTCAGGAGACTCCAACAACATAAATTAGCTCATAATTCCTCAGGTGGGTTTGGCAGACGTGATTCTTTCCCTGTAATCGCTCTACAGTAATGTCTATTGTCATCAGGGTGCCTACATGTGTGTGGGTGCCACTGAGCAAATAGTAATCACCCACAAGCACATTGCACTCTGGATGAACAGCACATATGTTGGAGTGTATTAGACTTATACTGCACCAGGGGCAGGCCTGTGAGATCAGGCACAATGAGCCACTGCCAAAGAATAGAAGAGTAGAAGAATTGGACAATATATTAATACAAAAGCAACAAGAGTAAGATTTTTATATTTAGCTACATTTTAGTCATAGAAGACCCTCTGACAGTGAATGGCATGGGGAACTCACCAATACATAGTAATACGGAAAATCTAGCAGGTCGCCCCATGCTTGACAGGAATGGAGGGGTGGACCCAGGTCAGTTAAAGGAGTACCTTTAGGCAACATCATCTTCTGATTTCTGACTTACCAAACTGCCACGTCCAGCCCCATGGCCACCCCCCCATCACGAAGAGCATGTACTCTGCTGCATGCAGTGCCCTGTTCAAAACAAAGTGAAACTGGGCACTGAGGTTTGCCAGGGAGGAAGGAGATGCCGGCAGTGAAGCTCGCCTAGAACATTACATAGGCTTCGACTGGCACCCTGTAGAGCGCACTGTTATCCATAGCAATCGAGCTGCCCTGAACGGTGTCCGATGATGAATGTTTGGGAGGCGGGATAGTCATCAGAATTGTTCACATTTATCACTTTCGAGCTGGTAATAGAATACAAGCCTAGGAATCATAGGCGGTGAGCAGCCCTCTGTCGGCTTATCGGCGAGGCATATGCATTTTAGTGGCAGTGAGTAACTGGACGGGACTTTGCAGGAGCTATTCGTTTTGCCATATCACCATCGGTTCATTGCACTTTGTCGCCGTTAGCCCCACTGCACCAAAATTCTCCAGAAGCTGCATTTGGAACAGATGTGCTTCGGACCCACATACACATAGGGAACAAATGAACTCCAATGATTGGGTGGCATAAGGATGCATCATGAGAACTACCCCTACATATGACCTAGGTGTCATACACAGCTTGACAGTCACCCCCATCACTGCCTTGTGTCCTTCGTAGCAACATCAAAGCCAAAGGCATATGTAATAATGCCTCTTACTTTCTGTAAACCCTGGTAACAGACATTCCTTTTGACAAAGACAGGCTGCATTGGCTTGGCAGACACTCTAATATTCAGCTCACATTATTGGCTCTTTCTTAATCCATTTTTGAGTTTTGACCCTGTCACCTTAGATCCAGTCAATTACACGATGCAGTCAATTGCAGACGGTGCTCAGCTGAATTGATACATATAGACTGAGAACATGAAATTGTATCCATATTCTCAATGTAACGTAAAGTGTTATTTATATGCAATCCAGTCTGTCACATAATATTTCATCAATGACATATTGGAAAAATAAGGACAACTGCAATTTGCAATTGCAACTTCATCAAGTCAGCATATACTTGCAAGTTGCAACAGGTTGCATATAGCTCTAATATAATATGTATTTTGATGATGATGATGATGATACTATTGTGAAAATCTGTTACAGCTTAAATGCCAATTGATTCATTAACCTGAATTTTCACTTCACATTTTATAACCCTGTTTGTACTCCTCTCTTTGGCTCTGTGAACCAATCTTAACAGCTGTTAAGTTTATTCAGTACAGCTAAATCTAATAGTCTGTTATCGTGTTGACAATAACACATGCTCATTGTGAATGGCATATCATGAGCAGGAGTTAACTGTTAATACAGCACTGATATAATCAGGGATTGGTTTGTTCTTTCTGCGCCCCCTCTGAAAAAGTAACTTTGGGACCTCCTATCCCTACTTGTGCAGTGACTCTTTGTGGCCAAACCTCTGGGGCCCCACACAAATGCATGGTTTGAGTGATGGTAACAGTCACAATGTATAGTCATAGTGTTTCTCCAACAATTTATTTCACTACTATTATGAGGGTCAATTTCACAGGTCTCACTCCTACCACCTAGTGTTGTCTTGGCAGAATTACAGACCTATGCATATTGAAATCTCTTCAGAAGAGGACAATATTAAACCTTCTTGGTTTACATGCATGTTTAAAATTTTTTTGGGTACCTGGAGAGCAGTTTGAAAATAACATACTAAAATAACGTAGTTCCCCCTGCTTAATTAATGCCTTTTGGTGCTGTAGAATTCAGGAGTACCTCATTTGAGAACATGAGACAGAGGTGTCAAGGAAGAGCATTGCTTTATATATTCTTTGGAAACTTTTTGGTTTGCTTCAAATGCTTTGTAAAAGCATGGCACAGTGGGCTGTATTGTCACCTCACGCCTCCAGGGTTGAGAATAATGTGAAATATAGCATTCTTTATCAGTAATCTGAAGATCATTCAATCGTGATTTGGGGGACTTATTAATGATCAGCCTAAGTGATTATATGTGTACATACCACAGCCATACAGAATATAAATATATACATTTTGTACAATAAGCAGCATTGGCAAACACTTTTGACCTATTCCATCATGCTCTCCCGCAGATACACAGACAGGTGAGAAGAAGCTTGAGCGCCACAACACGGTATCAGCCAGCATGCAGCACTCCTGGAGCATGTAAGGGTTAAGGGCCTCACTTAGGGGCCCACCAGCGGCATCAGCTTGCAGGCCTCGGGATTCAAACCAACAATCTTCCGCTCACAGGCACAGTCACACGCCACCCCAAAAGTGTCATTTTTTTCCTTTATAGATGTTGTTCTGCTTTCAGTTTAATAGGGTTTGTAGCTTTTTTAATAAAACAAAATATGACCTGCATCACAACACCTGCACTTATGGAAAATATTGTTGCCCCAGAGTGACAGGAAAAAGGAAATACAGGAAAGTACAGCGCATTCCAACATCGTTTGTAGCAGCCAAGCTATGAAAAGAATAACGAGCAGCATTGTGATGTTCTACTGTGTGATGTTCTGTAGTGTGCGATGCTCCATACAGCAGTATTCTGTGATGTTCCGTGGTATGTTTAGTTCCTCGCAAAGGTGTTTTGTGATGTTCTCCTGTGTGAAGTTCCATACAGTTCCATACGCATTCTTTGATGTTCCGCTGTATGTTTAGTTCCAAGCAGTGCTGTTTTGTGATGTTCTCCTGTGTGTGAAGTTCTATACAGCAGTATTATGTGATGTTCTGCGGTATGCTTAGTTCCATGCAGTGCTGTCTTGTGATGTTCTCCTGTGTGTGTTGTTCCATACAGCAGTATTCTGTGATGTTCTGCGGTATGCTTAGTTCCATGCAGTGCTGTCTTGTGATGTTCTCCTGTGTGTGTTGTTCCATGCAGCAGTATTCTGTGATGTTCTGTGGTATGCTTAGTTCCACGCAGTGCTGTTTTGTGTTGTTCTCCTGTGTGTGAAGTTCCATACAGCAGTATTCTGTGATGTTCTGCGGTATGCTTAGTTCCACGCAGTGCTGTTTTGTGATGTTCTCGTGTGTGTGATGTTCCATACAGCAGTATTCTGTGATGTTCTGCGGTATGCTTAGTCCCCCGCAGTGCTGTTTTGTGATGTTCTCCTGTGTGTGATGTTCTATACAGCAGTATTCTGTGATGTTCGGTGGTATGCTTAGTCCCACGCAGTGCTGTTTTGTGATGTTCTCCTGTGTGTGATGTTCCATACAGCAGTATTCTGTGATGTTCTGCGGTATGCTTAGTCCCACACAGTGCTATTTTGTGATGTTCTCCTGTTTGTGAAGTTCCATACAGCAGTATTCTGTGATGTTCTGCGGTATGCTTAGTCCCACGCAGTGCTATTTTGTGACGTTCTCCTGTTTGTGAAGTTCCATGCAGCAGTATTTTGTGATGTTCCACTGTATGTTTAGTTCTACGCTGTGGTTTTTTTGTGATGTGTGTGTGAAGTTCCATTTGTTGGTGTCATGATGTGTTTTTCCATTTAGTGATGTTCCATACAGTGATGTTTAGTGCAGCAAACACAATCCGTATTAACAAAAAGAACATGTATATATGTTTTCTATTAATATAGGTATGCATTATTCTATTATTTGAAGTCTGCCTTTACACTTTCAGTCACACATTTCTCCGGTAATTTCCTCAGACACTTTCACATCTTTCATCGCGACTGACGACCGGAATTCCAGTTTCAAATTTTTTTTCCTCGTGGAGAAAGTAGAAATGGTGAGGAGTAAAATGACCCAGAACGAAAGCGCGGACAAATCAATTTGCCACAACAGCCGAGAGGTGACGGAAGGGCCTTGACTCCACCGGGGCGGAGCGTTGGTGAGGAAAGCTCAGGATCTGTCTTCGCCCCAGGCCAAGCTTATAACAATCATGAAGGCAAAATACAGCTGAATTTATTTCCCTCCATCTACATTTCATTTGCCGGTACCTCCAAATCCCCCCCCCCACCCCCCCGGGCTCCGCGGAAGCAGCAGCTGCACGCTGTTATGGTGGGATCATCCCTGCACACTGAACATTACTATCTTTCAGGATTTTGCCATCAGAGATTGATTTCCAATTAGCCCACTGATGGTTTTGACCTTGATTCACTATTAAATTCCATTTCCTGATTAACATTAGAGGGGTTAATGTAAATCTATACCATTCTACCATTACACTTTTTCATCATAAATTTGGTGACAATTTGGGGAAATTAAAAAATGAGCATAAAAAAAATCAAACGAAGATAAACCAATAATATGAGTGACTTTAAAGTGAAGATTCTTCGTGAGCAAACTTAAAACAAAGGAAGTTACAAAGATCTCGAATACCAAATTAATGGTTTTTTTTAAATCACTGTATTTCTCACAAGAAAAAAATACTATTTAAAATTTTTACTCAAAGGGATCAGTTTTTTTGTATGAAATTCAAAATGGAGGATGATATAATATGGTGAACAGGTGTACTTAATATTTTCATCACTTGATGAAAAAATATATGATTTCAATATATTTTTTGTATGTCTTCCATCTCGAAAAGTATGCATGGTCCCACACTTGCTTTTATACAACTGAAAACGAAACAAAAAAATAGCACCTGTTCATTATTGTACTCAGTTGTTAATTTATTTTATGACATCTTAATGTCTACTTGAATTTCATATAAAATATTTAATAATATCAGAAAACCTCAGATACCTGCAGCAGGAATTTATCATTCACTATTTAACTGCCAAACAGAGCTATTACTGGGTATATATATATATATATATATATATATATACTTCCAACAGTAAAAACTGATCAATATGTGTTGTTTCTCTGGAGAAAAGAGTTACCATAGATAATGGATGGTGGGGGGGTGGGGCTGTCCAGCACATCAAGCCACCCTGAGCCAGTCCTGTCGAACCCGATGGCATGCACTGAGCGCACGCCATTGACTCACACCTCGGCGCAGTGGGCAATCGAGCGCGAGCACTCCACTTCACCTTGCAAGGCGCTTAAGGGGAGTTGCAGTCAGTTTTCAGTCGACACATTTCAGCTGAAGGGGGATCCTGGGGGATCGTGTTTTTACACTTTTTATGGCAGCTGAAGAGCGGGGGGCATCTGATGAGCCTGTTTGGCAAACATGAGGCCCAATGGAGCGGATGATTTGAAGTCAGTTAAATGGCCTTCGGTAGCCCCATCAAATGACTCTTTAGGGTCCCTAGCATAATTGCTGGAGTAACAATCACCAGCATGCCACTGAAACACCAATACTGGGCATTTGCTTGTGCAAGCACAGCTAACGGTTACACTCAACTATTCATACAAGTGGTTCATTACAGAGCTTTCTGTTTGACCTGAACCAATTTACAGCTATAGGCAAGGGAAACACATATCATGTGAGGCATACATTAGAATATATAAAAATATATATTAAATTAAGTTGAAAGCACATTAAAATTTGAGTACAGTAACAATCCATCTCTAACTCCTGGTGTACAGAGATGAACAACGGCACACAAACACAGATGAAAGATGAACAACACCACACAAACACAGATGAGAGATGAACAACACCACACAAACACACGGAACATCACCACTGTGACGCCGCGAATTTAGGCTGCTTTGTTTTACACCTTATCATTTCAGTCTCCATGGAACTTGGACGCCTGTTACTGCATCCGCAGTGTAAATATCCGCCCGGGTTTGCACTTTAACGCACGGCTATTTGCATAAAGACACAAAATGATGGTGTATTGATCAGGGAATGCCTGAGGTTATCACACGTCATTATCTGAACCTTGCCAAAGCCGTTTACCATGCCTGCCGTTACTGGCACCCACAGGCTTCAGCTTGTGTAACCTTGAAATGCAAGAAACTTCTAATACCTATTGCAATATAAGTTTACGGAAAGGTGTGTGTGTGTGTGTGTGTGGGGGGGGTGACAGCCAGGCCTAATTCTCCATAATGTTAAACACTATCACCTGGCAACACATGCTATACTGTACACACATTCCAAGTGGCCCCATTTTGCACACCCCATAAACCCACATCACACATCTCAAAATGATACTCAAGATTACAACCATGGAAAACTGTACTATGTACTGTGTACACAGTACAGACACACTGCAACAATGTGTATTATATCTCAATGCATTACTGTTATTATTATTATTACTGTATTTGCTATATGACCCTCTACTGCTTAAAAGTGGCTTTTTAAAATAGAAAGCTGAATATTATTATATATACATTTTATATTATATATATATATATATTCTCTTCAGCAACAACGTCCTGTACAGTAGTAGCAACATATTTAGACTGATGAACAGAATTCTGGCAAAAACGTGTCTGCGGTTGCTTCGTTTCCCGGCGTCCAGGAGGAGAAGGTCGGCGCGGTTTAGCCGGTCGCACCGCCGGTACTAAGGCCCCTGACCCAGATGGTATTAAAAGGTACCTCATCCACTTCATGCATAAGAACGGACAATTACAAAAATGCAATTACGTGTGAATAATCAAATCACTGTGTACTGAGGACATATATAAGGGGAAGACAAATCGTGGGGTATTCTGAGGATAACGTGCTATTGAACAACCAGACGGCCCTACAATTCAATATTTCACAAATGGGTTAAATATTATGCCACCATTTTTTTAAAAAATATTTGTTGCAATGTCGCCAAGAGGTTTCGCTTATTTCCCATTCGCACTGCATGGGGAGACATCGTCATTGTTTTAGATACATAACTGCCAAAGCATCCATGTTCACGTGAGATTTCACATTTGTTCTTCATTGTGAGCGAATAAACACCTGCTTCAACAACAACAAAAAAAACGTCACCATATTTAAAAGAAAACTTTATAGAATTTTCAGCAAATATTATATGCAAAAGAAAGCTGTGCATTTATAAATACAAAAGATACAACTATTAAAATATCCACAAGCACAGAATTATTATTCCTTGACCTGAATACAACATATTTTTAGTCGTGATAAGAAAGCAGCATTGTGTTACACTGCATTGTGCGTTTGTGTCGTGAAGGGAATTAATTTCTTAACTGCAGATTATAGGTACAAGTAGGCCTAAAACAATGTAAAATATACAAACAGACCAGGCAGTGCTGCGGCTACGAATGCTCTGTGCACTATCAGACGGGTTTTTTTTCTGTGAACCATCAAAAGGTTTTTTTTTTTTTAAGTAATCGTCAGAGGGCTGCAACGCGACGCCAGCGCGCGCCTGACGGACACAAATCGGCTTTACACGCGGCGGCGAGCACGGCGCACCGGGAAGGCGCACAAAGCGCGCTCGCTTATCCGTCACACAGCCTGGCACGGAGGCCGGCTGGAGCGCCTTGCGGCCCGACCCCGCAAACGGAGAACACGGCACGGGGACTATAAAAAAGTTCCTGCGAAATGTCGGCAGGCACATTTCAGTGACCGCTGTAGAAATTAAGAAAATTCTGCAGTTCTTTTTTAAATTCGCTTTTCATCCATCACATTTTACATATAACATGATGTAAGAGCTATTTTAAAACGCGGCCGGTGGAGGCATAATTCACTGATATATCCCAACGGTGTGAATTTAACTGTTCCGTGCACCAGACACATTATGCATTAAAGTCCATTAGGCCTAAACGCATTTTTTTACATGCACTATAAACTGTGTCCTCCAGATCGTAATTTAACCTATCTCCATATAAAACACGCATTTTGTACCTTTGAGGTAAATAATGAACCTTTTGCTTTACTACAATCTCATATTTTTACGATAATACCGAGTTTATAGAAAATTTAAACAGGATAATCTGATTTTTTTTTTCTTTCTGGGGTCAGATTAGTAATTATAAATGACCATGTCCATTTGATTACTCCGCAGAGGACCTGCTTAATAGTACTAATCTTTCCTGTCTGCTTGTCACAGATTTTCTTTCTTTTTCCTCATTTAAAAGCAAATCCAGCCACAAGGGGTGCATTATCACAGAATCCTCCTGGGACTGCAGTAGCCAATTAAGTCCATCTGCCAATCAAATGCGTACTGAAAATTAACTCTGACGCTGCTGTCTCGGAACTGCTGCCAGATTTTCTTAGTACAACCCAGTACAACACTGTCCCAGTGTATTACAGCAAACTTAAATAATAATAAAAATTAACTTAGTTGCATGTGTGGTCCCTGTCCACAGTGCTTTTAAGTTTGCAATGCAATATTTAAGACTGCTGTGTGGTGTTTTCGTTACACTGAGAGAACAGCAAAGTCGACAGAGTTCTGTGGGTTTAAGGTTCTAGACTATAGGAGAGACATTCACTTCCCGATCAAGGTTTTTACAATGAATTCCCAGCCCATTTATTTGAATTAAATAGCATGTCCCATTTTTCCTCCAAGTGGAGGTGGGTAGCCAGGGTAAGACACAGCAGCAAGCTGAGGAAGGGAGATAACCACATTCATTCCCCTTATCTGGAATTATGTAATACATCCAGGCAGAGGGGCCACATGGCAGCAGACAGAGGGATTCTGGGACTGCCTTCATGATACACAGTTGCACGACATTCCTTTCCAAGCTGCTGTTCCGCACAGAAATGGCACATTACACCTCATCTCAGCGGTACACCTGCACCAATTCCACCTCTCCAGCTGACCCTGCATCTGCAGTTTTGCATTTAGCTGACCACAATGGCAGCACATTATATAAAAAAAAGCATTATCATTGTGTGGCAAATGCTGATGTTAAGTCTTCAACTAATGGTGACACTGGGCCGATCTGGTCTAAAAGGCAGAAATAAGGACCCCTGAGAGTTTTTCTTAAACTGTCTTAGTTCTTTGCAGCAACTATCTCTGGGGCCATCTAAGAAAACAGGTCTTAACAATGTATATTTACACAATGTGACTGTTGCTAGACTACCACTGGACAGCTGGGAGATTTGAAACTAGTGATGCAGGAAACTAGCTGATGCCTGTTTTCAGCAATGTTTTCAGTTTCCAAAGCCCTCTCATGCGAGGCACTGTGGTGATGAGCAACCAGATGAAATCAAACATTCCCTTCAACCAGATCCAGAGGTAAAATGTAGAAGTGTTGCATTGCCCTTACCTTCTGCAGCAGTTGTGAACCTGAGTACTTGGCTGAAATGGACTTAATCTCACCCCCAAAGGCAGAGGCCCACAACTTCACACTGTAAATGACAGTAAGACCAAGGAACGGAAGTATCAATATGCTGGCTGTCACAGCAGTCTATTTACAATAAGCCTAAGACACAAACACATCAGTCCTCGTAGCAACACCCTGTGAAATGTATAACTATTCACAAAAAGTTCACTGGCACACAAGTATTTTTAACCTTTAAATTAATCGTATAAGTGTGCCTGTGGTAAATAAAACACTATCTTAGTGCTTAACACGTTTTAATGTAACATATTAGTACGTACCTATGGTATTTAAATGTTGTAAGTTCGCGACATGGCCACATTTTTCAGGACACTGTAGCTTTACAATATTTGGCGATTTACAAATACAACTTAAAATGTTTTCATGTATATATATATATATATATATATATATATATATATATATGCGTAAAAGCAAAATAATGTTTTGGACGTGAGGCGTACCTAAAACGCATTTTACTCATACTAAAAGCTTGACTCACAGGACCTCTTATTATTGCAATTCGAGACAAACCACATCGTGGTAGATGAATAACCGATCTAAGAGAACAACTGGCTTTAAATAAACTTATTGCCTGTCTCCAAAGTTGTAACGCATAATATTCATCACTTACACAGATAACGGTATCCCTTGCTGGGACCCGTCTACACCGACGACCGTCGTGCCAAGTGTTGTCCATAGCAAGAATAAAAAAGCACAACACGCATGCGAATAGGTGGTATTCAAATAACGATGCATCTTTGAGTATTTCCTTTGACTAAAATGCGTTCGAGGATCAAAATCACAGTCCTTGCACGCCGCTTACGGTAGCGCTTCCCAGTATTTAAAAATACCCAGATACGCCGTACCATTAATAACCATTAATGTCTGTTCATGTTTATTATTATTATTATTCCCGTGGGTTCAGGCGCAACAAAGACGAAGGACCAGTTCAGTAGTTTATTTCGCCGCGTCTCCAGGTGGTTATTTTAACCATGAGCAGTTATTCTGTATATTGTTCGGAGTAATGATGCTTGTTAGGCGCACACAACTCCTGCAGTGAGTCCGATCAAATTATAGGGATGACCTGGTGTTCGTTCGAATTGCCCTTTCACCGCTATATAACGGAAGGTGAAAGATCGCAAATTTGAATACAGCAAGGAGAGTAAACTCGTTAAACCCGGCGACGAATCTTCTGTCTTCTTTGCTGATGTAGTTGCTGATGTTACGGATATTGCTCCAGATCGCGATACTTTTCTGGCCAGGTTTAGGGCTGCCTTGGGTCCATTTTAGAGTACACTTATCGTATGCTCTTTTCTGCGTCCCTGTGAGATCAAGCCGTACAGCATAGCCGGTTCACTGAAGCAGGAATTACTGGAAAAGTGCTGACGAAAAGCCAGGAAGAAACAGAGGTTGGGTGGCAAAAAAGGAAGTAGAGATCCAGCTACCAAAAATGAAGACTCCGAATCCCTCTTTCCGAAAGCGTGCAATAAATGCACTTTATTGGATGGATGACAAGTGGGCAGTGGTTATGATGTAGCTCCCACGCCGGAGAGCGCACACCCATCCGAGATCTCCCGACTTCATTCAACGCAGCGCCGCATGACAGATTAGGTTACACTGCTGGAGTAACCCGCGGAATGAAGTCACTTTTCACCCACAGAAAGCAGGAAACATGCGGCGCTGGCGTAGCCAAACTCCTAAGTCCTTTCCCGAAAAAAAGGCGATCCGTTTGTTTTGTCTTCAAAAGCGAACGTTTATTAATCAGTGTCGAGTTTACGTGCATCTCTCCAGCGACACGCAACTGCGCGCCGCGCTGAAAAAAATCCCTACCCTTTACGCCCCCTTTTTTCGGCTGTATCATCCACCGATGTATACTATTTTTATTTTTTAACTGAACTTACGTAAAGGCTCTTTGAATGAAAGGAAATGCAGAATAAGTAAATCAATGCGACCTAAGTGGCTCAAGCACCTAAATAAATTATTAATTTTAAGCTTCTGTAGGAATGCCCTGGTGAAGTGATGAACGAAAGCGTCCATAAGCTATCCGGCTCAGCGCCGGAAATCCATCGAAGAATGTTCTCACAGGCGGGGCAGGTGTTCCCCGGACCCCATTTGATATGCATATTTTAAATCTAGAGTATTTAATTTGGAAAGTTTTGTTTATTTATGCTCTACACTTTGTGTGGCACACAATGAGATGCTTTAACTTTTTTTGATATAATTAGTATAATTACGAAAGTAAACTAATCAAATAGGCTATCTATCATTGTCTAAATATTTTGAATGCTAAATTACAGGATTTAGGAAAATTAAACAGCAACCAAGAACTGTCACCGAATATTATCACGAGTCGGAAAAGGTATTGCTAAATGAACTGCCACTTTTAGTACTTAAGCTCAAGCATGTGGAC
The DNA here is from genome assembly GCA_026780845.1 of Petrocephalus sullivani. Classification (NCBI taxonomy): domain Eukaryota; kingdom Metazoa; phylum Chordata; class Actinopteri; order Osteoglossiformes; family Mormyridae; genus Petrocephalus; species Petrocephalus sullivani. The sequence continues at coordinate 13,258,625 of JAODKM010000099.1, read as the reverse complement.
ACATATTCGCCGTGAGATAAATTAGGAGGATACTTGCTGAAATAACATGCAGCTGATAAATGAGGCTTCTTCCTCCAATATTTTACTGGTAAGCGCAGGGTCATAAGAAGAAAAAGGCAACATGGCGCTGTATTACAAAAGTTCTTAAAGTGCACGGCATGACGAACAGCACCAATCAGGTATAATTAATCAGATCTATCACCCTCCTTCCACTTAGGGGTATAAAAACCCATAAGCATATATCTAAACAACGGGTCTTAGCATCTCCTCATTCAGTACAACATCATTCAGAAAATGAAAAGGTCAGCTTTTTCAGGACTTGGAACTTAGCAGATGCTGTGAAAGTTTTTTTAATTTTCTTCCTATTTACAGATCCTATTTCTATTCTATTTACTGGAGTTTTTTGGAAGGTCTATGATGTCTGTTAGGAGTTCTGCTGCTTACAGGTTTATGTGTGTGTGTGTGTGGGGGGGGGGTTGCATAGATGACATTTGAGGACCAAAATGTCCCCAAAGTGTGGTAAAACCTGAAATTTACTTACTTTTGGGGACATCTTTTCAGGTCCCCATTTGGGTAACCTAAATTTTATTAAAATCTGTGAATGCAATCAAAAAACAAAAAAAAAAAAAAAGTCTTATATTTGGGTTGGTTCCTTATGGTTAAGGTTAGGGCTGGGTTGGGGTTAAGGGTGTTGTGATTGGCATTAGGGTTTTTCCCATAGAAATGAATGGAAGGTCCCCATTTAGATAGGTCCGCGAGTCTGTGTGTGGGTGTGAGACACTCCCTGGGGGTGCTGGTGATGAAGGTAAGTGTTTGGTCACCTGTGCTGACTGCAGAACTTGTTGTGAGTTTAGGTTTCTGTCAACCAGCTGTCTGGAGGTCCCATGAATGGAGTCTTACAATGGTAGTCTTTGAAACTCCTCTCTCACTCCACCTTTGTTCTTCCTGTCAAAAATGACATGACCACCATGCTTTGGTTTTTGTTTGGCTTGGTTTTAGCTAACTCTGAACTAAGTAGCCTGAACTGATGTTTCTGTCTGTGGGTTCCTAAGGATGGTTTGCCAAATATTGCTCTAGGATATCTTTCATGAGGGTTCCTTTAAGAATGTGAAGTGATCTTTCCATAGCCCCATTTGAAACTAGGTCCAAGAATAACCTTATTGCTAGGGTTAGGTGCTAGGGTTAGGTGCTGTGACTGTGGCTCCAGCTTCCTCTTCTGTGGGATGCAGTCATTCTTTATCTGAAGAACCAGGTATTCCACACTGTTTTGCCGAAACTTACACTTCAAGATTTTTACATTTGCAGATGAGTGAGCACTTCATCCAAGCTCCAGTGTTCTTCTTTAGAGAAAACTGTTATGAGGATACAGTCTGAAATTGTAGTCTTTGTAGGATGTGGTCTGTAACTGACCGGAATATTGAAAGAGCACTGAAGGCACCATAGCTATGGCAATGGTGTATGTATTGTTCTCTGGCATTCGACTGGTGCTGCTAAAAGGCATGGGAGACATCCAGCGAGCATAGTTACTAAGTCTAAGCTACTGTATGGTTAGTGGTCACTCTGTACTCACCGCATAACTGGACCAAGTTGCCCCTTTTTGGGACAGTCACAATGGGAGCTGCCCACTCACTCCTTTCAACTTAGGACATATTTTGCCCTCTGACAGTCTATCCCAAACCCAATCCCTGTTTCCTGTTAATGCATATGGCACCAGTCTGGCTTTTTGGAAACTGGGCTTGAGCATCTGAACGGACTTTGATTTTGGCTTTGATCTCCATTATTACACTTGGCCGTTTAACAAGAACCACTTTCCAATTCAGTAGAACAGCTTTGACTGCTGGATCTGTATCTGCTGAGAAGATGTTTGCTGAGAAGATTTTTTCTGCTGAGGAGATGTCTTTCCAATCCAACCGAATTTTCTCCAGCCATTCACAGACAAACAGCAGCTCCTGTTTCCTGCATGTCTGTATCCCTCAGCCATCACTGTTACACCCTTTGGCCCATTGGAGGCAGTGGAAGCTGTACATCCTTCATAACTTCAGAGGAAACCTCTGCTTCTGCAGACTGAATATTCTGCAGTTATGCAGGTGATATACAGTTCCTCCCCATCCGTGTGTCCAACTATTGAACATACATTGAACTTCTCTGCATGACCAGAATACTTTCCCTTGCAACTGTAGGAAGCCTGTTGACCTACATTTTCTTGCTTTGAATTGCTTTTGCCACTTTAGTTTGAAAGTTGTCTCTTAAACTGCCCTTTCCCTCCCCATGGAAATATTTTTACTCCATTTACCACATTTATCTGCTGTATCTTATTGCTTGTCCCTGAAAGGTACTTTGTGTCCTTAGATGCTAACTCCATGGATTCAGCAAGCTTATATGCCTTTGCAAAAAAATCCTCCTGAGCAACCATGGCTTTCTGTAAACGATTTGAGCGTAATCCACTAACAAACTGACCTCTGAGCAACTCCCTCAAAATCTTACATGTTTGAGCCACGACATAATCACAGTTTGTCCCTATCTTTGCACACATTGCTTAAAACGAAGCCTCTGTCCAATGATAGCTTGGGCTTGTAATGAGCTAACAATACCTGCTTCAGTTTGTCAAAGCTCACAGCAATTGGTGTACCGGGAGAGATTAGGTTTTTCAACAGCTTCTAAGTCTTAATTCTCATTATGGAGAAAAACACACATTTTCACTTGCTTGTTGTTACTTGAAAGCATCCACCGCTTCAGTAATTAACTTTCTTGTAATTTTTATTAATTAAACACCTTTGTTCTTGTTTAAACCTTGTTGCTATTTGTGATATATTTATAGGTGGCTTGCCAAAATAGCAAAAAGGAACTGGGGTTTCATGATGCATACTAGTAAATATAGAGTTAGAAGAAGACAAAAAACATTACAAACGTTTGTGTTTTCCAAGCATCACATGACAAACTGGACCAATCAAGTATTGTTAATCCAGTCCATTATACCTCATAGATATGTGTTTCTCAACCACTGATTTGTGGCCAAGTAGTGAACCTCGAACAACCTCTAGTGGGCCACGGAAGTGTTTCAGGGAAACATGGGGGGCCGCTCAGCCCAAGTCCCCGGCTCCCTGTCCAAAGCGGACTCCTGCACCCTGCTCATCTCCAGCTGTCCTGGCTGGGCCCCGCTTATCTCCATGTGCTGTCCAGAATTACCCTATATGCAGATACGCCCGATTCCCCAGTCGCCACCAGCCCCTCAGCGCCCTCTTGCTCCTGCCCTGCAGTCCTCTCGGTGCACTCCAGCTCCTGTCCTGCAGACCCATGAGTGCCCTCTTGCTCCTGTCCTGCAGTCCCCTCGGCACCCTACTGCTCCTGACCTGCAGGCCCCTCTGTGCCCTCCTGCTCCTACCCTGCAGTCCCCTCTGCACCCTCTTGCACTTGTCCTGCAGTCTCCTTGCTGCCCTCCTGCTCCTGTCCTGCAGTCCTATCAGTGGTCTCTTTCTCCTGTCCTGCAGCCCTCTTGGCACCTGCTTGCTCTGGCCCCGCTGATGCTCTGAGGCGCTGCTGTCCTGATGGGCCCTGCCTTGCTGGTGCTCAGGTCCAGGAGGGTCCATAGAGCTCCTCAGGGTCTGGAGGACTCCTCAGACATCCCCTGTTCATCACACCTCAATCACAACACAGACTGGTGCAGAAAAAACTTGGGCTAGCTAATACTGAAAATACTGCAAACTTCACCACTTCACCAGTTAATTTCACCACGTGTAGCATAATGGATGGTTGAGAACTCTACCAGTGATATCAAAGCTGTCACCAGAACCAGACAGCAAGGCAGTCAAAAAAAAATCCTAATAATTACCATATTGTATGTGTTTCTAGTATGACGCCTCACCACAATTTTTTCAATCAACGATATTGTTATTAAAATTAGATTTAAGTTTGCAGTCTGTTCAATTTGCTGCCTTTTTCATGTTCAGAGTTTGTTTGGGGCAATTATCAGGAAATTATAAGTAACAATGGAGTCTGGATGTAAAGAAATAATGAGTAATGAATACAATAATAATGAAAATAATTAATAAAATTATTGTGGTAAAAGGCTTTGCCTTGGGCGGCCTGATGGCACAGTGGTTAGCCCTGTTGCCTTGTACCTCTGGGACCAGCGTCTGAGCCTTGCCATAGCTTCATGTCTGTGGAGGTTGTATGTTCTCCCTTTGTTGCTGTGGGGTACTCTGGTTTTCCTCCACAGTCCAAAAACATGCTAAAGTTAACTGGGGTCTGTGTGTATGAATGCTGTGATGTTTTGTTCCATGCCTTGTTCCTGTAGCCTGTGGGACAGGCTCTGGATTCCTGTGATCCTGAAAGGACAAGTGGTTGTTTGCAATGAACGGAAAATATTTTGCCATATGGCCAATGAATAGCCAGGCCTTGTGGTTGGAAGTGTTGAGAAACTCTGATTGAATATTCTCTAACAGACAGGCTTTGTGTTTTTCCAACATCATTGTTCATTTTCTGAAACTGCTTATCCTTCTGGGTCATAGGGGGTCCAGAGCCTATCCCAGAAGCTATGGGCACAGGGTAGGGAGCAACCTAGGTCAAGGGGGGGTACGGAGCCTATTCCAGAAGCTATGGGCCAGCCCATTGCAAGGCACACTCACACATCAAAGAGAAATTTGGCAATTCCAAATAGGATGTTTTTGGACTGGTTTCTGGGGAAATCAGAATACCCGAATGAAATCTCAGAAGTACACAAGGGAGAACATGCAAACTCCGGAACCTGGGCAGAGACCAGATCCCAGTGGTGTGAAGCAACAGTGCTAACCACTGCACCACCATGCCAGCCCCTTCATTGTTGGGAACTACAATACTGCTTTCAGTGCCTTCAGTGCCTCTAAATACCTGGTAGATGTTGGATCCAGACAATGAAGTGGCCATCTTGTAGTTTTGTTAGGCCTGAGTCCAGACAACTCTCATGTACTGAATGAAACCAAACTAAAAGAATGCATGTCCACACATACACATACACTGTCACGTTCTGCCCACCATGTCCTCCTGTCTCCTCCGTCACATGGTCCAGATGAGCCAAGCCTGTTGCTTGTTACCCCTCGTCAGTCTATGCATTTACTGTAAATACCTGCTTGTCTGATTGTTGCTAGTCTGGGCACTCCTCCTGTCAGCCTGTCCAACCCCGTTCTGGCTGTCACGTCTGATCCCTTGTGATCTGATCATTTCCAGTCCCTGTGTGTTTAAGTTTAATAAAACTTTCAACCCCAGCCCTCAAGTCATGTTGTCTTGCATGTCATGATACTCTATATTATATTATATTATATTATATATATAATTTCTATATATATATACACATATGTTTGTGGCTTCTAACGGTGATTAAATATGACAAAAATATTACATTTAAGCAAAAGCGTGTGGTATTATCATTCATTTTGATGGCAGTGTATATGTAGGAAGATATCCAACACTCTCAGTAAATTGTCTTTAAAGAACTGCAAAAATGCTTATCCGTTCCCAGACACAAATAATATCGGCCTTGTCTGTCACTCAATCTGCTGGTCATACTGAAAGTAATCCTGTGATCTGGCACTGATTTCTGGAAGCTCCCTGCAGCTAGGGATCAGCTGTTTATGGAACATCTCTTCAGCTTTGCCAAAGTGCAAAAAGCTCGACTTTTGTTAAGTAGGCCTATACTGAATGATGCTGTAGCCCCTATGTGAGCCGTCTATAGCTTTGCCTGGCTATTTGATGCCTCTGCATCTACACAGAAGACATTTCATTCTGCAGTTTGAGTGAGAAAATTAATTTGTCAGGAAAACCTGTTTATGGGGCCAATAAAACTGATACTGACCTCCATTATACCCATACAACTATGAATAAGTAAAACAATGTGCGTGGCATTTGTGAGGTGCATCTAGACCACAGTTACTACACTCCAGCTGAAACTGCATAAATATTCTTAAAACTTCTTAATAATTTCTTTGAATACTTAATAATAAACCAGCTTCGGCTTATCAAATTAAAATTGGCAAATTTTTAAAAATAATTTTTTATAATGTCAGGAAAAGAGGTAGACACATTTATTTAAATATTATTATGATTAGAGAAAAGCTGTAGACTTCTCCTTGTGCTTAGTAATGGTAGAGGAAGCATACTGTCTCTGATCAATGTACAGTTTGGTCCCTCGGGATGGCTTGCGCTGAGCATAACGGAAGAACATGTCAAAAAAACGGTGAGTCAGGGGTTCCACCGCATCACTTCTCTCTGAGAATCTGCGCACATCCTGTAAAATTACCTCATCTCAATTACCTTCTCTTTCACTCTCGCTCGCTCTGATGGGACAGAAGCGGTCACATTATTCACAGCTCCTTCTCCTGCATTCAGATTATCAGCAATTTGTAAATACCATAACCAAGTAATGAAATGTTAGTTGTGTAATTAAAATTAATGCACTTAAAAGAAACAGTAATAATCAGAATGAACCATTTCATTTACTTGTCACTCCGTTCAAGATGAATGGGGGGGGGGGATAGAGGGTGATCATGGGGCTTAATATCATTAGGTCATTGGGTGTTTGAGCGGCACATTGGCTGTTGTGCCCATCCCCCCCACCCCCATGAATCAATCACACATTCAGTCATCTGTATGCAAGAGTGTGCAATTAGCCCCAGTGCTTCTGTGCAGCATCTTAATCCCCCTCCCACTCAGTCATTTCTCTGGATATCTATTTGCATTAACAGCACTGGTCCAAGGCAGGAACAGGGCTGTGAATTTTTCTAACGGGGCCTGGTGCATGTTATCCAGAACAGGTTCTGGTCGTGGCTGAGAAAGAGATTCAGATGTTCTGCAGTCATCCATGTCCCCAGACACAAATACTGTCTTTGGACCTTGTATGGAAGACTCCTACATAATTTGCATTCTTGGTTGAAGAGGGTAGATAAACGGCAAATGGGCCGTATGTAATTTTTTTTTTTGGCAGACTCTATGACAGCGTGGGGGGGGGGGGGGGGTGGCGGAGCTATAAGATTGTTATACGTTGAACGG
>JAODKM010000099.1:13230966-13249363 GCA_026780845.1 Petrocephalus sullivani | reverse complement strand
GGGGGGGGAGTAAATGGAGGGAAAGTTCTAATGAATCAGAGCTGTGACAAGGCCAAGTTTTTCAAGTTAGTCCACAGTGGGGGGATTTTTTGCTGTGAGCGCATCGAGGTGACAAGACCGGCTGACCTCATTTATGCAGACTAAGCAGATGACAGGTAAAAGCCACTCCTTAGGCAAGATGCATGAAACAAAACAAAGCACAAGCTGCACTGCACTGGACAAGGCGACCAAGTGCAATATATTGCCATTATGCCATAGCACTGCATAGAACTAGAGAGGTCGTCAACAGTCAGCAGGGACAGTTGACAGGATTGCTGTGGGATTCAGTCATTAGAAAAACATGATCCTCTCCAGCATAAAACTACTGCTGTGTGTGGAGCTTGCATGTTCTCCCCGTGTTCCAGTGGGTTTCCTCCAGGGATTACAGTGTCCTCCTCCAGTTCAAAATATGCAAATGGTGTCTATAAATTGCTCATATTGTGACCTGTCTCCTTCGTTTCCTGGGAGAGCACCAGGACCCTGCTCATCGTAAGCAAGTGAGGATGCATGGATGGACAATAGTGCCTGATAAATATGTAACAAGAAGCTATATGGCACTATTCAGGATATACAAGTGAGTAGGAACATGCCTTGTAAACATAGATGATGCAGAATTTAGCGCAGGTGTAATATTGGAGTGAGTGAAACGAAAGTTGAGTTAGTGGCCAACAATCTGGGTTGGGTGAAGGTCGTGGAGATCGGAAGCATTGCCAACAAACAGCTGCAGGCACAAAGGAACCTCTGAAGACTTTGGGAAGATGTGTGTATATATATATAGATATATATACATATATATATATATATACACACACACACACACAGGCTATATAAATATATATATATATATATATATTATTTTTTGTTGTGAATCCCATGCGATGATCATACCCGTCCTCCACTGCCTCCATTCCCAATCTTCTTGGCCTGGAAAAATCAGACAGACTTAATTTCTTAAATAATTGCTTATAGCTTTGTGGTCCTACATTGAACGTGCCACAAACACAGGTCACAAAAAAACCCAATATGTACCATATGCAAATGAGCGTGGGCGTCCTGCCGGTGAGGGGAAGTTCTTGGAGAGGGACCCAGCTCCTGCAGTGCAGTGAATGTCAGTATCTCAAGATGTAGGACTCACTGTGATGGAAACTGTACCTGACAGTCCAGATCCCAATAGAGCATGCCAAAATAAAATTGTTCAGTAGGTAATTCCTCACTCATGTTTGCATGGCTTCCTGCTTCCAAAAATACTTGCTGAAATTTGGTTTGTTACAATGTTGCTTTGTAACATTGTACCTGTGGAAATGCAACCACACAAACGCTATAGTGCAGTGTTCCCAGTCATCGGGGACCCACAGACAGCCCGTGTTTTTCCCTGTTCCCTGGGAGCCACATTTTTGCAGGCAGCTGGGAGGAAACAAAAATGTGGACTGGCCGCAGGTCCCCACGGACCGGGAAACTACACCCATATAGAAACTTCAGATTCAGAAAGTACAAATCCAGACCACGATTTTATTTCAACCAACCAGTTGAGCATAAAGCGTCACATTCACAAAGTGTTCACCTGGTTGGTTGAAACAAAATCTTGGTCTGGATTTGTACTTTCTGGACCTGAAATTTCCACCTCTGCAGGGAGGAAGGGGGCAGTGATGTGATATTCTGGTGGAACATTGTCATTTGCGTCCCTTCTGAGTTCATGTGATTCGGAGTGTGGGAGCAGAGGCCCAGCACACCTTGTGTTCCCATAAAAACAACAGATAGCATATATAAGCATGACTCAGCAGAATTACCCTTCTAGGATTACTGTATTCCTTGTTCTTAAAACAGTATATAACTCAAAAGACTTTTAAATTACATTTTTATTTTGCTTAAATGTCTAAAACAACTCCTATAATGTTCTGTTATAATGGTTTCTTGTTTCTGATTTGGTTGCCCAGGTAGCGTTAGTCAAGAGTACAAGGACAGGGTCCAAGAATGGACACAATGGTGAGGATCATCCAGAAATCAAAAGAGGTATTCAGACCTTCTTCATCTTTACCTAAAATAACTCCCATTGCCATGTTCAGATGTTTGAAATCCATTTTCACAAAGAAAAGCAGGCCAAAGGAAAAAGACACTCGGCCGTCACTTGGATAATGCCACTTTGCATTGCCCATCTGCATTCAATGTCTATTACCTATTTTATACTGCATCCTGGTTGCATGCCTCCTCTGCCTATTAAATGGCACAGTCCCCCTGAACACCATGACATGCTCTTCCCAGTTAAACCCATCTGACTGTACAATCCCAGTGCATTTCATGATAGAAGCATTCTGGCACTTCACAGGTTGCTTGAGTGCATCAGATTTGATTTTGGGGTCATTATCAGACTTTAATATCTAGGCTGAATACAGACTCCAGACTATCAATAATTTTTGTCGTGGTCCTCGATGTGAGCACATCGCATTCACGGTGTCTCTTGTAATGATCTATCTCAGCATTGACTGAGTGCTTTGAGGGTAGGGGTCTCAGTAAGTTTGGGGCTAGCACTAGCATCTATGGCAGGCTTTGAAGTGTCTCACTGCTACCTTGCTCCTGCCAGGCCACTACACTTTGCTGTATTACATTAATTTCCCATTATTCATACATGTCCCTTGTGAGGTCGCATAAATGGTCTCACCCGTAGCTTTCTTAGCAACATCATCCATGTGCTCCATAGGACAAGATTTCCTGCTATCTGGTATTCTCAGGCTATGGCTGTGTATGCCGTACATTTTCCACAAAGTGTCCACTTTCGATTGCTTTCTTTCCCTCAATTAGTTCTCAATTAGTCTTTAATGGCTCGTCCACTTCTCTCATCATTATGGCTTTGGCTTTGGCACTAACACAACAAACCGCACCAGCTCATCTGAGCCATAGCGGTGCCTTTCCTTAATTGCAACAAGTGCAACAACCAGCCTGCGAAGTCTCTCCATAGCACATGAACAACTCACTCAAAACCCAGATTTAAGCACAATGTTTGGAGTATGGACTGTGTATTGATTCCAGTGGTTTATGATCTCTTAGAAGATCTAACTGTCATCTGTATATGTAAGGATGTAATCTCTCACAAGCCCATAAGAATTCTGAATGTATCTCTTTTCACAGCCTGTCAGATAGTCTGCCAACATAACAAACTGGAACCATCCTTACTCACTGGCTCTAAACTAGCACAACACCTATCCCTGCAGGCTTGCATTAGGAATTATTTGAATTGGTTCATCTGTATCAAAGTAAGCTAGGGTTCCACTTTTTGCTATTCCATCCATCAGAACACTGAATGCTCTTATTTTTTCTGGTTACAAAAGCATCTCAGGGGGTCCAGCAAAGTCACAAATGGTAGAACATGTCACTACTGTAACTAAGAAGGCCAAGAACTAGTTTTTTTTTTGGTTCTCTAGCATCCACAACAGCTTTAATGCTTTCCTTGGTGGCTTGATGACCTTCTGTGAGAGGAGAACACATAAGATGTTTAAGCGATCCATATTAAATGGACGTTTCCCAGGAATTAGTGTCAGACCACGTTCCTGCGCATGCTTCAGGACAGCATGCAAGGATTTGTTGGACGTCTCTTGATCTAGTTACTGCACAGTGACATCATGAGATATTCTCTGCATTCTCATTCTCCCTATCCCAGCCAGAGTAGAGGAAATCTCATGCTGGTGTTGTTCACTGGCAGAGAACAAAAGGATAAGTCTCTTATATTTGTATATTCAATGACATGGAATGTTTTCATCGGGCACGATTCTGGTGTCAGCTCCAGTTGGCCATATACCCATTTCAGACCCAGTTTGCTGAACATCATAGGTCCATTCAGGTCTTGTACAAATTCATCTACTTTTGGTGAGGAGTAATGTTCTTTAATAATGGCGCAATTTGTCTGTCTCACATCAAGACAAATCTCAGATCTCAGAATTGGCTTTGAGTGCCACCACCACCAGATTAACCCACAGAGAAGGAGCATTTACTGCTTCAGTGATGTCCATGTCTAACAGCTCCTTTATCTTTATTTCAACAGGCCCTCTCAAGTTTAATGGAATCTGCTTTAGGGACTGGGGTACTGCCTGGGCAAAAAGATTTATACTGAGACTGACTTGCATGGTTTTTACATTACCCACTCCTTGGAACACATCTGCTCTTTTTACTGGCAGTGGTTGATTAGATAAATAGAAGAACAATTTTCTCTCTGATTCTGGGATGAAAGAATGATACTTCAGGTCATCTGATTTCAGTTGCTCAATTTCTCACATAAATAATGTCATATATCAATACAGCTGACAGCTGAGTTGATGAGTGTTTGTTGGGTCACTCCCCCCAGGCAAATGTTCAGCCTGCTAGACATATTGTCATCAGTAATGATCAAGGCATAGTCATATGGCAAGTCAACGTTGTTGACAGTTTTCTTATTTATATATTTGTGGTTCAGCACATCTGCGGTAGGCTAGTGGCCCATCCTGGGCTGTTCCCTGCCTTGCACCCGTAGCCTCTGGGATAGGCTCTGAACCCCCTGTGACCCTGAACAGGATAAGAAGTTATGGAAAATGGATCAATGGGGGGTTCAGCCCATCTTGAAGAGGTGATCTTGGCCACAAGACTTATGACATGTCTGGCCACTTGCTGGGTATTTCTTATCTCTTTGTTTCCACATCAGTAACAGTATTTATCTGACATTCAGCCACAGCCTTTAAATCTCGACTGCAGACCTATTACTTCAGTTTAGCTTACCCACAACCTAACACATAACACAGTGTAACTATGGCTGCTGGTGCTGCTGTACATGCCATGTTTCATCTACTATGCTTGTTCATTAGTGTGTCAATGCATGTTCTCACCATCCATACTAACTGTCTTCCCACATGTCCGGATGGTGCCCGGGACAGGCACCATCTGAGCTGAAGTCCTGGTCCAGTCCCACAGAGGGGTGACATGATGGATATGGCTTGCGACCTTCAACATCGTGGGTGAAGCCTTCTATCTGCCATCGTAACAAGGCCGGCACGGAGAACTGATTCATTGATGGACTTCAACCACAGCTCTCACTTTGAGCAACAAGCTCACTCTCTCTTTTTCTGTAATGTTAGCATGCCCAAGGGGGTTGGGCAGCCAGTTGACCTTGGACCCCCAGAGGTTTTTTTTGTCTACTTGGGAGTTTTTGGTTCCTTTCCTCCGTTGTCAATTGGGTTTTTCTTTCTTAAATTTCTTTGTAATTCATTTTCGCTGGTCTACTCTGTTTTGTATATGGTAATGTATCACAACACACCCATGTGAAGCATCATGGGACAACTCTGTTGTGAAGGGCTCTATATGAAAAAAATGTACTTGAATTGAATTGATTTCTGCCTTCCTATGAGTTAATCTCTCAGACACACCCTACACGTTCGTCCAAGGCAGTTGACGTTCCCCATTCTTACAGTCTCAGTTTTTGCAGACATCTGTTCCTCTAGTGTGCGAGTGAGTGTGTGACTGGATTCCTCATCAGGAAGTTTGCAGCACGAACAACATAATGAGCACTTACTCGCCAGTGTTGCAGATCTGCTTTTCAGTCTCTAGAAGCTTCTGTGAGCCTTGTGGCAAATTGCTGTATGGTCTGACCTGGATTTTGTGAAAGCTTGTGAAATCACTGTCATGCAAAGGCTGCATTAAACACAGACAATGGTGCTCTCCCATGCTGAAGAAATGCAGCTGCAACAACGTGATTGACTATAAGAATGATCCTTACCACCCACAAAAAGTTCAGAAGACATTAACCGTTGTATCCATCTTAGATCTAGGCTCACTGGCTTTTTGAATCATTCAAATGTAGGAATATTCTCCTTTTCAATTTAACTACTACTTTCCTCATGCATGAAGGGCAAAATTCTCATGCCAGTGTCACAGCTTTGAATTCACACTGATTATGTGGGCTAGCCTAAATTAAATCAGTCACACATATGTCTGGACTTGTAAACCTCTTTGTTCTTTTTGAGCAAAATAATCTCAGGCACTGCACGATTCATTAATTTTGTCCAGTTTCTTCAGTGAGTGAGTCATCATTCAGCTCGTTCATGAACGAGCTCAGTCAACTAGACCATGCTATTCACAACCTTGGGGTGCAATGGTGCAGAGGGATCCATGGCAAAAATAATTTAAATGCATTTTTTAGCCCCTTTCATGCTAAATGACGTATGTTTGAGAAAGCAGGGTATACATATAAACATATACATGTATAAATATCCATGTAATTAAACAAAAAAAAAACAGTTAATTAGATATAAAAGGGACCCCCTCTCAACAGAAAAAATATGACAAACCAGTCTGAACAACCTCTAAGGAACTGAAAGAATCATGGTCGCCACAGCTATAGGTAATAAACTCGTTTTCTGGTGGTGTCAACCCATACAAATGGGAAATACAGGCTATGCATCCCTATACAAAACAGGTACAGCCTTAAAAATGGTGCCACAGTTGACATAGAAACAGAAGACAAGTTCTGCACAGGAGGCAGACCCCTCTGGGTCATCTTGTGGGAATACAAAGATTAATGTTTCATTTCAAAAATAAAATAATGAAATAAAATTACTGTAGAATGCATTTTACTGGGCTTAATTGCAGTGTAAGGCCATTACACACAACTCATTCTTATACATGCAGTTAAAAATCGTAACATAGAATTCATTTATAAAACTGGATAATAATAGTCCATTAACCTCTTTCACCTAAGCAGGTCAACTCATTGTCACATTGTTTTTTTCTTAAATTCCATTTTCTGTAGTGCAAAAATGCTTACAGAGCAAAGAACAATTCATTGTAACAGAAAATTAAAGAGGTTTAATGTCATTGAGGATTAAAGTAACACATTTCAGCGTAGCAGAGGAAAAGGTGAAAAGCAACCCAGCTCTCTTTTTTACAGTTGGCATATTAAGGTTGTGTCCCCAAATGTGGGCAGGGGGCCAGGGAATGTCGGATGGCAGAGATGCTGCTGTAAGGCGTTCTGAAGAGATGACTGGTCTTTGCCCAGAATATTCTCAATGTGAGCCAGGAAGGCGCTTATCTGTTACCATTCTGATTATAGGAGCTCTCTCCTGCATCCGGGAACAAAGGGCAGGGGCCTCACAAAGATGCATTGTGATGGAAGTTGGTTTTAGGTTTGGCTTTCTGTTAACTTCTTCCCCGTGATTTTTTCAGTTCTTTTTTTTTAGATTCTAAACCCATACTGGAATAGCCATCATCTGGTAAAAGACACTTTAATCGATCTGCGTATGGTAATAGTGCAGAGACTGGCTCTGCTTTCCATGCCACGTTGAGCTGAGGAGAGTCAGAGAGAATAGATGAAAAGTCGGGACGGGGGCCGACAGCCTTTGTCGTCGCTAAGAGCTTGTCTTTCACGTTACTACAGCTAATGGAGTGAGGCACTTGTGAACCTGCCTGACAATAATATGCACTTAAAACTATAAAGCGATCCACTACATACAAAAAAAGTAACGACTGTGTAAGTAATCTCAAAAAGGAGTTTACCAAAAGAGTACCATCTTTAGACAGCCACAAAGACTAACGAATACAAATGTGACCGATTTAGCAATACTTACGCACCATGCTTCATTAAAAGTTCATTGAAGGTGTAATTTTTCATTCAAAATCTATCTAGTAGTCACGTGTGTCTACTAAAAAATCCAGTGTGTCATTCTGACACACACGCAATGCCACAAAGCTGTGACATTGGCATGATAATTTTGCCCTTCAAAACCTAGTGCCCTTCAATTGCCCTTCAAACTCTAGTAGTCACATGTGTTTCTATATTCTTATTTCTGCTGATTTTCCTTGAACTTCTACAGATATGTGGTCATCAGTTCCTTAAATAAAGATCCATCATGAGAGAGCCACACTACTTGTAAAGTGAATGAGCTGAGTTATTACATCCCAATGCACTGGGCATCTTTCATAGAGGAAGCCAGTTAACTGAAATAACAGTACAAAATTAGCATGAGTGGCTTTGACACTTCCTTCCTGTATAAAATGCCATGATTCAGTTTTTTCTTCATCTAGTTCCATTTCTGCATTACACACTTGTTTGCTACTCACTAAATTCCAAGTCAGGTACATATTGTACATATTTAATCACCTTGATAATTTCACAGAAGCACTTCTGCTAACCAGAACAACAGCCACTTCTGTTCCTTAATTATTCTCTCCAACTATTATAGTGTATATTGTTCACCCCCAACTCAAAAACTATACTGTGAACTGCAATGGCGTATGTTTTGTATCTTGCAAAGAGCATCCAAACATACTATAGCATATTTAGAAGTTACTATAAATAATTCCTAGTAGTTTCCAAACTGAATTCTGTCTGTAAATCTATAGACTCTGACAATGTGTATTAATTGCTGGTCAAAGTTCAGTTTTCCTACATGGTTCACAGACGCATAAAAGAAATTAGTCTAAGCTGCAGAACACACCGGAAAACAGAAGCTGGCTCCCAGATGATTATTTGTCCTGCTTTGACGTTTTTATGGCATGGGCCGCACAAACAAAGCCTCGGCTGCCAAGAATTTGTATTAAAAAAACACAACAACCTAGGACAACATGCGCCCTATGCCCTTGACCATTTCAGTCCCAGAAGACATTGCTCCAGGAAGGAAAAAAAGCTGCATTATGGGAACTATGCTGAGCCTTCTGGTCAACCCTCTCCCACACACACATGACACCAAGCCAGAGCCATTTATCAAGACCATGTCTGCGATTGCTAAACAATCCACTGCTCCTGTCTTTAGCAAGACTACAGCTCAGAAATGGCCCCTGCCAGCCGTTTGAAAGCTTAAAGCAGGACGCAATATCCTATACTTTAACACAAGGCTCTGTAAACAGACTCGATATCTGAGTGTAATTTATTTACTCAAATGCATTGGCCATAGATGAGGATAAGTGGCTATGAATTTTTACCTGCACTTATACTATGGCATTCTTATATTTTGACAGTAGGAAGAACATTAAAAGCCCAACAACCCAGGGCCAGAAATAGTGCTTTTATATGATAGGTGAAAACCTTAATAACTATGCTGCAGTCTGACTGAATGCCCCCTGTGACTGAACGGGGTGGCGAGTGGCTGCCATCACTCGGGATATAGAGGCAATCAGATGACAGACATTACACAGTATCTTCTGCCGTGATGAGTTCCACTTGTCCATCATTCTACTATTCAGTTTAAAAAGCTGTTCACATTTTCTTTTTCCATCCAGTAACTGAAAAACAGAGTGCTGCAGTCCTGTACAGAGAGACTTTTGAAAGTTCAGTTGAATTAGCTCCATTTTGTTAGCCTGCCCTAATGTTTTGCCTGCATGTCATGAAATGTTTATTGTTGACTTGACAAAATCCTCCCCACATTCACCTGATATTATGCATACCCAGAAATTGGTGAGGTTTCTTCAGATTAAAATTGAAAACATAAGCACAATTTCAAAATATCAGTTCCCTTTATTGGCCACCTAATATGCCTCTATTATTTACATTTGATATCCTATACTCGATTCCATAATTCCAGCAGATATTTGAACACCCAGCTCCCCAATACTTAAATGCAACCGCTTGGGACTTTTGACTGTCATTCTGACACACACGCAATGCCATTCTCAAAATCAGCATGTAATTCTAAAAGCCCTACGACAACATGAATAATTAAAACATTTATTCCAAATATAGAAGGACGAACAAGGAGAAGATGGGAGGGCGGGGAGCAGACTCTGGGCTAGATGCAAGTCAGGCTACCGCAGAGCAGAGCACATAAGTCATATATATTTCACTCTTGTTCCTTATGCAAGCGACTGCATCGAACATCCAGTAAGGTAACATAAAAAAGAGCCTGAGGGCGTCTGACATCTCTGAGCGCCCTTGGCCAGACAGGTACATAGCTTTCTGCTGGGGAGCAGCGCGGTGGCCAAAGGGACTGGTGCCAGATCAGGGCCTCACATCCTCCAGATCCTCTGATGAAGCATGGGTGTGCACTCTGGTGAGGCTCCTTCGCTCAAGGTGAACAACAGATTGGCCAAGGAGTGGCCCATCAGCAAAGGCCGTCGCGGGCCTTTGCTGATGGGCTGCTCATATGCATAAACAGTTTATATTCCTTGAATTTTGTGAATTGAAACAAGAAATCCTGGGCAGGTGTTTGCCGCTGCATCTGTTACGGTTCTGTGGCACTGGAATCGATCCCACAGAGAAACTCGCCCCCCATTCTGACCCACACCAGACTTCCACGTCAGAGAAATAAACAGACAGTCGAGTCGTCCATGTTTGGCCTTCTTCTGTCTACCCTGTGTCTACACTAATGTGCCATTGGCTGCCTCATTTGACATGCTTGAAGGTCACCTTCTAAAACTGGGTTGGGGAGGGGGGGTTGATTGGGAAATGATTCATCTAGTGACCTGAAAGTAGCAGCTATTCTCTGACCTCTCCGAATTTACTAATGTCATGTGTGAAAGGATAAACTATTATTCACTGGCTGTAACGAGCCCCTACGGCGCGAGGTCTCTATTATTCAGATTAATTTCCGTTTTCGTGAAGCTTTAGCAAGACAGATTCATGAGTGTGCTTTTCTCTGAACATGCTTAATACATTGACGAAGCACAAGCCACATGCTCAGGACAACATGAGTGTTGGACTAACATTACATATGTCAGTGGCTCCATATTCCATATTCTAAATTCTATATTGACATTCTAAACTGCTTTCATTAAAAAGCAGAATACACTGGTAAAATTCCCTCAAAGTTAGTGGCACGATGCATGTTTCTGAAAATCAGACTTGCCCAGTAGGCTGTTTGAGAGAACAGTGTAAAATATTTTGGTTCTCAGTTCTAACCAACAAAATTACAAAAAATGTATACTTTTAGAGTGATAATTAAGGCCATTGTCCGATGCATTCACATCTCCTACATTAATCACTCTCAGTGCATAACTGACGTTTCATTATGTCTGCTGTATTAATCATAATTTAAGAAATGTGGAGTAATTTGTTACGCAAGTGCAGGAAATGCAGGCTGGAATTGCACCACTGAGGCGTATTTACATCATGCGCTGTGGTTCCAGCAATCAAATCAGTCGGTTTCTGCTTCATAAAACTAGAAGTGTGTTTTTTCTGTGGATAAACCTACATCGTAACAGGAAATGCATGTAGATCTGCAATGTTTTTCACATCAGCTTGCATTATACACAACACACAGCCAGAAGCAGTAATGTATGGTTAATCACAAAACACTCTCTTCTCAAATACCCATTGTTCTGGTGTTGTGCATGCATAATGTGTCAGATCTCATCCCAGGCAATGACAGCAGACATTTAAAATGTAATTTCATACTTAACTGTCTCATCTTATCTTCATTTTAAGCATGCGCTACACTTCTTTTAATGAAATTCTAATCTTTTTTAGTATTTCCCAAACCTTTCCTATCAAACATCCACCATAATCCTTTTCTGCAAGCCCTTTGGATCAAGCCCTACACACCCAGGAATCCAGTTGTGATAACTGAAAGAAAGCATATGAATATGGAATATGGAGAATAGAAAGAATATGGAGTAGTCTAAGAGCACTTTTTTATAGAAGTACAATGGAATTTGGAAATCTTGTTTCCCTGGTGATTAAGGAAAAAAAGCTCTTGACATAAAAATTTTGAGATGCTGCCATCACGTGGACAGTTTAGGTATATATGAACAGCATCATACGGTATTTCTGTGTATAAAACTTTGTGCGAAGCCTCATACACACAATTTTGTCACGCACAAATATGACAAAAATGTTTTACAATTATGAAATATAATTAAAATATAACATTCCAAAGCTACGGTTATCCATTTACAGCTGAATAAAACTGCCAGATATTCATGTATCAATTTTCTAGTCTATTCCAGAGTCTACCGTCTACCTCTGGGACCAGGGTTCAAGTCTCCACCCAGGTTTTGTGCGTGGAATTTGTTCTCAATGGGTCGTCATGGGGTCCCCCCCCCCCCCACCATAGTCCAAAAACATGAACCCAGAATGTACTTACAGATTTCATAACATTCTGCAAAAGCAAAGAACACATGATGGAAAATACATCTGCTGGCAAGGAAGAGTTTTAACCTGCTACTATTTCTACAGCACAATATCATTGCTCAGACAGAACTCCTCAGAAGTGATACAGGAAATACAGAGCAGGTAACATTTAAAAACAAATGTCTTTCATTCACAGATGTTTTCCTGCAGGGTCTTAGTCCTTGTCACCACAAGGTCTTCAGAAGTCCGGAGAGGGCTTTGTCCTTATAATATACACAGTATCTGGGTAGCCTGTGTTGAAAGAAATGGGCGTATCCTTCTGATATTGAACGGGAGAAACCGACAAGCGTGAGAAAGGTTAGCAATACATGAGGAAAAGGACAGGTGACTGTCTATGGTAACCCCAAGGTTGCGAGCAGTGATCGAGAGACAGACCAGCAAATTTTTTTTTTGAGAGATCGCAAGGTCCTGGTTGAGGGATGAGTCAGCTGGGATGAAAAGCAATTCTGTTTTACTAGGGTTGAGTTTTAGTTGATGAGTGGCCATCCAAGATGAGATGTCTGCAAGACATGCAGAGACCTTAGTGGAGACTTGAGTGTCTGAAGGAGGGAAGGGGAGCATGAGTTGAGTGTCATCAGCATAGCAGTGGTATGAGAAGCCATGTGAGAATATGACCTCACCAAGAGATTTAGTATAGAGGGAGAACAAGAGAGGGCCTAGAACGGAGCCCTGAGGGACACCAGTGAAGAGACTACTAAGGGTAGATGTGGATCCCTTCCATGTCACTTGGTATGATTGGCCTTCTAGGCAGGGTGCAAGCCATCGCCACGCTAAGCCAAGACTCCTAAGGATGGAAAGGAGAGTCTTGTGGATGATCGTGTCAAATGTTGCTGAAAGGTTTAGAAGGATCAGGAATGATGACAGTTGACCTGGCAGCATGTAACATCTCAGTTACTGCCAAGAGAGCAGTCTCTGTAGAGTGAGCTGCTTTGAAGCCGGACTGCAGGTTGTTCAGAGATTTACAGAGAGAGTTGATTGTAGACCGTGCTTTCGAGGACTTTTGAAAGGAAAGAAAGAAGTGATACTGGTCGGTAGTTGCAAATGTCCGAGAGATTTTTTTAGAGTGGGTTTCTTCAAGATGGGAATGACCCTGGCTTTTTTGAATGCCATTGGTACATGACCAGAAATTATGGGGGAGGTCTTGTGAGATTGTCTGGAGCATTGTGGAAGGGATTGAATCCAGTGGGCAGGCAGTAGGATTGGTACTCCCCTTGTCATTCAATACTAGGTGCTGGTATTCCCACTGGTATTCAGTACCAGGTGCTGA
This sequence comes from Petrocephalus sullivani, assembly GCA_026780845.1. Taxonomy (NCBI): domain Eukaryota; kingdom Metazoa; phylum Chordata; class Actinopteri; order Osteoglossiformes; family Mormyridae; genus Petrocephalus; species Petrocephalus sullivani. Next base: position 13,235,981 of record JAODKM010000099.1, on the reverse strand, counting down.
TACTCCCCTTGTCATTCAATACTAGGTGCTGGTATTCCCACTGGTATTCAGTACCAGGTGCAGGTACTCCCCTTGTCATTCAATACTAGGTGCTGGTATTCCCACTGGTATTCAGTACCAGGTGCTGGTACTCCCCTTGTTATTCAATACTAGGTGCTGGTATTCCCACTGGTATTCAGTACCAAGTGCTGGTACTCCCCTTGTTATTCAGTACCAGTTACCAGTATTCCCCATGATATTCAGTACCAGGTGCCGGTACTCTCCTTTTTACTCAGTACCAACTGCTGGTATACCCCTTGATATTCAGAACCAGGTGCTGGTACTCCCCTTTTTACTCAGTACCAGGTGCCGGTATACCCCATGTTATTCAGTACCATCAGATATTGAGAGGTGTACCAATGTGTACCAGCCCACTCCAAGCACAGCCCTGGAGAATTTGTGGTTGAACTGTTTTTTTTTTCTTATTGGGGTGGTTGAACTGTTTTGATGCATCTGTGGCCTTTTGAGGAGTGGAGTTCCAGAAGTGTGACTAGTTGGGGGTGGTGGTGGCCTAGTGGTATGAGGCTTTGGTTATGGAGAGAGAGATTGCCGGTTCAATTCGCACCCACCAGTGAGTCCCTGAGCAAGACCCTTAGCCCCAAATTGCTCCAAGGAGATTATAATCCCTGTAATGTACTGTAAGTCACTCTGGATAAGGGTGTCAGCAAAATGCCATAAATGTAGTTCCTTCATTCAGAAAAGTGTTAATAATCCATAGCTTAGTATTGTGTGCTTTTATTGCTCCAAATCAGTATACTTCTTAACAGTAATATCAGTATCTTTTAGATTACACATAACCAGTACATGGTAAACCAGGAGCCAAATCGAGGAAGCATAGAGCATAGAGACAGGATCCACATACGTGCAATTTAGGAACTCAAATTCACCTGATCGTGTCTTTTTGGTAAGTGAAGTATCCTGAGGAATCCCAAGCGGATGGAGGGAGAATATTTTGCACAAATCTAATACTAATAAACACTAATATAGCTATACGGTCCCAGTTTCCCTGGGCACTATACCGGGGTGACCATATTTTGTTTTGCAATAAAGACACTGGGGACTGGATGCAAAGATGGGAGTCAAAGCAAATATGGGCACAGAAAATATTCTGACTGTAGAAGGCAAATATCAACATGAAACAAAAACAAAATCCTGGTAATTTCACACATTTTTAGATCCCAAAAAAAGAGGACAAGTCACCCTACACATATATCCCCAAAATACCAAAACATTTTAAAAAGTTACAGAATCTCATGCAAAGCTGAAAGGATTAAAATAAGTATAAAAATTAGTAATGATACTGGTACAATCTCTAAGAATTTTCAGCCAAGTAACACATATTTTCTTCCTTAGGAAATCTGCCAGGCTTTTGCCGTTGGGTTACACACTGGCTCACAGGCCAGAGTCGCCCAAGCACGGCCGTTTGCTTTCATGCTGTTTCCATGTGCCGGCTACGGACACTCGACTCGCCCGTCGCCGAGTACAGCATCCATACTGCCGCTGAATGTATGAAACGCAGGCATGCCTGATCAGTATTCATCTCTACACGCCTGCTGCGAAGTACCACTGCATATCATTAACATGGAAAATGCTAATAGCATGCCTTTCCGTGCACTTCACCTGTCTGTGAAGCACATCGCTTCGCACGACTGAATCCAGAAAAAACAGAAAACCCCGTTTTATAGCGGAACAAGAGAACAATGATACCAGCGTTGGCCTTTCTGTTTCATAGGTAAATCTACGAGAAAGTTTTGACTTCAAGTTTGACTTAGAGAAAACCACAGAAGTCATTGTTGTTTGTGTCTCATCCCTGAATTAACGTATATTTTAAGCCTTTAAAATATAAGGCTTTCTTGGTGTATCTAAACTGGAGACTAAACAAATACATATTCAGAAGGGATTGCTGAAGCACACAGGACAGTGAATGAGAGAAAATAACCATATGCAGAATTCTGTGCATGCCAGTATGACACAGCAGAAGATGCTACATGCTCCTATGGATTCTTCCTGCAGGAAATATCATGTGCTTGTCAGAAAGTTGGCTTTTTATCCACCCCCACTTAATATAAGACATGCAACCTTCATCTCTAGCAATTCAATGCACAATTTTAAAATGTATATTCTTAATTCATCCATCAAAGACATATCATTTGCCTGGAGACCCAGGCAACTAAAGGTATCTGACAGTATCAGGATATTAAAAGATGGCAGAATGAAAGATGTCAGAGACTTCATCCACCACAAATTTCTCGCATGCCACCTGGAATATAATATCAGCAGCTATGGAAAACTTGTGGTGAGAAGAAAAATCCAGCGGGCGAAAGTAGGGAATGGATGTCTGAGTTGTACATTTATATCTATACATCTCTATATTCTTAAAGAAGCAGTAAAATGACATCATAATTTTGTTGTTAAAGCTTAGTACACATATAATAGATAACCACCAATTTTCATATACAAAATTAACAGATTTAGAGATACACATCTCTCGATCATTGAATTAAGGTGTTTTATTCATTACAAACATTTGTGAAAGAATGGGTCATTCTGAAGAGCTCGGTGAATTCAAGCATGGTACCGTCATATGATGCCATCGTTGTGATAATTCAGTCTTGAAATGTCTTGCCTGCTAGAATTCCACAGTCAAGTGTAAGTGGTATTATCACAAAGTGGAAGAGTTTAGGAACAACAGAAACTCAGACCATGTGTAGTAACACCACAGGGTCGCCTAGTGCTAAGGTACATAGTGTGTAAAAGTCGGCAACACTCTGTTGATCCAATAACTGCAGAGTTCCAAACATCCTATTACCCCACCTGGATCATGGAATCATGGGCTTCAAAGAATTGTCTTCTATGGCCGAGCAGATGCATGCAAGCCTCGCATCACCAAGCACAATACCAAGCATCACATGCGGTGCTGTAGCGCATGCCACCACTAGACTGTCTGGTAGTCTGACTGACGAGTGTGGGTTTGGCGGATGCCATGAGAATGTAACCTGCTTGACTGCATTCGCCAACTGTAAAGTTCGGTGGAGGAGGGATAATGGTATGGGGTTGTTTTTCAGGGGTTAGGCTAGGCCCCTTAGTCCGAGTGAAGAAAATACTTTACGTTTCAGTAAACCCAAATATAATAATAATAATAATAATAATAATTATTATTATTATTATTATTATTATTATAATATAACATAAGTCCAAACTTTCTGTGAACAGTTTGGGGAATACCCTTTTCTGTGCCAGCAAGACTGTGCCCCTATGCACAAAGCAAGGTCCATAAAGACATGGTTGGATGAGTTTGCTAAGAGAGCCCAGAGCCTCAAGAAATGCATGGTGCCCAGACTAGTACAGTTAAATACAAGCCTGAGTAAGTTGCCGAGTGCAATGCACATGTTATACAGGTTTCCTCCCTCAGTGTGAAGATATGCAGTTTGAATAATACAGTCTCCAAAATGCCCATAGAATGTGATACAGACTGGCATCCTATCTATGGCGTGCCCTATACTGCCTGGGATTGGCCCTTTATACAGACTGGCATCCTATCCTGGGCGTGCCTATACTGCCTGGGATTGGCCCTTTATACAGACTGGCATCCTATCCTGGGCGTGCGTCAGCCTTGTGCCCTATACTGCCTGGGATTGGTCCCAGGCCCCATACCTCCAATCATGATAAACTTACTTCATATATGGACTGAAAACTTATTTAAAATTATCGACTATTGAAGCTCACCTAGTCCAAGTTATATTTATTTTATTATTTTAATAAATCATATTCCATACAGGATGACATGTGCTTTCATGATTTCAATGATAACTGACATTTTAGTTATATTTTGCAATAAGTATTCAATTTACTCATCTGTAAAACTGTAATGCCATCAGTATTGTTCTAGCATGTTCTGTACATACTGTAGCTATTGAGAAGTGAAGGCAGAGTTGGACCATATTATTAAGGCACATAAACTTTCTAGGAAAGAAATTCCTTCATGGTTTTTGAAGGCAGCAACTCCTGGCTACATATCCTAGCAAAACAACCTTACGGCTCATGCTGAGCTACACCAATTCAGAGCAGGATCTTCGCAGAAAACACATGTTGGCTAGCAAGCAGATTACGTTCAGTTTTAAACAGACTCTGGGCACAAAAGTAGCCGCGCTGGCATGGTGGATTCAAAATAAATGGGCTTTCTTTTCAGAGCGCCGTGACGGGCAAAGCGTATTCCAGGGCAGGGCTGGAGCTGAACTGGAGAAGAGGCTCCCACACTGCCAACAGGCCGCTATCACCCAGCAGCAGGAGCCAGCTGGGGTTCCAGGACTCCATGTCAGCAGGACTCAGACTGTGTCTGATGCCTGTCTGAGCTAAAACAGACAGCCCACTGTCCTCCACAGACAGGCTCCGTACCCCACAGAAAAGCAGCTTAAACGCTTCGACCCCTTTCTCTAGGCCTTTCCAAGTTTATTTGGCACGGCAGCTTAAGTGCAAAAAAGAAAATCCTATCTTTCAAAACACAGGCAAGCCTGCAAGTACAAATTTAGGCTGTTGTACATCAAGGATTCCCACTTCAAAAGATCAGACAACGTTTTCTGCTAGGACAATTACATTAGCCGCAAATGTTTTTCAACTGACAAGATGACAGCTTAAATTCACGTCATAAAATATCACTATTAATCAGTCTTTGGGAACAATAATTCACTGCAACATCCCTTAAACTTTTTATGAAAACCAAACACCTCATGCCACTTCGTAAAATGAAATTAAATGTGCAGCCAACATAATGTAAGATGCATAGTAACAACTAGGATCAGTCTAATCATTCATTCACTTTGAGGTTCCTGAGAACCAGTATTGACAGAACAGCTTTTCTTAATGTTCACTTTGCTGTGTGGATGAAAAGACCAGAGCGTCTGGGATCAATATGCATCCGCAATACAGAAATAATGACTGGTGATGGTTTGTCATTTATTTTCATTATTTTATTATTT
>JAODKM010000099.1:13200962-13214963 GCA_026780845.1 Petrocephalus sullivani | reverse complement strand
AGTTGCTAACTATGTTAGGAACTTACGCAGTTGGAACTATGCAAGTACGACGCAGGTGTTTCCCGAAACCATAGTTCAAACTACGACGGTAACGATGGTGTGGACTTACATAGTAAGATCCATCGATAAACGACACAGGTATTTCCCAAAAGCATAGTTCAAAAAAATATAAAACAATAGAAAAGGAGGTGAAACAACACACACACACAAAACCATGCCGGCAAATGCGGTATGATTATTATGCGACGACGAAGCTGTACACACACTATATGTACAGTATCACATGGAAAAACAGCATGCGGAAAGCAAATATTACACGGGCAAATGAAAATACGGAATCAACGTTTCATTAATGAGAGCTTTCGTTGCCATGTGAAGAAGATTTATGAAAAAAATGGCTGGACGGGAACTCACGACTCCAGCACGGAGACCCCCCCCCCCCCCACCTACCGTAGCCACCCATTTCACTGAGCTACTAACGCATTATAGTAATAAGGATGAATCAGGCATTTATAAGTGTGATTGAACTAAAAACAAATAATTATTAAAGATTGGGCCGATTTTATTAGCTGCCATGTAATCTCATGGCAACAAAAGTTATATTGTTTCCTCTTCAAGGAGCACCTTATTTTACCTTATTTTAGGCGAATACTCACCTGATTCATTTGTTCATATATATTCCACCTGTAACTGTTATTAGTGGCATTCAATATGTTTACGGCCATTTGAACAGCTTCTGAACAGAAACTGTAGCATACGCTGTCCTAGAATAAGAAATTCCGCTGCATATTTTTTTTCTGCAAATGCATTATTTTCTGCGCTTGTCTTAATAGTTGAAACTAATGATTAGTAAAGCAATGATTATTAATTACGATGATCTGTGAAATACATAACGTAGTTTTGTAACTTTAAAAGATCAAGCAGGTGCTGAAGTCAGTGCACTGAACAGCGTTTGTGGAAGTCCGCATGGGCTTGCCCATCGGCCAGGCAGTCAGTATACAGATCAAATAGTGACGTACACTGTGTGTGCGCATGCGTTCACAGATCAGGCAAGGATCGCAGTTCGGGCAGCCACAAGAGCTGCAGGTACTACCCCGCTAAGAAATGGGATGCCGATTGACAGGCTTCTTGTCTAATCAGTAACAAGCACGTGACGATCAGTAGGTACATACCCTTTCCGTTATTCAGTATCGCTAATGTTGTAGTGCTTTCACTTTTGCTGGTGTGTTTTTGTATTTGCTGGTGTGCTTTGCCCTTCGGGGCTTCCGTAATAAAGTATATCAATTGACACTTTGCTTTACCGCAACACCTGCTGCACAAATGTGGCCACACAATATGGCGATTCCTACCCATCCGCCCCATAATGCACTTCACATTCCCAAGCTCTTATAGAGCTGTGGAACTTTTTTTTTTCCGAATCTTCTGATAATGTCCGTGCCGAACTGTGGAAAGGGATCGGTTCAGATCACGAATCAACAGTGATCCGTTGCACCACTAGTATTTAGATCAGTATTTATTTCCATGAAAATGCAATATTTTGCTGCACACTATGTGTGCTATCATTGCACTTTGTCTGTTTTGTATGGATGTTCGTCTGTACTCTACCGTCTTGCTTCTGTCTGCTCCGGAATTCCCCCGGGATCAGTCTTACTCTTAATCTCACTGGCAGATAGAGGTACAAGCATGTGTTGGCAGCAAGGGCGAATCGATAAGCGATAAGGCTGTCATTCTGTAGAAGCGTATCACCACGCAGATGTCTCCAGCTTTGCCCTGTCCATGCAGGCTGTGTCTGGCGTACGGGGGCTCCGACGTGACGCGCTGCTTCTTCTGGCTCCTGCAGAGGGTCGGCTTTCCCTACAGAGAGTGTCTGCTCTCCAGCAGGCTGGACTGCATGCTTCTCCAGCAGTTGAAGGAGACCTTCTGCCACCTGGACCAGGTACCCTCACCCAAAGTGAAACCCACCCCCATCTACAGTAGTGTGCAGCTTTGTGTTAAAGTGCCAAGGGGTGTGACGTAACCAACCTGTTTAGTTTCATTTTATTTTTTACAGTATGACTTCCTATGACATTTATTATATTTTTAGTTTTAATGCCTTTTCTTGCTTTCACTATGTTATTATGGTGGAGTTGACGGCCTCGCATTTCTCTGCAGCTTTATTCTCAATACATTGCATATGACAAATAAAAAAGACAATCTTTTCTTTCCCTACCTGATCGTTGTTGCCCTGGAGTCTATGCTGCCTTTCAATTCTCCCTCGTCACTAAAACATGCGCAGATCCCTTCAGTTGTCACCCTAATCTGTGACAAAACGCCCTTTGGTTCCTGTGCATGTGCCCCCACCCAGTTTCGTCTGCACCCGTATATCAGATAATATCCTTCTTTCAGCTCGATGTTATGTTCTGTTCATAGTCCTCCCCAGAGCAGGCGTCACTAGTGGACCTAGTCACTTTTACACCAAGCATGCTAGACATTAGCACAAATGCATGTGAGACACTGGCACGCTAGTCACTATTGAATTATTTTTACTGTTATCACTTTTGATTACCGGCTTGTGTACCCTTAAGGATCGTGAGACCAGTGAATCCGTGTGTTTTCATATTGCACCAGGACATATCTGGGCTCCAGGACCATGAATTTCGAACCCGATTCCCGGACTCGCCTACTCTTCTGTACCAGCTCCGCTTGGGAGATGAAAAGCTGCAGGTGCAGAGAATCGCTGACTGCGTGGAACCTGCAGTTGTGCTACATGTATCATAATAGTAGTAATAATAATAATAATGCTTTTGCTGATTGTGCAGTGGAGTAGCATTCTCATTCTGATGCGTGCCATGCATGAGGGTTTATGGATGGCGTGTAAACTGCGGCTCTGGGCATCCGCCACAGGCACCGATGGCCCTGTTCTACCCGTCGACCTTCGGGATCGTGGGGCAGAAGATGACGACGCTGCAGCATCGCTCACAGGGAGACCCCGAAGACCCCCACGATGAGCACTTCCTGCTGAGCACGCAGAGCAAGCCGGACCAGGTGGGGAGCCCAGAGTGCGCGGCCACACTGCGCAGAGGACGCTGCTGTCAGATAGCCGCCTGTTCTGAGCAGTCACCCGTAAATTAATCATTCACTTTGTCCATTGTCACTTTGTATACTTAGTCCATTTTAAACTTTGCGCCAGGTGTACTGTTTTCAGTCCATCATCTGTCTGGGGACAGGAAGCAGCCTGTAGCATTACCTGGGATGTAATGTGAAGCGCTCACACTGTGCTTTTTATACTTCCGATATTCACTGTGCATGTGGCCTTTCCCCCTCTTCTTTCCCCCTCCCTCTCTCCCAAAGTCTTCTAAAGCCACAGCGGAGCGCAAGGCCCTTCCCAAGTCTGTCTGTTTGGACGGGGAGTCCGGCAGCCAGGGAGCGGACCCCCCCGAGCGCGGGGCACATGGCCAGGATGCAGAGCTGGGCCACCCCCAGGCCGAGTGCCTGATGGGGGGCACAGAGACGGAGGAGCCGCCGTCTGTGTTCCTGTCCAGGAAGAGCGCCGTGACACAGTTTGAAGGCAAAGCCCTGGGCCTAGACAAAGCCATCCTCTATAGCATCGACTGCTGCAGTAAGTCTGCATGGGAATCATTCCCCTGATGTACAGTTTGCGTAAGCGAATAGCAGCCTTACACGGCTTCCCCATCCCGCAGCCTCTGACGAGACCAAGCGGAAGATGTACAGCTCCATCCTGGTGGTGGGAGGTGGCTTAATGTTCCCCGGAGCCCAGGAGTTCCTCCAGCACCGCATCCTCAACAAGATGCCGCCGTCCTTCCGCAGGGTGGTGGAGAACGTGGAGGTCATCACGCGGCCCAAGGTGCGATTGTGGATCTGTGTGGCCACCCGGAGGCAGTGCGGTGCATGTGCCCTGACGCGGTGGCCCTTTTGCAGGACATGGATCCGCGGCTGATCGCCTGGAAAGGCGGTGCGGTGCTGGCCTGCCTGGACACCACCCAGGAGATGTGGATCTACCAGCAGGAGTGGCAGCGATTCGGCGTGCGCATGCTGAGAGAGCGGGCCGCCTTCGTCTGGTGACGACCGTGTCTGCGTGCATTGGTGACAGGCTGTATATAACCGTTTGTTTTACTATTGAATATGTTGCTTCACACTGTATTTGATATAGTTTTGTTTTCTAAAATGCAAACTGGATTAAAGGTTGACGGTGATGTGATGGGGTATGTGAAACTGCTTCTAGATGAACCCTGAACATGACCAAGTAAAGGCCATGTGGTTTTCCTTTTAAAGCACAGACGTAGTCTTATGTAGAACGTTTAGGTGATTTTTAAATGAAATTCAGTTAACACAGCCTCTACAAACTTGAACATATTCAAATTTTAATGCACAGTTGTTATTTATTTGCAAAATTTAAATGGGGGGAATGCATATAATATGGAATGTGCAAAAACAAATGTAACATTCCTGGCCTGGAGAAAAGGGGCGAGCAGAAACGAGAGAGAAGGCCTGAGTGTGGCTGCGCCCCCCAAATTGTCAGAAAGCCAGAGGAGCATCCGGAACATAAGAACTCATGTCATCTATGTACTTTGCAAATATGTGAAGTGAGACCTCTGTCAACACCCCCGATAAGCAGGCTTCTTAAAGTAAGATTTACATTTAAAAACACTCTTCAGGTGAAAATACTAAAATATCGTTAACTCGTTCAGAGTATCTATAAAACAACTTTTTCTTATAATACGACACTTGCATTCACAGTCGGCATGTGGGCTTGGTAAGGCGGTTATTTCTGATCCTTAGTCAGCAGCTGGTTTTTAAGACCAATAAATGGGCAGAGAATTTAAGCTCACCAGCTTTCCACAGCCAGACAGACTTGTCTGCAGAGGTACAGTCAGTTATATAAAGTAAAAAGAGGGATGATGGATTAGCTGTTGGGGATTCTGTGCTACTGGCCACAGGGTCAGACCGGTGGAGTCCCAGCCTTACATACATACATACTTACAGCCTTACACACCCTGCTTTTCAGGAAGCTGGTAATACACTGACAGATGCTTGGAGTACGTGTATCTGAGTCAGCTTGCTGCCCAGAAATGATTATTAAAGACTGAACTGAAGTCTACAAACGGGATCCTGACACGTGTTGGGGGAGTCCAGATTTAGAGAATGTAGTGAGCTATATGTAGTGGAGCTGACTGCATCCACCACAGTGATTTGCTCTGTATGCAAACTGCAGGGAGTCAAGGAGGGGTCTGTGATCTACTTGAGAGAGGCCAGCATCAAGTGCTCAAAGCTGAACAGCTGATCAGTTGATGGCACTTGGGCATATCATATTTGAAGTTGCTGTGATTGAAATCCCTGATTTTGAAAATAACAGTAATTGGTTGGGAATTTATTTTTGTGAATGTGATCGGTTAACAGTCTCTGTGCACTGTAAGTATTTGTGCTGGGAGGAACTCCAGCCAGAATAACAGAGTGAGACTCTGGATAGGTGAAAAGAAAATTGGGACCACCAATTTAGTCTGCCAATCGAGAGGCACTGTCGCAAACCTCCACGCAATGTTGGAGAGACCTGTCAGCCAAGACAACCCAACAATATCAAGAACTCAGGGCGAAACTCATCACCCCGAGCCTTTCCACTGAAGAGTTTTTTAATTACTAACAGCCTGAGTCCCTGTGATGGGTCCTCTTTTGAGTCTTCCACACTATTTCCTCCAAAGAAGGTATATCAGTAGGACTCAGGAGGTCCTTTAAGCTGTCCTTCCATCACTTGACTATATCTGCATTTGAGGTAAACAGGGCCGTACCCCCTCTGTAAACAGCATTGATAAAGCCCCACTTCCCACTCCTGAGTCGCATGGCAGTTTGCCAGAATCTCTTCGAAACCTTCTTCTATTTGCCCTGCCAGATCCTTCTGGACTCCCACCAGACAACCAAGTTCAGACGGCTTCCTTCTTCAGCCTTCAGTTCCCTTTACTGCTGGTGTCTGCCACCAGGTTCTGGGATTGCCACCGCGACAGGCACTATAACAACCTTATAGGGACAACACTGCACACCTCAGCAATAGAGGCCCAGAACATGGCCCATCTGGGCTCAATGTTCCCAGCCTCCCTTGGGATGCAAGACAAGGTGGGAGCTGAAGATCTCCCAGACAGAAACTTCTGCTAGATCACCAGTGCCCCCTCAGTATGCATTTGGGTCTACCAGGTCTGTCTGGTATTTTCCCTGCACCATCCGATCTACCTGACCACCAATTGATGATCCGTTGACAGCTCAGTTCCTCTCTTCACCTAAGTGTCCAAGGCGTGCAGATGTAGGTTAGACGATACAATTACAAAATCAATTGTTGAACTGTGGACTAGGGTGCTCTGGTGCCAGGTGCACTTATGAAGACACATGTTTGAGCGTGGTGTTCGTTACACGTGGTTAGTACAGAAGTTCAATGACAAAACATTGTTTGGGTTCAGATCGGGCAGCTTGTTCCCCCCAAAAACACCCTTTCAGGTTTCATTGTTGATACCCACATGAGTGTTATAGTACCAAGAAGACCAATGGAGTCCACAGAGGGAGCACCTTCCAGCACCCTCTCTGAGGTCTCCAAGAAGACCAGATACTCTGAACTGGTGTCTGGTGCAAATGCACAGACATCAGTCAGATCCTGTTCCTTGATTCAAAGTCGAAGGGTAGCAACCCTCGCATTCACCAGGGTGACGTGCAATGTACTGCCAGAGAACCAAGGGGGATAAGGAGGCATCTCTCACCCAGGGCAACTCCAGACTGGAATAGAGTCTAGCCCTCCTTCCAGGAGTTTGGTTCCAGAGCCTGCACTGTGCATTAAGGTAAGCCTATTTATATCTAGTTGGTATCTCTCTACCTCCCCTACCAGCTCAGATTCCTTTCCCACCAGAAGGGTAAGAACATAAGAACATAGGAACATAAGAACTATACAAACGAGAGGAGGCCATTCGGCCCATCAAGCTCGCTTGGGGAGAACTTAACTAATAGCATTCCATGTTCCTAGAGTCAAATACTTCTTGAGTTATCAATTACACATGGTCAAGTGTCATCTGCAGTTGCCCATCCCCTTGCTGCCACTTAGCATCATTGCCTCAATTCTGGTGAGATTTCTCTCAATTTTTATAATTTCTTGATCTTCGCCCCTAAAATGTCTCTGCAAAGTTTGAAATAGATCTGTCAAATTATTCTGAGTTATTACACTACTAAGAAAGTGTCTGCAGCGGACCAGTCCTAAAACCATATGAATTGCCTAAGCAATTTCCCTTAGGGGATCAATGAAGTATCTTTCTATTCTATCCAATCACAGCAGCAATGCACAAGACAACAAGGTTAGAAGTCTACTAATTTAAATCCCAACCCAGGTTCAAATTTCCCAATTGCAGCATTTAATGGATGTGTGACAGGAGAAAGAGACCTTTGATACCAGCACTGTTTACATATCTGTCAGGTGTAAACATAGCAGGTCTAAGTATACCCCTGCAGAGATTCACCTTATTTTATTCTACTGGATTTACACGAGAAGTGACTGGCGCCTTTATTACCTTCTTTACCAGGAAAGCAAAATAAAAAAGCTCAATAAGGTGAAGCAAACTGTTACTCAGCAAGTATAATAAAATGACAGATTATGACTTTTTACATCATGTTTAAATTCCATATATAAGAAAATCATATGTATCTCCAAGCAAAAATTACATGAGGGCCATCAAAGAGAAACAATGTATATTGAAATATAAGAGTTACAACATTCATTCTCCACTGTGAAACAACAAATGCAGTTCAGAAAATGCTACCCAGCTGTATGTGACACTTTCAAGTCTAACAATTTTCCTATTTTTCATCATATTTTCTGAGAAATGGAATAAATGGATAAGAATAAATAAATAAAGAGTAAATAAAGTGAATAAATGCTCATAATTTCTTGGTCAGGTGAGAGTGTCACTAAAGTGCAGTCATTCATCTGCACAGCCTTATATACTGTCTTCCCATATTTGCAGTTCCTTTATTGCATCTCTCAGTTCCGCAGTTTTATCTTGACCCTGCAGTAATCCTGACCTGGATCCAATTAAAGGAAAGGTACACTTTCTTCTGGAAGGGTTCCCATGAAGTTGCCAGCAGAGCTTATCCAAATCTGTCATCAACTTGAATGATCTACACATGGTTAAAGCCACAGGGAGGCTCATTAGATCCAGGTCCTCGCCAAGGTGCACAGTGAAATACTTGCTGCAGCTCAGAGCTTCCTGGGTGTGACTTTCAAGGATGTTGAGAGCTAAGGAAAACATGTCCTCCACAGAAGCTGGAACTGTGAAATCAGCCAGGTCCGAATCAGTCCTGACCCCCGTGTTGCCTTGGCCCTTGGTGGTCACAAAGATCACCCTTTCTGCAGACTTGATCTGCTCGGTCAGCCAGCGAAGCAGGCCTTTCTCAGCCACACTTCTCCTCTGCCATACATCTATGACGACCCTGCAGCAGCAGTGCGACTTAAGGAACTCGGCCAAGGTGACAACCGCTCGCTGGAAAGCGCGACTCTTCGCTGGATAGACGATGAGGACTGATACGTGGCTGCTCTCTCTCAAAGAGCTGGGCAATTGCAGGTAAGTGCCGTGAGCTTTACCTAAAACGAAGGTGGAGTATAAAAACAGCCAGGTGCTAAGTGATGACCACGTAAGTACCTATGCCCCAAAAAGTGAATCATTCCATTTATGTTATCTGCATGCGTGGATGAAACAGCAGGATGTCACTTACACAGTGCAAATGTACAGGCCGCTAAGAGACCCATAGCAACACCAGCACAGCAGATTCCGATCCATAAAGATGAGCGGTAACTACTGTTACCTGACACCACAAAAAAAAAGATTTTTTTTAAATTAGTATTTATGCATCATAAATACATTTGGAAAAGCTCAAAAGGATGAAGCTGCTGTTGTTTGCCACACTAAACCTTCCGTGCTGCAGGAGACGTTGACAGCGGCCTGAAAGTAGCATGCATCACAGTATGGTTCCACCTGAAATTCAGAGCATTTGAGTATGAGGAAACATATCAGTTTCGAGTTACAAAGGCTAGCACTGACAGAAGAAAGGGCTGGTCTTTATTTTAAGGTATTGTGCTGTTAAATGTACTGACCACAACCAGGAGAGACTCACACGGCCCCGTGAAATTCAGAGTTTCAGACCATCTGGACTCATGTCCTCCCTTTGGAAAAAGAAAAAAACAAAACCGGTGGATACAGTATCTGAAATGTAACAGTCAGACCAGACAGACGATGACATGCTGAGGAAGTGGTGCATTTATTACAGAGAAAGATGTACATGGAAAAACAAATCAGCATGACCCTGAATGGGACAGGCAGTGTCAGAAGATGGATGGATGGATGGAAAAACAAATCTTTCTTACTGTATCGCATTCTTTGTAACTGATTATGTCGTCTGCACCACTCCACAACTGAATCAGATACTTATTAACGTATTGACTTGAAGTAAAAATTATTTTAACTTCATTTTTTAAAACAACTGTGGTAATATTAGGTTCCCAGAGAGATCCTACAGAAACAGACAGAACTTAGGATTACTATTAATGTCAGCAAATTACATAGTTCTGTTCATTAATTAAAGAGACTGATGTTGACTTTTACCTATTTTCCTGCAAGACTCATAATATTTCATTTTTTCTGTGCCACAATCTGGATTGTTTATATATCAAAGAAAAACAAAGACAAATGATCATTTCTATGATATTTCTCCGGAAATGCTTTCATCCCCCCCCCCCACACCCCCCGCCCGAGTCCTACTGACAGAAAGCTTTTCATCATTTTAAAGTAAGAAACTTAGATGTTGAAAACGGTGGTTGTTAAAAGTGTTAGCAAAAATGAGGAATAACACACCACTTGTTTCAAACATAACGCCCATTGAAGACAGATCATTTCCAATGTTTGGGTGTGGGAGGTTGTTCCCACTGACGGCGTAGTGTGTACCTGGCTCTGCAACAAACCCAGTAAAATGGAACCACACCTACAAAAGGAAGGGGGGAAAAAACACGTAATTATAGTTGGAATCTCGGTAGTTTGTCCACGCTGTAGGTCTGCTTTTCAAAATGGAGCATTTCTTATTTCCAATTAAAATTAGATTTTGAGCGTATTACCTGCTCATAGCCAGATGTATTCACTGCACTGAATGGAGGTTGATATTCACACTGGAATGCATTCTCGTTAATGTTGAGCCATG
This sequence comes from Petrocephalus sullivani, assembly GCA_026780845.1. Taxonomy (NCBI): domain Eukaryota; kingdom Metazoa; phylum Chordata; class Actinopteri; order Osteoglossiformes; family Mormyridae; genus Petrocephalus; species Petrocephalus sullivani. The sequence continues at coordinate 13,204,751 of JAODKM010000099.1, read as the reverse complement.
TACCAGTAAGGTAGGCATTGCTTTCTAAGGAAAAAAATCTTAAGATGAACCACAGCATTGTATCTACTGCTTACTAAATGTGTAAGAATCATTTAGTACCTGGCTAAGCTGAGCACTAATGGACTCTCACCCATAACCTGCATTCAACACACCACTTATACTATTTATCCACGTGTATTCTGCACATATTTACTGGCTGTTACTTATACATTAATTACATATTACATGTCTTGTGTTTCTGTTTGCACTGGGGCCTGTATGGCAAAGCAGGATTTCTTGCTTGACCAGATAACTTGTCGGATTTAAGGTAGTCTGGGTTAAATGTTAGTGAACGAAGATAAAGTCCATTTAAACCGAGGTAACTGAAAGTTATCCAGTTGATCAAGAATTAAATCCGACTTTGTGATACAGGCTCCTAGCTGCTTAGGGAAGTCGCTAGCTCATGAATTCAAACACGTTTGCCCATTTGCATGAATAAGAAGAAGCTCTTACTATCTATGTTGATGGCCCAGCTGATATTCAGCAGTAGTTTAGAGTGTCCAACACGGGGGTCACCGGTTTCAATAAGGGACACACTTAGGTTTCGCAGGGCAGACGGGGTAGCCTTGGATTCATAGAACCATGTTCGGTGAATACCTTAAGGGACGTCACAATTAAGTAAGGTCAATCCTCGGAAATTAAGAACGTCAGACTTACATACAACTCGTATACTAACGAAGAATACGAACAAACTGCCTAAAGCCTGTTTATTATTCGGGTTGAATACAGTGGTTCGTAATAACGAACGGTTTCAGCGTTTCCGCTGTTCGACTTACAGTACAGTACTGTATGTAGTTTTTATAATAATAATAATGATTATTGTTTTTGTTATTATTATTATTAGTAGTAGTATTAGTAGTAGTAGTAGTAGTATTGTTGTTGTTGTTATGTGGTGTATAATTATTTTTCCGACTCACATGAATACTCAGAATGAAATGGAATGGAACTCGTTCGTAACATATGGGGACTGCCTGTACACAACATTTAGGCCTATCAATGGCAGAATCACGCATCGTAATACACATTCTTATTCATTTTACATGACATTCGAGCATATTCGTCAAATCTATGAGAACTAAAGTTTTATCATTGTATCATATGATGCGTTCTTAAATCCCACGTACGTTAATTAACTCTTGTTAGTACCCAAGAAAGTTAAAGACAGGATGGGCTAACTCCGGTAAGAAGTTCGTGACATTTACACAGAAGAATTGAATATTGAAATCGAATTACTTGAGCGATATATGCATAGATACAGTATTTTCATTTCAAGTTTGTACGCATCCTTGACGGTGCAGTGACCCTTTGAACTGGAATTCAGCATAAAACTGAAACGTTACCCCAACACTCGATCATTACAAAAGATAATTATAGATATTATATTATATTATTAGATTATTATATAGGCTATTTGGGTCAATACTGAGAATGCTCACAAAATATTAAACAGACAACCCACAATGTATGTACACGTTTAAAAATGCTAATTGAAATAGTGAAGATTACAGCTCACCCTTTGTTCTCTCACACGTTACGTTCTGGGGGAAAAAAGACAAATATGATTCTTAAAGACTATTCGTCGTCGTATAACAACTATCCAGTATAATCATACAGGACAAAATACTTTACCACTTGTGGGTGTGCGCCAATAGTGTGCATCCATGCCAGCACCGGGAGGAGCATCACCCCGTTCCTGTCAAACATCTCCCAGCCTTGCGCTCCCGTTAGACGCGCTTCTCTGCTGGCCGAGTGCGGCGCTTGTGTCTAAAGAGACTTACAGCGAGAAACTCCGCCCTCCACCCAAGCGGGGCTGCTGGGGATCGGACACTAACACGGTACGGAACTTTAAGTGACGTCCGTCTGCTTGCTTTCGGGACAAATAGGAGTTAATCCTACTCCTGTGCTAATTAGTATTTCTCTGGAACAAGTGTTGTCAGTGTCCCGTGTTGCATTCCATAGCGGAACACGGTAACGTCTCAGCCTCAACTTGCGAAAGACGGGCTTTAATTCTTTTCATTTTGTAGCGGCCTATTCATCGATCATACTTATGCACATTGTTTGTAATTGTAATTGTAAATGTAATTGTTTGCCATATGCGATATATTAACTCAAGCCCCTTTCTTTTGCTATGTGGAATATAAATGCGAGCCAGGGAGGCGGGCCTTGGTGTCTGCTGGACTTTACTTAGCACGCAGCTCGCTGTACGTCTCAGCCAACTTCTTAAAGGCAGTTAGGCTTAGTTAACTAGCTAGAGTCAGAATATAGTATTTTAACACGTTTAAACTATGAAATGTTTTTGCAACACCTAATAATATATTCAGACATCAGTTCATGTATGTGCATGTCAATTTTCTGCATTGAACAATTTTACACCTCTGGCATAGTAAAAATAGTAACTGTAAAATGAAACTGCATATGTAATTAAAACAGGATGGACGACTAACCGTATCACAAACATAGTGCACATATAAACCTACATTATACTATTGCAATAATAATAATGATGATGAGAATAATATTAATAATAATGAACTGAAATATCAATAGATATTTTTAGCTCCCTGACATCAATTTTGGAATTTGCAGGACAAAAAATGCTTGTCTAGTCCCCGTGTCTGTTTCTGATTTTAGGTTTGCTAGCGATTTCTCAATATTGGCGTAGAACTTTCTTAAGGCCTAAAATTTACTGCTGGGTTAAAGAGGAATTTATATTCCGCGTGTTTCTCGGCTTACACTGTGGCTGTGTTTGTCTTGTGTGTACGGGTTGGGCAATACTTTTATAAAAGGCTGCAATCTAATGTATTTTTGTAGGCATACCTGAAAATCGTTCGACTGAACACGGACGGGGAAAACAAGCGAAAAAAAAATGTTTTCTACAAAACTGGCAAGTGGATTGAATCAATTAAGTAAAATTTTGGCATGGCGGCATTGCATTGCTGTGCCAAGCGGGCGGTTACTTCGCAATCCGTACAGCACCTGGCCAGCGGCAAAAAGGAGCCAGTCTTTTCAATACGTCATCGTGGGGGCCGGCTCTGCAGGCTGCGTGCTGGCAAACAGGCTTTCCGAAAACACAGGCGAATCGGTGCTCCTTCTCGAGGCAGGCCCCAAGGACCTACTCCTCAAAAGCACCCGCTTGTCCTGGAAGATCCACATGCCAGCAGCACTTACATACAACCTCTGCAATGACAAGTACAATTGGTCCTACCACACTACGCCTCAGAGACACATGGATGGACGGGTGATGTACTGGCCTCGCGGCCGGGTGTGGGGCGGCTCCTCTTCCCTCAACGCCATGGTCTACATCCGAGGTCATGCTGAAGATTACAATCGATGGCACAGGGAAGGCGCCACTGGCTGGGATTATGAGCACTGCTTGCCTTATTTTAAGAAGGCCCAAACTCATGAGCTGGGGGCAGACCGGTATCGGGGGGGTTCTGGGCCTCTGCATGTTTCCCGGGGGAAGACAGACCACCCACTGCACCATGCTTTCATTGAGGCTGGCCAGCAAGCTGGATATCCCTTCACAGATGACATGAACGGCTACCAGCAGGAGGGAGTAGGCTGGATGGACATGACCATCTACAAAGGTACAGAGGCTTCTAATGTAACACAAGCACTTGAAGTCCTGGCTTTTTGTGAACATTTGGCCTGTACCCCCCCCCCCCCCCCCCCCCCGCCGCCCCCCCCCCGGCCCCGCCCGCCCCCCCCCGCCCCCCCCCGCGCCGCCCCCCGCGCCCACCCCCGCCCCCC
>JAODKM010000099.1:13175038-13196309 GCA_026780845.1 Petrocephalus sullivani | reverse complement strand
AATGCTGGGTCTTGTTTGTTGTCTGAGAATCTACTGCACCTACTGGTAACTTGTTTGCCATGTAGCAATAAAAAATATACTAAAAACCTGGATTATTCTGGTTATTCACATTGCACTGCTATTATTTTGAACAATACTGTATAACACTAACTCTGGGGACAAAAAACTACACGTTTTAATGCCAATCTTAATTCCTTCTTTGTTATTCTAATAGACTTTATTATTGAAATTCTTGTAAATGGTGCATTATCCTTAAGTATTAATTCTCCACAGGGGAGATGGAAGTAGGAAATTATCTTGGAAATATTGTGTTCAATACTGTGAATTTTTATAGTTTTACCAAGCTGCTCTTTTAATAATACTAACAAGCATATCACACCTTTTAAATTATATTCATGATATATACTCAAGCAATGGGGTTAGAACTGGAAATATCTTTGTAATTTGTATGTGATTATGTATAAGCTGTTAACCTTGTTGAGTAATTTTCACTTTTCAACACTTAACAGTCTTACCTAGGAACAATTTTTTGTTTTTGGTAATGAATAATTGAGACTGACAGTATTAGAACTTAGTTATGCAGAATGAGCCATTTTGTGTCATTTATTTTCCAGTTACTAGATTTTCTGTAAAATGACTGTCATTCACAGTAGAACCTGTTTATTTTGCTATGAAGGGATATGTATATATAAACATGACACACACATACAGATAAATATATTAATTCAGTATGTGACTGGAACTTTAAACAACTTTCAATAAAAGTGTTATTCAAAACAGTGTGATTACACTTAAGGTGCCCAGACCTGCATAAATCAGTCTCTCTGTTACATTGTGTTTTTTTCGTATGCTGTCATTTTCGGGGGCATCTGTCACTGCCGTACAACAGCTACTTATCTGTTTCCACAAATATCCTAAGCAAATAAAATGAAACAAGATACCAGTAATTTACACTAAGTGTAAAAAACAGCAGTTTGCTGTTTGGTGAATATATTTGGTCTTGTGATGTAACTAATTTGGCTTGCTGCTGAACAATTTTCAATGCATATTTTTAGTCAGAAAATTAACTTCACTCCTAGTCTTTAAATAGGGCAAAACCATTCCAATGTGCAGAACAGTTTCCTTCCACGGTAACACTCAGCGAGGACAGTGAAGATACAACGCAGTGTGCAATGAATGAACACATCCTTAAAACTCAAAAATCTCAAAATGTTCCCATTTTATTCTTAGACATTTCGTATGTTGCTCTGGTTAAAGAAATATTTTTTGAATAATAGGCGTTAAAATTTAAGCAAGAAATTCCACATCTAAGAGGAAATACAGAAACACTTTTCCTTTATTCAGAGGTGTGTAAAACATTTGCATTAATGGAGGTATATGTGGATTTGGAACAAAACAGAAGGTAATATTATGCGGAGGAATATAGGCAGGTGGTATCTGTGTGAATAATGTGTGTGCATAGTGTTAGGCAGTTTGGCATTATTTTATTTTCCTGTATGTGTGGAGGGATTATCAAAAAAAACACTAGCTAACTACCAGGGGTTAGCATGGAAATAATATTGCTCTGTAGCATTAAAGGGCAGATGCTGTACAAAAATAAAATATTTAAAATCTTTGTGTGGCTTAACATTTTAGAAGGGTTGTGGGTTCAAATGCATTTTCCACTGAGCTCTTCAACTGTTCTAGGAAAAATATTCATCAGTCCACTCATTCATCTTCAACATTCCATCCAATATCACTTATAAACAAGGCAAGGAAAAATAAATGTGTAAATGAAGAAGAATGTAGAATGTGTCCTGTTACTGACCATTTAAAAAATAAAAAGCTTTTTTTCAGTGTTTACTGACTTTAAAATAGTTCTCCCCTTAAATAACAAAAATAATTCCAGTTAACGCATGCAACCCAAAAATCTTGTCTGCAGTGTCTGCATTTATAACCATCATCATATTTATCATAATCATATTTAACCCACCGGGCCACAGGCTTTGCACATGATATGAAAAATTATCATCTAATGTTTTTCAATATTTCCATGAAAAAAAATAATAATAATGTTTGTGGTCTTTATATAAATTTGTCTGTGTTTATGCTAGCTTAGAGTGTTAGAGAGTTGTGTAGTAGGGAAAAAAGTGTTTTTTCTTTCAGATGCAACATCATTTCGCATGTCATGTGCAAATACACATTCCAAAAAACACACATGTATAACAATATATACACAACATATTGCTGTCTGTGTCGTATACTGTTACAAAATATAGAAATCTCTTTATATTACATTTGATTTACACTCCGTTTATTCATAAAGAAGCTATTCCGAGTGTTAAAAATAACTTGGCTGTTGGAGCAGTTATATGCATATTTAATTAATGAACGTTAGCTATTTTCTCCCTAGAATGATAATCGGTTAAATGCAAGTGATCCCGCTTTTCCGGTTGAATTTTAAAATGAACGTAGCATGATTTCTTCGTTTTGTGACCAAAGGACGGGCAGTGTTATGGTTTTCCATGCTTCGCTCGGCGCTCGGTTTGACACGTCATCCTGTGTGGATGATATTTTCTTCAGCAAAGGCCATTTTCCTTGATATGCCAATGGAGAACGAGGCGAGTGAGGTAATGACGCAGTCGCGCCTACAGGGCGGCCGCCAGTCGTAAGACTCTTGAGTGCCTGCGTGTGCCTGTCTGCCTCTCGAGTTTCACTGCGGCGGGTGTCTGCCATTCTCTTGGACTCAGCAATACTCTGGCGGCTCATGCTCCCATTCGTCGCTAAGAACACGGCCGCCGATCCCTCGCCGTAGGCCACAGCTCGGCCATTCCAGGGCAGGCGGGGTTCTCCCTTGGGCCTCCAGTCTCGCAGCTGCTCCCCCATCTACCTGCATCGGCCTTTCTGCACCCCTCGAGAAAAGGCACTTCTCTTGGCAGGCAGCTGAACACATCCGTCCGTCCCGTGTTTGGGTTCGAGGCCAGTGCTACACGTTTGAAATGCATATCATCTCATCTGCCAGGTCCTCCTCATACCTCCTGCTGGAGTGCTCCCACTCCTCATCACTGTAGCCGGCAGAGATGTCCTGTAGCTCCAAGTCCCCTGGGCGAGCGCGGCCCGGCCCGCCTGCCCCACCGCCGGCTCCCGGCAGCGTCCCGCAGATCAGCAGGTGGCTCGCCGCGCTCTCCATCTCCTCGATGGTCATCTCACACGCGTCTGCGATCTCACGCGTCGTGGCCGTGACGAACATCGGGTCCTTGGCGAACTGGCCCAGCCCCTCAGATATCAACACCTGCACGACAACGAGAGGGAGATTACAATTAGCCAGACTCCTGGCCATGTTCATATGCCGTCTGGAAGTTTCAGTCCGCCAGCCCTCTGCCCGGATTGCTGTTGGGTGTCCTCCTTTTAGCCCCCTTGTCCTCCTCTGTCCCTCCCCGCTACATGAATCCCTGTCAACAACTAGCGCTACTCTCTCCCCGCCCTGATCGCACAAAAAACGTGAAACAGCCACAAACACATACTATGGTAGCTGGGAATGCAATTCTGCCGTTCTCTCTAGGAGAGATAAACATCACGTTCTCAGCTTCTGTAGTATGTTTACGATGACAACCCCCTGCTCAACAGATTTCTCAACAGCTTTGCATGGGTGTTCTCCTTTCCTCCTTTTTAAGCTTTAGTCCTCCTTTATCCTTCTCTAGGATGATGCCGTGGTCACCCTAGCTAGCCCCCACCACCTTACCGCCTCCACCAGGCTGCTGGCACTCTCCCTCTTCTGCTCATACAGGTGGCAGAACTCCGTTGGTATCTGCAGGTGCCTCGGCACACGGGCCCTTTGCCGACGGTCGGCATCCTCCGTGTACCAGGAGCTCCGGTGCACGGACATCTGGCTGCTGCTCCTCCTCCTCTCCCCTCTGGGCCGGTCCACTTGGATCAGAGGGGTGTAGTAGGGAGAATGCTCCTTCTTTATGGGGGTGGCTGGTGGCGTGGCCCAGGAGTAGATCGAACAGGAGGGGGAGAGTGCTAGGTTCGAGTCCATCCCAGCCACAGCCATCACCTAGAGATAAGTGTAAAAGCCGCAAATCCCTCACCACACCAGCATCCCCGTCGGCGGGCGCATATCCCCGCGTGTCTCTGCCTTACCTGGTGCTGCATTAGTTGGAGAGGTAAAGCAGTGAGACGTGGAGACAGTGGCATCTCGTCTTGACTGTTGAGTCGCCTCAGACACTCAAAACTGAAGGATGGCTTTTGGTGTGCTGGAGATGAGATGGCAACAGATATAATACTTTCTGTTAGAGCCATAATACAGATAAAGAATAAAAATAATATAATTTGAATGTTTAAGGAAGTAATTGTTATATCTGTTACTGTGAAGCTGCTGTTATATATTATTTATGTGCTTTAACAGCTGCCTGACGTCACGTGTCAAGACTACCGTGATTACAGAAAAAATAATTCAATACTGTTTGTACTGTTGAAAGATCCTTTAAGTTGTTATTTTATATTTTGTGCGATGCATATTTTTGCTTTAGTAGCCACTAGAAAAAGTTAAAGAAGTCTCAATGACTTTATGCTCCCTGCACAGAAGAAATACAGAATATTAGGATATAAGAAAAGCCGAAGACTGCATATGGAGGCTTCCTGGTGGACCTCAAGCTGAAGTCGCAAATGAAGGTAAACTAAATTAGCGAAGTAGATTGTAATACAGACCGGTTATTTACGGGATGTTTGAAAACGAGGATTAAGGCGGAGAAATGTCTTGATGTCGGAATGCTAAGACGAACATGCTAATTTCTGTCTGCTTTGAAATGCCAGTTGACGTCCATTTAAATAGAGAAACAGCATGATCGTCGTATAGTGGATGATGTGTCGGCAAGCGAACCGTGGATTCCGTTGGGGGCAGGAGGGCGTCAAAACCCACAGAAAGTGCTATAGAAGAAAGGTTGAAGAGACTTTGTTATAGGAGACAAGGAAAATTGGCGCTGCTCACTCGCAAGATGCATGATATTGAGCAAATGAAAGAATGTAAAAATAATGTAGAAATTGAGGAAGAGGAGCTGTCACATGACTTTCATCGCCTCTTTAGTGAGTTTAAGGGAGCAAATGAAGAAATGGTTCAGTTATTACTTGATTAGGACAAGGAAGATGACCAGTCTAATTGGTACAAACCTAACAGTGATGCCTTTGAATGGTTTATTCTGGATAGTGGAAAATGGGTCTCAGAAGCACATAAAGCTCTTAGTGAAGAAGAACTATGATGACATTATGCCAAAGGATAATGTATCAGAAATCTTCACACTAGGTGCTAGAAGTAGAATAGGGTCTGTGGCACAATCCACAACCAGCTCTGCAGCTGCTTTGAAGAAAAGGCAAGAATTACATGTTGAAGAACTTCAGTTAAAGGCTAAATGTGAGAATGTTAAGATGGAAGCAGAGATTGCAGCTTCTACTGTCAGGCTGAAAATACATGAACAAGCATCATCAGTCTCGCAGAAACATTAGTGAAACGTAAAAAAGATTTCCCTGATTCTTCATTGAAAGAATGCGGAATTGCTTTACCTCCACCTCCAAAGTTGTCATCACAGGCACCGGGCAGTTGCAGCAAAACAGATACATTAGCGCAGCAAAGCAGATACATTAGCGCAGTAAAGCAGATACATTAGCTAGACTAATTCCTGACTCTAGGTGCTCACAGCAGTTAAGTGGCCCTGAGAACGAACTTCATAGAATAATGCGATGCCAGAATGAAGTAACAGAGCTACTAGTATTTTCTGAGGATCCCCTCGCCTATAGATCATTTATTTGAAAGTGCAATTAAGAAAAAGACGAACAGTGATCAGGACAAGTTGTTCTACTTAGAACAGTAAACAAATGGTGAACCAAGAGACCTTGTCCAAGGTTGCGAACACATGCGGCCAGATAAAGGGCACAAAGAAGCTAAGGGACTGCTTTGGTATCATTATGGCAATGAACTGAAGACAGAGCTACAAGCGTACAAGATAGAAGATACAGCGTACTTGGACAAAGCACTCAAATGGCCACAGATCAAAGCTGAAGATGCTAAGGGTTTGAAGACATAAATGGACAATCCGAGTGCTCTCAAAACTTCCATATAAAGTCAGAGACCAGTGGAGGAACACTGCATTTGACCTTCAAGCACGTAGAAAAAGACGAGCTAGGTTTACAGACCTGGCCGACTTCATTGACTGGTATGCACTCAGTTGTGAATGATCCACTCTTTGGTGACATACAAAAAATGGCCATTGAGGTTAAAGGCAGGTCCAAGTCAGTGGTGAAAGGCGCCAAGAGGCGCCCCCATTGTTAGAGACAGTACACACCCCCCTATACAACAGGAACAGACTAGAGTTAAGCGAGCTGACACCTCTGACAAGGTTTGTTTGTACTGTGAGAAGGCACATGCTATTAGTGCCTGCAGAAAGATTAAAAGTCAGGAGCATCAAGAAAGAATACAGTTCCTGAAGATCAAAGGACTTTGCTTTGGATGTCTCACCAAAGGACACTTAAGCAAAGATTGCAAGAAATGACTGGCATGTGAAGATTGCACAATGAAGCATCCAACAATACTTCATATCACACAAGGGAAAATCGGTAGTTCTGATACCAACAGCAGCAGTCCTACAACGTCAAATGCTCTTCTTTCAATGGATCAGAAAACTTGTCGAACTACTGGGCCGGTGGCAGTGAATGCATTCTGCCAATAGTACCTGTAAAGGTGAAATCAAAGAAAAGTGACAGGACTGTAGAAACATATGCCTTTTTAGAACCAGGAAGTACTGCTACTTTCTGCACAGATCTGATGAACAGACTTAATGTCTGTGGCAAGAAAATAGACTTCTTACTGTGCACCATGGGACAACAGAAGAAGACTCAAGGACATGTCTTAACAGATGTATGTGCATTAGAAGGAACCACATACATTGATCTTCCAAGGGTGCTGACACAACATATTCCTGTGAAGAAGGATAACATCCCTAAGCAACAAGATCTTAGTAAGTGGCCTTATCTGTATGAAGTTCAGCTACCACACATTGAGGGAGATGTTGGACTGTTAATAGGCGTGAATGCTTATAAAGCAATGGAACCATGGAAAGTGGTGAACAGTAGAGATGACGGACCATATGCAGTGCAAACAGTTCTAGGTTGGATCGTGAATGGGCCGAATCAAGAAAGTACCAGTAGGAGTCCTGATGCTCTGCATAGGTACCCAGTAAATCAGATATCGGTAGAGACCATTGAAGATTTACTGGTTCAGCAGTTCAACACATAGGCTTTTGTGGTTGCCTGAAGGCAATCTAGAAGAATAGGCAGTAGATTACCAGATGTGTGTTCATATATTTGGTGCTACCTCTTCTCCAAGCGATTTCAGTGAAAACAGAACAAGAAGGAGTCATACTAACCATGGACCTGAAGGCTCTCTGCAGCAAGGGTGGATTTCATTCGACAAAGTGGATGGGAAATTCAAGAGCCTTTCTGTCATCTATTCCTGAGGAAGAATCTGGACTTGGACAATGAGTTACCTATTGAACAAGCTTTAGGTGTGGCTTGGTGTACTGAGACTGTCACACTTACCTTTAACATCAATGTGCAGAACAAACCCCCTACAAGAAGAGGAATTTGTCATTTGTTGGCTCTGTATATGATCCCCTTAGATTTTTGGCAACTTTTGTACTGTTAGCAAAACTGCTCCTGAAAGATCTTTGCAAAGACAGGACAGGTTGGAATGAGAGATCACAGAAAAGCATATGAAATGATGGACAAGATGACTAATTGATCTACAGAAACTTTCCAGCTTTAGGGTGCCAAGAAGTTTAAAGCTTGCAAGTTTTGGACATATCAAGACCGCGCAGTTGCATAATTTTTCGGATGCTATGGGACTGTGACCTTGTGTTGACCAATGAGCATGATCAGAAGTCTTGTTCATTTCTGATGGCTAAGTCCAGAGCGGCACCACAAACAAATAACCGTACAGAGAATGGAACTGACGGCAGCAACTGTGGCAGTCAAGATGGACCGAATGTTGCGGCAGGAACTGGATATGCAACTAGAGGAGTCATTGTTTTGGACGGACAGCACGACTGTCTTGAAATACAGTGACAATGATACAGCTAGATACTAGACAAATGAAGCCAATCGAGTGTCATTTATAAGGGAGGCCTCTAAGCCTTCACAGTGGAGGTTTGTGAATTCGACAGAAAGCCCAGCAGACCATGTCTCAGGAGGTTTGACAGCAGAGAATCTTATGAGATGTGAGAATTGGATCAAAGGTCCTACATTCCTGCTGAAATCTTGCCAGGAGTGGACGATCAGGGTGGGCCACTCAAATTCAATGCCTGAAAATGATTTAAAGATGAAAAATGTTATGTATGATGTCATCAGAACTCAAGAAGAAGAAGATGCTTTGGGTAAGCTCATTGCATTTTATTCTGATTGGCATTGCTTAAAGAAGTCAATAGCATGGATAAATCATCTCAAAGGGATGTTACTGTGCTTGAGTTGTAAAGGAGCAGAACTGCAAAGGTCCCTTAGCATGTCAAATGGCAATCAGGTTGGGCAGCAAAGTGTCATGGATCATAAAATTATGAAGGCCAGGAAAGGCATAAAGAGTGCTTCAATCAGCATGCAAGATTGAAATATGGGCTGAAATATAGAGAGGAAATTAACACGTTGCTACAGGGAAAGAAAGAACAACCATATTTATAAGCTGGATCCGTACATTGATGAAGGAGTACTGAGAGTCGGAGGAAGGTTGTGTAGAGCAGACATGCCAGAAGAAACTAAGCATCCAGCTATCCTGCACAAGGACCTCAAGATTTCAACTCTTATTCTTCGACATACTCGCCAACAGGTTGGGCACTGTGGTCGAAATCATGTCCTGGTGTAGCTCAGACAAAGATACATGCCATCAGATTGCTACACCTGCCGTAGATTGCACGCAAGAACTGGTGAACAAAGGATGGCAGATTTGCCCGAGGACAGACTGACCCCAGACAAACCACCATTTACATACACTGGTGTTGACTACTTTGGACCGTTCCAAGTAAAAAGAGGATGAGCCGTGGTCAAGAGATACGGCATATTGTTTATTTGTTTGACCATGACAGCAGTTGATATAAAAGTCGTGCACTCTCTGGACACTGATGCATGCATCAATAACTTGCACTGCTTCATTAGTAGAAGAGGATAGGTCTCTGTTATCAGATCAGATAATAGGACATATTTCATCGGCGCTGAAAGGGAATTGCATGAGGCCATATAGAACATGAATGATTCCAAAATCAAGGAAGAGATGTTGAAAAGAGGAATTGAGTGGATCTTCAATCCACCTGGCGTGTCCCATCAAGGTGGTGTTTGGGAACGCCAAACTAGAACAGTGAGGAAGGTACTTGGTCCTCTGCTGAAACAACAAGTTCTGGATGATGATGGCTTACAGTCTTGTGTGAAGTAGAGTCCGTAATCAACAGCAACCCTTAACAAAGATATCAGATTATCCAAATGATCTTGAAGCACTCACTCCAAATCATGTATTGCTGCTGAAAACAAAGCCCACTGTACCACCAGGAGTCTTTGAGAAAAGCGATGTCTATTGAAGAAGGGGTTTGGAGACAAATACAGTACCTGTCTGATCTGCTTTGGCGTAGGTGGACCACAGAATACTTACCCCTGCTGCAAGAACGTCAACGACGGATCAAACTGAAGAGAAACTTTGCAGTGAATGACATTGTTTTGATTGTGGATCCTACAGGCCCACAAAGCTCACAGATTCCAGAGGCAATGTTTGGAGTGTTCCAATTTCAGACAAAGAACAGTGTTCTTGAAAGACCTGTGATTAAGGTATGTTCGTCACAGGAAGCAGTGTAAACTAATAAAAGGATTAAAAGATAGAATGATGGCCCACAGTGTACCATGGCCTGTAATTTAAGTTGAAATTATGCTTTTAATGATTAACACTTTCTATGAAGGCCAAGTCTATAAGAATCTATGAACACATTACAATCCATTCATAAAGCATTATAGACATGGCTATAGATATATATAAAAAGGCATAACAGATTATAGCCATGTTTATTATGCATTATGAATGCTTTATGAAACTCTTGTCTATAAAACACTATAGATACCTTCATAATGTAGTACAAAAGCATCCATAATTCTTATACCGACCATAATAATGTGGTACCCACAGTGAATTATAGATCTGAGCTTCACTGGAGCTTATAAAGCTTATAAGTATTATAATCAAAACTATAATGCCTTATAACTGTCAATAGATGATCCTGTAATGCTTTAATAATCCTTATACCAACCATTATAATGCATTATAAAGGTATAATGCAATACAGAGGACAGCTTTAAGTAAAGTTTTACCAATATAATAAATAAAGGCAATTCTGCTCTGTCACACAACTGACATGGTCCACTTCACATCCATCTGTCTTCTAACCTCTTATCCAGTACAGGGTCATAGAGGCTATTCATCAAATGCTTCCACTATTTTTCATTTCAAGTAAAGGCTGATGTACCAGTAAAGCGAGCTGTTCTGTAGCCAGGCCAGATGCGAGTGCTTTTACTTGAATACTGTGCAAATCACAGTACGAAGTCTCATTTTGACAATTATTTTGTTTTTCACCCCAGGCAGTGCTACCAGATTGCATGCTGGGAAAGCTATTGGCTAAGCACACTAACCTTGCAGTGTCAGAGGAAGCAGTCGTCTCTTTGGCGACTTGCGTGATTCATGGTAGACAGAGGACTCTTCTTCATGATCGAAACGGGTACTTGCGCAGTAGTGACCTCTCGGGGTTTCATAATCAAGGTCGCTGTTGCTGTGCACCTCTGAAAACTCTTTACAGGATCTGCAAACCGCACAAAGATTGTCTACGTCATCATCTCCTCCATGGTCTCCTTATCTGATTATCGTCTATTTTCGAGAAGTACGGTGTTGAAAAGTACAGTGTTAACTTCCCCGTGCCCTTGTGAATGACATCATCATTAGGCAGGTTATATTTGAGTAACGGCAGAGCCAGTAAAACGGAACTGGAGATTGGTGGAGTCTGGAGATAAACAGAGAGAGTGCTGGTTCCATTCGCCACACCTGCTGTCGTCACAGAACTCCTCGCCACTGTAGTATTCCAGAGAGCAACAGTCCAGGTCAGAGTAGTCCTCCGAAGACTGGTCCTCTCTACAGATGGCAGGATGCCAGCCGTCCCCTTTGTCTGACCTGCATGTTTAGGGTCAGAGGTCAAACTGTAATAAAAATAACTGTCCGAATATAATGAAGGTATATAAACAATATTATTATAATCAACCATTTTCAAATCAGTATATCATAGTATTTTATTTAATTTAAACTGGTCAGAATTAACTTTAAAATATACTGAAACGTTTTTCTACAAAAAAAGCTAACACACTGTAAATATGCAGTTTTCCATGAAACTATTTTGTAAGACTCTATGCTAGATGGTGACTGGGGGTGGAGTCAGGGGAGCTTAGACTAGAGCTCTGTAAACTTAACACAGGAGAGCAGAACACTCATCCCTTACCGCCATTCTGGCTTTTACAAAAGTACCATCAAGTAGTGGAGACACTCAAATCAAGCGTAATGCAAGTT
This sequence comes from Petrocephalus sullivani, assembly GCA_026780845.1. Lineage (NCBI taxonomy): Eukaryota > Metazoa > Chordata > Actinopteri > Osteoglossiformes > Mormyridae > Petrocephalus > Petrocephalus sullivani. Next base: position 13,184,704 of record JAODKM010000099.1, on the reverse strand, counting down.
CCCTCACTCTCCCTCTCCAAAGAATGGTCAGATGTGTACCATTAGTGCATTACGTAGACAATCGTAACAATTGGAACAGCTGTAATCTTTTGGCCAAATGAGCCAGCTCTCAGGCACACCTTTTCCAAGGAAGAACTTTTGAACTGGAAAACAGAATGATAATTTGCCTGTGGTTACTAAGAGCTTCTAACCACATACCTAATGTAGGTCTCACAGTAGCGGGTCCTGTTCCAGGAAGCATACAGAAAACATTTTGATTAGATTGTAATCAGGGGATATGGGACCCAGCTAAGGCACAATGCATCATGCACTCTGTACAATACCTGATAACATACAGCACTGCGCAGAATTTTTTAATTTGTATTAACTGCAGTAAAAACTGTCTATTAAAGTAAAGTAGTTAGCGGAGTCATTTCAAAACCTCTCCTAAAGCTTCCCCATTATTTGCTGGAACTAGTCTGAAAAAGATCAACTAAATACCAGTCACTATTAACTATTATTGCATTACTCAACCACTAGCATCATTATCATGTTTAGCTAATCAATACCTCACGTTATTTCATTCATTAAAGGGAGCGGTTCTTCTTTGCAGACTTCTGCGTGTATCACAGCTTGTACATATGCTGACTTGTAGATGAACAACAGGAGCTCTGGCTACTGGATCTTTAATGGCCTCGTCCCATCTGACTCCTAATCCTCCCGCTCGCCCCTCTCCCCACCTCTCCAAAAATCTTTATTTAATGCTCAGCTTTTTATGATTTGTCTCATAGTAATCAGATTAATCATATCTACATCTGTAGCTGTCCTTGTAAGCTATTCAAACAAATGGCACATATACAGGCTACCTTTTTGCATATGATTTCCTGTGTGTGTCATGGTCATTTTTGAAGCAGGAGCCATGGGCGGGGAACCCATTTGTGGAAGGGTGATGGACCTTGGACCCAGGGAAACTTGACACGTTGGCATTGTTGAGGTTGGCATTGGTCGATTTTGGGGACTTGAAGCATGAGTTGTTGAGGTGGCTGTAGGGTGGCTTTCCGTAGTTGGATGGCAGATGGATCTGAAGAGGGCGTTGTGTTGCTTTGGTCAGGTGGACGGAGTTCCTCTGATCTCCATTAACGTGATTGACATGGTTACCAAAAAGGCCCCCGTTCCTCTGTGAACAGACGGTCTGGTCAAAACAACTCAAACTATGCTCAAATAACCATTCTCTTCCTTAATAAGTTACTTGTGCTTGACAAAAAAAAATACTGAACGTCACTGAACATCATTTAAACATCATTTGATATGGCAGTTTGCTTTAGGCTAACAAACTGTGTAAAATAAACTGTACAGACTCTTACCCTATAAATATCCTCATCATCATCTGGATTGAAGTCCACCAGATCTTCATCCTGTAGGTCACATGATATGGCCCGACGGATTTCAGGTCCTATGTCATGCAAAGTGCGAAGGCCGGCCTGTGATGGAGGCAGGAGCACCACCTTAAGGACTTCCTGCGATGTCTATATCTCATAATCAGGCAGAATGCAGAATCGCACGCTTCCCTGACAGATACAACCTGAAAACTTTATCTCACATTGCAGAACGCAGCATCTCTACAAACAACACTTTCTTGTCAGAATCTCATCTGACATCTGAAGGGGCTTTTGGCGTCCTCGCACGTTAATTTGCTATGCACACTTCACATTTTTTGGAATCTATTTGGACTGTTCTGGGAACGAGAGTGGCTGACAAGAGAAAGTGTCTTGAGATAGTATCTTGTTGTCATTATTGAAAATACACCGACTGAACTGGGCAATCCACTTTGAAAGGTAAAATACATTCAGTGTAAAATCTGAGGTCATATGTTTTGCCCAACCCTAAGGATTAACAGATCCTGCACCCCCCACTCCCACCATCAGAAAATAAACAGAAGATGGGCCTACCCACCTGCAGGGCCATAGTTGTGTTCTTGGATGGATGCCGGCCCACAAGGCCCTGCTCCTTGCGTTTCTTAAATTTCCTAAAGTAGTCCTGTATCAGGAAGGTGGCATAGAACTTCCCCACGGTGACCTCGTCATCTGGGTGAACAGACCACACAACCCCGCCCCCCCGCCGTCAGATGAGCCCCCTCGCCCCACCCTCATCTACAGCTGACCGCAGCTAGAGACAAGCCGACGCACGGCTCTCTAATGGGCCCTTAAATGCTCTGATGTCTGGGTGCAAATAATATGCAGGCCTAATACATCATGATTACGCTGGCCAGCAGAAAACTGTAGGGATTTCAGGGTTCGTCATTATTTTATTGAGCTTTGTTTAGCCCTCCATGTTTTTAAGTTCTTGACTGGTAACTGTCGGAACTCATGGAAGGGTTAAGAAAAGAGGATATTATGCTGTAACAGAAACAGACACAAATCTCAAGACGTAGAACACGAGGTAGCAAACTAAACACCAGGTAGGGAGAATGAGCAAACGTAACGTTCTGAAGCTCAAATACCAGCTAACATATAAAACATAAAACATATAATATTTTGGACACATGTATCAATGCATTCTGTAATCATCGTAAATGATGGAATGCTAAAATATATTATTAATATACTGTAAGTTTATAGCTAGCATCTACAATTCGCCACTACCCGCTGCTGTACTGTGTCTCCAGTCTAAACAAAGGTGTCAAAAACCCACATATATTACACAGGAGCTTAGGACAACTGGGGGGGGGGGGGGGGGGCGATGCAGCTCTACATCCCGCTAAGCGCATGCAAGCAAGCGGAGCTGACTGTGTGGTGTTAACCCCAAAGAGGGCGTCTTTGAACGCAATGGGGGACAAGGTTAGGCCGGACGTGACACCCATTCCATGCCACCACCTTGAAACAGAATTGCTTCAGAATATTCAGAAGGACAGAGGGCGCACAGACAGGGGCGGAAGCTGCGGAGAAGCTGGGGGGGGGGGGCTTCACGGCGAGCTTCGGACATAGAGACCATGCACGCCGTGAGGTCTGACATGCTACTGGTGCAGTGAGCCCACAGAGGCCTCACAGAAACAGTCATGAAGGAGCAGATAGACACAAGGGCACACTGTGGTCAGATGACGGCGACGCAACAGACCGAACCAGGCCACGAGACATCAGCCCTTATCTGTAATTAAACACATCAAAACAGGAAGGCGCTCCAGCCAGGTTTTTAACAGCACCAGAGCTGTGTGATGACTTTAGTTCTTGATATAAAAAACATTTAAGGCCATTATCTGGAAAAGTTTTTTACAAACCTCCAATGAAGTCAATATAAAGATTAAAAAGCCCACACCTTTCTCTGAACATGTTTACTTATGTGTGTGTGTGTGTGTGTGTGTGTGTGTGTGTGTGTGTAAGTACATATCAGGGGTCAGATACAAGAGATCAGGTTTCTAGGGAAAGTCAATTTGGGCCATGTGACTGACCACCAGCAGGGGGAACCACTTGGTCGAGGAGTTTCATGCTGGTTCGTTTCCAGATAGTCTTGATGACGGCCCTGAGTTCCTCGTTGGCCTGCTCCAGGTTTCCTGGGAACCCAAACATGGTTCAGTGTTTTCAAATGGATTCAGAGGAAAGCCAAATCCACAGCACTGACACAATATTAGCTGTGAGCTGGAAGCAGATCAGGATGTTTGCTAAATGGAGTCAGATCTCAAGGATGTAAAGGGTGAATGAAGTGCTTAGTGAACACAGGGATTTAAAAGTTTTGTTTTTTATTGCCCAACATATTTGTGTGGCTTTCGGTAACTGATGTTTAGCATTGCTGTGATGCATCATAAAATACCATCCACAATAAATGCTCTCCCGGTTATATTATCATTTCACAAACAAGTGATCACATACTCACTGGATGGCTTCATAGCGGAGAATCTGAACACAGATCTGAACAGTGATGAGTCAATTAAATGATAATATATTGTGGGACAAACTGTATTACAGTTATGTTTCATCTTTACAACACAGTGGTTGGGGCCCATGGCACTCTCCTATCGCACAGCACTCAGTTACCTTCAGTCTTGATCTTCAGAGCTGTCCGCACCAAGGCAAACAGCGTTGCGTTGAACATGACAGTCCCATCGCTGTTTAAAGGCATGTTCATGGCAACCAGTCTCTGAAGTAAGATGGTATTGGGGTCATGTAACAAACAATCACATTAAGTAGCAGAAGCTAGGGGCCATGCTACTGACGAGCACCACACGCGTGACATCACACACTCTTCAGGTACAGCTGTCCTTTCTTTCGGTCATGCTGCCGAATGAACACAGCTGTATGAAGAGGTGTTCCATCAGCCATTAATCAGCAGTGGACGAAACCTTTAATGTCATTATGACTGTGAGAGCGGCTTTCAGCTTTAAACCAGCACTCTGCCGAAAGACGAGCCCACCACAGCACAGTTAGCTGACTGATACCTGATCACAAAGTCTGTAAAAGCAATCAAAAAAAAAAAAAGCCAAAAGTCTTGTATTTTGTTATTTGTGGTTAAGCTTAGGGCTGGGTAGGAATTAAGGTTGCCATTGTTGGGATTAGGGTTTTTCCTAAAGAAATGAACAGTCAGTCCCCATAAAGATACAAATGTCTGTGTGTGTGTGTACAGGTTTTGCTAAACTTGTGAGGATAAAAGGAGGATAAGTATAGCAAATCCTCAAAAAACATGACTAGTAAAGTAATTTTTTAAATGCCACAAGTCTTGTATTCGGTTTGGCTACTTATGGTTAAAGTCAGGGCCTGGGTAGGGGTTAAGGGTATCGTGATTGGGATTAGGGTTTTTCCCAAGGAAATGAACGGACAGTCTTCACAAAGACAGGAATACAAACGTGTGTGGGTGTGTGTGTGTGTGGCTTATGTTTGTATTACTTTGTGGGGGCCAAATGACCCCCACAATGTGATAAGGACCTGGTACTTTGACATTGTGTGGACCATTTTTCAGGTCCTCACAAAGATCTGTGACTGCAATCTAAAAACTAAAAATGCCAAAAGTCTCATATTTCATTTGGTTACTCATGGTTAAGGTTAGGGCTGGGTAGGGGTTAAGGTTGTCATGTTGGGATCAGAGTTTTCCCCATAGAAATGAATGGACAGTCCCCACAAAGATAGAATTACAAACCTGTGTGTGTGTGTGTGTGTGTGTGGCTAAGGATGACCTTGCTTCCACGGCAGATACGTTTGTGTTACATTATTCTGGGCCTCTGCTCAGCGTCTTCCGGCTCCAGCTGCTCACAGTGCCTTCCTCTGGATGTGGAGGTCTTCCGGCTCACCTCTGCCTGTCTTCCTGCATTGCAGCCGGGCTTTTCTGCTCTCGGTGCTGATGAGAATTCTGCATCTTGCGATCTAGCCTCAGTGTTTCTTTCCTGGGCACACTGACACGCTCACCCTTGCTCTCTGTAGACTTTGCTTTACTTCCTTGGTTGTTATTCATATATTTATTCATCACTGACTGCTGCTCTTCCTGATCTTCACAAATTGCCTACAATCCAGGTAGTTTCTTTACTTTCAGAACATTCCGGAATGCTGCTTTTGGACGGACCAGTCGTTCGGAGATGGTTCCATACTCCGAGCCACTCATCCAGCCATCAGACTGCCTGCTTTCCCATCATGGTCAGCTCTGTTATTCGCGTCTCTTTTGTAATCTTTACATCAAATGCAGGCCTGAAATTCACACTGGCAGTTACTATGAGTGACCACGACCAGCAAGGTACATCCGCTGCCCATCTTAGGGGTCACAATCAAAGGAAGGTAGGGCGGCTGGAAACCAGGGCTGCACGATATCGCATGGCGATTATATGCCGCATGTGCGATAACCACCAAGGCTTTAGCTGACACATAAAACATTTGTCCAGCCGCCAGCTTTTCGGTACTATACAGGCGCTTACTTACACCTACAATTTGGTAAGTAGATCAGTAACATGCCTAAAATATGAGTAATTCGGCATATCCTTATGGTTAATAAATGCGTGGGACTTTAAACTGCAATAGTACTGCCACAACACCGACCTTGTTTGTCCACAATCACTTCTTTTAAAAGATACTTTGGCTGCTGAGATGTCCCTGTCTTCACCGGCACTTCAGTGCTTTTCACTTCAATGATTCACCAACACGCTAGTATGTGGTGTGCTCCGCTAACCAAATTTAGTAAACATTATGCCAAATTTATACAGATTACTAACTTTTTGGCGTCACAATACGCAGCTCATTCATATTTTAGGCACACTACTAATCTGCTTACCAAATTATGGCTATAAGTAAATGCCTGTATAGTACCGAAAACCTGGCGCCATACAATTGCCAGAGTATCGCGATATCGTGATATCGTGCAGTCCTACTGATAACTCAGGATCACCTGTCAGTCTTTTGTCCTGACATGTGTATTTCACATGTGGTTCATTTTGCTTGAAAAACAGCCTAGAAATAAAGGCCGACCCTCATGTTGATCAGAAACACAAATTTTATGAATATATAACAAAAATAACCCTAATAGTTTTACTTCTCACTATATAATATAATATATAGTAATTCAGCTTTTCTTTACACAGCCCCATCTGAGAAGAGCTCTCAAAAAGGCCGGCTTTATCGTATGGTCACGTAAGTTGTAAGTATTACAGCTGAACCTCCCCATGCATGATGATGGAAGGTACTCCATGGGAGAGCTGGTGCTGGCAGTGGGCACACAGACAGGCAGACTGGGGTCCTCGCTGGCCAGTAGACCAGCACTCCCTTTGGACATGATGGCATCACTTTGTTTTATGGGATATTTTGTGTGTCACCGCGCATTAAAAAAACAGAATAGCGCCGGGTCAGGAAAAGCGTCTCCTTTGTGCTAAAATGTTAGCATCCACTTCTGTTTTCTCGCGCATCTGAATGTGACAAACAAGATGCTTGGCAGAGCAATTCCTATGTGCCAAGTGATTTTAAGGAACTCTTTATTTAAGCCGGGTGGCAGGTTTACATCAAACCAAAACAAAATATTCCTGTCTCATAGAGCGACACATATGATTTATGAGGAACTTCAGGCATATAAAAACCACAAACACTGTCAGATCTGCCCTATATGGGGTGCCAGGCCATCATGGGGCACAGGGCTGGGTACACCCTGGATGGGATGCCAGGCCATTATGGGGCACAGGACTGGGTACACCCTGGATGGGATGCCAGGCCATTATGGGGCACAGGACTGGGTACACCCTGGATGGAATGCCAGGCCATCACGGGGCACAGGACTGGGTACACCCTGGATGGGATGCCAGGCCATCACGGGGCACAGGGCTGGGTACACCCTGGAAGGGATGCCAGGCCATCACGGGGCGCAGGGCTGGGTACACCCGGGATGGGATGCCAGGCCATCACAGGGCGCAGGGCTGGGTACACCCTGGATGGGATGCCAGGGCATCACAGGGCGCAGGGCTGGGTACACCCTGGGCGGGATACCAGTCTATATGACTATATGACTAATATGCCCGTTAATGACATGTTCAGTGCTACGAGGCCCTCTACGTGCCCAGCGTTTGGCAGGTGGGAGGAGGAGCGTCAGCTTGCTGGCCTCTGTCACTTAGCATCAGCATGCGGTCAGGTCCCTGTGTCTGTCAGGAACAGTGACGAAATTCAGAGCATCTCCTGGGGCAGGAGATATGGTCAGACCGCACTGTGTTTGGGACTGGCTCTGCAGCTTCTGAGGCGCCGCGGTCAGACCGCACTGTGTTTGGGACCGGCTCTGCAGCTTCTGAGGCACCGCGGTCAGACCGCACTGTGTTTGGGACTGGCTCTGCAGCTTCTGAGGCACCGCGGTCAGACCGCACTGTGTTTGGGACCGGGTCTGCAGCTTCTGAGGCACCATGGTCAGACCGCACTGTGTTTGGGACTAGCTCTGCGGCCTTACAAAGAATACGCTCCCATGAAAGGCGAGGCTGATGCTAGCTCACCAGGGGAGCTGCTCGGACCCACTGAACTGAACACCCCCTCTCTCCCAGCAACCCAGTGCTGCCCTAGCTGCTGGTTTCCACCTAGTAACAGCGATATTTCCACAAAATAAATACTACTGCGTTACATGTTCATTAATTTTAGTGGTAATTACGTTCACTGAATAAATTAGCCATAAACTTCCCACCTCACAGTTATTTTGAACATAACTTGCGGTGGTAGCAGGGTGATTCATCACAGCCACTGCCCCCTGCCCTCGTCCCCTTTACACCAAACCTCCCCCGGTCATTTACATACCACCAGTAAGCGCCTTAAAAGGGCCTTTCTGGAGAACACCACAGTGCATTAACCTCTGACCACTAAATTAAAAGTTATACCAATAACTATTCATTCCGAAACATTCATCTGGCCGCTGTGAGCCGTTTTCCCTGCAGGCTGCTACCACCTGCTTGGAAATTTGCCTAAATATCCCAGCACCACAAACGCTTCCTTTGACCGTGACCGTAAGCGGTCAACATGGTCAGGCGGGACGTGAGCCTAGTTCAGGACTTTCAAATGTTTACTGGGACATTAGATAAACCCATGAATGCATATTACTTGGTTTAATCATTGTTTAGGGAATAAGTTGTTAAAATGGTTTTTAAAATGTACTCATGAGTGTCGTTTCTAATGGTGCATCGATGCACTTTTAGATTAAAAGTTAACATAATTATTAAGTTAATGCTCAGTTGCTCTTTTTTTTTTAAAGAAACACAATCATTAAATGTCTTTGTCCTTATGTATCATAAAAGAGCAAAATAAAAGTTCTCTTCCAGTTCATAGACCTGCAATTGAGAGGTGAGTAGTCTAATTTAAATTAGCTGTTACTCCTGGTTTGCACACAATGATGTTATGTTTTGATGTATCATGCACGACCATTGGCACTGGGAGAGTAATTAACAAAGATAAACACCATGTTCATGGTTTATCAGTGTAAAAGAAGCGGAGTGTCTTTGCCTGCAATTATTGTCAAATACAACAGGCCTAAAGATTCATTAAAGCAGCGGGTATTATGCACTAAGACGGCAGGCGGCATTTATGTCTCAGTTTCTGTGCATGGGAATTTATGATTAAAAGGAACCAGAAATTAAACAACCATGGGATGAAAACAAAACATTAGGCATTAATGAAATTAGAGGAGATGGTCTTACACGGGGTGCATTTACACCCCAGCCAATCTGTAACATGCAGTGCATACGAGGGAAATTGGGACACGGGGCGCAGAGAATAACTATTCTTTCATCAGAAAATGACGTGTCACCAATTGAGAGCTATTTAATATTTAATAGAGGCTGCATGCATGATATTGGAGATGCATCTGGAGACTGGCTTAACAGCATGGCTGCAGCCGTGCGGCTTTGGGAAGGCGCTTTGTGGGAGGGCGCGGGCTTTGCGCTTTGGGCTTTGGGGTGGCTGCAGGCACTGCCAGCCCCCCGGTGCGAGCTGAAGGGGCTAGGAGGCGGGGGAGGTGTCGTAACTCACCACGTATCTCAATGCTCAATGTGTAACCCTACAGCATTAAAGACTTTTCATGCGTTCCATTATCCTCGGAACTTGAGATCCAAGTCGGATTCCGAGTTTCGAGACCGGAAGTGACGACATGCACGCTCCCGTTTCTCCAAAAATCCAGGAGAAATCTTGGGGCAGCCCAGAGTGCCCCGAGTTTCGGATTCAAGATGGCTGCTCAGTGCAAAGACTGTAGGTGGTGCTGTGATAT
>JAODKM010000099.1:13136387-13156077 GCA_026780845.1 Petrocephalus sullivani | reverse complement strand
TCCTCAAACATCAGTTACATTCTCCATCCAGCCAAAAATCTTGGGACCTGTGTAATTTTTAGCCGCCCGCTCCCGCCTGCGGCAACCGTAAAACCGCCCGCTCCCGTCCCAATGCAGGGCTATACACTGCATACAACCTTGTTTCCAATGCCATTTCTAATTGGCTAGCAAGCCAGGAACGCGAGATTCGACCGTTTTGATTGGCTAATCGGTTTGTCACTCAAATGTCAGAGGCGAGGGAAAAAACCTCAGACTCCTGATGTTAGGTTATTGCGGGAGTTAAAACCTCAATGTCGATGCGATAAAGGTTAATCGTGCAGCCCTAGACAGTAGGTCAACTATTTGCAGGCTCACGTTAACATGGCAGTGAATCATTCATCTCCACATTAATGAATTTGTTTGAAAATGTGCTATTCAAAGCAACTCCTGGCCCCGTTGGCGAGTGTCAGATTTGTCTCCACAAGACAATTTCCAGCTACACAAGGACAGAGAGAACAAGCCACCAATATAATATAAAGCAAATCGTCATATTCCCGTAAAGTACGTGGTTGAGGAGAATGTAGATGAGCCAAAACAGCATATGAGGGAAACAACTATCTGGAAGCTTTGAGGATATGGTCACTTGCAGAAGTACAATGTGGGAGTTGTAATATGTAATAACCGGCCACATTTTGTAATAGACTGCTACAGCTGTATTACAAAATACAGCTGATTATTACAAAATGCAGGACTTCTGACACAATAAAGTGATGTATTACATTTTGTCAAGTTATTACATAATGTGGTATTACAGCACTTCCTCAAGAATGCTGGTAAGCCAGCAGTGTGGAGCACAGTTTGGTCCATACTCTGTTAATACAAGCCAACACAAGAGTTTCAATTTACCTAGAGGCCCTGCGCTCTTCAGCCTATACTAAGCCATCTAAAATTTGACTGCATGGCCCTAAAAACATATAATTAACGGTAAATACAAATACAATTGTAATCTGTATACTACTGTGTTTTATTAGTTTACCAATTTTAAAAACACCTCACAATTTTTGAAACCAGTTTGATTATTTATGTTTACTAGAATGTTGGATAACACTTCGTATTAACTGCACCTTCATAATGGATTCTCAGAACATTCAGTGCACCTTCATAATGCATTCATAAAACATTTATATGAGGCATGTAAGCATACCTTAACATCCTAACATCCTTAATAATAAACATTATATGACAATAGCATTATAATTGTGTAATTGTACAATGAAAGTCCACTGAATGTTCTATTAATGCATAATAAATGCATTATAATGGTGCAGTTAATGTAAAGAGTTACAGAATTTTGTTACTCTATTACTTAAGCGTTAATCTCTACCTTAAGGTTTCAGTCAGTCTGTATTTGGAAGAAGAGTCATGATTAAAAGAAGTTAACAAACCAAGTGTCTGGAATTTGGGGTTGAGTTTCAGCGAGTGCTTAGACGGAAATACCACGAAACACGCCTGACGGGGAAGCTCACCTTCAGCAAGATCTCAACAGTAAAGATGGTCGTAAAAGCGTAGTCAAAATAGCCAAGAATCTGTGAAAGAAGCACAAACATTTAGCACTCCAGAGAAACCACCTACAGAGGACGATCGCCATTAGCAGCTTGCTGGCAGGTATGTGGTTAAGGGTACAGGAAAGGGAAACCAAGGGTATGCACGCCAAAGATTAACCCGGAATTCTTCTCTGCCCCTGAGTTATATTTTATATTATTATAGTATAGTATTATAGTATATTTTATCGTTCACATATTCTGCCCATATTCGCATTGGTTTTCTCCAGGTACTGCAGTTTCCTCCAATAAATAAAGACATGGAGTTGGTGTATATAAACTGCCTGTGGTCTGTAACTGAGTGCCCCAAGTTGGACAGGCATCCCTGTCCAGTGTATCCCCTGTCGCTGGACCCCATATCCTTGAGACAGGCCCCAGACTCACTGCAGATTGGTACTGCATACCCATTTATGAAAAGCTGGGTGGATGGTGTCAATACAGGAGAGTGAATGAGTAGACTTGGTCAAGTAAGGTGCCCGGATGAAATAGACTGACTAATCAAAACACACTGGCAGATTGAAACCTGCCAGAAGCAGCACAGTTTAGTTAAAGAACTGCTGAGATAAACCCCAAATGTGTACCTAGGAATGGAAACCAGCAACAGGTTACATAAGGTACTGGGTACTGTAGGGTTGCACAGTGAATAACAATACCCATCAAACTATCCAATCTATGCATTTTCCATAACCACTTGACCTAGTACAATAACATTGAGCCTGGAACCTGTCCCAGGAAAAACAGGGCTCAAGGCACAGGAAAACCCAGGATGACTAGACTAGACTAGAATAGGAGATACTTGTCATGTGGAGTATAGAATAGAATAGGAGATACTGTTCGCGTGCTGTGACTCCATCACACAGGGAGCCACACAAGTTCAAACCTGCACAAACAGAGGGCAGTTTAGATCCCAATCTGCCTAGAATCACATGTCACATGTGTGTCAAAAGGAAATCCCACACAAACAAAAAGGGAAAATGCAAAATCACTGTCGTGCCCCTAAGTGTGAGGCCACCGGGCCACCGCACCAGAACAGCAATGTAATGTCAGCTCACATAACATTTCGAAGAGGACGGAATTCTCCCGGTGGACCACTTACGATATTGCGGGCAGAGAAGCTGCGTATTGGGTCTTCAGCAGCGAGCGACACGGAGCTGAGCATGATGAACACTAAGATCAGGTTGGTAAATATCTGATGGTTTATCAGCCTGTAGCATGCCACCCGAATTCTGAACAATACAAAATTAAGCAGAGTTTAGTGGAAATTCTGCAATTTTGACAAACTATGATATCTATACAAACCATCTGTGCGCGCATCATGGAATTGTTGTTGGTGCTGATGTCAGGATGTATGCGTCAGTGTGAGTGTGTATGGATGTATGCATGTGACTGAGGGTCTTTGACAATTTACAGTAATACACTCCTGGGAAAAAATGGGCCAAATATAAAATTGCAAAAAATTAAGCTTTTAATGCTGTGAACAGCAAATAATGGGTCAGGCATTTAGCAAGGATTAAACAAATAGATAAATTATCTTAGTTTGTCCAATTGATTTCGTTAAATGTCTAAAGGCATTTTCACATTTTTGGTGTCTCTGGTTCAAATCAGTTGATGAGTTTGTAAACTTGTTGTGTTTTCCCCTCGGGTTTGTAAACTTGTTGTGTTTTCGCCTCGGGTTTGTAAACTTGTTGTTTTCCCCTCGGTTCAATTTGCTTTCACACAAAGAAAAATCCAAGCAACAATGCACTATAACAAACCATGTGAGAACATTCATGCTGCTTATTGGTTAGATGTGTCTGTTCTGGGAAGAAGAAGGTAAATCCAGAAAGAAGGTCCTGTGTCCTGGGCTATCCAGTTGAACATCTCTCACTTTTATGTATTATTGCCTCAGTTTTTTTTTTTTTTTTTTACTTTCACATGCTCAGTTGACCGGTCAAATCCTCTCTCCTTTAGCCGTTGACTGAACATTTTGAAAACTTTTCCTGAGTTGTTTTTAGTAGCTGACAGATATAATCATTTGCCCAGATTTCAAGAAGGCAACGTGCCTCGCTGCTAGACCAAGTAAGGCCTCGGTTCATTTGCCACATCCCAGAATGCAAAGCACACCTGGCTCCGGGAGCCATTTAGCTGAAACTTGTGGAGTACACTTAGACTTTGGGTCAGGTTGAGGTTGGATTGCATTCATACCACAAACAAACCACTCAAATTAGTTTGGGACCGGATCGAGACCATCTCCTCTCAAGGATCTCAGTACAATTGTTTTAGTCCGCACCGGCCAAAACAAATCGCGCCAAGGGGGAAATCAACCCACAGTCCGACTAAAAAGGGCTGGTGTGAAAAAGTCTTGTTGTTAAATTTGCGGACAGACTTTTACAGAAAGAATGTTTTCAACATTCAACATGGCTTCAGACAGTTGATGAGTGTTGAAAAAATGTTTCCTGGTTAATCTGTGGTAGGGTTCAAATTTAGTCAATTTTTTTTCACCCAGGAGTGTAGATGCTTTAGTCCAAAGCGCCAAACAAGTGGGGAAAGCTTTGGAGTGAGAAAGCAGGACCAACCAGCATCCCTGGAGTGGTCAGGGTTGAGATCCCTGCTTAAGGGGCCCAGCAGGAGCACAATTACTCTGCTAGCCACAAGATTTGAGCCCACAGCCTTCTGGAAACGGGAACGGATCCCTAATCCACTGACTACCTACCCCCTTGCAGGTAGGTGTGCACCAGTGTGCGATGATCAGTGTATGCGCGTGACTCTGTGTATGCGTGTGACTCTGTGTATGCGTGTGACTCTGTGCCACACGATTACACGCACTCTGGCGTCGATGTGCCTGTGCCGTAAACTCACGGATTAGTGCTGCTGAGGATGAAGAAGGCGCTGCCTTCTGGAATGGGAGTGACCTTCTCTCTAAGGCTTAGGTCTGAGAGCCTCTGTGGCCGTGGGACAACTGGAAGTTCAGGGTCCTCCTCATCTTCATCTCCTGCGCAGAGACCCACTCACCCTCAGGACCGGAACGCCATCTCAGACACTGAGCACAAAAACCCAGGATGGTTCCTTTACCTGGCTTGTTTCTGGAGGAGTAGGAGTCCCGCTCATCAAAACCCTCCAAGGGAATCTGTGTCGATGACATATCACCGGTCAGCTCTCACAGACACGGAGTAAACTCTCTACTCAAGGAGTAAACTCCATCACAGCAGAACATCCATCTGGATCACACACTCTACAAACTGGCAAACAAAAACACCATGACATCAACAGAGCAATTGTAGCAATTGTATTTAAAATAGACAGCCACGGTTGTGGACAATGTTCTGGTCCTACACTGTGGAGATCAGTGCGGAATTGAGGAAATGAAAAAAAATGAAGGTGATTAATCGTCGACACACCACAGCACGCAACAACGAAATGTGTCCTCTGCATTTAACCCATGTGACAACGTGACACAGCAGGGGGCAGCTACATGAGCACCCGGGGAGCAGTGCTGGGGGATGGTACCTTGCTCAGGGTACCTCAGTGGTACTTGCAGGTCGGGGACTCAAACCGGCAATCTTTCAACTACGCGGTTGTGTCCTTAACCACTACACCACCTGCCTGCCCCATGACTGCTGACTGCATGACTGCTGTGAAGGGGCTCAGTTATCACATGTAAGACACTACTGATGTCCATACTGGACATGTGGCACTGACACTACTGATGTCCATATTGGACAATGGTCACGGGGCATTGACACCACCAATGTCCATACTGGACACTGGACATGGGGCACTAACACTAAAAATGTCCATACTGGACACTGGTCACAGGCACTGACTCTAAAAATGTCGATACTGGACACTGGTCACAGGCACTGACACTACCAATGTCTATACTGGACAATGGTCACAGGGCATCCAAGTTTAACAATGTCCATAGTGGACACAAGGCACTGACACTGTCAATGTCCATACTCAGCATGGGGCACTGACACTACGGATGTGAATAAAAGGGGTTGCCCAGACTTGTTGACTTTATTGCACCACTATGACATTTTGAGCTTGATGTCGAATAGGCAGGAGGATAAAGGGCATCTGGATTGGTCTTCAGAGAGGAATATGCAGAAGGATAAAAGGTGTCCGGATTGGTCTTCTGAGAGGAATACGCAGAAGGATAAAGGGCATCCGGATTAGTCTTCCGAGAGGTATATGCAGGAGGATAAAGGGCGTCCAGATTGGTCTTCCGAGAGGTATACGCAGGAGGATAGAGGGCGTCCAGATTGGTCTTCCGAGAGGTACATGTATACGCAGTAGGATAAAGGGCATCCAGATTGGTCTTCCGAGAGGTATACGCAGGAAGATAAAGGGCGTCCGGATTGGTTTTCCGAGAGGTATACGCAGGAGGATAGAAGGCGTCCAGATTGGTCTTCCTTGCTGCCTTTTTTTACGATGTTGGTGGACGCGGTCATTTCTCTTCAGGTTTCTTTTTGCCTGGGATGTCAGATTTTAAGTTAAATTTAACCGGTAAGTTAGTTTTAGTCTTTGTTTTATTTCATAACCTTTTAGCGTTTGTTCATTACAAAAGTTCATTGGGTTTAACCCGATTTATATACCTGAAAGAAGATGTAACATGAAGTATATGTATGAGTTGCAGCTTGTTTATATATCTGCAGCTTGTTTATATATCTGCGTAAAGTCAGTGTATGAGCTGTCCGTTGTCAGTGAATACAGATTGTTGCAAAGAATTCCCTCCTCCTGTGATTTTATTAATGATTGAAAAAAGAATCAATGACGTCATCAGCGACTAGTCGATGTTGATTAGACTTTCATCACATTAAGGTCAACTTCTGAAAATCTGAAGTCATGCAACCCCTAATGCATACTGCACAAAGGGCACTAACACTGCCAATGTCCATATTGGACACTGGACATGGGGCACTAACACTACCGATGTCTATACTGGACACCGCACAAACAGTTACCTTGGCATCCCTGTCGTCCATCTTCTCATCATCCCTCTTATCTATGCTGCCACTTCTGTCGAAAGAATGAAAAAAACTGAGGGCAATATTTTCACTTGACTTCCATCGTCCGGGTGTTGACACGAACAGCCCTTGCTGCTTGGACTTGACTGTTATTTACCTGACACTCTTCCTCCTCTCTTTTTCCTCTTCCTCCTCTTTCTGGGCTGAATTCAGACTTTCAGCATCTGCTAAGTTGTCCACAGCAATAGCCAAAAAGACATTGAGCAGGATGTCTGATTTAAACAGCATCTTAAGAAAAATTATTTCATATATAATAATTTTGCATTCTACATTACTATTCTGCCGCAGCAGGTATGAGCTGCCATTTGTAAAATCTTATTTAAAAAATGTACACAATACTTTGCAGCTAAATAAAGAATATTTCAGTTCAACTACAATTCAGGATAGCATGACCCTGTACTAGATAAGAGGTTGGAAGGTGGATGAATTAAAAGAAGTTAGCCATTGATTTAAGGTTTTAAACTATATCTCTCCCATCAATATCTGCAAAGGAGTACAGAGCACTATAGATCTCAAAGCCCAGCAGAGTCCAAAGGGCTCCAAGCTCGTCGGCAGATTCGGGCTGGAGTCGGGCCAGTTTCTTCATGTCTCAGTCTGGTTTGGGTCGGACTCATTGTAGCGTCATAACATTATTTTGTATTTGCTGTGCAAAGGTTGACACTGTAGCAGCTGGAAGCTTCATGCAAATGTCAGCATATGATGATGACATGTTTATTTTCTGAAATAAAGTTATAATTATAATGACAATGATAGAGGAGAGATTCTGAACATTCTGAACATTTCGGGGAAACTGGGTCAAGTGGAGGGAGAGAAAAAAAAAATTTGTTCTTAAGTTGTGTGTCCCTTTTTGTTTTTTAAAATTGTACCCAACTGGCAAAGATTTAGCCTTTGATTAAAGAAAAAAAAACTAACGTTTTTTCCTCATTCCTCTTATCTCAACAACTGATAAGTGCATTCTGATTTAACATAACTAATGCCATCTTATTTATTTTCACTCATGTGGAGAGACAATGCTAATCAGCTAGTTATGCTTTTGAAACATCAAATTTTTATGACACAGAGTGCTTGTTTGTTCATTATGTGTGTGTATTTGCATGTCTGAACTTACATGGCATCACATCACAAAAGTTGGGTTTAAGTTGGGCTCGGTCTGAGAAATTTGGTTAATTTTCGGGCTCGGGTCCACTTGGGGCTGAGTTCCACAGGCCAGGGCTGATATTTCAGGCCTGTGCGGGGCTCTACCATACCCATTCACCAAAGACACTCTCAGCCTCTGCTGCTCATGCAACCAAACCACCAACTGAATGCAGCGATAAAGATGGCCAAACTTGAGAAGGATACAGTTTCCACAGATGAATAAAATGATGAAGTATATACAGACTATCATCCCAGAAGAGGCGGGACCACCATACGCCATTATTCCATCGTACATGACGGCATTCCAGTCTTCACCTGTTAAAATCTGGCCACAATGCCACAGGTCATTAGTAAGTACAATGCTCCCTCCAACATAGCAGCCCACATCCCTGGCCAAGACTGCACTGATGGATGTCACCACGCATTAATATGAACATGCATGGGCACCCCTTGTAATTTAAGTTTCTCATTTTATTTTTACACTATATGTATCTGCAATTTCTGTTCCCTCAGTAATGCATGCAAACACATTTCGTCTTAAGAGCAATGAAGTACATCCAGGCATGCATCCTCAGCAGTATGGGAACACGTGGCCCTGTCGCTGACCGAAACGTGCTTGTGTGGCACGTGACTGTACCTGGAACACGGTGAGCAGGGACTGGGGGAAGTTGTCAAAGTTGCTCCTCTTGGTCTGAGTCTCGTCGAAGTTGAACTTGCCGCCGAAAAGCTGCATGCCCAGCAGGGAGAAGATGATGATGAAGAGGAAGAGCAGCAGCAGCAGGGAGGCGATGGACTTCATGGAGTTCAGCAGGGAGGCCACCAGGTTACTGAGGGAGGCCCAGTGGCTGGGGGAGACAGGGGCAGAGAGTCTGGGAGAGCTGGCCCAGGCTCCTGTGGCTCACACCTGGGGCCCGGCTCTCATTCGCACACTGAATTATTTCATGCATGCAGACAAACAGACATAGACAGTAAAAGACATGGGGAATTTGCACCAGGAGGAAGTGCCGGCACATGCATATAATACATTTCATTTACATAGTGCTTCCCAAAGACGCTTATGCAGTGACCCCTTGACATTTGCGCATTTGACGTTCACTGTTCATGTTATTCTCTAGCTGGCCGCATTTAACACAATTAAACAGGAATACTTTTGGAGCATGCTGAACGATCGTAAAATCTCGCAGACGACGCATAAGCCAAAAACAACAAAATGATTCACGCCACAAAATATCATAATATATAAATTGTTATATAAAAGTGATACATAACACTTGTTAATGTAAGGGCTTACTATAACTTTGATTTTAAAAGTCCTGCCTTGGGGGGGTTACACATCTTAGCGGCACTCAGATGTTAGCTATCCTTGCTACGGTGGGATCTTACATTTCTCGCACTTTTAAATTTTTCAGTGCCGTTAATTTTGCATTTTTAATAATGAGTCCAAAAGGTATTGCTCCCAGTGCATACAGTAGCAGCTTTGTTCATACAGGGGTATAATTTACATGGGTTGTATATTATATTAAAAGGTTTTGATAGGAAATGACAAAGTACGTTTCACATGCAAAGTATACAGCACGGTGTTTTTTGTTCAGATGTTATCGCTCAGGAGAGCAGACTGTTTTGTGTGGAGGTAGGGGGGTTTCCAAGTGTTATCTATAAATGTTCTCATTTGCAGGGATCTTCCGCCCCTAACCCTTGCGAATGTGATGGGGTTACTGTATTATATTAGGGACAGCGCGAGAACACAGGAAGAATTAAATAACACAGTGTTTAATTTGACAATAGTGGAAAACATGAAAAATAAGCACATACTGGATATTCAGCAAAGAGTTACTTTATGCAGTAGAAAGCGGACTGACCGTGTTACTTTGAAGATTCGCAACAAGCGGACGCAGCGGAACACGGAGATCCCCAGAGGGGACATGATCTCCAGCTCCACCAGAATCGTTTCAGTGATGCCACCACAAACCACGAAGCAGTCAAAACGATTGAAGAGGGACACAAAATAGGCCTGCAGGCCTAGGCTGTACATCTTCACCAGCATCTCGCAGGTGAACATCGCCAGCAGCACCTTGTTGGCGACATCTGCTGGACAAGTCGGTCATTACAACAACACTGAGGCTGCATCTCCTCACGATGAAGCACCGCCCCTCCCCATTTCACTCACCTTGCACCTCTGTGAGCCAGTCAGACTGGTTGTAGTGTTCAGAGGAGATGGTGAGCGTGTTGAGGAACACAAGGATGATCACCAGCCAATAGAAGCTCACCGACTTCACGGCCGCTCGGCACTTCCTGCGACAGAACCGGTTCCAGCGACGCCAGCGCCGACTGAACGGTACAGAAAAAGTCAGAAAGTTCTCTCAGACCTGTAGGACTGCAGAAGAGCTCAAGTTCATCTTAACCCATCTGACACAGTTAGTGTGGAACCCTGAAAGGCTATGAAACAGGGGGGTGATACTTGTGGTCTTGGCAAGACCAGTCTTGCTACCTTGCCTTCCAAGAACAAACTTGGTGTGCAATGAATCATGGGATTGGTCTCGTTTGGTGAGGATACAACCGATGTATCCCTAATATTTGGGGGGAGTAAGAACATCATCCGGGGATTTTTACCGTCCTCTGTTCTTATGATCTTTGTATTGGAACTGCTCTTCGGCCACGAAAGGTGACGTGAAACGGGTAGATGAGAACACAAGTACATTCCAGTACGCACATTGAGATTCACCCAGGAGCTTCCCCAACAAGCTAGGATATGAGGGGTCCTCTGATATGGCCAGAGTACAGCGCGCTGTACGGTGTCAGAGAGACCGTCGAGCTGGAATCCTTATCATTCATCCATCCATCCATCCATCCATTTTCTGTACCCGCCTGTCCTGTTCAGGGTTGTGGGGGTACAGAGCCTATCCCAGAGGTGCAGAGGTACAGGTGCAGACCGGGAACAACCCAGGATGGGGCGCGGACATCTTATCAATAATAATAATAATTAATAATAATATAATATAGAATAATAATAATAATAATAATAATAATAATAGTAGGAAACATGTGAATTCCACATAATGAGACTAAATTATCAAAAATGAATGACTTGTCACAATGGAAGAACGAGCAGAACAGACCACTCCACAAGCATGAATGCACGACCTTGTGTCACTAATTACAATGACAAGTGGTGAGATGGTCCCAATGGGATTCCCACGTGCTCCCAGGTCGGACAGCGGTCGCCGGTCAGGTACACAAAACAGACGTACTGACCTGAAGTTTGACTTTGCTATTTTCTGACTGTAAAAATAAAAAATAATACAGTTACAGACAAGTTACAGAGTAGCATCTCAAAACTGAGATACCCAAAGTATCCGAGTGGGAAATTGTGAACTTCCACATAAAGTGCTTATTATTTATAAACATAACCCACTATAATAAATACAGCTGAAACAGAGAAGGTAAACTGGGAAGGTAGATCACACCCGTGTACAAAGCAGAGTGTTAATATCACAAACACATACTTCTGTTAAAAAATTACATGTTATCTGTTACTTTAAGGAATTTAGGAATTATTTTAATATACACCCTGCACTGTTTCATTAGGTACAACTGCTCATTAACACAAACAGCATGCTAGCCCAATCAGTGAGTCATGTGGCTGAAACAGAATCTGTACAGCATGCAGACAGAGTCAAGTGGTTCAGACTCTGCCGTGCAGCATTAGACCCAGTAAGAAGCCTGATCTGGGTGATTTTTCTGATTGTCGGCGCCAGACGTGCTGGTTCCCGGCATCTCAGAAACAGCCGGCCTCCTGGGATTTTCACACACGACTGTCTAGACTTTACAGAGAATGGCGTGATGGGGCGGCACAGCAGCTCAATGCACCTTGCTAACGAGAGAGGTCAGAGGGAGAACGGCCAGTCCGGTTCAAGCTAACGGAAAGCCCAGAAGTGTAAAAATAACAGCTCAGCACAGCAGTGTTGTGTGAAAAGGCTTCTCCAAATGCAGGACTCGTCAACCCTTAAAGCAGCTCTGCAGACAAAAGGGGGTCCTACCTGGTAAGTGTACGTGTACCTAATAAAGTGCCCACTGAGTGCAGTACTTATAACAAATGCCTCAGTATTGGGCCGGGCTGTAGCTTACCACCTTGTACTTTATGGGGCCGTCGTTCATAATTGCCGGGTATATTGATGGCTCTTGTCATTTTAAACTACACTCTGCAAAAGCATCCTTTCGTTCTTACGTGTTTTTTTGAGCCTACCAGAGGGGGCCGCAGCACCACGTCTTGTCGTCCTCCCCGTTCGCGTTCTCCGTGTTCGCCGACTCTGTCTCGCTGGTGGGCATGCTCGCTGTATCGGCAAAGGGCAGGCGGGTCAGACATTAGCTTCAGGTTTACACAGCCATGCTCCATTATTCTAACAGACTTTCGGGCCTACAAACAATTACCAAAAGTAAAGGATGCCTAAATCTGTGCAGACGACTATTAGATTGTATTAAAAAGCATTACACGTGTCAGTTTCTGGTAAAGTCTACATGGCTCAACACCATTAGCATCTCGAAAGCACTGATCCTTTTCACTGTGAGCTGTGCACTTATTTAACCAATAATTTTACCATCCTGATCAGACCTATAGTATGCTTGGAAAAATTACTGTCCTAATGATAAGCACAACTATACTTATCAGTAAGTCATGGTACCGGAAAAAAACTGCTCATGAATCACCCCAAGCAAGCAGGAATCTCCGCACAGCCGGATGGTAGAGGGTCAAAATGGTTATAATGTCTCTGATAAGGAATCTCTTAGCTCAAGTGACACAACTCATCACTAAACGTACAGTGTCAAGCCGGAGTAAAGCACACAGGTGTCCTCTGCTTGGTGCCTTGTTTATGGATGATACTGGCCATATTTCATCTGTGGGCAGCAGTTTAAAATTAATTTATTCGCTCTAACATTTAAAATTGCTGTCATTTTTTAACATAAGCCTATAACATGGATTTCATTTATCTTAGTCCACACAAATATTCGAATTATCCCACTTAATGGTCTTTTTCTTCACATGGTTCCAAAGATAAAACGAGAATGAAAACATTTGCTGAGCCGAGCACCTGCTCTTTCAGTCGTGAAGGCTACTCAGAGATCCTGTACTGGCCAGTAAGACGAGAGATCCTGTACTGGTCAGTAAGATGAGAGATCCTGTACTGGCCAGTAAGACGAGAGATCCTGTACTGGCCAGTAAGACGAGAGATCCTGTACTGGCCAGAGAGACGCACAGAGGGAGAGCCGCCACGCAGGAACGGGGCTTCCGGGGCCCTGCTGGTGCACCAATGGGGAAGCACTTCACCTGAATTGTGATTCAGCTCTATAAATACCCTGAAGGCTGACTCTGAACAGAGGAGGCCTTTAAGAGATTTGGGAATGAGAGTCACTCCTAACCAGCCCAATGAGGGGATGTAAGTGATTGTGAAAGAGAAAAAGACAATGATATTTCTGTGGAAAGCAATCAGGCACTTGAAGTGGGAGGGGCATATTACAGTAAAGCGACGGCTGCATGAGACGCAGCTCTTGAGCAAGGCAGAGTAACATTTCCCCTGAATTTCAGCAGCCTGGCTGGACTGGCAACATTTTCCTTTCATCCTTCCCTCTCTGCCGGCCTGAGCAGCCCCTTCTTGTGCGACGTAATTCCACACATCAAAAGAGAAAGCAGAAGCAGCGGGACAGCAGGGGACACGGGCCAAGAATGAGCAGCTAGCCAAGTTAGCGAGCACAGAGCCTCAGAAGCTGACATGAGTCACAGCAGCCGTGCCTGGCGGCTTGGTGCTAATAAGCGAGGAAGCAATGGGTTGAGAGGTAACTGGTGTTTTACACAGGGCACTGCATACAGTATGTTAGTAACTAGTACACTCAGAGCCTGACTTCACTCTGTTTACCCAATTTTATTTTCAGTATGGCTTTTTCAATCCCATTTAGTCCCATGGAATATTTTTCCCAAACACCTTCAGCTGCTACTTTCACTCACAAGAAATGTTTCTGCCCATTTTGAAAAAATCAGCTTTCTTTGTCAGAGAAACATGGCTGACAACTGTACTGAAATTAAAACGGTTTAGTTCCTTAAAATAATACTGTGTATAGCAAAGCTGGCGAATGAGGAGGGAAGCCCACATTGAGACCACAGGGAATGAAAGGGCTTCACCCCATCCTGCTCCCTACACCCTCCACTGAAATCATCTCCAGCATGCCGGATATCTGATTTAACATCTCAGCATGTGAGATGGCTTGCAGAAGTACGCGGGTGTGCTGAATGCCACCTAAGCAAAAAACAACGTCTTATTTTTATTTAGAATCTTATTTACAACCAAGCAGTACATGTCACTCATAGACCGGAATCACAGCGCACCATTATGTACTGTGTAGAGCTGGGTTGGGCAGAAAGGGCCGTAGTGTGTTCGGGCTTTCGCTGCAACTCCCTAATTTGTTTACCAATTAGCAAATTGATTGGCAGAAGAGTGCTGACACCTGGGTTTGAGCAGCTGACCTGAATCCCGAAAACCTGCACACACGCCGGCCCTTTGCAGATAAGATCGCCCACCCCTGGTATAGAACTACAGACCAAACCAGACGGCTGGACTGAGAAATGAAAGTCGTCCATGTTGCCAGTGAAGTGTCTAATTCTGTGCATCATATGTAGGCTTGTGTTTGACAAATTACTTTCGTACCACTGCACATGTGACCTGCACTAAAGTGGCACGAAGACGAATCACAGGCTAAAAGTACTCACCATTTCGCTTCCCCTCCTCGTCGCGCTCCTCCTCGTTCTCGGGGTCGATGTCCTCGGCCTGTGTGATCCAGTCCAAGTAGCCCTTCAGGTCCTCCTCCAGCTGCTGCTTCTCCCGCAGCTTCTGGAAGTCCCCACGGGCCTTGGCCTTCTCCCTCTCTTTGGAGAACTCTCTAGAGGCAGCACAGGCCAGTCAGGGCGGATGACGGAGACCCCTGCGTCTGTGCCGTTCCAACGCAAAGCCTTGGACAAAGGTTTCTCTCAGGTGGACGTGGCCATCTTTAGCCTTTGGGATTACTGAACATAACTGGCCATCTGTTCTATGTCTGAACTATTTTCTATTTTTTCCTGTTGATTTTTCCACTGCGCTAATACATTTCTAACAACAATACCCAAACGCGAAGGGTGATTTCCGTGGTCACCACGAGTTGCTGGCATCGACAGATGGCGGATTCGGCACCAAAATAGTAAAATGTCTTTATGTTCACCTGTTTCTTCAACAACAACATAATCTTTTTAACAAAATCAGGTCATTGTCTATAGTGGGGACAAAATCAATATCTCATAACAAAACTGGAGGTTTTTGGAATGTTCAATTTATTCATAATTCACATGTGGAAGTACCATTTAAGTAGAATAAACATTACCTTAAGCATTCTGCTGGTTCTCACTAGTTACTAATTACAGTTTCCTACATTTAAATTTATTTTCAGTATCCCCCCCAGAACCTCAGTAACTCTCATTTGTGTCCTGCACCAAAAAAAAAACACAGTCAACACAGAGTCAGCACAGGGTGGTATTTGCCAAACAAAAGCAATGGCAATAAGAGAGCCGCAAAACAAAGAACAATACATGGCACAGTGCTATTTGTACAAGCATAATACACCTAAGTGTAGTGCTGTCTCTTTTTTACAAAGAGGGTACTTCAGTGCGGCAGTTCAGTGAAAACCAAGCTCTAGATGGAGCTAAATAATGCATTACTGCTTAAAGAGTCGGTGGGATGTGGCATCACACACACACACACACACACACACACACGTTTGGGTTCCTGTCTTAGTGACGACCATCCATTCAGTTCTTTTGGCATTTTCACTTTTTTGATTGCATTCACAGATTTTTATAAAATGAAGTCTGAAACAGTGAGGACCAGCCTCCCGACACCACTAGCCATGTTTTTTATAGCAAAGCCTGTACACACACACACACAAAAGCAATCAAACAACATTAAAGCAGAACCAAGTGATAAGAAGAATCCAATAACATAAGAAGAACTAAGTAAGGATTTAATTGTAGCTACAACACGTAATATAACTGAGAGAAATCAGTGAGCTTTCATGCCCATGCTTGGAATGATTGAGTAGAAATAAGTGTTGTAACAAGCATTAGATATATGAATATAAGATGACTGCACTACAACTTAAGGATCACATATCAGACAAGAAAAACACGTGGTGTGACTCTTTTACTCAGTAATCTAATAAAAAAGGGTTGATTTGACACATTTTAGACTGGTAGACACAGGAGAAACAGACAATTTAGTGGGGAAGGAAAGATAAGGGCTTACCCGCTCAGCACACCAAGGACAAGGTTCAAAACGAAGAAAGAGCCAAAGATGACCAGGCTGACAAAGTAAACCCACGGCAATTCGTAACCCATGGCATCGTTCATCTGAAAGAAGAACAGTGAAACGCCTTTACAGACGTCTGGCGACAAAACTATATTATCTGCACAACATGCAGCGGTATGCAATAGCTTGATAACATTTAGATTCATTATGTGATCAATGAAGACCCTTATATACTACACACAGTGCCATCCTGTACTAGCTTATTGGGTGTATACAGGTCAAGATTATTGGGTACATAAAGGTCTAGCTTATTGAGTGCATACAGTGCTAGCGTATTGGGTACACATGGTGCAAGTTTAAGAAGTACCCGCAGTGCTAGCTTACAGAGTACAGACAGTGCTAGCGTATTGGGTACACATGGTGCAAGTTTAAGAAGTACCCACAGTGCTAGCTTACAGAGTACAGACAGTGCTAGCGTATTGGGTACACAAGGTGCTAGTTTAAGAAGTACCCGCAGTGCTAGCTTACAGAGTACAGACAGTGCTAGCGTATTGGGTACACATGGTGCAAGTTTAAGAAGTACCCGCAGTGCTAGCTTACAAAGTACAGACAGTGCTAGCGTATGGGGTACACATGGTGCAAGTTTAAGAAGTACCCACAGTGCTAGCTTACAAAGTATAGACAGCGCTAGCTTATTGGGTACACACAGTGCTAACATAAGAAATACATACAGTGTTTGCATATGGGATATACATAGTGGTTCATTGCACAATGCAGATATGCAGAGCCCCCCCAAAACACACTGGCTCTCAGCCACCACACTGGTGAGGCGCACTGGTCACAAGATACATAGTGAGAGCTGCCCTCCATTTCCATCTGCCTCACAATCCAGTCTTTTTGATTCACGGATGGACGTTCCTCTTTAAATAAGCATTGTCATCCTTCCCTTTGATGGGTTCATTAGCATGCGCTCGCCATAGCAACCAAGGGTGACCAGAGCGCTCGGCAAATGAATGAAGCGTTGCGGCCGGTAGGGGGGGCAGCTCACCCAGTAGAGCACGTCGGTCCAGCCCTCCATGGTGATGCACTGGAACACGGTCAGCATAGCGAAGGCAAAGTTGTCGAAGTTGGTGATGCCCCAGTTGGGGCCGTGCCAGCCATCCCTGCAGACAGTATCGTTGCTGGGGCAGTGACGCCCGTGACCTGAGATAGCACATGGTGCAGGTTCCTCCTCAGCCATCGTCCCTGTGGGGGTGACAGGGCCACACCGCTAGGCACTTTCAAAACTTTTGAAACGCATTATGTTTGAGAAGGTTAGAGGTTACACTGTAAAGGCCACTGTGTCATGCCTTCAAAATCTTGTAACATTCACAGAGGAATTGCATCCCTTTTTAATAAGTTTCTTTTTTTAGGCTTAAGAGTCACAAATGCAAGAATGAAGGGCAACTCTGATCTGAAATTAATACTGCAGTTATAATAACATCATTTATAGGGAAAACACCACTTTGCCGAGCACTCTGGGACACGTTACATAATCTGCAGTCAGTGTTGGCCAAATTCTGTTACTTAGATCATTATAAATGAACAAATTCCTTAATATTACACTGGTAAGTCCAAAATAACGACAAATATACTCCAGTCACGGCTATGAAGGAGTCTCGCACTCCCCCACACGGCTTCTTATAATGCCACTAAATATTTCTTCCCCACTGTTAAGCATTTTTCTGAGTGGAGTCTTCCTGGGCCCACTGTGAGAAGAGAGGTGGAAGCTCCAGAACTGAGGAGAAGCTCTAGGTGCATCCTCTCCGATGCAAATGTCCTGCAAGGAACTGGCTGAGGCACAGAAGTGCACTCCCAGGTGAGCTATTCTCCCTGGCAACCTGTTCTCCCTGGGACTGGCTCCATCAGGGTCTGAAATAAACTTTTTCACTCACCTGCCAATTGGTGGCTGGTAGATGACAAAATCCAACAACCAAGCCTTTTTATTGGCCAAAATAAAGAACTGCCGTTCTGTGTCACATATGCATTTGTTTTCATTTTAAAAGTTGCCTTACTCCTTGTAAATATCACCACATTACTTTTTAATTTCCATGATGGTAACTTGCAGCCAACTGGCTTGTGATATTACTCACATTCCACAAAGACCTGCCTCTGATTGACTATTGTTTGTTGTTAGGTTATGGTTATTGTCAGATGATTGGTTAAATAGGTATAGACAAAAAATGCCGTGCTGAGGAACACAATCAGAGTCAGAGAAGGGGTGGGTCTTCGCAGAATAAGTGTGTGTGTGTCTGTGTGTGTCAAACTCTGACACGGAGGACAGAAGCAGAGTGCCCATAAATCAAATGCAGTAGGGACTCTCAGGATTGTGTTTTATTACATGACTTTTGGTACAAACATTTACCCGCTAGTGTGGTGGGAAGTCTTCTGGGATTTACGCACAAAATAGAAAATCTACCCACATTGGGCAACAGGTGGGTGTTAATTTTGGACCGTGGACGCCATTAACCCTAGCCTGATACAGGAATTACTTAAGCTGTATTTCTCAAAGAAGTCCTCGGGGACTCGCATACAGTCCACATTTTTGGTCTCTCCCAGTTCCCTGGGAGTTGGGTGGGAGCAAAAACATGGACCGTCTGGGGGGGTTCCCGAGGACTGCTTTAAGAAACACTGCATTAAAGGACATTAAAGGATATTTAAGAGGAGCTGGTTAAATCAAAAAAGCACAAAAAAATAAGCTGACCAACTCTATGACGAGGCGACGAGCTCCTACCTGTGCCAACAAAGAAACACGTCGCATGCATTTTCCCAATGAAGAGCTCCAGTCCGATAATGGCATAGATTATGATAACAAATAATACCAGGAGTGCAATGTGGAGGAGAGGGACCATGGCTTTTATAATGGAGTTCAAAACTACTTGTAAACCTGAAAGACAAAACAAGACAGGAATACAATGCACAACTTATCAGGATGACACATCTAATTGTAGCAGCACAATTTATTTCATTTATATAGCATGGAGAATGTTCTAGCGGCACTGGCAGTGTTATGGACTGCTTTCTGCTTTCTGCTTTCTGTTGTGTACAGCGTGGCTTTCTGGGACGCAGTAAACCATGGCCAGGGGAAGAGACAGGCATACAGTGATCACCCCAGTGGGATGCACCCAGCTCAGCTGCGTGCCTGTTCCTACTCCTTGCCATTACCAATCAGCTAATCCCACATAAGCAGTTCTGACTGTAGAACAGAGTGTCTCTCTTATAGCTGCTAGATGTTCATTGCAGCCGTAGTACTATGTCCAAAGTTTTCCTTCTATTGGCCAACAGAACCAATTGCATTACTGCAAACAATCTAAAATTGTTCATTCCAACTGAGAGTGAAATATTAAAACAAAGTTAAATGATGTACAGTGTAATCAAATGAAATATACTGAGTCTAGGGAACATGTTAGTTTCACCTGTAATAAATTCAAGAATTAATCAGAATATTCTGAATAGAAAAGCACAACTGACTTGGTTTTCTTTCTTATAAAGAATCTTTCACTGTTTGATTCAAAAGTTTCTATTGTAAGTAGGGCTGTCAAAATTGACGCGTTAACGCGGATTAATCCAGCGTTGTGATTAATCTGATTAAATATATTAACGC
>JAODKM010000099.1:13100616-13136287 GCA_026780845.1 Petrocephalus sullivani | reverse complement strand
ATCAGAGCTAGATAAGATTTTAACAACTCTGAGCTATTAGTTAAGTTCTCCCCAAGCGAGCTTGATGGGCCGAATGGACTCCTCTCGTTTGTATATTTCTTATGTTCTTATGTTCTTATGGATCTTCTGAGATGCCCAGATGCTACAGAATGAAGCCGGTCAGCAAACTGCAGCTCAGAATATCTATTTTCATTCAATGTGTCACATGCGACTTGTAGGCTTAAGACCTTTGCCAGACTGGCAGACACAGCTCAGGACAGTCCTCAAAAATTCTTTATCTTTAAGAAGGACTCCAGTGCTCGTGACGACACAGGATATCCATTTGTGGGCATCGAACCTACAGCGCCAAATCAAAGTTTGGACACGCCAAGCAGTTTAGAAAGGACAGTGATAGAGTGTCGAATCTCATGACTGGGCCACCTGACCTAAACCCAGCAGAGATGGTGTTGGAGGAGTTTGACCAGAGCGTGAAGGAAAAGTGGCCAGTGAGTGGTCAGGATGTGTGGGACCTCCTTCAAGACAGCTGCAAAAGCTTCCCAGGAGGCCACCCCATGAAACTGGCACAGTAATTAAGGGCCTTGCTCAAGGGCCCAATGGGGGCGTCACTCAGCTGACCACCTTCTGAGTCCTAACCAATATAGCTACACCACAAAATAAAAATATATATTTTTTGTTTAATACTTAATTTTTTGGTCAGCGCATAAATCCATACCTGTTA
The DNA here is from genome assembly GCA_026780845.1 of Petrocephalus sullivani. Lineage (NCBI taxonomy): Eukaryota > Metazoa > Chordata > Actinopteri > Osteoglossiformes > Mormyridae > Petrocephalus > Petrocephalus sullivani. The sequence goes on along the minus strand of JAODKM010000099.1, from coordinate 13,135,569 downwards.
TTTTATAGTTTTGAAGTCTTCATAATTATTCTAAAATGAGAATAGAGAATAGCACAAATAAAGCTTTCTATGGGTAGGCATGTTCAAACTGGTACAGTACCTTTCCTGGAAGGCACAGAGGTTGCAGTCAGACTCAAACACCTTAAATACCACTGCTACCTCTCCTGACCCCGATTTTCACTGCAGCAAAATGAAGGCCTATGACTGTAGCATATTTAATACACAGTGACTGTACAGTGCACAGTGCACTCAATAAGCTAGACCTTTAATGACTAGAGTCATTAAATACAGCCCTTGTCTTCATGAACAGATCATTACTCGTCCTTCTTGATACACACCAGGCTTAACAATCAAGAATTTAAATCACCTTATTAACTCCTGTTGGATCGCCCCCCCGACTTATGAAGATTCGTTTTTTTGTATGAGCCAAAAGGCATCTGAATCACAGTAACTCTTATCAACATCCATGTAAAAAATCAAGAGCAAACACAAGCTTGTAACGTTCTTTTGATGCTCAGTGTATTTTATTTAACGACAGTCAGCAGGATGCAAATTCCGGAATGCCGTCCTGTAAGACCACAGCAGTCATAGCAGAAAACCCTCTGGAAACTCCAGCTGCCTGGCCTGTCACATTTCTGCTGCCATAAAGGAAAGGAGGGCCACTCACTGGGGACGCCGGACACCAGCCGCAGGGGACGCAACACCCGGAAGGCTCGCAGGGCCTTGACATCAAAGCCGCCCGGCTTCCCACCTGATTGGCCTGCGGCATCTCCCTCTTTGGTTAATACTTCCAGGATGACGCTAAATAGTCTGTGGTGAAACAAAACAGAAATGAGGAGTGGGGGAGCAGGTCATGCATTCAGAATTCACTCTCTCAGTGCATACAGTCAGTCACCTCATCCTGTAAGAGGCCAGCTACCTAACATACAGAAGGGTGCCCACAGGACCCTAGGCCTTTCCATTCTGCATAGGAAGCTGTGCATGGGACTATGTATGTTATAGAACAGAAGGAATGTGCTACAAAAATGAATACAGGAAGAATCACATGGGTAAATGAGGGCTTATATGCAGCTTGGCAGCCTGTTCTAGCTATCCAGCATCTGGATTTAACCTGACCTGAAGGACAGTTAAAGATCGGATAATCGATTAATCATGTGACCAAGCGATCAACTAATCGACTAGCTGGGCCAAAACACAGAGTTTAAGTTTATTCTAAGTTTACTTTAAGTTCATTTTGAGGCCTAGAAGTGACCTAGAAACAAATAATCTGAGGTCTCCGCCATATAAAGCTTGCTAACGATTAAATGATGATATTTTGACAGTATTTTCAAAAGCAAAGTATTTCAGAATTTCAACATTTTGGCAATAAAATTCGTGGAGTGGGTGGGGGGGGGGTGCTTATTTTGTTGCCAAGATTTCAACATTTTGTGGTGTACCATAATACCACCCACTCTTAGTAACAACTTTAAAACTGCTCATAAATGTTTACCTATTTCACTATGATGCTGGTATTTTTTGATGCTTGTTATGCGTTTGTTACAATACATCTGTCCAATGCTGGTTTGGGGGAAAATCGCTGCTGTCTGGGGGAATATCACTGTTGTACACAAGTGCCAACTGCGACTATCTGTGTCCACGAACAAATGTAGTGAGTCTACGCGCACACCAGTGTAACAGCCCATGAAAAAGTGAAGCATAAACTAGGCTTAACATACCAACATATTCATTGCTAGGTGGTTATGTCATTATACGCAGTTTATGCAGCAAACCACAAAAAAGTAGGGCTGTCAAAATTGACGCGTTAACGCGGATTAATCCAGCGTTGTGATTAATCTGATTAAATATATTAACGCATTTACCCCATCTGCAGCGCAGAATGATTCATTTTGACAGCCCTACAAAAAAGCAACGAACATTCGCTGTCAGCTATTTTTATTACCAGTCACTATCAACATTATTTATTACTTGTTGTTACATAATAACAGATAATTCTAACAAAGTCATTAAGTTATTGTCACAGATATTTTAATTGAATGTTAATTAGCTACTTTTGACTTTCCAGTCTTGAACATATTTTGGTGACATTAATCAAACAGTCATGTCAAAAGCAATACTGAACTGAAAACTCTTGTGCAAAGACACCGATAAGGGGTAAGCATGAGAGCGGAGAGTCTAACCCACGCTCCTTGCACAGCAGTTTATCGAACACCAAATGCAAGTGAAGCACAGACAAAGTTAATTAACATATAACGGGCCACTGTTGTTCCTGCAGCTGCACGTGAACCTGTGCTTACTTCCTGCGTCTAATGTCTCCATTAGTCTATGCCAAGGTCTCCGGGGAGCAGGTTTGCACTGTAGATAAATGGTGTGCAAGGATTCTCATGCAGCTCCAAATTCCAGTGAGACACGCTGATCAGGATGCGTAAAATACCAGGCCACTCAAGTCCCTCACCAGGGGATTCTTTAAGACGTATGCCTTAACACAAATCTCAGTACTACACATAATTGAGACATTGCATTATATTATAATTAGTGCAGGAAAATTGATCTTGCTAACACATAATGTTAACCGTCATAACGTGTTATTATTTCTTTAATCACATTAATGCATGAGGTGTTTTGATACCCAAATGGGAGAATAGTATAAGCAAATATTTTTAAGAGACATACAATTGTTGTAAACAATGCGAGAGTTTAGGTCATGATGATGCACTGCGTCCTAGAATTCAAAGATAAACTGAAAACATTCCCCTAGCTTCTCACAGGAATCTAATGTTATCTGGTTTATCAAAAAAGAATTGACAGATAGAGACATATAGAGGATAAAAATATTGTAATTTGCAGTATTTATCTCATTTTATTTCAAGGCTCTCAAATGAATAGCTTTGACTCCAGCTGCACATCCTTCTCAGGGGGCCGGTAGTTTACTGTAGTGTAAACTACAGTAAACTACACTGGGCTTTGGGGGCTTTGGGGGTATTAATACACTTTACCACAATATAGTGGGTGTATTGTGGTATTTTGAAATCTTGGCTCAGTGATTTTTTTTTACCAAGATTTCAATCTACCAGAATAGCACTGCTTATGAAAATACCGTATAGTGTAGTATAATACCTGGATGATATGACAGATTAGACACTGCCCAAGGCTAGTCAAGACTGAGCTACACCCCAGATAGGGAGCTAGTCCATCACAGGGCACACACACATACATATGTTTGTATTCCTACCTTAGTGAGGACCATCCATTTATTTCTATGGGAAAAACCCTAATCCCAATCACGATATCCTTAACTCCTACCCAGCCCTAAACTTAACCATAAGTAACCAGGCAAGTTACAAGATCCTTTGGTCCTCACAAGGATAGCAAAACCTACATAGACACACTTTACAGTCCATTATATACCACAAGCAATTTAGAGACATTAATTAGTTAACTTCGTAACATTCAAAATCCACAAGCACAGAAAAGAGGTGAGGTTCAAACCTGCAACCCAGGAGGAGCAGTGCCCCAGCACTGCCTACTGAGCCACCATATCACACATTAAACAACTCATATAAGAACCATCTAAAAATGGAAGATTAAAGTGAGGTACTTACCCTACTATTACAATGATGAAATCCAACATGTTCCAGCCGTTTCTCACATAGGAATTCTGGTGCATGACTAATCCATATGCTATGATCTTCAAAAAAGTTTCAATTGTAAAAATGATAAGGAAGGCATATTCTACTGTTTCCTGAAAAAAGAGACAGAGGCGGAATGAGCACATTAAAACACCGATACCTACAGGTTTACCTATTCATACTGAAGCACTCAGGGACACCATGACGACCCCCCTACAAGAACTAACCCTGTCAGCACCCATCAAGGGACATGCTAACTTCTTACTGTAGCTGCCATGACGCTTACTGCTGTTACGTGGAATCAAACAACTGCTTTGCTGAATGATTAGTGTACTGGAAAATCGAAAATAATCCATTAGCTACTCTGTATCTCACTTCGACTGCTACAATCATGTGAATATAATGTGTAAGGAGCTTATTGGTCTGCAAGTCCGTGTGTGTATTGGGCCTGAATGACACAGGCCTGGACTGGACTTGGCCTGATTTTCAGGCTCATGCAAGGCTCCAGCCTGGTTCATCCAAAAACACTGACCTGCGAGAAATTTCATCTTATCTCTAAGGACCATTGGCACACCTGAACATCCAGCAATGTTTAGAACAATGACAAAGTTTCACTCAATTTTCTGCACTCCTCATAAACCCAGTGTATTGAATACTGTGACACTGTACATAGCCTCCTCATAACCACCTCTGTTACATAATATCAACTTACCTAAAAATATAGATGTTAAAAGCATAGTACGAGAACAAATATAGTAACATTGGGACTATATACAGCAAACTCAAAAACCTCTTTGAGCTTTCTTTCATCAGAGAAATAAACATTTCTGTTTGTGGATATTTTATTGGAACCACAAATCAATAATTGCAAAACTCTAAGATTTGCACAAGCATATGCAGGGTAACACAGCTCTGACTGCCCGTGAATCCAACAGCCGAAAGAAGACCATAACGTAAAAACCAACACAATGCTAACAATCAAAATGATTCTTTGTCAAGGTGCTACCTCAAGATCTGCTTTGGTAAACATTCATAAGCTGCTATTGATGCAAATTTGCTTTTGACTGTTTTTAATGAATTTCTCCGTGAACCCGGAGCTTAGCCTCAGAAGCACAGGGCATGGGGTAGGGGGCATCCTGGACCGCAGGTCTGCTGCGGTGAGTCGACATGGACTTTTTAAAAAATAATTTTAATTAAATTACCGTTTTGATTTTTGAAATGCTTTAATAGTTCTTTAAATAATCACATTCAAATTATCACAAAACAACCTGTGCAAGTTGCCAAACACCAGGACGGACACCCTGGACAGGATGCCAAACTGTTGCATGGTAGTCTTACCAAACCTCTGCAAATGACATGTTCTTTAATTTATTCTTTCGCTTTCATAATATTCAAAAATATAAAAATTTCCGATTTGTATTTACTTTTCCCAAACATATCAGCCACTTAGGTACATTAGTAGAATAGCACAATAACAGATTTTTATGACTGCACCCTAGAACAGTTTATCTCCAAACCGGAGACAATTTTGATGGAACTTCTGAATGTGACAAATGTCACTGATGATTTAAATTTCTTCTTTGCAACTGGAAAACTGAAAAACAATTTTTAAAAAGTATAGAAAAAATTGAGGCATGTGAAGGAATATGCTGAAATACTCAATGGGAACTCATGTCACCTCCAACCTGTCCAAAAACAGCATTAATACCACATTTTATAGATCATGTCCCAGGCAACTCTCGTGTGGATAATTATAGCCATACAGCCCAGAGCAAAATCAAATGTAATCCTAGCAAAAGATATTATAAGGGTCAAAATGGGAGAAGCAGGAAACGCAACATTGGAGGCGCAGACAGGGAACGTCTCCGATTTGAGATAAATTGGTTCTGTGGAATTATTCTTTTGTCACTATGTGCAATATTTTCTATGCATTTTATCACTTAAAATATCTCTATATAAGACACCTAAACATTTTTTATATTCTATTTCTGTGCATTAGATTTTTCACCCTTTATTTACTTTGTTATAGAGAGCTCATAATGTGTCTCTTTGTCCCTGTCTATCTGTGCAGTTGTAACAGAAGCAATTTTCTGATTCTGATTCTCTTCACCACACTCCAGCTTTGAACCCTCACCCTATCAGTTCTCGTCTTGGCTGCAAACATACTATGTTATTGGCCACTGACAATACTGTCAGCTACAGGCCCTCCTCCATTCTTCAGCTTTCTGACAGCTTTCTGCAGTTGGGGGAAGAAACTATAGGCTAAGGAACGGGAACAGAGAAATCACAAAATCTGACCCAGATTTCTGTGCATTTTTACTGTTGAACTCAGTATATTTAGAGAAATCTGGTTTCTGTCTAGTACCAGTAAATGTGAAATCTCCTTTAAAAAGAGGCAAACTACAAGAATCAATTGTGTGAACTGCACAGGTTTGATCTATAAATACCCATCCGATATTTTAGGGGAATTGTCCCATTTTAAACCAAACCGGGACGCGATATGTCCTGTTTCTTTCCCTTATTGTCACCCCTACCACACTACAAATTTTAGATCACGCTTACTTAAACATACTTGCCACATTTCTGATGAATAAGATCAGACGTTTAAAATTATTTTTACACTGCAGCAAGTCAGCGAGCAGCGCTATGGATTTGTTACGGTTGGATTCTTGCCCTGGTCAAATGTGTACAGGGTTTGCATGGTCTCCCTGGGTTTATATTGGTCTCCTCCAGCTACTCCGGTCTTCCCTTGCAGCCCAAAGACATTTGGTTCGGTGGATTTGCTGCTCAAAATGGCTTGATTGAGCATCCAGCGATGGACTAACCAAACTAACATCCAGGTCATTCCCTGCCTTTCCCTGCCATGTGGGATCGTCTCCAGGGTCACTCAGAACCTGGTCCAGGTTAAACAGCTGGAAGATGTATGGATTATTTTTATCTAAACTTCAGTAGTTTTGCGCCACTTTACGCAGCTTGACCTTGAGCCATATGTGGATAAATATGGCCAATTGGCAACTTCCACTGTGATCTTACACAGACCCTCACCGTCATTCCTAATGATCACATGACTGCAGCTGTGGTTTAGACCCCGATAATTATAGATCTCTGGAAAACACTGTGGCCTCTTTACCTTTCCGAGCCAATTGACTTATGCAGGGCTAAGCTTGCACAATATCTAGCTAAACGTTTCACACCAGAATAGTCAGTGACATAATTCTAAGCTATTTCTGATGCAATATTATCTGAAATGCCTCCCATTGACATATAGCAAGCACATCATCAAGACTGTCAAGCAAAAACATATGACGACGAGTCAAACAAATAATCTAGATGATTCTGTCTGAGCATTAAAAGAAGAATAAGGTGCCTCCTCGTCTTACACAGACAGGAGCAACATGAATGATTTTAGTCATCATCCATCTACAGATGCAAACTTGCATGACATCACTGATGATGTCAGAAACTGCGGCAGATTTGCATTCGGCAGATGTTTTGCTCATGAACAGCCTGTGGAGTAAAACAGAACAATACCGGCCTACTTTGGCGCTATCATACATACACTAGGACATAAATACATAAGTCCTTTATGAGGAAAAAGAGCCAAATCTGACTCGCTATCGCTGCAATAAGTGAAGTTCAAAACAGTGAAGTCACAGCATAAACCCGCAACGCGCTCTGAATGGAGGCAGGTTTAAAATAGCACAGTGTGACAGACTCGCAGCATCGGATACGGAAAGTTACAGTGTAACAGACAACAAAGAATTTCTGCCAATATGTAAGATCAGAGAAAACCTGCGGGACTATCCTCTCCTCAGTGGCATGGTGATGAGACACGCTGGCTGACTTCCACCCGCTCTGCCTTCTGGAGATCCGCGTGCTATGCGATGGGGCCTGTTAGCGCTCGCGGCTACCGATCATCTAGGGCCGAGGCCACACATGAATAAGTCAATGGATCAGCTTAGCGCTTCAATAGGCACCAGGTTCATGCTGTGTCATTATATCTGCTTTAATCATTATGGATTGATTCACTGCCGCTTCAGTGCCAATGCAACCCCCAAACAGGGTTCTGTATTCAGGCTAGTTTGTATCTGTACAGTAAATGTTTAAGCAATAATTCTCATTAAAAGTCCACCACAAAGCCTCAAAAAGTTACTATTAAATCAGTTATTTATCCAAAAAACAGCTTTCGTAGTTACAGCACATTTGTAATTGTGGAAAACTTCATCTTCAGGTGGGAATTAAATAAAGCAATACGAAGCAGGATTTTTCAATTTGCTAGGGGCTTGAGAGAGGCTTTGTTAAACGCGTGATATCAGTCTACAGGAATTAGGTCACATTTAGCAGAGCTTCAGCAATGATCCCAGGAGGTTTTCATGCCTGCTGCAGTTGGTTACCATTCACAAAAATATTGGGCAGCTATAACATCAGTGATGCCAAAGCAGATCAGCAGGGGTTTCTGTCACTTCTCTGTATGTCTTTTTGTATGTTCTTCTTGTGTTTCTGTTGGTGCTCTCTGGTTATTCTGGCTTCCTCACGTCCAGAGACATCAAGTTTGGGTGAGTCTAAGTTTACCCTCCACAATGTCCCATCCAAGTTGTATCCGGCCTTACATACGACTTTCAGGGATATGCTATAAATCACAGAGTTACTGACTGAGTGACGGTGGACAGAATATAACATGATATTAGTTACTGTGATAAGTTACTTCCTGTCCTACAAATGAGAAAAGCAATATGTTTTGCAGTACATTGTCAGAAGTGCTTCCATTTTGCAGAACCCCATGTAAATGACTAACATCAGTCATATGTTCTTCTGAAACAGCAGATGATCGGTTTTACAGAATTCTTGTTCCTTGCCGTAGGAACCCACTGATAGGGTGACAGTGTGAGAACAAAGCCCTAAGACACCCAGGTAGAGCATAGATGACCCTTGAAGTCTCCTCGTGGCACAAGCCTGGGCATAATTCAGTGACACAAAAGAGCCTAACCAAGCTTTGGGTCACATCATTGCTTGTGTGGCATAACAATTGCAATATTGAGTGTCCTTTCTTGCTGAATTATTATACAATTAATTTGACTGGTAAATGTTTTCATCCAAAGAGGTTTGTTCAATATCGAAAAAGGAGTAGGCCATACATAAAGTTGAATTATTTTCATCAAAAGGGAAGGAGCACACTCCTTCCCAAGGATTTCGGCATTTAGTGACTGGGTCTACACTGTGACCACAACTACCTACCCTGCTGTCTGTGATGCCCCTACTTAATGTGACGTCCATCCAGCCTGCCCGCCCTTCTGCCTGTGATGTCTCTCCTGCCCGCCCTGATGCTGTACCACTGTTCACCCCGCTGTCAAAAGCAGCACCTACATCTGCCTGCCCCCCCACACTGAGACTCAAATATTAAAACTCGGGGTGTGTAAGATAAGATTTTGTTATTTTGCTCATCTCGGCCCCTGGAGGATGGGCATCCCTGTTAAGTCCGGTTCTTCCCAAGGTTTCTTCCTTCTAGTCGCTATTTCCTTGCCCCTGCCACCTCTGGCTTGCTCTCTGGGGGCTTTGGGCATGGATAACGTAAAGCACTTTGAGACAGTATAATGTTGTGAAAACACATTACACAAATAAAATTTAACTGAAATTAAATATTATGATCCCATGTTCCTAAGCTATCAACAATCTACTGAGTAAGCTGAAAAAAAATGTTCCTATAAACACTGAGATTTAGATAGAGGCTTAATTTGTTTAGCAAAAAAAAATATTGAAGCCATGCAGCAGGATGTCCATTTATAACCCTATAGTATGCCGATCAATATTCAAAAGCCTACAGCAAGGTCCTCAGCGGGGTTTTCACTGGGCCGGAAAAGCCAGCGGAGTCAAATAACTTTGTGCCCAAACTTAACCCAAGCCTGAGTAGCATGATTATTATTGAAGTCTACTGCAACCCAATACGCAATGACTGTATATCTGTGAACCCAGAATCAGAGGATACGTCTGCTATCAAGCAGTTCAGAACTCCGAAAGGGGAGGTGACGAGGGACCAGAATGAATCCGAAGTACATGTACTTGCTGAATGCATCTCTGCAGAATGTTCCCTGCTCAAGTAAGAACAGAGGCTTGCATGCAAACTCAAACAGCCAGGAAGACATTCAGGGAATAAGCCGATCCAGAGACGTCTCCATACAAGTGTGTGTGGGATATCTCAGATTTAGCAGGGAAAAATAACTTGTTCGATGAAGTGCCTAAGCACTCAGGTAGTACAGAAACCTGCACACGCTGTGAGAACCGTGACCCTGGACACAAAGGAATGGTGTGTCGCTAAACAACTCTGAACGCACGCAATGGCTCAAATGCTATATCACATCCTTCAGAGGATTCTCAAATATGCTATACATAGCAAGAAATAATCACATTTCCCCCATCAAAGATGTTTGTAATAGTAGGTAACACTTAACGTTAACTGCACCTTCATAATGCATTCATAGAACATTCAGTGTATCTACATAATGCATTCATAGAAAATTCATAAGCAGCATGTAAGTATACCTTAACATCGTAGCATACCTTAAGAGCTTTAATACCAAATAACAAACATTATATGATTCTGGCTGTTATCATATAATGGTGGTTAATATTTCAAAGCTGTTAAGGTATGTTAGGATATTAAGGAATACAAACATGCTGCTTATGAATTCTATGCATGCATTATGAAGGTGCACTAAATGTTCTATGAATGCATCATGAATGCATTATGAAAGTGCAGGTAATGTAAAGCATAGAAAATTAGACCACATTTAATGTACTTTTGTATTTTGTAACATTGCAGATCTTAGAGTCTAAATCAGTACCATCATTTTATAAAAATTGGTACTGCTCAGTATTTTCTGCAAAGATATACTTATTGTAATCTACATATAATTTGCCAAATAAGCTAGGGATGATGGGATTTATGCATAGCATTTTTACACCTGGGGAATAAGGCCAGTATTAAGCACATCTATAGGAAACTCTCCAGGGTTATTAATAATCCAGCTCCAGCTGAAGGCTCCATACAGCACAAATGAACTCAGTTTCTGTCACAAAATCAGGCCCATCACTGCACTGCTTTTCCTGAACTGATGTTTTGCAGAGGGGCCCTCAGAGGCGCTTACACATGAGGCTTGATGGGACAGCCGGCTTACCGCACTTTAAAATGAAATCTCTCTTCATAATGGACAGTGGATTTACTGCCCAGATCAGCAAGGAGGTTTGGCTGACGTGTGTGTGTGTGTGTGTGTGTGTGTGTGTGTGCGCGCGTGTGTGTGTGTGTAAGAGTGTGACAGAAGAATGGAGGGGGTGTAGTTTTTTCTGGACTGGCTGTTAGGTGACCAGGTATCTGTCCAATGATTTGGCCCTCAGACCTGCCCCCATATCTCATGGTCCTCTCTGCCATCTCAGCTGGAGACTTCCTCCCTTCCTCATTTCCTCATTTCTCCTTATCAAGCTTGTGTCTAAATGAACACCTCACACTATCAACTTAGCAGAAAAAATAAATACCATAACAGTACTTCAGAAACAATATAATTAAGTCTTTTGATTCACACTAATTTTAATGCAGCCACAAATGTTATGATGATAAAATGTAACATTGCCGCAAACATTTTGTCTATGATTATTATAAACCACTAAATCACATACATCATTATGCAGCTAACCATTGGTTACTGAACTAACCAATTAAAATTCTAAGCAGCTTCCAAAGACTCCGTTATCTGATTTTGTATCACTGTTCCCCGTCGGATCACAGCTTTACTGCACTTTTCAGTTTGTTTTTGAACTGAGGTACATCGAATCCAGCCAGATGTGTCATAATCGGATTAGAAACGTGCAGATGAGTTTTATCCAGACAGAGATAAGTACAAATTAAAAAGGGCCTCACAGAGCCAACTTTGTGCAGAATGTGCACCTGTAACTTACTGCAGACATCAGATACTACACTACTCCTAACTTCATGCCTCAATTCATACAACAGACCTGAAAACACATGGCTCCTTAATCGTGCAATTAGATAATGCCCATTCAAGACACTAGAAGGATTAAGATGGTTTCTAAATGTTTGTTTAATAATGAAATTACACATAGCTGACCGGAACAGGGGCGCCATCTACGCAGTTTCTCTCTCAGGTACGAATCTATAGCACCTCAGAGCTCACACAGGCTTCAGACATCGGACTCAGTAGTGCAGATGGTGCAGCATGAATGGGTGAAGTGTGGAGTGGATGGACGGGAGCGATGCGTGTGCGTGGGCAGAGCACGTGTGGGTCACACGCACAAAGAGGCACACCGCCACGCAGACTCCAGAGTGACCTTCACCAGGCCACTCGCCGAGCAGCTGCTGCTGTAATTAATAGGCAGGTGCTCTGCTCAGCCACATGGCCAACAGGCAATCTGATTTCTGATCCCCCCCCGCCCCCCCCCCAAGGGGGAGGGCAGAGGAGTTCATCCCCTGCCAGGCATGGACACTAAGCTACCACAAGGCTCAGTGTCACACGAATCCCCTTTTCCAGCCCCCCCCCCAATGAGTTTGTGGCTCACGGAGGGACTTAAGACGCCAGGAGGTGGAGCTGCAGCTGGGCCCGCCTTCTGCCAGTATCCACCCACGAGATTAGCAGTAGCCTGCTGATCTTACCATGACTGTCGTTCAGGGGTCAGGGGTCAGGGACCGGACGCCCGTGCTTGTTTTCCAAGCTGTAATTCTCTAGCACATGACAGTCTCTGATTCTACTCCTCAATTCTCCTGGAGTGAGTGGGTAGATATTCACATCACTTTATAGGCCTACTTTAAAATCTGTGATTGCCAGCACATGGTAATCCCATAGTGCATTTCAAAGCATCTTTCCCTGTCCCTAGAGGAAGACGGGAACAAAAAAAAACAAAAAAAACACTGTCTTCTGACTGGCATTATCTTTAGGTTAAAATGGGCCTATTCTGCTTGTATTTCAATTACCTTGGCTGTCAAATTAAACAACTAGGGAAGAACACAAAAAAACTGAAATCTGCGTGATGGGATAAGCGCTCCTGTCAGAGCCTAGATCTGGGTCGCTCCATTTACTCCACCTGCACAGCTGAATATTTTAGTCATTGAAGGCGTGTGACTCGGTTTTGTAGCCCATGCAGAGGCTCCATGAGCACACAGGATCAGGCAGGAGGATGCCTGAGGAACACTCATCCCTTTCTCTGCTACAGAAGAAGGTGAAGACAAACCACAAATTTTAAATTAGCCATTTAAAAATTTTTAGAAATGAGTACTCCTTCGTATATCAAACGAGAGAGGGATGCCAAAGAGATTTGGATTCCAGAAAATTAACAAGCAAAAGGCTTGTTTTCTCTGGCAGCCCAGAAACATAACAGATTTTGCTACCAGCCTCAGCGAAACATTCCCCCTGGGGACCGCATTTCCCATGACCCTAAGCTACAGTATCTGCCATATAACCCCATATCAGATTGAAAGCACATTTGTTACTTGTTGTCCATTTTCTGTGCTGAAGTAAAACTAGGTCATTTCATCCCTTTTACATCTTCTACTACCTTCAATGCTGATATATTATTTCTCGGCCTGCTATGCTACACGTAAAATTCCACCCAAATCCAGTTACAACTGTGTATTAATCTCTTCTGGCCTTACTCTCCCACAATCCTTTGCTAGAAACAGCCGTGGTTATATTTAGGCCAGGCACTGTGGCCTGACACCTTCAGTAATGTGGGCTGAACTTGAATCCCAACCCACCTGTGTGTGCTGCCTCCAGCAAGAGAGGATTTACATTTGCAACAGTTTAGGTGATTATAATCAAGTGCACATTACGCTATGTGTTATTTACTTTTAACAATAATACACAACAGAAACACAGCCACCTTTGTGTTCTAATGAGGAGGAAGGAGTTGAAGGAGCAACCTTCTCTCATATGATTGGCATTTTCAGAAAATGAATTGATATAGTGAAGCCAAAGAATAGACTGATTGATACTTAAAGCTCTACAGGACTGTGAAATGGTCTGACGTAGCACTTTATAATCTAAAGGAAGTATGCCAATGAAACATGGATCACTACGTTTTCAGAAAGTCCCTCCATCTTCCAAACATTCCTCCTGGTCAGCGTCACGGTGGGGGTCAGAGTGTATCCCTATCAGTAGGAGTATTATTCCAGCTTATACCCTGGGCAGGACGCCAGCCCATCGAAGGATACATACACACATTCTGATACGACTACACTCCCACCTTTTGGGCAATTTAAAGAAACAACCTGTCTTTGGACAGCTGAAGGAGACTGGTATACCTGGAGAAAACCCATGCAAAACGATCTGCCAGCCCAGAAGGTTTGAAGTGTTACTCTCTGAGACAAACTGACCAAAGGCCTTAAAAAGCTTTTCACCACCATGTCCATTGCCAGTCCACTGATTCAAACCCAGTCCATCAGTCATCACAGTGTGAGACACCTCTGTCCAGAGCAGGTTCTCTGGCCCATTGTCATGCATTTCATCCCCACTTGAGTATACTCCAGGTATACTCACAAGTATACTCCAAGATGACAGTGCTCCCATTAGCTGTCAAGAGGTACACTAAAAAGCACAAGGACAAAACCATCCACCTTTCATGGCCCTCCTAATCACCGAAAAAGGATGGTAGACTTCAGTATGGGAGAAATGACTGATGCAACATTTGTGGGGATGGAAGGGATGCCTGGAGAGGGGCCTGTAGCTGTACCTTCTGCCATCACTAAATGGTCATGAAACAGAGGAATTCTGCAAAAAGGATCGGCACCAGATCCCACCAGACCCGTGCTGGATGATATACATTCTGCCTTGGCAGCATGGCTGAGCCTAACAGCCAGAATGTGTAGAGTAAACCATCATTATGTCGCACAAGAACGTTACATTATCTAGAAAGAAACTGCAAAAGATTGGCGTTAGTGGTGTGAACAACACTTAGTGAAATATACAGAATATTCAAACTAGAATTATACTAATATATTGCTATTCTCGCAAACCAAGCATTAGCAAAAAAAATAGCTGACAACTGGTAGTGCACTGTATAAACTGGTGATGACAGCATAATGTTTCATAAAATTAATAATAATTAGCCTTGTTATTTTCATTATTTGAAGATATTCAGACAATTATTAGAACACAGAACAAGACACTCGATATGTGCTTTACAGTTATTGTTTTATAGAGACAATAAAAATACGTGCAGGGCAGCACTGTCTTTACAATTTGGCATCAACTGAAATCAGGCAACAAAGATATGACTCACAAAATCTAGCAACTGGCCCCAACCCCCTAAAAGGCACTGAAACTTCTGTCACTGTGTTTTATTAGTAACAGCAGAGACCATATTATACACACCGTCTCACAGTCCCTCAGCACTCAGCAGTCCAACATGGGAAGCTAGAAGTGATTCCTCAGGCCCTCCAGCACAGACCCGAGTGATTCATTGCCAAGTGTGAACCAGTGGGAATGAGAACCAGCACCTCCAAACCTGCTGCCGTGCTGCTCTCTCTGAAAAGAGTGGATAGCTCCGTTCAGGTGAGGGGGGGAGACTCTGTGCTCATTGAAGGAGCTTCAGCATCTCGGGATCTTAATCATTAAGGATTGTGAAAGAGTATGTGAGAGTGACAGGCAGGTCTGCCCGCTGACTGCTGTTTCGGAGGCACTGAGGAGTTGGAGACTGGTGGTGAAGGAGCTGGAGTTAAGTGATCAGTTGGGGCTCACAGTTTACTTATCAGTTTAATTCCTTATCCTCACCCATGATCCATGAGCTGGGGTTATTTACCAGAAGGTCAAATTTAAAATTAAAAACACACACACACACACACACGCACAAATGTGTCAAGTGAAAGCTTGACCACAATCCCATCATGCATCTCTCCTCCAGGCCCTAAGTTCCTATTACACCATAGGGACAAGGCTGCAAGTGCTAGCAGCCAAAACGGAGTTTAGTTACCATACTGACCCAAATGTATAGAGTCTTTAAGTAAAGGCAAGCTGCTCTGATTACATTTGAACATTTGTTACATTTTACTGTCTTTGTGTGACCAGAAACTTATTCATTTCATTGAACCAAGACAACTTATATCACAGATTACTAACTCCTTAGACTAATAGCCCATTACGAGTATTAGGAAGCTATGGATGAATCAATATGCCTTATCAGCTTCCAGGTGTACACCACACATTCGCTACCAAAGGTGGCACAGCGATGCTCAGCATCAGCGGGGCTTCTAGATTATTATCCGCGGAGGGCGAGGCAGACACAGGAGGGTTGTGGGAGTTATTAGAAAAGGAAAAGTATGCACAAAATACAAAAATAGCATATTTTCTTAAATTACACAGTAATTATGGCTGTGATGTGTGGATATATATTCAAGCAATTCTGGGAACTACAAATAGAAGTTGGGAAAATGACTGACATTAGTCAGAGCCAATGAGAATGGGATAACACACAAAGGGGCAGATTCCACTTCCACCCTAGCTCCCACATTGGCTCTGCTGCTGTTTAGCACATCTTAGCGTTAAGTTACAGCTCAAGCACACTCAGCCGACCGGATCTGTGCAGATGCACAGCTTCAGAGGTTCTTCGGCTTGAGGTACACTACAGTACTGTATGTAGTTACTTTAATTACTGTATTATTATGGGCTTGTTATTATTGTTCCAGATTACCTACGAATTTGATTTAAAGACAGACTCCGGGAACGGATTTCAAACCCTGACTGTACGCCAATCTTATTATTTATACGTTAAAAACGATATTGGACAGCAATGCTTAGGCCAAACAAAATATACAGAGAATATACAGTCGGCAAATTCAATCTGACAAAACTGACAAAACTGACTCAACCAGGCACCTATGATGGGCAATCTCTCCCACCAACAGGGTCCTCTCCCGGGGACCCCCCCTCTTCCCCAGTTATCCCCCAAGACAACAGGTCTGGTGAGAATAGGCAAAGGAATAAAATCACAGTGCACTAGAAAGTGATCAAAGTTAAGGAGAGTGTGAACAAGACTGAGTCAGGAATTGAATACCCACATACTGCAAAGAGAGTACAACAACATTAGGGAGGGCGGAAGACGGCTGAGGCACTACCTTGATGACCCTGATCAGGACAAACGTGTTTTATGAGCATTTAAATTTTACAGACGGATATGGGTACAGCAATTGAACTTGAGACGTCATAGGAGCAAAAATCACAGCATCAAGTCAGCACCATCAAAAAAAAAGAGATCTCTGCCTGAGAAAAAAGTCTAAACCATTAATCTTTCTACCCATTGCTTAACCAGTACAAATGACAAGATACAGCAGCATAACAATCCTACATGAATCTATAAAAAGATCTACAAAAAAAGACAATATTTGGAATCTCTGCAGGTCCACTGCTAATGGGCTCAGACACAATGTTGACAGTTCCAAAAACCTGTCGCAAGACAAAATGCACTGGCCAGGGGAACACGAGTTTAATAGCTCGGAAACGTAACACAGAAATGACTCTGTCTATATTGTCACTCACTGTACTGCTCAATCTCACCAGGATCCAGGATAACAGGTCTGTGGTAACAAGTCTTAATTTGTTTATTTTACTGGAAATGGCAAGCTTTGCCGCATTCACGGCCTAAATCAAACATGGGTTGGCATGACGATTAATGATATTTCTCCATTTTGTAATTAAAATCAACTGTAAGGCGCACATGTAGTTCTGTGGAGTTTAGAGCAGCTAGAGACCCTTCTTCAGAGACCTTAAAAGGAAATTATGCATTATTTAGGGCCTTTATGTTTAAGCCTTGCTGACATAATCCATTACAGAACACGTAGGACCTGATAGTATGGAGCTGCTGGGTTGAAAAAAATACCTAGTTTTACACTAATAATATACCTACTATATTGACGGGCAGTCGTCAATCCATTCTCCATAAGCAGTAAAGGGTCACGTGATTCTGGGGTCCATCAAACCACAGGTAGAGGACAGGATGGCAGTCAAAGAGCACACATACAAATCACACACTTAGGGCAATTCAGGGAGACCAGGAATCCAATATCTGGAGTAAACCCACACAAACGTGGGCTAACATTCAAACTCAGTGATGGGAATCAAACCCTAGACTCTGGAGGTGTGAAGCAACAGTGCTACCCACAGAGTGTCAGCATCTCCCAATGGGAAGCAAAAACTTTGCTTGAAAGTACTTTTTTTAAATACTGAAATCACATAAATGTATGTAGAACACAGGAGTTATTTTTGTAGTTTACTACTGTCGGTTTGGGGCCAGAGGAATCATTTCCTTGATTGAATGTGGAGTGAAGCAGGGCAGTTTGGGAAATTTTAGGTTATAGAAGGATGACGTGCTGAGATGCAAACAATAGCTCTACAGGAACGGTGGAGCTGTCCTCACGGGAATCATGTGAATAGTGAAGTATCGATATTGCACAGCTCTCAAAGGAGCGACACACGGCAACCCAAGAGCCCCACACCAAAGGAGAAGCCTTGAAACTGCCTCTTTTTACAGGTGACACACTTACAATAAACTTACGTCATTAACCATAAACAAAAAGGACCTAACAAGTGGAGGGCTCGGTGTCTGACTGCCGCTTACGTAAGGTGCCAGAGTTGCTTTAACCCCTCCGTCCTTCAGCAGAATTTCTTCCGCCTTATTTTCACTGAGCAAAAAAGAGGCAAACATGTTTGACCTTCTTCTCGTGCGACGCCCACTAAGCGCCCACGCACGCAGTACTTCCGGAGAATCACTCTGCCGAGAGAGGCGTTATCACAGAGAAAAAAACATAATGCAATTTGGGACCAATTCATCTTAAAACACTGCAGAACGTAAAATAAAGCGGAAGTAAAAAACACACTCTGTAAGGGGAGGGGCAGGGCAAAGTCCGGTGATGAGATACAGGGTCAAACCCGTCACAGTGATCCCAAGCTTAAATCCCGTCCCGTCTGTCCAGGAAGGGGCTGCGACTTGAACAGGATGATAAGTAGGCAAGCGGACAAGACTACCGATATTGAGTCCGAATCAAGACCAAGACCTTAAAGGGTCCAGTCTGTGTCAAGACCAAGACTTTGGGATTTTGGGGTGGCCAAGACCGGATCAAGACTGAGTCTCAGGAGGAGGGGAGACGGAGACCTAAAAAAAAAGCAAGTCTGTTTCTGTGACATGGCAGAATTTACATTCTGCACTGTGCTTCTTGAAATCTGTGCTGCACATGAAGTTTTTGTGATTGAAGAAACCAGATGTAACTACAGTGGATTGCGCGCTCACTTTTGGCACTCAGTAGGATCAACGGATTCAAGAGACGCTATATATGACAGGAGATCCCATAACGCAACACTCTTTTGCATTGTGGTCAACGCAATGTGAATTAATTTGTTCATTTGTTATTACAATATTTTAATGAATGTGTATACTGTACTTACTGTACTTACCGGAGCCTCTGCCCCTGCTATTGTGCCCTAGGAAGAGAACCTGGGGGGGTTGCATATTTTATCAAGTTTTTGCCATGACAGACGAATGGGAAAAGACAAATTAAGAGCGCATTCCTTGTCTTGCCATTACTGAGGCCAATCTTCTGTGCATGCAGACTGTGGTCCAGATCGCACTCATGTATCAGACAAAATCATTTCAACATATAGATCAGTTAAATAGACCCCTAAATAGTGTTAGCCTTATTTTAAATGATGAAATCTTTATTATTTTAAAACCTAGTTCTTACATAAGATACTTTCACAATGTCATTAGGACTACTGCATGCGTGCCTACTGCACGCGTGCCTACTGCACGCGTGACTACTGCATGCGTGCCCACTGCGATGCCGCAATATGCATAACTAGCCCCTCCCCCTTCTGATGCCACTGAAGAGAACCATCCCACCATGCCAACTCTGCACCATGCGGACCTGCTAGCCAGCCCAACAGCAGCCATTTTTACCGTAATCCAAAGCATACTGAGGCAACAATGAAAGCACGTGTCATCGCCGAGCAATCTGAGCTAGTACTACAGGCTGGCTTCAAAGAGAATAAGCTATACGGTGGCTTCAAACAACATTTTCAAAGCCGTGTTTCCCCATTCCCCTCCAAAGTGCCACTGCTTCCATTTATGTCCAAACTAATTATGTTAATTACAAATTATGTGCTATAAAAAAGAGAACCCCTGATTACTGCTGCACATATAAATTAATGGCATCTCACATCTTTAGAAAAGCTCTGACTTGTTTGAAGAATGGCTAGCCTGAATATCCTCTGTATTATAGATGATTTTATTGAGTTGCTTGCAAAAAG
The DNA here is from genome assembly GCA_026780845.1 of Petrocephalus sullivani. Lineage (NCBI taxonomy): Eukaryota > Metazoa > Chordata > Actinopteri > Osteoglossiformes > Mormyridae > Petrocephalus > Petrocephalus sullivani. The sequence continues at coordinate 13,115,648 of JAODKM010000099.1, read as the reverse complement.
CATGTCATTGGAAAAAAATGCATCTCATTAGGAAAAGCTCCTTCACTGGGTAACATCATCTGGGTATTTTCTCATGTGTCTGATGTACACCTTAACAAAAGGGTCAGAAGAGAGAGGGCAAGCAAGCTGACCAACCCCCTTCATCTAGTCCCTCTGCACCTGCTGCCGTTACCAGCGCACTTCCACAATTAATGACGAAATGCTGGCCACGGCGAGCACTGAAGAATCTCTCGCAACGCGAAGCACACCTTGCGGTAGCGCAGAAGTCACCGCACGCATCAATCACACTCGGCCGATCACGAGACCAAAGAGACGAACGACGCGTCCATTAATGGCGGCGCCGACTGGGGGCACGCCGTCAGCGGGGCGAGGAAGGCCGGCACGAGGCTGGGACGCCACCGCCCCTCCCCCCCCTCCCCGCATGACACGAGCCTGCAGAAGGTAAGTCACCTTGACGAAGCTACGACGGCGATAAAGGGTACAGCTCAGTACTGAATGTCTGAGAAGGAGAAGCACTCGCGCTAGCGGCTGGGAAGCTCAGCTACCTTCACCATGTCGCAGAGAAAGAGAGAGATAGAAAGGAGCCGTCCTGCCCGCGGGGCGCGCGCTCCACAGCCACAGGCCGCCCAGTTTCCCCCGCTGCACTGGCTAAACCCTTAATCCCTCCCGGGGCCAAAGACACAACACTGACATTTTCTCCAGAGAATAACAGAAATCCCCGAGTGCCTTCCATATCGGCGTCTGCCGGCAGGGGATGAGCGGGGATGCGGGACTGGCTGCAGATTAAGGAGCGAGGGGCGGCACCGCCCACGTCATTCCCGCCAAGGACACCGCGACCTTTCGGAAGCCACACGAGAGCAGCGCGGTGACATCTTATGGATATTTACACGCCGCTTCTATGCTGGTTTGGAATGACGAGGAGTCCAAATCGTTACCCCGGAGCCACAAGTCGGTGCCGGATCTAAAACACCGGCAGGGAAATGTCAACACGCATATCATAAACACTAAGCCAGGCTTCCTCCTTTATGATCTATATTTAATTACGGCCAGGACCGGCACGGTGAGTGCCTGTCAAACTGGAGGGTGCCAGGGACCTGCTTCATTATCAGCCATCTCTGTCCAGGGCTGCCGGTACGCCTCCTCCCAGCACAGCACCACAACCCCCCACACTCACGGCTAAGCCGGGCCGGGCTTTAATCTCCAGGGCCCGGCTGACTTGCCAGTTAAAGTGGAGGAGGTCACATCACAGGTGCCGCGCGGCACAGACACGCACACGCGGACGTACGCGCACTGCGCCGGCACCCAATTTAACATGCGCTCGTGGTCAGCCGGGTAGGGATCACAGCAGAAACTACAATGCAGCACCTGTCGCTCAAACTCCTATCAGCAGCAAAGCAGCTAAATAAGACTAAATCCAGTATAAGGTACAGTGCAAGCGCTTCACAGACATAAGACGTCTTACTGGAAACTATGGCTCGTCACCAGCTTACGGAAACAATAAGAAACGGAAAGAATTTGTGAACCATAAACTTTAACTGCTCTGAGCTTAAAATTAATTAAATATATTCAGATTATTACTTTAATTGGAAGTCTATAGAGAATAGAATTGACATGCCCCAAAGAGGATCAAGAAATTACCAATCCTAATATCCACACTTAACATGTGCATTGCTAATTGCGAGTCGATGTGGCGTTTTAAAAACTACAGTGCTATATTACAATATAGCACTGGTTTCTCTCAAACTTGCAGCAGAGAGGTACATTGGGAATGAACCATTCTCTGAGTTTAAAAATACCAACATACAGTCGGAAAATGATACAAAAATCCTCATCTTATTTCTCACAAAACCAAATTAGGCCTTATTCAGGGGAGGGTCCTGTCACAGAGCATCTATGTGACAAAAATTTTCCCTTTAATTATCTAGATATAAATTGGAGAGACACACAGCAGCCAATCCCACTGCTGAACACAAACAAACTTTTTCATAAATACTACAATATTTTATAAGCCATATAAACACTGTCTTTAGAGTGCCAGAGTCTTGACCCGAGAACACAAAACTGTGAGCATCAAAACAAATCAATGAAAAGAACAGTTGTACTGGGAAGGAAAACAAAAAAAGATATGTACAAGAGGGACCATGTAGAGCATGGTACAACTTGCATACTAACATACACATCAAGACTGCATCCATGACCAGCCATCGGAAAGATTGATAATGCTCAACAGAATACACGTCCTTCCACTTGGTTTTGAGCTCAACTGCACTAACAATGCCAAGAAAATACAACAACAAGCCAGTGTTACCTGAAGTATCTCCTTGCTTCAACAAACCAAAATATGACTCCTAAGAACACTGACAAGCCTTGGATCAGGTGAGCTGGGACTTCTTATGCGTCAAGAACCCCCCCCAGCAGAAAAAACAAAGGCAGCGGGAACAAACAAGCTCTCCCAAATTATAAGCGATTCATAAACATGTCAGTCCAAAAACAAAGAAGCAGAAAGATGATCCTCAGCAGCCAAATCCAATAAAAGAGTATGTCACTGGCACCCCTGAGGGTATGGGTGTAAGGAGCCTGCCAACTGGTCAGCAAAGCCGACTGTTTACAAGGGAAGCCAATCACATTGAAAGAGAGAGGCCAGATATACTCACCAGGTCATGGTTTGTGGAATTGGAATCATCTTCTGGGAAGGGAATGTAAACAGCTAAGGCCACACAGTTGGCAAAAATCGACAGTAATATAAAGATATCAAATGGCCTGAAAAAACAGTAGTTAAGGAAAAACTGGAGGGAGCCCACTACAAAGCAAGTATACATATCAATTAAAAGCAAATTATAGATGAAAGATTCATTTATTCAAATAGCCCAAATAACTAAGACCACCCCTCATTAGTGCAAGGTATATAGTGTAGACCCACCTCTAAGAAATGTACCACATAAAATTGTCAGAGGAGCGCGTATATGCAGTTATACGGTATAACAACATACCCACCTACCACTACAGCACTGAAGCGGCCTGTGTTATGGTTTGGCCCATAGCTTCTCCCAGGTATGCTGTGTGTCACACGTCTCCTCCAGACAGAAACAGACATCCCCAAACCCCCAGGTTCTCAGACGCCTCTGTAGAGACGTTACATTTGCAGAGAGCTTAAGGCGACTTACTGCAGAAGGCACAGGCAGCACCAAAAACTGCTTGGTAGCTCTGGGCCACACAGGCTATAGAATCACCTCCAATTCATTTGCAGTATTTAACAGGCCTATGAATAAGTGACTCACTCTGTTCATTCACATGGCTGAGGCAGGAAGGACAGATACTCTGGCATCACTTGGTTTTCAAAACCAATATGTTACTAGACTTTAAACACCTGATTGTTGGACTGTCTTCCCAACACAAATTAGCTATTATACTGCCTTTCACACAGGCAGACTAGTACAGGTGCGACATTTCACTGGAAAAGCTCTAAAATTGTTCATATCAGCTACGGAAACAGGGTATAATTGCTTTTGCCATCCTGCTAGAGTCAAGTGGAACCTTATAGCATTTTGTGGCCAGGTTGATTTGTCAAGCTCTGAAAATAGTACAAAATCTGTTATATGTTATAGGGCTTATAGATGTATTAGAAACCACAAATGTACATGTATATACTATATATACATATAAATAAATTGTAATACAGTCTGAAAGAGAAGTCAGCATAAAATCTGATAAATGTGAGGAATCAATACTCTGATGGAGACACACCTTTTAGATTAGGAGTTTCCCACCTTTTGATGTCTGTGGATTGGTTTACATTGGACAAGAATTTCACGGACTGGCAAAAAGGCCTTGGGGGAGGGGGGGCATAAATCAATAGGCGATTTCATAAGTTTAACCAATTCAATTCCTTTCAGATGCAGGCAGAAGGCAATGTAAGGGGTTGTAAAACATAGAAAATACATAGTTTGTTTTTGGAAATTAACCAGCCCCTCTGCAAGACCCCCAGCCCACGGTGGCCAGTGCCAGTCTACTCAGGGTGACTCTCGTGGTGACGCACCCCAGTAGAGGCCTACCCCCCAGACGCGGCCTTTAAAAAGGATTCTTCCACTCGACGAGGCTGATGCAGGCCCTCCGGATGGGGTTGTTGAGGCTGAGGCAGAAGAGGGCGCGCTGCGGCCTGCTGTTAGCGCCGCCACTGGGTTTCTTGCTCTTGGCGTACTGCTGCCTCTTCCTCTGGGTCAGCGACGGGACCGGGACGGCGCAGCTGCCGCTGGTGCTCATGGTCTGGGCGGCCCGGGCCTGCTTGGCGGCATGGATCGCGGCCTGCCAGGAGAGAGCGGTCGCCGGGGAGCCTGCGGGGCGGTCTGACCAGAGGGCCGGCACGTCACCAGGGATAGGGACTCTAGTGCTGCTGGCATAATTTGCCCCTGGGAAGACAAACAAAAAAAAAAAGGATGCAGAAAAGACCAGCTGTGCAGAGGTCAAATTCAACCGACTCGTACATGTACATGAAATGCGTGATGGCATCTCAGCTGTCCAGCACCTTCTCCCGGACAGCAGGAATTTATCGCCTGTGACAAGCAGCAGATACGAATATGTATTTTTGTTTTTTTTTTTTTTTTGCCTGAAATCCAGGAGATGTGGGAGGAGGTGCAACGGTCAGTGTACAATATATATATGAGATTTCCCACTCCAACAAGTGCTTTTCAAAGACAGGCATATTTAAGGGTGCTATTTCTTCAGTTCAATTTGTAAGAACAACCGGCCCTGTCTCATAAGCAAAATCACAGTGTTCCTTTCAGACCCAAATCCAGCCATTCTCTGTAAATGCTTGTCCTATTCAGGGTCGTGCAGCTTACAGATGCAAGGCAGGTAGGAACCCAGGATGGGGCACCAACTCAACACAGGGCACACTCACACAAGCACACCTATTGGCAATTTAGAAATGCCAATTAACCTCAGCATGTTTTTTCGGGGGGGGGGGACTAGAGTACCTGGAGGAAACCCCAAGACCGCACAGGGGGAGCATGCAAACTCCACACACAGGAAGCCATGACAGAGGCTCAAACTCTGGTCCTACAGGTGTGAGGCAACAGAGCTGACCACCCTACCACCGCGCTGCCTTGTACCCATATTGGATGACTGAAATATAATCCTATTAAACTGCACCAAGCAAAAGGGCAACATGATTATATTGTGACTGCAAACAGATGTAATCACAGGGCTAATTGTTGTAAAGGGGGACCTATCATCATTAATTAAGTTAATAATCAGATTCTTTATCTTAAGTGACTAATGTAGTCTATCATTTACTGTACATGGTCTAGTTTCTGACTGAATGCAACACAGATCAGGTTATGTACATACATATAAAGCACAACTGCCAAGTCCAGGGGCATTGTAAAACGGGCCGATTCCAGGGGCCCCTGAGTGATTGCAACCCTAAGAAATTTGGAACAGAATTCAATAGATTTTGGTCAGGGGCCCAATATAAGATGCTTTCCTGGGGCCCGAAATCTTTAAGGACACCCCTGGCAAGATCCTATGAAACTTCCTGTGGCAACAATTAAGTTACAAGTTCTCTAGTTTACAACAACATTCATTTAAATGATTTCAATTAAAATGTTGCAAATCACGATATTACACAAGCAAACAGACAGCATTAACTAAATAAAAAGGATAAACTTAACCCAGAGCGGTTCTTACGTAATGTTCTCAAAACAGAATCTGTGGGCAAATATGATTTTACTGCAATATATTACAGGATTCTCAAAATCACCCCAAACGTGTTTGCTAGTGGTCAGCTCTTACGAGAAAAATTAATATAAAAGTTACCTATAGGAAAGCTTAATCATTTGCCAATGACAGAAACAGCCGTGACATTATTGAATTGTGACCAAAATTAGGTGCATGAGATATCGACAGTTTCAGTGCAACCAATGAGCATCTGATGCTCCAGTACACTGTATATCCTTTTAACTTTGAAGAAACAATAAGCAGGCAAGTAGCGGTCGACGGAATCTACTACTAACTTTTTTCATTTGACATGCTATGGCACAAAACAATTTTCCCACGCCAACCCTACCTAAATTCAACTCGTTTCAATGGGACCCATCGGTCAAGCACAGCCGCTAAAATAAAATGAACAGTGTTCATGGACATTATAAATTAGATTTTAATAGCCTAACCTAAAATTATACCTTTCAGGTATTAAATACAGACAAGCTCTTCGGTCTGTGAATCATTCATATAATCATTCTGTAATTATATTAGTCCTATACATTTTAGGGGAAAAATCCCTTACTGAACAATTAAAAGGCACTGTAATGTGCATCCGACCTCGCTAAAAACAGCCGGCCCATTGCTAGGTTACTGATTCAATTAATTCTTAAGTGCTTCATTTCTGCGCCACTGTTTCATTACATCTTATAGAATTATTTCAATCACAAAATAAAATCATACGTGTAAAACTAAGAGAAACCCATGACAAGTGACGTCAATTCGCCAACAGATTTAAGCGTTGCAGGACCGCTCTGACCTTAAATTTAGGCTACAAGTTGCCCAAGTTTGTAAATATCGCGAATGGCTGTGAATATTATATTACCTCGCCAAAGATCCCAAAAGGAGACGTGCAGCACAGAGGAAACGCTCGATACTGTTTAAGTTCGGATGCATCATCCGTATAAATAAATACATACATACCTTTCTGCAGACTGTTGCAAGCAGAGGACTCGGATTTGTCCACACTACTTACAAAATGCACAGAAATGACCGGCGTCTGGGTCGCAAGCAACGATTTGGGAAATGCATTATCTTTAAAAGAGGACAGATGCGTGCGCGTTCATTAAAGCCATATATACCGCAGAGGAGAGTGATGAAGCTATCTCGCCCGATGCTCTCGGTCGCCTACCCTTAGGTAACAGAACGTGTGGGCTTATTCAACACATCGCCGCGATTTATCCAGGGACCAGAAGCTGTTCCTCTGGTCCGATTATCTCTTTCCTCGCTTACAACCTTGGAGCGTAAAATGCCCAAAATGAAAAGCTGGAGCGACAATATTGCAACGCCTCCGTTTTAAACTCACGCAGATTTAGTGCACCGCATTCTATAGGCTGTAGTTATTCTTGAGAGTTTCGTCTAAAAGATAACGACATCCGGGTGCTGGTTTCACAAGATGGATTTCACACAGTATTAACTCCAAAACAGAAACGTATGCTAAGGGATTTTATGCCCATGTTTGTTAAAATCATTTTGTTTCCTTGGAAATTTATTTTTAAACAGCAAATCCCGAATCCATCTTGTGCCAACATCCTAGAAGCGTCGTCCGCAGCGAGGCCACCTTTTCATCAAATAGGTGATTCCGATTACAATTTTAAGAGAAAAAAAATATTGATTGTGGATTGTCTCTTATTTTGAATAAAAGTGGACAAACTATTGATCGGAGCCTTTGTCTAGGAAGAGTGCATGGTATATGCATAAGTGGCGTAATAATATGAAATGAAACAACATAAGAATTAAATTTGATTGTCAGTAATAAGAGCATGCATTCAAAGTACAACCTTAAACAGTGAAATGCATGTATATACTCTGAATATATTAAGCCAACACATACACACACATATGTGTGTTTATGTAGCCTAACACTTTGGCTCAATAAAGGTTAAGTACAGGCAATATTGAAGAGAAAGGGGTGAAAAGCTAAAGGTTCAAAAACTAAAGAGATCGTATGTCTCCATCTATCCGTTTTCCATCCGAGGGGAGTCGGACTTGGCAGGGGTACAGTTCCAATGAAGCTCTTCCTGGTAGTACTTACATATGAGCAGGCATTTACTATTTCATACTTGCTAATTTGACAACAGGCACATACTGATGACATCCTCAGTTTGCTGTTGAAAGGGTTGTTCAAACTTGTGTCCAATGCAGAACGGAACTCACACCTCAAACTGTGGGCCTAATGTCTTCTCTTTCCAAGATTAGTGCTGCAGAAGCTCTGCTTTCTGCTGTAAAATTTCTTATAGTCAGGTGGGAAAATATGAGCTTTCAACGTTTAATCTCAATGACATTTGAGAAGACATTGATAAAGGATATCCATCTTTCTGTCATACTCCATACAAATAACTTAACTTGTAAGAGGTGAATGTTGTTTGTGATATCAAATCTGAATGTTGCCCCATTTTTAGTATATTAAGATAAATCATACAATAAATTGAGGTAAACAGCGATATCTTTAGGTCTACAGCATGACAATAAATTTTAAAATCCATACAATATCATGCATATTAATTACATAGTTGTAATGTAATAACCACTTATTTTCATAGACAAAATCATTTTCCTTGTATTCTGCATTCTCTTCAAGTCAGCGAAGTGCGATTGTACCGATTGCTTATCAGTTGAATGGTCTTAATTGTAAATAGGGTTTCACATAACTTTCACATGTTGCGTTTTTCTTGTTCTAATTAGTTTAATGTTTATAGCAACAGCATAATTGGTGCTGGTTTTGTTTTCTGACGTGTATATTTATAATTTTGCCGATGTGAATGTTTAAAATATGGTGAACACCGAAAAGAGATGTTTATGCTACTGAACATTAAAGTATAATTCGTTCTCAGACTACGATTGTGTTTATTTGAATTTACTTGTTTAGAATATTTAAATCGGATTTCTTACCCTAAAGTCTTGAAAGCCCGGTAAGAAACGCGATTCATCTTCTTGCTCGGACAACTTCACGAGTTTAACATAAACTATTCTGCATGGCAGAGGTACTAATGAAATGGCACGGTAGATCTGAAGGTACAGGATATTGGATTACCTGCCTGCACTAAATAACGGTTACAGAGAGATAATCCATGATTATTAATCCCTCTCAGGCCCGCCGCGCACAATGCCCGGGCCGGGACAAAATTACTTAAACCGGGCCCTCATTACGCGTCACCCCTCCCACCAGGGCCCTCTTCTGGGCCCGGGACAAGTTGCCCAGTTGTCCCCCCAAGGCTGTATCCTTGATGCCTCTTCACAGAAACAAGGTGTTACAATCGACCTATTTCAGCCAATGACTAATAAACCGATTGTTTTCCAAATATATATTGAACACATTAAAAGGTTGTACTTTTTATTATTCCAGATTAATCCAAGATTTTATTTCCACTTCACAACAGATTTTAACTTAAGCATAAGGGGTGACAAATTCCGTGAGTATACAGCTGAAATAAAGCGACTCCTTCTACGTTATAGTCGCTAATAATAGACATGGTCACGAGGTCTAAAAATGTGAGTAGTCTGACAAAAATATTTGAAGCATTTGGAAGTTATTTTCATTCATTCATCTTCTGACTGCTTGGTCGGGGGGAATTCATGCATTCATTAATTATTATAAACTTTACACAGTGTCACTGTTATCATGTGCATCGTAGTTTTAAATTAAAAAACATGATGATAAAAAACGCAGTTTTTGCAGTTCGCCACAAAACGTTTCTATAGGCGGTCGTTTTTCTGCTCGAATTAGGCTACTAGCCTAAAGAGGAACTAATTTGCAAAAAGTGATAGTCGCCGAGGGAAGACGGACTGGTGTTCATAGAATTCCTTCCGTGCTGCTTCTTGTCCTGGGTTTCAGAACCCAAGATGGAGGCCATCAGTAAAGCTGGGCATCATATGAGTCTAGCAGCACTACAGCAGCACGACCCTTACATTAATAAAATCGTCGATGTTACCGGACAGGTAGCACTGTACACCTTTAACTCAAAAACAAATGAATGGGTAAGAACATGCCTGTTTCGAAACGCGAGCGGCTAATTAGTGTGAATGGCCGTAGCTAACGCTAGTTAGCTAGCTAGCTAGCTTTACAAAACCCGTTAGTTTTCGCTAATTAAAGTAGGCAGCTAACTGGTTAGTTTAAGTTTTCTCTTCCCATTTTTATCTGTTGTTGGGATGTAACGTTTTTCTCCCCGTTAGAAGTAAGTAAATTAACGAACCTTGCAAATGAAATTGCCGCTAATTAAGCTGGGGTAAGCTAACTCACAGTAGTTGTGTTTTCGGCAAGTTGACTTGCCGCCGTTGTGTAGGTGAGTTTTATCCGAAGTTCGTATCACTGCTCGCTGTACGTCTCGCCGTTATTATTTTAGTATCAGGTTGAGGAAGTCGGTTATAATGCACCTTTCCTTGTTCCTCTGTTAGCTATGACGTTCAGTTTGTTTATGTTCGTCATTTAATTATGTGACACTTCTTTCAGGAAAAGACCGATATTGAAGGCACGTTGTTCGTCTATACCAGGTAAGTTTTTCGTATGATCCGAGTTTTTGCTAAGATGCCGGATTGATGTTCTGCATGCATGGAGGCAGTTTTGCTTTGAAGTGTGATGTACAGGAACATGCTCCCCCACCCTCTGAACCGTTTTTCCCGTATAAACACCGAATATTGCGGAATTGCTGCAACTTGTGTAGATGTACTTAGTCGCTTTTCTCATCACTTAATGTGCCCTGGCATACAGAACGATCGTTTCGCTAGCTTCCTTATTTCCACAGGGGTGATTAGGAATAGCGATATTCTTAATGCAGTATTGGGTAACAGGTTTAGCAAAGAACGTAACATTTATATATACTACGTGAGAAGACATGCTGCTCAAGATAAGAGAGAATTAAATAATGCTATTGAAGGTACCTTTCGTTCTCTCTACCAGGGTAATTCTCTCTCTCTCTCTCTCTCTCTCTCTTCCTCTCTCTACATATATATATATATATATATTGTGTGTGTGTGTGTGTGATATGTTTCAGGATAATACTAATAGTACTTGACAGGCTTGTTTGTCTTTCAGCAGACTGTAGACATTGTGCTGTCTGGTTGCAGGTCTGCGTCTCCTTACCACGGCTTCACGATTATGAATCGGCTCAACATGGAAAACCTAGTGGAGCCCATAAACAAAGACCTGGAGTTTCAACTCCAAGACCCATTTCTCCTCTACAGGAACTCCAATTGTATGTACTGCCTAATTGTGAGAGTCTGGGGGGGGGGGGTCTTCTGTTTTGATGCATGAATGTGTAATGACAATATACAGAAGACTGTGTTGAATGTTTTTTTTTGTGTATAATGATGTGTGATGAAGTGGCCTGTCGGCGCTGTGTATGTGTGTGTGTATGTATATGTGTGTGCATGTGGTTTACTGTAAATTTTATTACAGTTGTCGTTTAACGATGGGGATGCATTCTGAGAAATGTGTCGTTAGGCAATTTTGCTGTTGGACGAATATCGCAGAGTGTACTTATCCAAACCTAGATGGAATATCGAACGTCACACCTCGGCTATATAATGTAGCTTAAATAACCACAAAAATACAGTAAGTAAATACATAAGCCAATAACTTAGTAGTTATCATTATCAAGGATTACATACCATATGTAATTGTATGTGCTTCGCTTTGATGGGACTGGCAACGCAGTCGGTTTGTTTACACCAGCATCACCTCAAACACTTGAGTAATGCAGTGCACTGGGACATTACAACTATAGTTTCAGTTTGTGGCTAGCTGTCACTATTTGAGCTTTGTTTGGGGCCACCTTTACATATGAGGTCCAGACAGATTTTATGCAGTTGACCAAAACATCGTTATGCAGTGTATAACTGTTTTAGTTATGGCTGTTTTTCGGCTTTCTGTACTGTCGAGATGTAGCAGAATGTACAGCGTTACTGCATTTTGTGTGCCAGGTTGAAAAGTTTCTGTTCTCCATACAAGAAACCATCTGGGCTAATTTAACAACATGTTCATTTGTTCCTTAAATGCTGGGCCGTTGTACAGTCGCTGAAAGCCTTAAAGATGAATACTTATAAAGAATGGTTTTCTGTAGATATGGTGTATGCAAAGGATTTATCTTTTTGACCGTGATTAATTTGGTGGAATTTTGACAGCCTTAAAATAAGAGGCCCATTAATCGTCTGTGTTTGTAGTTGACTGTAAAATTAGTGGATTTTGAAAAGTCAATTCTAAACCAAAGGAATTGGCCGGTTATGGTTACTTTTAGTTTGAATACTAAACTGTGTGGTTATGTAGGGCCCCAGAAATCCTTTTATCCAGACTTGTGCTAAGTCCCCTCCTTATTGTCAATGCTCTGGTTTCTTGCTTGGCATAATAGTGGAAAAACTGTGTCTGAGGCTCTAGCTGGATTATATTTGGTGCCTGAATGGGGAGTGAGTGCATCTCTCTCAGGCTGCGATGACAGCTCCCCCCGTCTTTATCCGAGCCTCCACAACTACACAAGTTTCCCCCTGAAGGCGGCAGCGCTGTCATTTCTGTCCTGTTAGTTGGTGCCCGTCCACCTGGCCACAAGACGCCTCGCATCACTTTCTTTCAGCGCTCTGTCCGCCAATCCCACTGCCCCCGGCTGCACGGCTTCTCTTCTCGCTTCGCGTTTATTTGGCAGCCGACTTCGCCGGCGCGCATTTTAACAGCCGTCGTGTGTCCAGAAGGCGCACACGCGTCCGCGAGGGGGTGGCGGTATACTCCACCGCATATTAATGTGGCCGCGTTTTGTCTGGGATTAATCCTTTGTTAGCCTGGTCGGAACGGTATACTGTTCTTTCTTTAGCCTCCTTCTTTGAAGAAAGAAGAGGCACAGAGGCTGTCCATTCATCCTCAGAAATAACTTATTCGACCTGGGCTCGCAGAGTCTGGAGCCCGTCTCAGGAGACACGGGGCGAAAGGATGGACTCGAGCACACCTGCTGCCAGCCCTTATTTGGCCGTTTGTGCTCCAAACGCTTGGAGGAGCGTGGAAAACGGCAGCAGCAGCCAAACGCCACAGAGTAAGGGTGGTTTGAAGTCAGTGGTTCACCTGAACAGCATGTTTGGGAGGAATTCAGAGTAGCTGCTCACGTGCAGATGGGGAGAGTGCGGGGAGACCATGCATAAAGTCACACAGTGAGCTGGGTTTGGACTTCAACCAGTGACTGAGAAAACGCCATTGCCAGCCGCACGCAGTGTATGTGTTGCACGTATGCATGCAGATGTACCTGACGTATACACATACATGCATAGAAAGCGACAGTCGTGCAAAGCTACAAAGTTTCAGCTCAAGGAGGAACTCGGGGAAAACTCACCTGTTAACGCGTTGAAGAAACTTCCCAAATCCCTCTCGAAAACAACTTTCCCCTCACACCGGAGGTCGGGCTCCTGCTGCGGAAGCCTGTTAATCAGGAGCAGCTCCATGGAGGGATCCAAAAGATTCATTTCCCAGTGTCCGATAAGCCCCCAGTGGGAGGTAGGTGGGCAGGGGGGGTGCCCCCTTCAGGGGAGGATTGGCGGTTTAAGCTCCCGTGTGCCGTCACCCGCGCGAGAGCTCGCGTTCGGGCAGCGGGCCGTGGCGCTCGCTGTCCATGTGGCCTGGCTCCGCCGCGGCACCTGTGGATGGAGTAGGAGAAGCAGGCCCGGACTGAACCACAGCATCCGCCCGAGGGTGGCATCCAGCGCACTTCACATGGCCAGCTTCTGCATCCCTGCGGAGATCTTGTTGTAAAAAAAAGGCCGTGAATCCTGAGCCTTGCTTGGGGAAAAAAATATTTTTGGAGACTGCAATGATCCTGGTGCCGTCTTCAGTCGAGCGTCACTGCCGTCGCGGAGGCTGGGTTGTCAGAACAACCGCACCCCTCCCCCCTGCGCGGATTAGCTGTGGCGGCAGCCCCCCCGCCCCCTCCGGGGAATGGCACGGGCCGCTCGTCTCCGTTGGTGCGCGCGGGCCGTAGGAGGATGACGAGGCTCTCGGTGCAGAGACCGCGTCTGCCACGTCTCGGTGACGGCGGTGCCTCTGCTCGGGCCGAGCGAGGTGGGAGATGGGGTTGTTTACAAGTGACTGCTCCCAGCGAAAGCCATCACCCGGCGTAACGCCTCCTTCCTGCTCCCCGCCTGCCCTGGGTGCTCCCCAGGTGCTGCTGTTGCTAGGTTTCCTGCCTAGTTAACGCAGGCACAGCCTGTGTCTGGCCGCCGGTCCGGGCCAATCCCCCTATCTTTGCGCTACCAGGTTTTCGTCGCTGCTCTTTATGTCAGAATGCCACGCTCGTTTAAAAAAAGTGGAGCGGCTTGTTCACCCCGCCACACTTTGGCAGGGAGTCTGGGGAGGGGGGACATTTCACAGGAAGGCCAGCACCCCTGGTGGGGGGGGGTGTCACTCCTCTGGTGGTGTAACAGGCCTCTGGGGCTGGTGAGCTTAACAAACATGGGAGCCCCCATCCGGCCTGCCAGGGTTGTGCTGGAATGTCATCTCCCTGGCAAACACCCGCCCCTCCCACACAGAGGAGGCACAGTCTCCTCTTTCTTGCCTTTTGTATACTCTCCATAACGTGCTTTTGGCACTGCTGCATTCACTCTCTGTACATCCTGAAATCTTCCTTTGGGTTTTTTTTTTTTTCCACCTCTTACATCATGCTGTTACCGTAGCGGCTGTTTCTGCAGAGGCTGTCTGTTCTTTTCTAATTATGATAGTGTTGCTTTGGATACTTGGTGGTAGCCATGGTTACCAGAGCGGTAAACTGTACCAGAGCTGGCCTCCTTCTCCTGGCTGTCTGAAGGAAGCATTTTTGCATTGCAGATGAGTCACAGACAAAGGAAGGATAGGAACTGTGTTTCCTCTGGGTCTGGCCCCCTGACGGCCACCTTCGATCAGGCAGCTTACCTGAGGCCGTGTCCATCAGATTCCCAGCTGTATGGATCCACTATCCAGCCCCCCCTCCCATTCAGTAATTCATGCTGCATTTGCTGCGTGGTGTAAGTCAGCCCAGTGTGCCTACTCCAAATGCCCATTTCAGTCTGTTTGTGAGCAGCTTTTTTAAATCACATGGGCATACATTGAGCTGCTCTGACCGTCTGCTCAGGGCACTGGGCCCACGGTCAGCAGCTACCTTGGGGATAATGTGCAAATGGTCTAATGGGAGCCTAATGTAGCATGCTATTGGGTTTTGTGTCCTGTGAGGAGGTCTCCCATTGGCATTGTGTGTAATAGGGCAGCATTATGAGATTGGCAGATTGAGATCTGGCCTCGTCACCCCCCCCCCCCACCTGCTGTCAAACTGGCC
>JAODKM010000099.1:13069855-13082489 GCA_026780845.1 Petrocephalus sullivani | reverse complement strand
TTGTTCTCATTAGCATTAGCATCCACAAACGCTGCTCCTCTCCTCTCTGTCTCTGCTTGTTCTCATTAGCATTAGCATCCACAAACGCTGCTCCTCTCCTCTCTGTCTCTGCTTGTTCTCATTAGCATTACCATCCACAAATTAAAAATGCTGCTCCTCTCCTCGCTGTATTTTCTTACCTAAAAATTTGACTTAAAGACAGACTTAGGGAATGCTTACAAAAAATCTCTCAGAATATTGTGCCATCTAACCTGAATGACCAGCAAAAGCTCATGTATGGTAATCATCCGTCCATCCATCCATTGTCTGAAACCTTCTGGGTCGCAGGGGGACCGGAGCCGATCCCGGAAGCTTTGGGCATAAAGCTGGGAACAACCCAGGACGGGGGGCATCGCTGGGCACACTCACACACCAGTCACTCACACATGCACCTACGGGCAATTTAGTAACGCCAATTAGCCTCAGCATGTTTTTGGACTGTGGGGGGGAAGCCAGAGTACCCAGAGGAAACCCCACATATGGAAATCACTTTACATATACTATATGTATATATGCACATACATACACATGTGTGTTTATATGCATGTATATGTGTATGTGTGTGTGTATATATACATATATATACATCTGCTGGCCTTCTCTCGATCTGTTGGCCGTCTCTCGATCTGATGACTTTCAATGGACTTATTAACCACTTAACCGTCCCATCATGCCACCCCAAATGAACATTTTGTTAGTTTTCTCCCAGCCCCACCCAGAACTGGTTTGAAGGTATAAATTGAAATTAAATTGTTTTTGCTTTGTGCTTTATGTGACAGATAGTTCAACCACTAGAACATGTCAGCATGATTTTTTGCTTCAGTGGCTTTTTCTCATGGGAATGCATTGTAATGTGACACTCTCTGGGTTAGAGAAAGCACTTAGCAATTGGGAATTGTTACAGCATGGTTAACACCACATGCTAATAACAAAAATTGTTTTTATGTGGCTTCTGGGTCCACCAGCAATGTATATTGACAATGCAGCATGGAATGAAAGGTTTGAATGTAGCTGATTCCAAAGGCAGGTAAACTTCTGGGCCTAGACGTGGCCTTTTTATACCCTGTGTCTGATATTAATTTATCGTCCACTGAGGGTCACCCTACTTACCCATTTTGCTAATGTTGCTGTGAGCGTCTGATTTCCAACATCCCTGTAATCAGATGCTATCCTTTAATAGGCAAATGAGAACTTAGTCTGTGAGTCTAGTTTTACTTTTTAATTTGTTTTATACTAGATTTTGGTGTCTATCAAGACCCCGCATTTTGTGTGCTAATTTGTGGTTTGCTCTGCAGATGCAGGAGGGTTGTGTGCTTGCCTACGCCTGTGTGCACAGTACTTGTGCACTGATGTGTGACTAATCAAATGTGAAGATTTTAAGAAGGAGTTGGACCAGGTGCCACAGACTGGATCCCAGAATTCCTTTCTTCGCCCAAAACTGGAATGCATGCCGTGATGTGTGTTGTCTTGGCTAGTCTTTCAGCTTTAATAAAATATGTCAATTTGACTGGAAAACTGTCAGGAACCATTAGGTGCAAGGTGGCGTGAGAGGGCGGGTAGGCGGTAGGGCTGTGTTTTGGGGTGAGAGCTCTGACTCCCTCTAGGGATTCCACTCATGTTCTGAAATGACAGTGTAGGGTTTATAATAAGGATTATTCAGGATCATTCAGAATAATCAGTCGTTACATATGGCTTTTCTTCCATTTCTGTGATATTTCACGTCATTCTTATTTCTCAAGAAAGCATTGAAAAGTGTTTTTTTGGCTTCTCCTGTAGTCCTGTAGGGTGGATTAATGGGTAGCAATGTTCTTGTGTGATCGTGGGTTTAATTCCAGTGTTGGTCTGCTTTGCAAAGTTCAGATCAGCTTTCTCCTGCAGTCAAAAGACATGGGTTAGGTTGCTTTGTGCCTATAAATCTAAAGTGTTATGTGGTTTCCTTAGTAGCCTATTGTGACCCTGCACTGAATAAGCAGCTATCATTTTGACGACGATAGTTGTCTTAGACACACTGTGATATATTAGCACCCACAGAACTGGCTTGCCAGGTTGCCTCAGTTCATCGAGCTGCTTCTCCAGACCAGAGCTCACTGGCTAACTCCGGCCTGAGGACCCCCTCTGCTAGGTGGAATTCATGTTTGCATTTTCTCCTCATGTCCCCACAGCTACCGCGTGTACTGCCTGGTGGGAGATGGAGAGATGACCGAGGGCTCGGTATGGGAGGCCATGGCCTTTGCTTCCTACAACCAGCTGGACAACTTGGTGGTCATCCTGGACATCAACCGGCTGGGCCAGAGTGATCCAACTCCTCTGCAGCACCACGTGGAGAAATACCAGAGGCGCTGTGAGGCGTTCGGGTGAGTGGCTCTGCCTGTGAGTGCCAGTGTGCTGTGTTTTTCAATTCATTTGTGTGAGTAGGGCTGCTGTGTTCGTCTGTATAGCTGCTCTCCATTTGTTTTGAACATATTTATACCTTGGGTACACACATGCGCACTATGGACATGACACATCGCACCTTGCTGGAGCTCCACCTTCTTCAAGTAAAAGATTCATGGTGGACGGTTTAACAAAAGGACAGTTTTTCACAAAAAATTAAGTTTTTTTTATCAGCTGTTCTTTTTCATTAATTGCTCTGATTCCATGAATGGATGAGATAGTCGTACATGATGTCTTGATTTCTGTCCTATTTCTTTGTATTTTGACTTATTTTGCTCGTCATCTTGCTGCCAAAACTTCACTTACTAGCTTGCCTCAGGAAGACAAGCAATCCGTGAATAACTTAATAATTTTAATGGGGACTTTACAAATGAATAAGCAAGATGCATTTTGATGCGTTTTTAAGTTTTATTGATCTACAGTGGTGGCCAAAATTATTAGAACATTTGGCATATTTAAGGTTTCAGTTGTTTTTGTTGAATTGGCCATTAAAATACTCATAAAACAAATTAAATATCTACAAAGTGATCATTATGCTCTATAAACGATATAATAGAGCCTTCATGAGGAGAATCACTGTTGCTAAGTCTGGACCTCAACCCTATCAAGCACATTTGTAATGAGCTGGAAAATAAACTGGACAGAGGTGGCCTTACCGTAGGTGATCCATCGTAGTGAATAATGAAGTACTACTTAGGAAAATAACAAGTGAGGGCCCAAACCCCTTCATTATTCCAGAAATAATGAACAAACTTTTAGAATTACTTTGTTGGCTCCTCCCCCGCCTCCGTGTAAGAAAAGCACAGACTGTCGATAACAGGAACATCGATCCCACATATTTCAATGGTGAAATTATAGAATATAGAAATTAATTAAATAATTATAAAATCAATAAAAACACACCGAAGCAACCAAAAAGACACCAAAATAAATTAACCTATTTACTGAAAATATAAAAATCTCTAAATGGAATGCTACTTCCTTGTAAAAAAAGAGCAAAGAGGAAAGTAACACTTATCAAAAAAAGTGGTAACACAACCACTTTAAAGTGGTAACACAACATGCCAACAAATGAAAACACTCCCCCTTTAAGACCGTGATCATAAGTAATAAAGTAGTGTACAGATTGGTTCATTCGGGACCCCTCCCCATACTTGACCCTTGGTGTTACTCTTTTTCTACACATGTATCTCTATTTGAATGATCAGCCTGTGTATGTTCTGTACATACCCATGACTTTTAGTGTATCTCACACACAAAGCACGTACTGCATCCAGGCGATGTCCTTTTCTCCTCTCTGCCAGCTGGAATGCTTTCATCGTGGATGGCCATAGCGTGGAGGAGCTCTGCAAAGTCCTCTGCCAGCCTCGACACCAACCCACTGCCATCATTGCCAAAACCATTAAAGGCAAAGGAATTCCAGGTACCATAGTGCAATATAATCTATACACAGCTCTATAGGCAACCCAAGCCTATCATGTAGAGCTTACTCATTCCAGACACTACGTTGTATCACCAAGCTGAGCCTCAGTAGACTTTGATGACCTGGGGACAGGGGGGTTAAAACCCCTAATTTTACCATTAGGCTACGTGCCTGGTCAGTAGCAAACAAAAATCAAATGGTTCAAACCCATCATTTTACTCTGTGGCTACGCGCCTGGACTGCTGTAGATGGTTTCTCTGCTTTGCACCTTAAGCAGCCAGATGTCCTGCTTTTAGGCTTCCTCAGTGCGGTACTCCGGTTTCCTAGTCGACACCATGTGGTATAAAATCACTTTGCTGTCCCTACATGCCCTGTTATATATATAAATAAGGGGGCCCTGTCAGCTTCGCAAGCTGCTTTGCACGCATGACACCACTCCTTCATCACGCATGTGTGTGTGCGCGTGTGTGTCTGTGTGTGCGTGTGCGCAGCTGCCGAGGACAAGATGGGCTGGCACGGGAAGGTGCTCCCCAAGGACATGGCGGACAGCGTGGTGCGGGAGCTCCAGAGCCACATCCAGAACAGCGGCAAGCGGCTGTACCCAGCCACGCCCACCGACGACGTCCCGCCCATCAACACACGCAACATCCGCATGCCCAGTGGCCCCAGCTACAAACTGGGGGAGAAGGTGCGGCATTAATGTGGGGAGTGCAATTCACTCTCCTGTTTTCATAATCATTACAAAAAGGACAATTCGCATAGAACTGGAAGAGGTGGATGGGAAAACTCCCAAAACCAGGGAATGGTAAGGTTAGCTAGCTTGGGTAAACATTTGGGTAACACTTTACTCGAGGGGGCACAAATAACACAGTCATTTCTATAGTAGTAATCAATTACTACTAAAGAACAAATCATGAAATACATGGACCGCCTTGACTAATTAATGATGGACGAACATGGGATCAGTACATAACTGACACTTAGTTACTCGTTAATTAATACATTAGGTAAGTACGTCCTACTACATCATTTGTGCCCCCACAAGTAAAGTATTGGCAACACTTGTTGGTTAACCTTATGCTTTCATAGTAGTTAAGGCTAATATATACTTCTGCATAAAATCTAAGCCATCGGTAGCCACATAACTGCAGACCCTACGCCAGGGGTGCCCACACTTTCTTGGCTTGCGAGCTACTTTTAAAGTGACCAGGTCAAAATGATCTACCCACATTAAAACAAACAATTCAATACATTTATGGTGGTCGAATATCATATTGTGAATAAAAGTCATTCCACATGGAACTGGTAAGTTTTTGGTTTCTTACCTGGTCCGGCTCCCCCACTCATTATATACTTATAAGAGATATAAATCGGAAGGCTAGCTGGGTCACTTTGCATCGGCTCGCAATACATTTGCGTTTTCTGCCTGCTGACCCGTGTGATCCAAGATACGTTAGAAGAGAAGATCTAAGTAGATGTTATGGTAACCTAATGTAACTAAAGTTTAATTAAGCAACAGCAAACTGGCCGCCCTTTTTTGAGATAGGTCTTCATTTTTAAGTGAACCTGCCACATCACTTCTGTCCTATTCACTGCTTTCTCACTAGATTGCCACACGGAAGGCCTACGGTCTGGCTCTGGCTAAGCTGGGCCGCTACAACGAGCGGGTGGTGGCCCTGGACGGCGACACCAAGAACGCTACCTTCTGCGAAATATTCAAGAACGAGCATCCCAACCAATTCGTGGAGTGTTACCTGGGCGAGCAAAACATGGTACCCGCATGTCCTTTCCACAATTGCAGAGGTTAAACGGGTTAACTGGCATACCTCTTGCCTCTTGCATGCTGAACCCTAGGAAGGTGCATTGTGATGATATTGCCTACTTCTCTATGCTCGCAATGTGACCTGTTAGGACCTCAGCCTACTTCCTCTTCACTTCGAGGTGTAAACCAAACCCATGTGAGCAGCGAACAGACTGGCTTCTACCCATGTGTGACCATGGTAGCTGCCCCATCCCCAGCTCGACCCCTGACTTCTGCTGCGTTCCATTTACCTTGGAGGTTGGAAGTCAGAGCTGGGAATGATGTCACACCCAAGTTAACTGTGTTCCAATACAAAAAGTCTGAAAGCCATTTCGCAATACTATTTCTAGCCAGGTTCATTGTTAACCATAGTTAGCAATATCAGTTGATAACAAGGCATTGTGCAGTATTTTGCACTTATGAACACCAGAGCAACATGTCCACAGATAGAAGTTGGACAGTAATGTGTGACATAAGGGCTAATAAACAGTATGTAACTACAGCTTTTGCTTTTGAACGGTGCAGCCATCTTGAATTCTAAAGATGGAGCTGCAGAGGTTACTATGATATTCCGGGTCGGAACTCTGTCTTCAGGGGTTGCTCCAGTTGAAATTTCCGACTAGGAAGTCAGAAATTCCGACTTCTGGGTTCTCAATGAAACGTAGCATTATGCTGGGGAGACGGGCTCATTGGGCCATTTGGCTTCAAACAGGCTCCTCCAAGCAGAGCCCTTGTGTTCAGCTCACTGCCACAACACTGAAAACAGGGAAAATTAAATGCATTTGAGTAGGGTGGATCGCAGTAGCCAGCGTGACCGGCAGCAGTTATATGGAGGAAAACGTACAGGCTGATCTCCACATAGATCAGAAAGATCACAGGCTGTTGGAAGGGTGGAAGGGAAGACTTCTTATTCAGGAGACAGGAAATCAGACAAATTTCATACAAAATGCGCCACAGACTCTCCCATATGATCGACCTTTCGTTAGCTGAGGAAGGATGAGGCCCGTTTCCAGACCTTCAGAGTCGGCCTTCCGTTTCGGAACTCTCCCGCAGCCGCTGCTGTATGCCCCCTGCCGCTCTGTCCCCTCCTCAGGTCAGCGTGGCCGTGGGCTGTGCCACCAGGGACAGGAGTGTCGTCTTCGCCAGCACCTTCTCCGCCTTCTTCTGCCGCGCTTTCGACCAGCTGCGTATGGCCGCCATCTCTGAGAGCAACATCATCCTGTGCGGCTCCCACTGTGGTGTGTCTGTTGGTTAGTACCACCACCGGGGCGGAGAATCCACAGCGGGTTTTAGCCCTTCCCCAACCAGCTGCAAACTATTTAATACTAAAGCAAGTTAAGCCCTGCTCACAAATGTCATTTTTTAGATGAGTTTTTATTTTACCTCTATCTTCTTAGTTATATTCATGGGCGTGTTAATTCCCCTTTAATTGTGTAATTCTTACCCTTACGACAATCAGCATCATAGCTCATGCACTAATGCACGTCTCTTGTTGGTCATTTCATAAACACTCTCTTTGCTGCTCTAATTTACAAACAGATCGCATCAGTATTTTTTGTCCTTACTGCTGTATCCCTGACTATATCCTGACTTGGCAGTCCTCACATTTTCCCCATTATTGCTTTGTGCTGCTTCCGGTAGCCCCGAGTCCCCCCCTCCTGTCATGGTAGTGGTCATACCATCGATTCCCCAGGCATCTTTTAGACATCTTTTCAGGCATCTTTTTCGCCGCCCCGCCCTCCCACTCTCCTTGGCCGAGGGCCCTGACACATGTGGCCGCGCTGTTTCAGGGGAAGATGGACCATCTCAGATGGGCCTGGAGGATCTGGCGATGTTTAGAGCCGTCCCCACGGCAACCATTTTCTACCCCAGCGATGGAGTCGCCACCGAGAAGGCAGTAGAGCTGGCGGCGAACAGAAAGGTAGCACAAGGCCAGCCCCCCGGGGAGCCATGCCCCGTCTCTGGCGCCCACACCCAGCTGAGAGGGAAAGCAGCCCCATGTGGGATGCTCAGTAACAGGCTTGCTTTCTTTGCCTCGTAGGGTATTTGCTACTTAAGGACCAGCCGTCCCGGGAGTGTGATCATTTACAACAGCAGCGAGGACTTTCATGTCGGCCAGGCTAAGGTACGCGGGGCGTGCGGGAGGCTGAGACGCACAGTCCCTCACACAGCCGGACTCTGCCTCACCATCCGCCGTGTCTGCCGCCTTGTGTTTCCCACCAGGTCGTCTACAAGAGCAACGATGATCACGTGACCGTGATTGGGGCCGGCGTCACGCTGCACGAAGCCTTGGCAGCAGCTGAGCAGCTCAGGAAAGGTAACACGAAGGATTCCTATTATTCCTCATAGTTGAAAGATGTCACTAAAAGTGGAAAGTCGCCTGACTATAACGGAGAAAAGGATCGGAGGTGTTACAGTGACGCACAACTCACTGTTAGCGTTGCATAAAACCACTGTATCCTGTGTCCTTTAGAGAAAATCAATCTCAGAGTGATTGACCCCTTCACCATTAAACCCCTGGATGTCCAAACCATCATCACCAACGCCAAGGCAACCAGGGGCCGTATCATCACCGTGGAAGACCACTATTATGAAGGTGAGTTCTGGGCCAGTCTTGCTGAAAATTTTAGGACCCCTATCGGGAGCTGGTAGGAAGCAAAAATGTGGACTGTCTGGAGGTCCACGAGGTCAAGGTTGGGAAACACTGGGATATACACGGCTCCTTTATACGAATGGACTTCATTATTAATGGATGAGTCTATCTAAATGGAGGAAGAAGAAAAGTGCAGTGGCTCCCAGTGCAGTGGCCATATTGGCGTAAATGCAGAAGCTCAGAGCCACACTGGAGTTTATCCTGCCTGCTGCTACAGGGGAGTCGACTTATTTTCTGTGCGGTTGGCTGTCAGCTCTGGTTAATGTCTCCCCAGCCCCCTGGGTCCTCTTTGACCTACATAACTCAGCAGGCAGGCTTCACCTGCTTCCGGCACCCAGTTCTTTACTTGCTCGTGAGGATTCAGGTAGCATAGACTAAGGAGTTCCTGCTGCCCCCTGTTCCTCTTTAAAGAAGGCTGGACAGGGGGGTGTGGCAGTGCAGTGCATTTCGTGTTTGGCGCACTGTTCTCTGGTTCTCCTGCGCTGGTATTTAATGTCCCTCTGTGGTTCAGATCTCGGCTTTGCTGAGCTGGATAAATTTAAATCTTGCCCCCAAATATGATTTCAGATTCTGAGAACCAACAGTATCTATTAGTGCAAAGGAGTATCTACTTGTATATGAGATAATGTTACCTTTGTTACCTTTGGCTGTGGCCCTATGATGTAAACACAGCTGCTGTTGTTCCACCAGGTGGCCTGGGGGAGGCAGTGTGCTCTGCTATAGTGAACGAGGCCGGGCTCACGGTGCATCGTTTGGCTGTGGCCCAGGTGCCACGCAGCGGCAAGCCGGCCGAGTTACTGAAGATCTTTGGCATTGACAGGGATGCCATCATGCAGGTGGCCAGGAAGATGACCAGCAGCACTACTAATGCCAAGTAGATGTATCAAAATTTGGCCTTCGCTGTGACTCCCATGGCTTTAAATATTGTCCTGTATCATCAATAAATCAACCATTGAAACCTTAGGAAATCATATACATTTTTTAATTCTTATTAACATGCTCTTAATTTGACCCCTAATGTTCGTATTCTTCTTCACCCCAAATCCAGCCCAAGAATTTGGTGTGTTGTAGCCCTTTACCACTGCCACCAAAAACTGAGCCATACTAGAAACTGACAGTTTTCCATCGCAAAGTATGTGAGCCGTACCCAAGCTGTACCTGTGCTGACATGGCTCTGCTTGCTAGCAGAGCGGAAAGTGTCACTTAACTGAGCATAATCATTATAGTCCAAGTATACCTCCTAAAACTCATTCTTTTCAATGACTCCTTGCTGACGCCTGTATTTCTCTGAGAATCTTCCATGCTATTAATGACTTTTAATGTATGTAATGTTTTTAGAATCTGTCAAACCCCCATCCCTCTCACTCTATTGCTTTTGGTATATGTTAGGTGAGATATTAAGCCTTAGCATTTTGAGTTTTTGCATATCACTGGAAACTCCAAATTAATAGGAATTTGTGTGAAATGTGTTTCAAAAAATCTAATGATAAAATATGCATTTTAAAATGCTGATGTATTACATTGCTTTAGCTGAGCTCATTAAATATAAATACACAAATTTAAAGCTGGGCACTGTTGAATTGATGTTTCAGTTTCTTAATGACCTATTAATCTTAGGTTATATGTCAAAACATGGTTATGATTTGCTTTTTTACATGGTGATGATAAGATTTAACAAAAATGTATGTTCTCTGCCTGTCTGGTTTTTGGAATTTACTGCTGTGTCTAATTCTTCTAAAAAATAAAATGGAGTATTTGGGGTCCAGTATTTTGTCTTTATCCTAAACTAAATTGCTATAAATTATATATTGCTCCTCAAAAAAATATTCAAGCCCATGCAAGATTATTCAGAGGTACCGGTATGTGAAAATGTTGGACCGCTCCAAGAATAGAATTACTTAGATGGCACTTTCAAAAAGAAACTGACTTTTCTTTGGGGATTCCCATATTGTTCAAAATGAGGAATTAAAAAATTAACCCTGTATACAGTTTGAAACACAGCTAATGGAAGCTCTGGTCCTGGCAGAGAAAGCACAGAGGCACTAAAATAAGCAGTGACGGTCACACCACTTACAACGCCAGACTGACAGGCCTATGCCCTCCCCCTTTCTGTCTCAGTTATAATGCATCTCAGTTTCAGGAGTTACCTCACCCACAACATATTTTCCAAAAAAGTTAAATATTGCTTAAATCAACAGTTACACAACTTTCTTTAAAAGGTCTTATTACCTACAGATTACCTTAATTAAAAAAAAACAGTTCAGTCCGTAGTGTGATTTTGTCACCAAATGAATTGTAAAAATATGTAAAACAACAAGTACATGTATGATATCAATGTAATCCACTTACATGATAATTTAAGACTTTTTTAAACTTTGTGATTACATAAAGATATGTATAAGATATGTGTATATATATATATATATATAGTGCAAAACAAAGTCAGTAACACTTTACTTAAAGCAGTTATTACACTGCATTACACATACCTTCATAATGCATTACAGTGCATTCTTAAAGTATTATAAACCTGGCTATAACTATTTATAAAAAGGATTACACATTATAGTCATGTGTATCATGCAATATGAATGCCCTATGAAGGTATCATCTATAATGCATTATAAACACATTCATAATGCAACATAAAAGCATCTTAAATTCTTATACTGATCATTATAATGCATTATAGATAAGACTTTCATAGGGCATTCATAGTGTATGAGAAGCATGGCTATAATGTGCTATGCCTTTTCATAAATATTTACAGCCGTGTTTATAATGCTTTATGAATGTGTTACAATGAATTATAAGAACAATTATTAGGCTTTATGAATATGGGCTTCACAGAAAGTGTTACTAACAAGCCTTTGTGCAAACTAGCACATACAGTGCAAACAGTAGACAAACAGAATACAGAAAATGTCACCATTACTGGTGTGTGCACAGGATATACAGCATTTGACAACACTGAGTCCTTTTAAATCTTCACATTTGTTTCCAAAATCACAGTGTACATCATTTTTTGGCTTGTGAATTAGCTTGAAAAATAAGTAATAAATTTAAATTAATGGCATATTACAGTTTGGATTGATCACAATGAATTAAAAACCTGGTACATATTCTACCAAAGAGCTTAAGGCAAACTCCACCCCTGATTAATGTCCATCAAGCAAAGATCCGCAGAGGCCAGCCAGCAGACTCCTGGCCCCTAGATGAATCTGAAGAAAACATGTAAATAAGCTATTAAAAGTGCTTTGCAATTAGTGGCAGTCAACCCATTAGGTGACATGGGCACCACCCCCAGTGCGCCCCCCCCCCTTAATCAGCGGTCATACAGTCTTCAACCAGCACTGTTTGCTATGTATCAACAGCATATAATCATGTTAGAGTCCGTTGAATAAAAAATATCAACTCACCAGTTTGCCTTTTCATTCAAAATTATTTAATTTTCTCCTTAAAAACAAAAGAATTTTTGTTTTTTCACCACATTTGAGTTGTGTCAATAGGGCCCAAGCTACCTTTTCAGGGGCCCAAGGCAAAGCTTTACCCCACCGTGCAGTGAGCATGTGATTTTCCTCCTCAACATTTGTAGTTTGGAGGCCCTAGGTAACAGTCTATAGCTAAAGTTGGCCCAGTGTGTTAAACTATAATTTAGATTATTCTTACCACAAAGAGTTGTATTTTCTTACTGTCCCTACTATGGCAAAAGTCATTATTCCCAGGCCGTATGATAATGTGCACACTAGAGGAGAGTGGACAAGATTAATAACCACAACATTATCTTCAGTTATAAATACACATTTTATGTGTGAAAACGTGATCTAAACAAACACTCACCATAATATGCATCATTGTGTAAAACCGCAGCAAAAATGGAAACAGCAAACCCCAGGAACACATCTGTTTCAAGAAAAAGATCCAGTTGTGTATTACAAATTACATTAATTGGCATGATCTACCACAAAGTAGAGAAATGTACCTTTTCTATCATAAGGTCGCCCTTGGCAGGACATTGTGTGAGCGGGTAGATCTGTAGAGTACATTACATGCAGCTAGTTTACTGAGGGGTCTGGAGTAAGATGCTCAAAACATTGTCTCATCAGCATACAATTTTTTTGCACATGCTGAGATTTTCTACATTTGCATGTTACTCAACATTTAACTAAAAATACACTCATGCTATAAAGGAAACTTGTTTTTTTGACAAATAACACTATGTAACAAATTTTTATTTTTATTTTGTTCCTGGGTACAAAGTGTGTTTTCCTAACCCGTTATGGCT
>JAODKM010000099.1:13041202-13054686 GCA_026780845.1 Petrocephalus sullivani | reverse complement strand
CACTTAATACATTTAGAACATATGTATGTAGCTTGTTTTAAAAAGCAAAAACAGTCGCCAAAATTGCAAATAAAATCTCAATCGCAATATTCGTTGAAAAAATCGCAATGTGATTATTTTGTCCATATTGCACAGCCCTAGTTTTTTTAGTAAAATGTTTTTGGGGTTAGGGGTGAATTTTCATGTTATTATTTAGGAAAAAATGAAAATATTTTTTGTATAAAACTTCTGTGACACTCCGGCAGTTGTCTGTTTAGACCACGGCTGGCCAACCCTGCTCCTGGAGAGCCACAACCCTGCAGCGCTTAGGTGCAGCCCTAATTTAACACACCTGATACAGGAGCAGGGTTGGCCAGCCCTGGTTTAGACCATCTTAATTCTTCTCTTAAAATCTATGTTTTTATTAATCGTTAGGCCCATGGTCCTTTCACTGCTGGCTGGAAAACCAGTAAATTCCTCCTGACGGTGATTTGTGCTGC
The DNA here is from genome assembly GCA_026780845.1 of Petrocephalus sullivani. Classification (NCBI taxonomy): domain Eukaryota; kingdom Metazoa; phylum Chordata; class Actinopteri; order Osteoglossiformes; family Mormyridae; genus Petrocephalus; species Petrocephalus sullivani. The sequence goes on along the minus strand of JAODKM010000099.1, from coordinate 13,054,207 downwards.
TGTAAATCACAAAGGAACCACAGATATGGTGGGACTTGTCCTACTTCTGATTAGCTTTAATGCTTTTACTTTCTTACATGCTTGTTTTTATTTCCCAGCCATCTAACACGCACCATAATTACCCCACCTATATCACGGCGCACCGTCAACAGCTATGTGCATGTTCTTCCGCCCATTCAGAGATGCTATCGGGAGACATTACTACTTCATTACTCATCAGTGACAGTTAAGTATCACTGAAATTGTAATCCCACAGCCTTTCGTTCTCATTGGTTGCTCTTTAATCTCAGAATTACTGGTTGCAAGATGCCTTTGCTACCACCCTTCTAAGAATTTTTTAAGGCTGAAAACTAAAGATGAATTGTTTACTGAATAAATTAAATAGATTTTTAACCAAAGGTTTGTCCCAGATGTATGCATGGATCAAGTGTTTAACTTCAATTGCTCCAGTTGACTGTCCAGATTCAAACCTTTGTTTAAAAGCATCAGGTAAGGAGCTCAATGTAAATGACTCATATCCAAGTCCTCTTAACATGATAATGGAGGCATATTCCCTGTCTCATCCTCATGTGTGCGGAGGAGGTGTCCATCCTAGTTCACTCTGCTAGTCTGTGTACCGTTGCAGCCCACTTTTGCGTAAATAGGTCAGCACATGCGCACAGCAATGATATTCCACCTAGTAATCTATTCCACCTAGTAGTCTATTCCTTGCACATAGACAGTTGATGCGCACCTATCTGCTAGACCAGTCTGAGCAAACACTCCTACTCTGTGCGCAGACCATGAGGACAAGTGGAGTGTGAAGTAGGCTGCAGTGCACAGTCCAGGCATTCAGCCTCTCCCACTTTCACAATTGCAAAGGCAGCTGGGGATTTTGTGGAATTTCTTCTAGCACTAGATATTAAGTGTTTTACACTTGAGCTTCCCTGCAGGTAGCAAAACAGGACGCTAGCCCAGGCTATACTGGCAGGCATGTCAAGTCAGGTTCAGACGGTGTCCTTTTTGACGTGATTTAAAATGTCACAAATAAAAAAAAAAAACATGCTTGGTACGCTCACAGCACATTGTTGTAGCCCCAGGAATACAACGTATTTTTCTCGTCCTCCGGGTAATTATTAGGAATGCAAAAAAAAAAAAACTCTGGGAAGTATTGTCTGGAAAAGTTGAAGATTTGTGAAAGTTATGGGAAGATGCAGTGATCACGTTACTCAAAAGCCGAACAAAATCACACTTGGCTCTAGCTATGTGGTATTGTGCAGAGGTGGAAAGTTCGGGTTCAGAAAGTACAAATCCAGGCCGAGATTTTGTTTCAACCAATCAGCTGAGTCCTCTGTGAATGGGACTCTTGGTTGGTTGAAACAAAGTCTTGATCTGGATTTGTACTTTCTGTACCCGAACTTTGTTAACTTTAGCTGGAGAAGCGAGTCAGTTGTTCATTAAACTTACCAAATGCTGCCCAACAAAACAAAAACAGAGTATCTTAAAACTAATCCCATCTGAACAGGCCTTTAGGATGCTTTCTGTTATGAACCAGAGTAAACTAATGCTCCATTCCCCCCTTATGGAAATACATTTAACCTCAGAACTTAGGGCATCTCATTAACTTCTTCATTTTTATTTATTAGTACAAAGAAGGGGGTGTCAAGAAACAGGAGGCCGTAGCAAGTCTTTATAAGTAGGCCAGACTGCAAACTGTGACCTTCCTAGCACAATTTCAGCTGGGTTCTGATACAGTAACCCCTTCACTTTTGTGAGGGTTAGGGCTGGAAGATTCCCACAAATTTGCGGATAACACTTGGGCATTCCTAACCTCGACCAAAAAAGCTATGGCTTGGGAGGTCTCTGACCAGCAAGGTACTGTCCCCAAACCGTGGCAGCCTAAAGTGTGCTCGGAATTGGGAGGTCTCTGACCAGCAAGGTACTGTCCCCAAACCGTGGCAGCCTAAAGTGTGCTCGGGATTGGGAGGTCTCTGACCAGCAAGGTACTGTCCCCAAACCGTGGCAGCACTATGAAGTTATTGCGAGAAATGCGAGATTCCGTGATTTATAAAGACGGCAGTGAGGCTGCTTGATGAAATGAAGACATACGGTGTACCCAAGACTTTCGGTATTAAAGATATAGTAGGCATTTACACTAACAAATATTCTGTATCACTAAAATCTCTATTCTGTATGATTTTATGCGATTTAGATAAGCCATAAACAATACTGAAAATTATGTGTCATCTGCGAGTTTCTCTTGATCTTTCATCAAGCTCCAAAAATATTCCTGTCCAATTATTCATGGCCAAATGGCGAGTAAACGAAATGTCAAATTTGCCAATCTGGTAAGGCTATTGTACTGTAATGGTCGTAATGGTGGCTTTGTTCTGTTCTTAAGCAGAACAGATGAAGGCTGCATTGCTGTGCTTTGGAATTCTTATGTCCCACATTTTAGTGTAACTGAGCTTAATGCCACTGGTAATTTTTTTAAGAATATTCTGGTCTGTTAGGAAATCTGCTAGAATGTTAACATGTTGTATGAATTTACATTATTATCTGAAAAACAATTAAGGAATATGCAGTTAGCTACAGCTCTCCAATGCCCCATAGCTTTTTTTTTAGTTTTCTTACATGCTGGTGTCTTTTGTGCAGAATTATTTTGTTGGCCCTGTTTTTAAAAATAGACTCAATTCCCCCCATTTTAGCTGGTGAACTACTTGCTTACACCTGTGTATTTCACTGAAAATAGTACCATCACAAATGGATTCTTTTTAACCTGGAAAAAGTCCACTATAAAATACTTTGGGCCTTATTCCATCTGCTTGAAAACGGAATTCCTGGCACATTTCTTTTTGCATGTCATCAGATTTACATTTCCTAATGTGTTCCCTGTTTCTTTCAGTCTCTGGGAATTAACGTCACCTTGGGTGCTTGTTTCCATTGCTTAACACAAAGGAATCATGCTGAATCTGAGGATTAGAATCTGGTTTGGATGTGTCTTGTAATTAATATGCATTAATGTATATTATGAATGCACCATTGTAGATCTGAATGCAGGGCGGTGAAAGCTAATTGACAGAAGTCACAGGTTTCACTCATTATTATAGGGATGTAAATGGTCGGCTGCAAGGTGATTCGATTCGATTGTAATTACTGAGGGAATGATTTGATGCATAGGAAATTAAACTTCTATCACAGTTTGATTCATTTAAATATCTGCGAGAAATATCAGCCGAAATTGACATATTGGACCGATGCCAATAGCTTGATTTTTAAACAAGTATAGGCCGAAATTTGCTAACCAATATATTGTGTATTTGTAAGGTTAACATTGCTTTTTATTTAGCTAGCTGGTTAGCTATTTCAGTCTTGACCATAACCACACCTAGCAAAAATACACTTTTTGTGCTAGAAAAGAGGGTTTTTTTAACAATTAGAATGAGTGTTCTGTGCTACAAAACAGGGACAAGCTTCCTGAAAGCACCATAGTGCAGAGATCATCAGATAGTGCTTCCTTTCTAACTATTAATAAGCCCTCCTTATGTACCAGCGCTGCGACTTTGCATGTGCACTTGCAGTGTGAGAGCGCGCAGCCCAGACATAGGAGTATCTTTATTTTACCCCCATAAATCAATTCTGATGTTACAGATAGATGCATTGACAGTGCATCAATGCATCTTTACATTTTATAGACTCCCAATACAAATTTGGAATATGCTTCATAGAAAGCAAAGAGTGTGTTTATTCATGGTGTATTTATGCTTTCCCAGCAGGCACTGTATCAGTACTATTTTGAGCAGAATTTTCCTTTTGGAAGAATTGGGAGGAAGCTTGTTTGACTATGGAGCATTTCCCTAAGTCGAAGCTGCTATGTCCCTGTGATTCTGGGCATGAGCTCATTTGCAGGAGTTGTGTGTTTGGCTCAGCAATGCGCAGTCCGTGCTGGGAGGGGGCAGATGCCTGCTTGTTGCATGCAGTCGTCCTTCCCTTTCTCTCCCTCCTGGTTTGCAGCAGTCTGCTTAGTAGTGACGAGTGACCCTCCCAGCAGAGTGGCATGGCTCTTTTACCACTGTCCTATATTCCCCTGCCCTTCGATTCACCATGTGTCAACAGAACCTTTCATTTGTGACTGATCATGCCCACTTGGTGCACAATTACGCGCTAATCTTTTCTAAAAGGCACTATATAAAGTTTGAAATCCCCTGCCGTATGGCTACTAAGAGGATGAATCCCTGTCTGTAAAAACAGCTTACGTTTTGGGGAAATGCCCAGTGGGCTGTGGCCACATGCAAACTGATTCGGTCAGCTGATCATATGCAGATAACAAATATGTATCTCCAGCTCTTAGCCCCTGCACATGAATGTACGGCAAAGGTCTATAAAAGTTATTAAAATGCCGTGAATGTGCATTATGCATTATGTATGTGTATTAATTATAGTATGGCTTCGTTGTAACATTATGCAGATCATAGTCAACCCAGTCAAATATATGTACACAGGCAGTCCATGGGTTAAGAACATCTGACTTGCGGACAGCTTGTACTTCGAATGGACTGCCTTAAAGCCTATTGTATTAAAAATTTGGGTTAAATACATTGGTATGTAATAAAGCCCGCACACACTACTATGTGACGCTCGTGAAAACCTCGTGCGACTTCAGCGGTTGAACAGCTCGAGGAACAATAGAATACATGTGCAGTTACTTTTATTAGTATCGTATAATTATTATTATGTACTGTATTTTTATTTTTCTGACTTACTTAAAGACTTAGAACGGGTCTCGTTCGTAACCTGCCCATATTTAAGCCATGGTATAGAATGATCAGCGGCGGTAGAGCTCTGTCAGCTGAAAGAGAGTCTGTGTACCGTCGACACACTGTGTGTGGAATCAGTCTCCTGCTGTGTGCGTGGCTGTAGGAGGAAATTGGGGGGGAATGGGGGGGTGCGTGCAGCAGATGGGTACGCTCTTGCTTTTACACTAGGCGGGTGTGTAGGGGTGTATCGGGGTTGGATTGGCGTTTAGCCAGCACGATAGATTTCTGCTGCGTCGACTGCGTTTGGCCTGTAAATGATGTCTGTAATAAAATCTTTATTTCAGTAGTTACCACTTTGCGAAAGTCTAAGTCCATTAGGTTAAGTAACGGTAAATTAGCGGTGCCATGTGCACTCAGAAATGCGACTCTTCAGAGAACAATAGCCCCTTTTTCTGATTCTGGAGCATGACATCATTATTCATGTCACAACATGCCTTTGGCAATGCATGTGTTAGGGATACGGCGTCTAGCTAACCTCTGCTGTAAGATGGAGGAGCTATATGATTGTCTAGAAATGTCTTTTAGCGACTTCAGCCTGAAGAGAGGGCCTGCATAGCCTTTGCTGCAGTGTAGTCTTACTGGATCGGTATATACTCTCGAGGGCCGCCTGAAGATCAGGACAGTCCCTGGGTGCAGCCCCCCCCACCGTAACGGCTAAATGTGGAGGATGAGCTCATCGCTGCCCAGGCTGGATTTCTTCCAGTTCCCGCTCCGGGGGCCGCGTCATGCAGTGGTTCCTTCCCCAGTGCGGCTTGCCGGGCAGCCCGGGCTTGCGGCATGCACCCATGTGAAACCCTCGCCATTTCACTGGGGGTGAAGTGCCAGGGGTTTGAGGAGCCTCTCAGGTTGGGACGCTTATCTCCATGTGCCTGCCTCCCATCTTAGGTCTCGCATCCCTTCCACTCAAGCTATTGTTCTGCGTCCACGCACATCTGAATTTAATGACCGCTTATCTGGTGCTGCATCTTTGAGGGTGAGCCATATGCTTTTCGGAGTATGTGGCTCTCAGCAGGGCCCATTTAATCTTGCTCCTTTAAACCGAGATTAGATGGGTGCTTTGCCTTACAGCAGCAAATAAATACAAGTTGGCCTTTACACGCACAACATAATACAATGCATATGAAATGAAGTAAATATAAGAATAAAATGTATTGTGTCCTGCTGGGGGAGCCGCAATGCTGAAATGCTGCTCCGTGTCACCATACTCCAGTCATTCTCCTAACTGCAGAACCTTCAGCATCATGGAAACAGGCCAGATATGTGAAAAGGATATGTCAGTTCCTCAGGGAAGGGAATGGGAGGAACGAGCCAAACCTGGGGGAAACTGAGGCTGGTCGCACCGTTTGAGGACGGGGACCTCTATAGACAGGGAGGAAGATCGATGCTTTAGCAGATAAAACCTGCACCCCAACCCCCTGAAATGTATACCATACCCACTGAAGACTGGGAAGTATGCTTCTGCTTATCGTGTTTGGGGGGGTAGCTCTGAGCCCGCTGTGTCTGAAGGAGTTAAATTCCACGGGAAGGAAGGAGAAGATTGTACTGAGCTTTCGCCGGCTTACAGTCCATGTTCCTCTCTCGCCGTCTAAAAGCTGCCTTGTGTTTATAAGCCTGGGAGCTGATGGTATTGTTGTTGGGGCCCTGGGAATGCACTTGGTGAGAACACTTCCGCTTAAATATCACTTCCCCCTGCTTCCGTCAGACTAGCTTCCTCACTTGTCAGGATGTAGGAAGCCATATACGCCTTTGCCCTGTGAGGGACCAGCTCGCCTGAGCTGCCTGGGATAGGGTCAGATAGCTGAGGATTGCAGGAGGAGGGAAAAGCCCCAGCAGACCCCTGCTTGCCGCCTCTGGGTGAGCAGCACTAGGGCGAGGAGTAGAGAGGGGAGGTGGCAGCTGCAAGACCCCTCTGGGGGGGCCTGAAGTGGGGTGACTGAGCAGACTGATGCCAGGCCTCTTGTTTTTACAGGAACGCTGGCTCCATTAACTATCCTGCTATACTTAAAGACACAGACGCAGCATGAGCCCCCAGCCCAGATCAAGCGCATTGTCTCAGGGCTAAGCTGGCCCACAAAATTAGCAACACTGAGTGCCGGGTATTTCAGGCCAATATGATGGCTCCCTTTATGCACCTTTGCAGCCATCGTAGCACAACATTATTTCTCAGTTTCTCAAGGGGCACGGGGCAGTAGGAAAGGCAGCTATATGTGTGAGTCAGTCTGCTTTGGCGACGTGGTCTGCTTTGCCCAGGGTACAGCCTCCCTGTCATAGAAGACTTAGACCTTTATCTACTTAGATCTACTTAGAGTGTTGATATATCAAGTAGAGGGTTGATATTATATCTTTTAAACGGTGACTTTAATTGTATTTAAGGAGAATGTGGACAGAGTTTTTGTGCCTGATGCATGCTTTCTTAAATTGAAAGATGCTTTGTGCAGGTGTAGAGAAAATGTTTCACCTTGTATCACATCATTTATTTGACCATTTTCAGAGGGGGCATTATCTTAGCTTCTGAAATTTAGCAGCTCATCTTAACTGGTTCCCTTCGGAAAAAATTATGATTCTCAAGCTTTGACCATTTAAGTTCCAGTTTATTTTTGCATGATTAAAAAATGTATAAAACTCAATAGGTTTACAGTTCCTGTCCGAGCCATTCAGCTGCCCCGATCATGACTTCCTTCTTGCAAAAACAGGAAGCGTCTCCTTTGAGTCAGCTGTGTAAATCACACAAAGGAGCCCTGTTTTTCTATGATGTAAGGGGTCAAGAATGGCCGTCCACACACACACTTACACACACACCCCACCGAACATGGGGGATGGGCCTGCTTGACGCCATCTGTCTCTGCTCTGCTCCTGCCAGTTTAATCGGCATGGTAACCATAAAAATTGTGTGTGGACCAGTGAGATCTCACAGGAACAGCTCTCACTCCAGATAGCCTAGATATCTGAAGTCCAGGTGGGGAACAGCATGGGGAATTATGCTGAGAGCACCAGCAGTTGACAGTGGACCCTAGAGTTTAGTCTTAATGCCGTAAGAGATCTGTGCCCTTCAGTGTTTGGTGTGGCACTGACGCTGCGTGGGTAACTTTCACTGCAGCGATCTAGCTGGAAAAATGGTCAATGAAGTGAATGAAATTAATGGGTCTGACATGGAAAGTGCCCAGTGCTGTTTGGGTCTCGTTCCTGCAGATATAAGAGAAACGTCATCAGTAAAACATGCAGTGATTCATCTGAATCTGGTTGCGATTTTCTCGCTGGCTTTTACCTCTCCTAGTCACATCCTGGAGTGCATGCCACTTCAGTTCAGTTTCTTCCGCGTAAATTCAAGCTTTCGGGCCGGTAGCCAGATTACCGCGGCATACATTGCCGGTTGCCTGGATAATGGCGTCCGTTAAGCAAATGTGTGGCAGTGAAAAGCCGAAAGGGGGCGCTGCTTGGCCTCCTGCTTAGGATTGGGTTCAAGAAGGAAATCCGGGGAACTTCCTTCTGTGTTACGCCCCCTGGATTGAAGGGATTCATGTCGATGGGGACCATGTGAAAAGGCCTGTTTTCTTAGAGTAGATCCAGCTGCATGTTCGCTGCGCCTGCATCCACAGCTGCTGCTGATGCAGAAAGGTTGGATAGGGACAGGGCTGCGCATGGCTAAAATGTCAGCTTTGCAAATGAGTGGAACCAGTTGTTGACAGACTTATTAATACTGAATGAAGGAGCCTAATTTGGCTGCAAGCGGCCATCACAACAGGATGCTGACTGGCAGGTCCGGTGCCCTTAATTAGCACGCAGTGCTGATTTGCATTTCCAGATAGCATAGCATACATTACTTCAGCGCTTGCTTGGCTTCCAGATTTTGTTGTGCTGTGTCGGCTTTAGTCCCGGTTGCCTGCCAGCCTCCCGGTGGCACTTGACAATGCGTAGTTATAATATCGCCTCGGGAATCTGCCGGACGCATCCCTGGCCGGTTGATTGGTCGAAGTGGGGGCCATTTCAAAGGAAGAGCCCACCTTGGGCCAGAGCCACTCCGGAACAGAAGGCGTCACGGTTTGCTCCCGTCACCTTGCTGATGTCACCGCTGGCTGGGAATTCGATGCTATCCGCACCGTTCGTTTGCATGCCTGGTGTTGGCATCTCAGGTCCGAGCTCAAAGCAGCGCTCTAGATGCCAGTTGCTTTTCAGACGAAGCAGTCGATTCAAGTTATTGCTTCGAATTATAGTAGGGGTATTGTCTGTTCGAATCGATACATCAATTGTTAAGGCCGCAATACAATTTAATCGACTTAACAAATATCACTAATGCTGCCCGAAAAGGAATCTGTGGAAAAATCTCTCACACAAAGCAATCTAGAGACTCACCTTAGTAGAGTGTGGAGACCAACACATTGCAGTTTAATATACCTATGTTTACAGAAACATAGGGACATAGATATACATGTCCAGACATTTATTTTGCTGTTAAAATATAAATACAAGACGGAATGTTTCTTGTGCAAACATTATTGTATCTTTGAGACATTTTTTGTTTTATAGCACTTTGTGTAGTTTTTCAACATATTCTTTTGTTGAATCAAAAATTAAACATTTAAGTGGTTTTGAATTCAAATGTCCACAAAAATCAGCTTTATCAGTTTTATAGCGTTGGAAGCATCGATCTTGTATTAATGAATAGAATCTTATAGCAGTAACATTTCAAAAATTGCCAGTCATTGCCTTGCACATTTGAAATTAAATTGTATTGTAGCAAAGCTTACAGTTCGCACCCCTAAATTACACATATGTAAATGTGTTTTTATAATAATGATAACAATTTCTGCTGCCAAATGTAATGGCTAGTATTCTTAAATATTAAACTCTTCCAATACTTGATTTGATTACATCAAGTAATGTAACTTTTTTTTTTTGGCTTAAGTTCTGCAGGTGCATTAAGAGATGGAGGGAGTTTGTGGAGAAATTTGAGCATAGTTGGGACCATCCAACTTGTCATTAATAAATTATTGTCTACCAGTGTTGTCCAGATTACCTGCCCTTAGTTCTAATAATCAGTAAGCTTTCGTTGGTGTGTCCATCTTTTGTAGATTTTATCAACTCCAGTCCTTAATAACCTCATCACAATATTTTTAAGTATCTGTGTGTGAGTGTTAATAACCAGATCGCATCAAACAAAGGAATCTTTGTATGCTGGAGAGGATGTTGATTTTCCTGTCAGGCGTGTAAACACTACAGGATCTTATTATGTCTGCAGAGATATGAATAGGTTTTTTGAAGCATTTTTTCCTCCCTGTGGTCAGACTGCAAGTTTCAGTATGGGCTGTTGGGTTCATACCTTTTGTCAGATGTTTTGTGGATGATTGAATAGTATTCAGTATTTGCACAAGCTGATTACTAGTTAAAGTAGATCTTGTTACCTTTAAAATGTAAGATGGCTGACGTTAGTTAATAAGCTTAGTGTCCTGACTACTTCAAAAGAAACTCATACAGCGCCTACATTTTCTTAAACTATTGTCTCTATGGTGGGGGGAAATTGATTCCGTTACAAATCGCAATACTTCAACGGGGTGATTTTAATTTCTAAACGTTGACACTGTCCAGTTGCATCTAATAGCTTGAACTAATAGCGATCAAGCGCCGATTTGCTGGTGCCAAGCAAACACCGTCATTTGTTAAAATGGGGCTGACAGACATTCTTAGTGTTATCAGCTACTCTCTCTTGTGTTGTCGTAATTTATTGGGAAGCCAAAATGTTCCGAAACTACAGAGTCATGTGATGTGGGATGATCTTTGAGCACTAGCTGTAATCTCAAAACCACAATCACCATAATGTTTTCCATGTTGAACATCACCCATCTCAAAAAAAGTATCAATTTGTTTCATTGCGCCTTCCACACCGAAAATGGTGTAACCAAAAGGCACATGACAGATACGTACACCATTACGGACCTTGTCTTTATTTTAAATGTAGACCTGCAAATGCTGTTTAAAAATTCTGATACATATCAAATCGGCAAACATCGATATCAAATATTGATTTGGGCCGTCACTACCGATTCACACTCTGATCGTCTTTTTGCCTCTGGTGTGCTTTTTAAATCATGCTTCCCTCCCCCACACTTTAGCCGGCTCTTGGCTTTCTGCAGCACATGGGGAGAAGACCCGACCATATGTACACTGCAGTATGCACGGTATCCAGGGCTCTCCCGGTCTGGCAAGGCGATGATCAGTCCGGGCTGCTTGCCAGGGCATCTCTGGGGATCCAGGCTTCCGTCTCCCGTCATATAGCACCAGATGACTGTGCCCCCTGACTCCTCCCACATCCTGTCATCAGCCCCTATCACCCAAAGCCCCACTTTGCCACGTAATCCAGGTTCCCTCCCAGCTTCCACATTCAGAGATGCTTAGACCTTATGGAGCCTGTTTCCTGTTACTTTCAAGAAATTCTGAGTGATTGGTTTGGGGGAAAACAGGTTGTGTGACAGTTGGTTGTGTGTCACCCATGTCAAATAATTAGAGCATTGAAGAAGCATTTTCTTCATGGATAACTGTGTTTTTGTTCGGTATGATTATTCTCAGTGCTGATTACCCTGTTAATACAATTAGTTCCTTCTCATGTGAGTTGTTCTTTGCAAAGAAACATATCCCGCCCCGGCCGCCCCTACTTCCCGCACTGACTTTGCCGTGCATCCGAGCGGGAGGTGCCAGGTTTTCTCTCAAGCTGGTCTTGCTTCACAGTTCATTTGTTTCATCTGCTCGACGGAGAACCGGGATATTGGAATGTGTTTAGAATAAGGACAGTGATTGAGCCGAATCCAAGTTTGATCTAGATTTTGTGAAGCTTGGTGCTTTAGATTGGCTAAAGCAGAAGCGCCTCTGTCTCAGAACTGCTTTTATTATCAAACACTACATAGCTTCAGGAGCTGAAAGACATTGCAAACATTGTCGCTCTTGGGACGCTGTGTAGACCTCGCTTGTCAGGTGGAATCTGGGCATTCTTCACAAAGCTCCTGTTGACTCGTGTGGCGCTGAATCTTCTCAGAAGCGTATGGCTCTGGCTGCCCGCCTTGCCGGTCCGCCTGAGACCTCAGACCTTAGACCTGCCTTGTTTGAGGTGTTCGTCACATTGCTCAGACTTGCACGACATAGCGCAGGACTGAAGACGGGCACTAGCACTGGCCCAGAGATCTGCTTCACCGGCCAGCCCTGAAAACGCCCAGGCTTCCCTTCTTGTCATACAAGAATGTTTCAGTGTTTAATTGTCATATTGGTGCCGATTCTTAATAGAAATGACTTTAGCTTTGGCTTGATGTGGTTGGCGAGTTAAACCAAGGGAAGTTTATATAAAAGGTCCAGATATTGCTCTATTGTCCCACCCCCTTCCCCCACCTTGCCAAAGTATCAGTATTTCTAGCCTTTTACTGATTTCTAGCCTATTACATTCTTACACCAGGCTCCCCTCTCCTGCACTGTCCGATCACTCCAGCAGCATAGCAGATTAAATGCATGTACAGTGTTGCTTGAAAATGCTCCCTTACCAGCAGTGTTTATGATGGAGCTTGAAAGTCACATGATCAGAGTTATGGCTCAGACTACCCTCTGTAATCTTCAACGATTAAAGCCCTGATGATTCATGCAGCGATACAGGAAACCTGCTTTAGACGGGGCCCTTATTCCCCCGCTCACTACTCGGTGACAGTGTGACAGCCACGTGTGTCTTGGAGGATCCCAGTGACGTTTAGGAGAAGCACATGGTAATGGGGTGAAGCTGAGTCTCGTGTCTGTTCAATATCCTGCCAGGCCATTGATATATAATGATGGTGCACGTATTAGGGCACATTTAAGGACAGAAACATGTTTACTTTCATCTGTGGGACACATCAGTCCCTTTCTCTGTGTTGGGTGTCCTGGGTGGGTGGGGGCTCAATGCTGCCGGAACATTCTGCCATTTACATTTTGTTGATGTTCATGAGTTACTGCCGTCTCGGGCCAGGAATCTGCTCTCCCCTCCTCGTGTCTGTCTTTTTCAGAAATGGACAGGAAGACATGAAACCGCATAAAACTCAGTAAAATAAGGATGGAAGTGACATCATACAACCGCCTTAAACATGGCCATGGCATGGGGGGGGGGGGGGGGGCCTGGAACAGAGACTTCAATAAAGGCACACCTTGCTGGTGGGGGTTGATATGAATTTACCCCAGCTCAAACAACATCTTTGACACCCCC
>JAODKM010000099.1:13006189-13035217 GCA_026780845.1 Petrocephalus sullivani | reverse complement strand
CGTTAATATATTTAATCGGATTAATCACAACGCTGGATTAATCCGCGTTAACGCGTCAATTTTGACAGCCCTAATGAAAATGTCTGTACAAGCAACAATAATGTCTCATCTATTATGTACTTAACGTGTTTGAACTGTATGTTGCCATCTCTGCAGCCACCTTTTATGTGAAAATGTAATTATTTCAAGACAAATTAGGCTGAACAGATCCAGTCCCATCTGGTAACCTCTACTGTGTCTGTTAATAGAACAATGTAATTATGTTCCACAAACAGCACTACTGTTCTTCTTGTTAAAGATTAAAAGCAGCTGGCCATATTGACGAACGGCCTTGCCGGATGTATATAGGGTACTTAAGAGTAATGGTTTTCTGATTGCTTTTTCATTGATATTGGCAGAGCGTCTGAAAGGAGTGACTGAGTGTCGTCATTAATTAAGGGGGTGAGTTGCGGAACGCTCAGATGAAGATAGATCTCTGGTCAGCCTGTGTGCTGCTAGGCAAAGATCAGGGCACCTTTCCTCTGCATTGCATCTACAGCTTACTGGTTCCTGAGAAGATGCCCTTTCTGGTACCTGCGTGTTTCTTAGGGAGTTTATGATGCCGAAAGGTAGCCTCTCTGCCATTTTGCTGTGTGTACAGTTACTGTGATGGGCAATCTGCAACGGAACGTGGGTACACGCCTTCGCTGAAACTCCACAGTGACACCTCACTATCACATATTAGCACTTAAAGAAAGAACAAGGCTTGTGGTGTGAGAGAAGCATGGAAAATGTATTGCAGGGAAAACGAGGGCAGAGGTATCGATAAGGAGGCCACAGCCTTCCTATGGCCATGTGCTGGTGAGTTAAACGAATGCCGGAGGGGCATCTGCATGCTGGTCTGCTCAGCAGATCCATCCGCCATGTGTGTGTTACCCATAATCCTCCTGAAAAATAATTTACATGAAGTGCTAATTGACTTGGAGTGGATTCCTCAGTATGTGATGGCAGCTCTGACCATTCTAAAACAAAGACAGGCTTGCTTTCCAAAAGGGTGCTTCTTTTATGCACACACCAAAGCTGACTACTGAGACATTGCTTTTTTTGGCACTAATTTGTTTCGTTGTGTACAGTGATGTCTGTAGCCTTCCATGAATTGTAATAACCAGTAGCTCAGGTTAAGGGCATCTTTAGCAGAAACATGTGTTAGAGTGGCTTAATCTTTTGGAAGTGTCTGCTGTGGATTCAGACGGCATTCTGCGGCCATATTTGCTTGTCTGATTCAGATGCAGCAGACCTCTGTACTCCATGTTAAACAGTAAAGCAGTTTTCTTTGTTTGTGTCAGTAGCCTAACACCCTACAGGCTGACTTACCATTTTGGGCCCAGACTATCATCATCCCTTCACAACAAGCCGGCTTTATTTCTGTTATGTACATCTGTCCCATGTAGGCCGGCCCCTAGGGTCACACGCCCAGATTCTTAGACTCCTCTTCGTCTTGAGTGCGTACGCCTCAGCCGTGGCCCTGGGGAGCATAGCTTGAGCGCTCCACTTGTCCGCCCCCTGGGAGCAGCACGTGTGCCATGCCGGGCTTAGCCGGCCACCCTGTGTGTTAGCTCCATTAGCCTTGCTAGCTTGTTCATTACTGTATTAGGTTCCTCTGGTGTATTCCAGAAATCAGTCCCCTCCTACCTCTTGTTTGTATTTTAAGAAATATGATTTAACTGCACAACAAGCTTTATTCATGGAGAGCTGGATAAATTAATTTAAGGTAAGATAAGTCTTTATTGTCATTGCACAGCCATACTTTGAATCTGTTTACTGTATTTCTGGTACAATCCAAATTATGGTATCTTGCCACATTTTTGGATATTCTTTCTGTCTGCCGGGTTCTTCATTTTAATTAAGCTAGAGTTTTTGGCAGCTCACTCAAGCTGTAATCCCTTCTGGGGACTGGCGTCTTCCCCAATGAGTAGTAACTTATCTGCTCTGTCTTTTCCACTGAAATTCTAAGGAGACTTCAGATGAGCACTTCAGATTGGTGCCATATCAGAATTTATTCTTTTGAGCATTTCCTTTTTGGATTCTAATTGCTTCTTCTTTAAAACAAAACAGGAAATACCTGCTGGCCCATCCTAGATGTTTGTCCATCAGAAAATTCTGGGAGGTTCTTGTTAGGCTTGTGTATACGCACGTTTCGGCCTTACTTGAATATGCACTTATCTGCACACTGACACACATCGTATAGCAGAAGCACTATTGAATTCCTCATTCACTTTCCTTCTTAATGCTGCAGGAAGCCACCTACTTTTTCTGCCTTACAATTAATTGCTGATGTTCATGATGGAGTACCTGAAATGTAGGTCTGTTTGCAGCTTTAATCCTGTAGCCAGAGAGGGTTTGTCACACCTAATGTTTCTCTAGACAGTTCGTTTATTACATTTTAAGGAGAAGTTCTTAGCTTTTTAGTTAAAAAACACTGAAACTCATGCCGATTTTAACCAGCGCTTACTTGGTCAGTTGAGAATGAGCCGAAGGAAGATGCGGCATCCACACTAGGTGAGAGAGTCATGACTAAGTTGCGCCGGTTTGGACCAGAGACAGAGAGAAATCGGCAGGCGTAACATGATCCTTCATGTTTCTGAGCAGTATGCACACACCCCGGTTAGCTAGTGTCTCTGTGAATCACTTTATGTAATGTGTAGCCATACCCACATTTCGGCCCTCTGACTGATTCCATCCCATCCTGGGCCTGGGGCATGAAAGTGGGGCAAGTCTGCTGCTGTAAGGTGTATTCTGCTCCTGTCCCTCCCTCTTCAAGTCTGGAGAACTGGCATAAAATACCCTGCGCCGCAGCAGAACGGAGCCTTGACATTTTTATCACGCAGGAGCGATATCAGCAGTTGTATCTTGCAGGCTCCAGTGGAACCTTCTCAAAGGCGACCATTCATGTCAGAAAATAACCTGGGAACTTTAAGATCTGATATTCCTCAGTACAAAAGTAGGTTTATAGGTATTTACACAAAAAAGCATGTTCTACAGCTAAAGTCTGTTGCGTGAGGGATATGTTCTGCAAATGGAAAACACTGTCATTTGATAAGATGCAAACTTACAAATAGACGTTATAGGTCATGAGTAATCTACATGTTTGTAAAGGACCAAGCAAGTTGATTTGATCATTTGCTGATGGCAACAGGTCCATTCTATGTAAAACATGTTAGTACTCTGAGACTCCAAAGACGACCAACTAGCATCGACGTGCATAAAGAATCTGCTAATTGGCAAGTACAAGATCTTAAATCTTAGATGTTGATGGGGGTTAATGATGGGGGCACATTTAGGTGGCATGTTTTGGGCCAGACGGTTTGACTTGGTGCACAGAACTGGCACGGTGCTGTTGCAGGCCATGACAAGTCTGAAAGCCCCCATTGTCTGCCTCTGTGATTAATGTGACCAGCACAAAGAAAGGCCGCGTGGGGGAGGAAGGAGACGGTGGTCTCTCAGAGAGCCATGTGTCTCGCCTTTGTTTTTCTCCACAGTGTGACGTGTTTAATTTTAGGCTCCCAAACCCCAATTCCGTCACTTTGTCTGTAGTCAAGGTGAAATGGAGTTGGGAGCCTCTCAAACTGCTGGTCTGATTGTGGGACAGCTGCAGCTATAAGCGTCCTGGCTGTCAGCTGCTCATGAGACTGGCCTTGAGTGTAGGTGTGACAAACCCTCTCCGGTTCATCGTAAGGAAGGACCCCGGGGAATCAAAGCAGCGGGGGACTGACGCCCCAGCTGGCATCCCATTGATCCTGCCTCCTTCTCCCCATTGACCTTTGAGGGCGCTGGGGTGCCACACACTGCCTTGGTTTCCGCATACAGTGCAGAAAAACCGCGAGCTGTCAAAGGGGTGTTTTCAGTCAAATGGTTGTAGAATTAACCATCACATGCTTTGAGTCCGCCGTCCTTTTGCAGGCTCCTGTTGCCCCACAGCTGACCCTTGCAGACTTCTCTGTAGGCTCTTCTCTCATCCCCAAGATGGCTGAAGTTGATATGAAGCATGGAGGCTGGCTGGAAATCACATAGAGGTCATTGACCTGCAAGCCTTACCCTTTATTATGAACTGCTATGGGATGTGGCTTTTCTGTAACAAGCAGTTTGCCTTTGTCTGACCAAAAATAGATATTTAATATCTAAGAGCTGTTTAGCCAGCATATTTGCTTTCCACTGATTCCTCACCACATTTATTTGACTATGGCTGCTGACTCCAAGCACGATGGAATTACCAAACCCCTTAAACTCGACGACAGTCTGAAGGGTATTCATGGGGGGGAAAAAAGGTTATTTTTCACTGGTCATAGGAGTCACATACATATTCACAACTTTGGTAGCTTACAGGCCTGCTTTGAACATTTTGTTGTTTCTGTATTACATCTTCAAAGCTAAACTGTTTGCCCAGACTTGACTGAGTGGCATGGGAATTCATGAATGTTTACTTGTGATGTACATCACAGTGTTTGCCCCACCAAAGTACACTCATCATCTGCAGGCATCTGTCCAGTTGTTAAGAGCAACACACTCCCTACCTTAGGACAGAGTCATTCCATGACTTTCTTCTAATAGCATATGTTATTTCTTTTCTAATAATAATTGTCTAATTTTTAGAACAGGGTGTATCTGCTCTGCTTTTAATTGCCGTCAAGTGACTGCTTGTCTTTCAATTGTTTGTTTTGTTTTGACCTGTCTCTTCTGCAAGCCTTGTTTCCCCCTTTCTCAGACCCATTATGAGTAAGAGCCTTGTTTTGTACTCAGTTCTGTCGATGGGATGTTCATGCGTCAAGGCTAATTTACCTCCCTGGATGTCACACAGGCTGTATCTCCAAAAGCATGTGGACTCCAGCTTGTACAGCATCTCCTTCTACAAACAAGGGTATCAATAGGTATAAATATGAAGTTGGGTGGCCAGTTGCTGATATATTAGCTTCTACTCTTCTGGGAAGGCTTTCCATTAGATGCTGGAACATTGCTGGTGGGATTTGCTGCAGTTCAGGTTGGGTATCGATGTAGGGTTATCAGCTCCCTTTCTGTGAGCTTGTGTGGCCAACCACTTTCCAGCTGAACTTGCTACCAGACGTTTTGGCCTTCACTCGCAATCACTTCTTTTGTGGTTGACCAGGGCAGAAATGTGCGACTGGCTTGCTGGATAGATGGCGTCGTATGATGGTGCCAGGTGGAAAGTCACTAACCCCTCCTGTGCAACCACTCATTCTGCTGCTAATATTTTATGCAGGAGATTGCGTGACTTTAAGCGTAATTATACACTTGTGTCAGCATTGGGTTTGGCTTAATTAGGCGATTCCTGTAATAAATAGGGGTGTCTGCATATTTCTGGCAGTATTGTGTATATTCGTGTGTCAGAGGTGGATTTGTAGGGGTCAGTCCTCAACAACATCAAATGATTCATGATCCTCCATGGTGACTTCAGTGCATCTGCTCCACCCCACACACTCTTCACTTGATGGGCTTGAATGTCCACACATGCTCTCTGTGAATTCCGGTGAGGAAACCTCCCCTTCCTGATCACCTATGCTTATCGGCAGCTCAGTCGTTATTTTCACCTAGCTGCCTTGGCCCTTTCTTCCTGCCGTACGAGCATCCTGTACCACCTGACCTGGTAATGATCTGCAAATGTCATGATGGTAGTGATTTTCTCAACCATGAAATCTCTTGTTACTTGAGAAGCAGATATTTCGTTGTCTGGTAGAATGTAACGGATGGTCTGCAGCAGCCCTTGCAGTGTCCGGAATGACATTTCTGCTCAGGTTTCGGTTTAGCCTTCGCTGTATCCCCAGAGGGTTACTGGTGTGACCCACACAAGAGTAACGGACAAAACTGGACACACCCACCTTATCAGTGTACTGGTTTCGTAGTTTTGTTGCTCGTTTCTAGTGATGTGTGACTTTATACATTTGAACTTAGTTCTTTGTGTGTTATTTTACTTGCTGGCTTTTAACATTTCTTTTTTTACTCTTGCTGAAATGTAGTCACACGGTGTCGTCAGGATGATTTCCCGTCTCAATGAACCGAGAACACAGAAGATCATATTTGAGTCCTTGTAGTTGGTGTGGTGTGTTAAAGGAGGCCCCTCTCTCTTCCCCAACATTTTATTTGTCCAGTCTGAGGGACTTATTGCAAGCATAATGAAAGGAAAAACTAACTGTGAGGGTGATTCGCAATCTGCT
Source organism: Petrocephalus sullivani (assembly GCA_026780845.1). Taxonomy (NCBI): domain Eukaryota; kingdom Metazoa; phylum Chordata; class Actinopteri; order Osteoglossiformes; family Mormyridae; genus Petrocephalus; species Petrocephalus sullivani. The sequence continues at coordinate 13,029,011 of JAODKM010000099.1, read as the reverse complement.
CGTATAAGTGTTTCATAAGAAACCAAAGCATTTTACAATACAGACCCTGAGACTTCCAAACTGACAATTACTTTGGTTTTCCGTGATTAAAAAAGTGTAAGCGCTCCCTGACTTCTTTCACCACTGTGCCTTCATCTACGAACAACTGAAGCCTGACTCATCTTCCTCTTCCTCTTTTATGTACACCCCATGGAAGGGTTTGAAACCCTTAGTGACTTTTCACATTATCGTACTCTGCCCACACCACCCACACCAAACAGAATGGATTCAGGAAGGATTCATTTATTTTTTTTTTAAATTATGTTTTATTTCCAGAATGCTTGTCAGCTCAACTTGCTGGTGCAGAGCACATTAGTCCCAAGTGATGAATTACTTCAGAAGCTGGGGGGTTGTGTTGTGCCTGTTGGGTGACGTGGAGTCACTGCTGGATTTCAGTACTCCATGGGGTGTTGGTCCAATATGTAACACATCCTAAGAAGGAAATACATGTTGGCCCAGGTGTCAGCCATGTGAGGGGTGCTAGCCTAAAGCCGTTTTAAGTGGCTGCTCTTAGCTGCTTTATGACGTAGGAGAATGGCTATGGGTATATTAAGAAGGGTTGCACTTCATCTCGGGTTGATCTACTTTATTGTTACTCCCTTCCTTGTGAGACTCCTGACGCTGGGCAAAGTCTAAGCGCTAAGCTATGTGTTACTGCCTTGTCCCAGGCATTGGCGTACCATTTAGACCCCGTGGTGGGCCTATTGACTGCACGTGGGTGGTTTTAAGTTCCAAAGCCTCCTTTAGTGAGGGTCAAATAGAAGCTTTTAAAGTGTAATTCAGATTTTCTGTTCTGAACGATTGCGTTTCCCAGAATGATCTTTGTCTGCTGGAAAACCCTGGCTGGTCTGGCTGGTGTAAGAATCGGCCACCCTGCACCCGCCCCATTTTTAGCATATCGGTGCTGCTCGGGGGGATTGGCTTTCATGTGTTCTCTCTGGATGGAAAGACGAGCGCTCTGTCCTTGAAAACCACAGACTGTTGACACCGGCAGGCCACTATGAGGTTGCTGCTCTCCTTCAGTTCCCCTCTATCCAGCCCTGTGAAAAGCATGAGACGAGTCAGTGTAGTTTAGGGTGCCTGTGCGCTGCCCCCAGGTGTACATATGTTTATGGAGCGGCTCCCTTCATACACCAGGTTACTGCTTTGATGTATTGGGCCCTGCTTGTGGATTTTGTATAATAAGAGGTCAGGGATATGCTGGTTGGGATTTCCGCATGTTTTATATAACTCCTGCAGTGGCTGATTGGTAGGTGGAAGCAGCAGCCTGAAGGTCTGATGGTTATCCTGGTATCTGCGTGCCGTCTCTGCAGGGGCATGTTTTTCAAATGAGGGGTGGTGGCGGTGATTTATGTATAAAATGCCAGGTTTGTGTCTGAGTTACTCACAGGTATGGTATGAAAATGTACACCCCATGGGGCTGTAGGTTTAAAAACAAAGAAATAAAAAGCTTTTGAATATGAAAATCCTTCCTAAAATACTTAGGGTGGCGATACGCAAGGCAGCTTTCTGAGAAGTATTACCGGGCAGTGTTGCTTGGACACTTGCCCATTGATATAGAGGCACAGATTTCTATTTGGGAAAACTTTGATCAGCAGTGGGCAACTTTGTGCAATCACCCAGATGAGTTGCCCTTTGTCTTGGTTGGCAGTTGCCCTGTACATGGTCACTTTTAGGCTCCGAAATGTTAGTGTAGTGTAGTAAGTGACTAAATGAGATGAGTTAGGGTTGTTTGTACAGCCCAGGTGTGTTGGTCCATCTTCTCGATGCGCTAGCAGACCACCCAGGCTGTGGTCAGCAGCTGCTGCCCTTTCGAAACGCATAACTTCTTTGAAGCGACAGTTTTCACGAGATGAACCCCTGTTTTGTGCAATGTGGTGCTTTTATTGTGGTCAAATATAAGTCTTACTTGAGCAGCATCTGTTGCCAAACCCACACACATTCTCATTTCTGGATCTCCTTGTGTTTTTATGGTGGTGTTGACAGTGGGCTTATAGTGAGGGGCTCAGGTTGCTAATAAGGCAATCCCTGATGCCTGTAGCCAGGGAGAGCTAAAGTGAGGACTCCATATGTATGGTGCCATCCTCTGCGGCAGATTAGATTACTGTCTTTGTGTCCCCAAACCCCCAACAACCCATCTGTCCTCACACACCACAAAGTGCCATGCTCCAAGTCTCTCTCTCCTTGATCTCAGATCTCGGCCTTTCTGATCTTCGATTGCATGCACATGCTCGCACAAACACACACGCGCATACACACACCCATCCATTCTTAGGGCCACTTTAGAGGAGTATCTATTTACAGGCACATTCTTGTCAGAGAAAGGGACTTGTGAGCAAAGCTAATTCTACCTGCGCTCTGGGACATCTGCTGGGGTTTGGCTTTCAATGAACAGCTGAGGTGAAAAGGCCCTCGGACAGACTTACCTGACAGCTTTGGGTCCGAAGGAGGGGATCGAAGGCAAGATCCACAGAAAATCCCCCTATGTTTATTTAGAAGCTGTTCCACAGCCACCCAGGCTGAAGGAGCAGCACTGTATTCACATTTTATCAAAGGGTACCTGAAAATTACATTCAGCCATCTTGTAGAACTTAGATGTGTACAGTACCTTACAGTTGGTCCATCCATGCACCGTGAAGAACTTGTAGCAGTAAACATCTATGGCAGGGTTTGCCCAGTTCTGGTCCTGAAGGGCCAGTTTGCAACACATTTTGTAGATTTCCCTGCTGAGACGCACCTACTAAACCTGGTAATTAACTGACTAAAATGTGTTTGAGCCGGGAAGTCTGCACTCTGTGTTGTATTCTTACCCTCCAGGACCGGAACTAGGAACCCTGATGTATGAACAGGTTGACTGCTCTGTCAGTAGGTGTCCCCAGAAATACAAATTTGAACAGATCCTTTTTCAAATTTCATTTTCTGTGTGTTGAGAGGCCTCATTGTCCCCTGCCACACCCTGGCCATAACTATTGATGAAAGCCCACGGTCGCATGGCCTGTGCCTATTATCCTCCTGGCCAGAATATAGAGTGGCTTACTGACCCGATTGTGCCTGGTGTTCCCAGAACCATGAGATGGCCGAGCTGCAACGCACACGCCTGCGAGATGACATCAAGGAGTACAAGTTCCGGGAAACACGCCTCCTGCAGGACTACACCGAGCTGGAGGAGGAGAACATCTCTCTGCAGAAGCAGGTCTCCGTGCTCAAGCAGAATCAGGTACAAGGAGGGTTTTGACGTGGTGGCTTGATCCCTTTACTCCAAGGGCTTGAGTATAAGAAATCCTTGGCTCTACCTTTTCTGCTCCGAAATGCTGTAAGTTAGTGGTTGTAGTACAGCATTAGCCACAAAATAAAGGAGCATTAGTTCTTCAAAAGTTGAGTATTAATTCATCCATCCATTCATTGTCAGTTTATTCACGTTAACAGGGAATTAATAGTAGTTTGTTTTCTTCGATCTTTCTCTATCAGGTTGAATTTGAGGGCCTGAAACACGAGATCCGCCGCTTGGCTGAGGACACAGAGTTCCTTAACAGCCAGTTGGAGGATGCCATCCGCCTGAAGGAGATTGCTGAGAGGCAACTCGGGGAAGCCCTGGAGACCATCAAGACCGAGCGCGAGCAGAAGAACAACCTGCGTAAAGAGCTGTCACAATACATGAGCATCGGGGACTCCATGTACCACAGCCCCCTCAGCATCTCCCTCGACGGCCTCAAGTTCAGCGATGACGTTGCTGAGCCCAACAACGACGATGCTCTCAACGGCTACGACAGCAGCTTCTGCAAGCTGGCAGTCGATGACGACAACAGCAAGGCATCCACCCCCAAGAAGAGCGACCTCTTCCGTCCCGCCCCCAGCTTGGTCAACGACCTCCTCAGTGAGCTCAACCTCTCGGAGATCCAGAAGCTCAAGCAGCAACTGATGCAGGTAGGATGGCCCCATTGGACACTTTGGGTCTCTCTCAGTTGCCAAGACGATGACTGGTTGCTAGATAAGCAGCAGCTTCAAGAGGAGTAACATGCTCTCTGCTTCACATGCGAGAAGCAGTAAGTATATTTCAGATATGCAGCTGCCTCATTGCAGTTCCAAAAGACCCCTACTGATAGGTCTTAAATGCGGGCAGTTGAAATGCAATATTTATAAGCATCAGCTGATTTCAGAAGGATTCATGGAGCCTTGATGGGTTAGATATTGGCCGGACTTCCTGTGGGATGTACGAAAGTTAAAAAGTACACTCCAAGCTTCTGGCTGCATCCCTTCTCCTGCAGAAATGCCACGCAGGTTGGTGGCCTGAATCCAAATAACTGCAAGTCTTCCACAAAGAATCCTGCATTTCTGGTCATAGTTGTGCCTCATGCAGGTGCTGTAATTATTGTATATGCCACCTCAGCTGGGCTCTCAGCACAGGGGTCAGATGCACACCACAATGTGCAGGCTGCTGCTGGGCTGTGTTCATGTCCACTGGCCAGGTCAACACTGTTCTTATGCAACACTTGAAATTGGGGATTATTCTTGGTGCAAGCTATTACCCCATGGTGCCTATAACCCCACCTCCACCAGCATCATCAGACCAAACTGATCTGATGCTGTTTAATTCCTCCTAAGTACATTCTTTTTTAATTAATTTAATTAAGATATTTTTTAGAAAGCACCTGGATCACTCTGCTCAGTCAGCTTAGCTTGGCTGAATGGCTGAATTATAGATGAAGGTGAACGGGATTCTGGCCCTCATGTTTGATTCATTCGTCACAAAATTAGGACAGCGATGGAATTGCAGAAGCATGTGGAAATTCGATCTTCACTTTGTCTGGCCATGTTATTAAAGGCCAGTTGTGTTTGGAAAAAGCATGCCCCTAATTCCTGCATTTGACATTAAATATAATCCTGTATTTTTTCCCCTGGTTTGTGGCCGTACTTCATGACTGCATTAGGCCAATATTGGTTGCTATATCTGTTTTGTTTTTGGGGAGCCACGTTCCTGAAACTTTGTTCAGAAAATCCATGAATATTTTGTCAGTACTGCTATGCAAAATCAAAGGCAAGAACATTGCTGTCAACTAAAAGTTCTAGAAGCACGCCTGTTACTTGTATCCCGTGTTCAGGTTTGCTTTTGAAAATGCTGATCATTCATTTTCAAATGCTTTCGATAAATACATTGATAAACTGTCTTCACTGAGGACACAGGCAAACTTGAGTCTCATTTCTGCTTTGCAGGTGGAAAGAGAGAAGGTGAACCTCCTGTCCACACTACAGGACTCCCAGAAACAGCTAGAACATGCTCGCGGGGCGCTCTCTGAGCAACACGAAAAGGTCAGCCGTCTCACCGAAAACCTCAACGCCATGAAGAAGCTGCAGGCCAGCAAGGAGCGCCAGTCAGCCCTGGACAACGAGAAGGAGCGAGACAGTCACGAGGACGGGGACTACTATGAGGTAGACATCAACGGGCCCGAAATCCTGGAGTGTAAGTACAAGGTGGCCATGTCCGAGATCGGGGACCTGAAGGACGAGGTCAAGGAGCTCAAGTCGAAGTACCAGGAGTGCCAGTCCAAGTATGCCGAGGAGAAGAACCGCCTCGAGGGCGATGTGCAGGCTCTGACCGAGAAGCTGTCTGCTCTGGAGAAGAGCAGCCGTACAGATCGCGGCCAGGTGGAGCGTCTGGAGAAGGAGCTGAAGAAGGTGAGCGATGTGGCCGGAGAGTCTCAGGGGAGCCTCAGTGTCGCCCAGGACGAGCTGGTCACCTTCAGCGAGGAGCTCGCCAACCTCTACAACCACGTGTGCATGTGCAACAATGAGACGCCCAACCGTGTCATGCTCGACTTCTACAAGGAGGGCAGGGGGGTCCGACACAGCCCCGAAGGACGGGGCCGCCGCTCCCCAATCTTGCTCACCAAGGGTCTGTTCCCTGAGCCTGCCAAGACCGAGAGTGGAGACAGCGTCCCGTCCCCTGTCACCTCGCTGCCTTCCCCGGTCTCGGACTCTCGCAGGGAGCCCATGAACATCTACAACCTGGTGGCCATCATCCGTGACCAGATCAAGCACCTGCAGATGGCTGTGGACCGCACCACCGAGCTCTCACGTCAGAGGGTGGCCACACTGGAGCTGGGTCCTGTAGTGGACAAGGACAAGGAGGCCTGCATGGAGGAGATCCTGAAGCTGAAGTCCCTGCTGAGCACCAAGCGGGAGCAGATCGCAACCCTGAGGACTGTGCTGAAAGCCAACAAGCAGGTAAGGGCCTTTCATGACTGGACAGCAGTGTTTCCCAATCTGGTCTTCAGGGACCCACAGTCAGTCCATGTTTTTGCTCCCCCGCGAGCAGGGAGGAAGCAAAAACATGGACTGTCTGTGGGTGCCCCAGGAACGGATCGGTAAACAGCGCTATACGCCAATACGTGTCGTACCACCAGCTTACTTTTTGCTTCTGTGCGATAGCCAATCTTGAAAATATGAGGTTTGTTCTGACAGACTGCCGAGGTGGCGCTGGCCAACCTGAAGAGCAAGTATGAGAACGAGAAGGCGATGGTGACGGAGACCATGATGAAGCTACGCAACGAGCTGAAGGCTCTGAAAGAGGACGCAGCCACCTTCTCCTCCCTCAGGGCCATGTTCGCCACAAGGTGGGTTGGCAGAAGCTAGCTGACCTAACCAATGCGGTCTGTGACTGTAACAGTCTCACTCCACACCGCTGCCTTTATCTCGGATGCCATTTTTTTCATGTGTGTCCACAGGACATATATTTCAAGCAGTTCAATTATGTTTGGAGAGTTTACCCCCCCCCCCCCCCAGGATAATCTTACTGATTTCCATGTGGGTCAGACCATGCAGACTTATCTCCTTTGCTTGATAAACACTAGGGATTTTTTTTACTTTATTATTCAGTAATTCAATCATTTTTGTATTTATTTATGGGCCCGCAGCTTAAATGAGATTGTTTCTTTCGCAAGATACCCATTGTTTTTGCTAATAATTTTCACTGTGTTTCGCCACAGAGAATCTGGTTGTGCCAGATATTCTGAGATCAGCCCCTCCCGAGTGAAGGGGTTTCGCAAGCAGTGAGCCCAACAAAGAAAATCCCATTGCTATTTCTGCAATTTATTAACGGCTTAAAATAAATGAGGAGCAAACATTTTTCTATAGATAATTTTAATTCAAAGACAAATGATATGGTAATTGTTTAAAATTAGGGTCTTACTTTATGTGAGTGGTAGTTTCTTAGACTGATTTAGACGTCAGTTGCAAAGAAAGTCCCTCAAGTGGCTCTTTGCTGCTCCCTGAGTGAGACCCCTGACAATGGAATCATTATTCACCGTGAAAAGGCTGCGCGAAGCAGGCTCCCTTCCTTCTTCTTTTACCTTTACACTTTGGCTGCAGATCTTAGGCCTAGAGGGGCACTTGAGCTGCTCTGCTGGTTGGGTAACTCTGGTAATATTGGTGAACTTGGCCAGAGAGCAGAGGAGCGTTTCTATGGGAATAACAGCTGATGTTCTTGCCGCTGCCTCAGAATAGCTTCAACATCTCGCGCCATTGAGCCTAATGGCTCCTCACGCGTGAGGAAAGGTGCCACCAGCGAGGGGGTGTTTCCCGCAGCGCAAGGCGTGAGTGGACGCCGATTGAAACTGGAGCACAGTAAGCTGTGTTCGGCTTGCCCTTAATGGGAATCGGTGTGGTGCTCAGCCAGAAGGGGCCCGCCTCTTTCATGGAGTGGGAAGCTCCCAGCCATAGAATGCTTCTAGTCTTGGGTCTTCGCATTTATTGGGGTGTTGTGGTATTGCGAAGGGCGTGGAAAAGGTTTAAAGTCTGCCCTTAGGCACCTCACAAAACCGCCAATTTTGAGTTGGAAGAATCTGTCAGTATAAGGCCTTGAGTGCTAGAGCCACCTGGTTTACTTGGTCGGATGCTAAAAACAGCCTTAAAACTCACCCTTACAGGAGGCTCACAGAATTTGAATAATGAACAGTGTGATGGCAAAGACGACTTACCGAGACGGCAATTATTGAACCGTGTGAATTGGGGGTTATGAAACAAGGTCACGGCATCCATGTGGGACTTATTTACTATAATGGTGGCCGTTTTAATACTGAACACATACATCAGGGGCACCACTGGAGATTTCGGGCCCCATGAAAGCATATCATATTGGGCCCCCAACCCAACATATGTCCCAACGTTTTTATGGCCCCTATAACTCAAGGCGCCCTTGAAATCATACAAAGGCCCCCCGACATGTGATCAGTCAGCAGGGGGTGCTCACGAATGTAGGCGTAGCATTAGGCCTTGATGATCTGGAAATGCCTGTAAGAGCCTAACCTTTTCATGATATTCAGGTGTCGCATTAAGCCAAAATCTGGTTCAGCCAGATTTGAGCAGGGTAGGGTGTTTTGCTGGTTCATAATTTAAGAAACCACACTATTCTGATTATAGCTTTGTTATATACATGTTATTGTCATGGGAAGAAAAATGCTGATGACAGTAACAGTTCCTGGCAGAAACTGCATCACTGTTAGCTAGTTTATCCAGTTGCATTAACAACTTTGGCTATAACCTGATGTTTAGGTCGTGGTCTGCTTAGAGCAGGGTGCTGTGGAGGTCAGTCGGTCAAACCCAAAGTAAATCAATTCCCTTTCCTATTTTGGCTGCTTCTGGTTTGCTGGTTTGCAGTGTGGAGGTGCTTTCAATGAGGTCATTGTCATGGCATGGCCCGATGTGTGTTACAGCTGTTTGCAAAGCAAGAAGTGACTTGGCCCCTGATTGGTTGCACACACATGCTGTAAGAGCCCCCCCTCCCCAATGCACTCTGACTCACAAGGAGCAGCATTGGTATGCTAATGACCAGTCCAGAGTGTCTGCTAGGCAGAAGGCCCCCTTTCTCAGGCCCTGCGAAGGCATACGTGCCACTTTGGAGTTTCCCACACTCCCAAGACCCTCTTGTTCTTCTCAGGCCTGGGGGGGGGGCACTCCTTCACTCAATGAAGCTGGTTTCATTCCAAAATTCAGTTACCGTGTCAGTTAGCACATGCTCGTGGGTGGTGTTTTTAATACTGACATAAATTACTGAGTTTGCCTCCTGCGGCATGTCAGTTAACTTTCCTTTTTCTGTTCCATATTTGGAGTGTATTAACAGAAGCTTTTGGGTAAGCTTATGAAAACCTAATGCCATTAATAGACACTGAACTGGAAAAGGCTGTAGTCAGACAGCTGGGTTTTTAGTTAAAGATTTGGTGTCATTTAGGAGCATTTCCTCTCGAAAACCTTGGAATTCCCCCAGTGCCCACCCCCCCGGAATTTAGCCGTGCTAAGACCTGATTGGTGGCTGGCCGTGACTGACAGGGTAGCTCACAGCTGATTGTTTTAGGGCTTTGAAAAGACCCAGTCCTTTTCCATCGATCCAGTCAATGTCGCAACTGTTCCAAGACAAAGGGCATCAGCCCCACCATTGTGTGAGAACAGCCCCAGTTTGTCAGGGAGAGAACACACCCATTAAAATGCATTGCTTGGAGAAAAGATGGGGGTTGCTTTTCCCGGGAAAATGTCTGACCTTTTTACTTTTAAACCAGTCTTTATTTATGGGAAGATTCCCCTAAACAAAAAGTTTGAGCCAAAGGGGTGTCTCTAATCTGCATTGTGGTATAATGTTGGGGGGTGGGACAGAGAACAGACTGACTGTGTGACACACTCTTGACACAGCTGGACTCCTGGATCATGGTGGCTGGGTGACCCTACAGTGGACAGCTATGTCTAGACCAAGCACCCCCCCGGATGACATTTAACATTCATATTCACGCATAGTTTGTTATGTGACGCTCAGTAGCCCAAGCCAGCCCGAAATCAGGTTTGTGATCGCTAATGGCTGGCTAACAAATTCAGCCAGTTGCTGACCTAAGTAATTGTAGTTTTTACAGCAGAAGGATGGGATTGAACCCAGGAATGGAACGTTGAGATGATTCCTCATTGCAAAGGAATGGTGGTTAGGCTGGATTGTTTCCTGCTTATCATCTTAAAGGCTTGATATGATGCCTCACTAGTGAGACGTCAGATAAGATAGACCTGCATTTGCATTGAAGGTGATTAATCGCCATTGTTAACGCATCACAGCACGCAATAACGAAATGTGTCCTCTGCATTTAACCCATGTGACAGTGTGACACAGCAGGGGGCAGCTACGTGAGCGCCCGGGGAGCAGTGCTTGGGGACGGTATCAGCGGTACTTGCGGGTCGGGTACTCGAACCGGCAATCTTTCGACTACACGGTTGCGTCCTTAACCACTACACCACCTGCCTGCCCTTGCATTTGCGGAATGCAGTTACCACTAGGGCTGAACGATTTAAAGAAAATATTGAATTGCTATTTATCTGACACATGTAATTGCGATTTGATTTACAATTTTTTTAAAGATTCAGTATTCACTATATGTGTATAAAAAACTGGAATTGAGCAATAGGAAGAAAATAAAACAATTCCAGTAATAAAAACATTAGAGATCTTGTGGCTAACACTGCTTGGACCCCTAATAATAGGACCTTTCTGTGAACAATCTCGGCCCATTATAATTGTTCCTGCATGCATGAACACCGGTGTTCCTCCTGTGTCCAATCGTTTTGCTCTGAGCTGCTAACCTGCTAATTGCTAGCCTCTCTGGACTGTGACCAGAGTGTCCTTGGGAAGCACGCCTCCTGGTAGCTTACTGACTAGCAGGAGCTGTTAGCACAAGCAAAAGGAGGAGCTGCAGGCCAGATCCCCTGATGGCTTCTCACTGTCACAGCAGGCTGGCTGCCGTTTCGGGTCAAAGCCTGACTCTGGTCAGGAGAGGCTGGATTCTGCCTCCCTCCTCACTGGGAGCTGCCACTGCCTGGGGGGCATCACTGCCCTCTAGCTGCCAATACTGGTTAATAAAATACGCTTGGGAGGACATTGACCAGGCCTTTTTAATAAAGGCATACATTTCATATCAGCACGTTTAGATAATGAGTTACGTTTTACCCTCATCTAAGCACTTTTTATACCTCTAGATTATTTATATTGATAGATTGACTGTGTGTTGACGCTATGGCAGGCATGCTTTTGTGTTTTGCAGACTTGGATAATGGGTGCATATGAAATTCTTGCATTACTTAATCTGATGATTGGAGGACAGAGGATGTGGGTGGGACCTGTGTTTATGTGAGCAGCAGGGCATTGTGGGAAGCCCTCTGATTAGATGCCCTGGGAATTTTCTTAAAGCTGCAGGGACTCGCTTAGACTTTGCAGTATTGTGTGTGCCCCCTAGTGTAGCTCTGCTGGGGGGGGGTTACCAAAGCTCATGAAGTGTTTGGTCCTCTGGGGGAGAAGGAGTGCTTGTTTGCAGATTATAAGATGGAGAAACACTATGTAGTGGAATTTTAAAACTTGTCAAGCTTTTTTCGTATCTGCTTCTGGGTTAACAGACTTACAAGTGTCTTTGGCGGAAGCATGCCTCCTGCTGGCACACTGAGAGAACTGCAGCTCTATTTCCCAGAGTTTTATGTGAATGACGTGTTTGAGATCCCATGACTTCATGTTCTGCCCATTTTAATAATGCATTTCTGAGAGGATTATGCGGGACATATTTCATGCTGGTTCCCTGTGGGATGGTGGGTGGATGGTAAGGAGTCTGTGGGCCGCCGCTGAGGTAATTTAGGGAATATCTGACACAGAGGTACAGGCGGTGACCACCAGCAGGGGGCGTCTGTGAAGTCCCGTGCCCCAGTGAATCTCGGTACAAAAAGAGGTGATGTTTAATCCATGCCCCCCCCCCCCTTGCGGCAGGTGTGACGAGTACGTGACACAGCTGGATGAGATGCAGAGGCAGCTGGCCGCCGCAGAGGATGAGAAGAAGACCCTGAACTCGCTGTTACGCATGGCCATCCAGCAGAAGCTGGCGCTGACGCAGAGGCTGGAGGACCTGGAGTTCGACCACGAGCAGCTGCGTCGGGGCAGCCGTGCCAAGACGGGCCCCTCCCGTGCCAAGGGTGCCCCCGCCAACCCGCATGTAAGTCACGGGCAGTCCTGCGCTGGACGCGCCGAGTCCAGCGGCATCGCCGGGCCCGTGGTCTTCTGCAGCGAGAAGTACAAGATCTACTGCGACTAGAGGGGGTGGCGGGCGTCCTGACGGGACAGTCACTTGGGTGGGAGGAGGGGACTTCCGCACTGACTCCCCTCCAGGTGCCAGGCTAACATCTCTCAGCCACAGCGACTTTGGGGCTCGTGGCGGTGCGACTCCTCTCCGTCTCCCCTCTATTCTCCTTCCCGCTTGCCACGGCCTACGCCTTTCAGCCAGGACGCCCTCCGCACCGCTTCTTGTGTTGTGGGACTGTCCTCATACACACACCTTTCAGCTGGCCCTGCCCCCTAACTGCCTCCTAGGACCGCCATGCTGGCCACCAAGCATTGGTGTTTTTTTTTTTTAAGATTAGTGGTTACCCCTAAATTAGACCAAAGCATTAGTGGAGGCAGTTACCCACCATCCCTGTGGCTGGGCTGTGTTTCGGGGGGTGGGGGCAAATGGTTTAACAACTAATCTTATTGCACATTTACACTCAATAAAATATGCAAAGATACATTTAATTGGTTAGCGATTGGGTGCACAAACCAACTTAACGGTTCACACATGGAGAAAATCTCAAATTATGGGTCTGATTTGATTTGAGACTTTGGGAAAGGTGTTCGATTTCTTGCCGTGTCAGTGGGAGCAGTGTCATGGCCTCCTGCGCGTGCAGGGGCACCAGTGTTCCTTCCACGTCGATTTGCTTTGCTCTGTGCTGCTAACCTGCTAATTGCTAGCTTTTCTGGGCTGTGGCTATTAACAGTTTTCTTCCAAGTGTAAGTAAGTACGGCGTGGGTGCCACAGGGCCGGAACCTCCACTTGTAGACAGAGGGGCCGTTTCGGAGGGAAAACAAGTAGGGATTTGGGTTAGGGAGTTCTCTCAGAGCCATATGGAGGATGAGAGTGAGACGAAGTCGGAGATGAAGTGCACTTCTTATCGGGTGCCTCAGATTTCTAAATTATTAACGAGCAGAAGGAACCTGGAGCGGGATATAAATGGTACTGTGGGAACGCACTAATAGTATTGCTTCTTTTGAAAACTTTATTAACTAAAAGAGCACAACAGAATGGCACTCTGACCCTGAAACACAGACCTGTAGGAGTGCCTCTCGGAGCAGTTCTCTGGTGTATCTGGATGTCACGTCCTGTGTGTTTCCTTTTCCCCTGGCAAATCTAATGCTGATCTCTCCCTCTCGTAATCTTTCGGGGCTCCTGAGCCTCCGGCTGGCTGAGCCCAGCGTGTCTAACCATGTCCTGCTCATTCTGTCCTGCGACTCTCCCTCTCTTTAGATTGTCAGCAGCTTGTTTCCTTCGACTCGCCAGTCTACCTTTAAGTAGGAGAGGAAAAATAGATCCTCTTGTTGCCGTCAGGTAATTTTTTTTTCCTCTCCGGTGCAGCATTCTCTTATTGGAGAATTCCACTCTGCTTGTATGATATATGCGAATCTGATTTAAAAAAAAAAAAAAGCATCAGTGTTTTACAGACATGGCAAACGATAGAAGTAGAAGTGAATGGTTTGCCTTGATCTCGTTTGTATAAGTGGTGGAAAGGAGTTTGCTTGCTTGTTTTTTTAATTAAATGCTTTGATATGCAAGCTAGGCATTTGAAAATATGTGGGGCATTTATTAATAGTTTGTTTTACTAATAAAAGCAGGGTTGATGTGAGGAAAATATGCTTTCTAATACATAACCAATGTACTTTTTATTACTAATATTAAATATAAAGTGTTTGGGATTCTTGTTTCCAGATTTCTTGTTAGCTCTTGAAAATGAATGAGAATTTGAAGTTTTTGAGTTAACATTTTTGCAGAATCTGGAGGAATAGACTTAATAGTCAACCCTGCTTTTTTCCTGGCTTTGCTGCAACCGCGTTTCAAGGTCTTTTAGGTTATTAATGTTAGGAGCCAAGGAGACTTTGATAACAGAAATATTAGAGTAGGTAGATATGATATTGTGCATTTTATGGTCGAGTCCAAACACTTTCCTCCACTGAGAATCAACAAAATGATTCTGTTTTCTGGTTCGGAGAAAAGCACATTAGCTACTTGATGCAAAATCAAAGGTCTCTCAAAGTAATTGGGGGCAGGAAAACTGTGCACTCAGACACGAAGCGTATGCCTGTTACTTTGAGAGGGTTTTTAACCGTGATTTTTAAAACGATAGAACGTGGTATTTATTTTTCTATGACCTGAATGGCTGTTCCCGTCGTGGCTGTTGGATTCGGACTCTCCTTTGAGTTAGCCGCCGTGCTCTCGCCCCCCTCGCCCCGGTCTCCCCCAGCATGCGGTCAGCCTTTGCCTCATGCAGCGTCCGTTTGGCGGTTTATGGAGGAAAGGCGGTAGATCGTCTCGTTCGAAGCCCGCGTGTCCAGCAGGACGCAGCATGTGAGCGCTGCCTTTCCTACCTCTGCCTGCAGGCTCCCCCCTTTCGGTTTGCCAAGCCTCCCCCCCCCCCTTCTGACACACAGTGACCTGCATGCCCCCGCCACTCAGTGTTTTGCTCCACTGCATGAGCTGAGCTCCTGGGTCCGGTACTTGTGAGCCTCCAGCTTCCTGCACACGCCGACCTCCCCGGGCGTGTGTGACTTTGGGCTGGTAGCCGCCGACCAGCGGGCACTAACCTCTGCCCTCAACTAACAACTTCCCAACCGCGACGTGTGGTTGGTTTATTTATTATTTGAATGCGAAGGTCATGCTTGCTCCTCATATTTACCTAATCACAATTTTAATAGCTCAGTGTAATTATAATGCTGATTTTGATTTATGTCTCCATTTTGCAGTAATGTAGTTCAGCCTGGATGCGGAGCTTCCGGCAGAGGGCGGGGCAAACGCGGCCAGCAGCTAGCGTTGCCTGGCCAATAGGACTTAAGAATCCCACACGGAGAACGTTTTTTTTTCTCTTTCCCTTCCTCTAATTGGCCAAAAACAAAACAAAAATGGACGTGTTCCAGTCAGCGCACTCCGGCACAGAAACACGTACCGCACGCCGCATTGGGAGTGTGAAACGGAGCGTAGTTACCTTTCAGCCGCAGCTGCGGGGAAGCGATGCTCACAAGTACCGAGGAGAAGCCGGCCACCTTTCCGGTAACGACCTGCCAGAGGAGCGGGGGCCGCTTTGTCTTTTACTCAGTGTTCTTACATATATTGTTTAATTTCTTGTGCACTTTTCACTCTTCGGTTTTAGATTCTAGGGAAATTTTGTGGCGCTGTGCTTTGTCAGTCTGACCCATTTATTTTTGAATAATTATTATTTTATGCATCTCTTTGCACAAGCCACTGAGACAAAATTTCTCACCATCATTACACTACAAACCATAGCTCTACATTCTCTGCTTCACTGAATTAATCCTTAACTCAGAACATAGACTTATTTTTTATTTGTTATCATTATTATTATTGTTTGTTGTTGTTATTTACTGATATTATACTGCCATGTTCTAAACAAAAATCCAGGGTAAGCAAATTCTGGGGTTTTTTCATGTATTATTATTATTCTTAGGAATAGCTCAAAGTAACAAGGAGAAACTTGACGTTGTTCTGGTTGAAATGGTAGTAGGCACTTGAAAACCATGAATTGACTAGTATTTCCAATTCATTTCCAGAATTTCTGGGATAAAGATTCAGGCGGGATCACTGATGGACAGAATTTTTTGCAAGTGTTCTAATTAAATTCCAAATTGGAATTGTTTCATTCTCTCTTTGTTTACCGTGCCAAATCTTGGTACATTTTTAGGTTTTTGAAAATGAATTGGAGGAGAAAAAAGGCAGGAAGTAGGCTGCTAGAGAACATTTGTGATTTGGGTTCGCTAATCCGGCGCCTTGTTTCTGTTCTGCTCTCATTCTGACCAGTAGTGCCTTTTATTTCAAGGGAGAATCTTAGGCTAGTTTGATGATGTAGGGTGAAATTAAGTGACTAGCAACAAATCCTAGCAGAGACGGAGCTTAGGAGCAATAAGTGCAGGAAGCATGTCCCTTTTTGCAGGAGTCTGACTAGTTACATGAAATGGAAATTGTACTGAATTCTGTAAGTCAGTGATCCCTGGAGGATATAAATTCAGGGCTTTAGTGAGGTTTTTTAATCAAACTTTGGGAACCAAAAATAATCACTTTGGCCTCCTAATGAATAAAAGCGGTAAGATATAACACATTTGTTGGTGCAGGATGGTATACTATTTGAAATATTAATGTATGAATAGCTTTGTATGGTGGTGAACGGTAACGTGGTATCAATAGTATTGTTGGCAAATGTGTAAGCTTTTTTGTATTTTGTTTTTTATACATCTAAGCATTCTTATTTCAGTAAACAGAAAGCAGACTCCGCATCTACAAGCTTGGTGTGGCGTTCATAGCCATATGGTTTGTGGAGGCATTAAAATGTCGAGTTATTGATGTGGTTGGGAAGTTTTAAAAATTTTGAGTGCAATTCAGATGCTGTTTTACTTGGGTAAAGGTTTTCTGTTTGCTGGAAGCGATTGCGTCGTGATTATTAGCCGTGCAGAACTTTATCATCATCATCATCCTTCTGTTTCAGTATTGATCATTTGATACCTTTATATGAAATAATGACTTCACCTGTATGTTGGTATTTATTTGAAATGTCATGCAGTACTGTATTACTTTAATGTGCATTACGAATAGTGGCAAAAATGATCTTGACTTATGCATGTTATTCAGTCATGGGACCTTTACACAGAGGTGAAAACAAAATGTGCAACTTAAAATAAAAAAAAAGTAAGCTAAAGAAAAATGTATAACTGTAGGCAATAATGTATTACTTACAAACTAATCCTAAAGAGAATTGTTTTGTTTTCTCTAGAAAGACTGTGTGTCTGTGTAAAGGTAGTCATACTGGCTAAATCAATAAAGTTGGATTAAACAATTCCTGAGACTCGACTTTCTTCTCCAACCCCCCTTCCCCCCCATGAACAGCTGTTCCTTTCCTCTTGTGTTGGGTGCTAGCTCTGCTGTCATTGGACGGTTATTTGTGTCTGGTTCTGAGTCTATCTGTATGCACTATCTTTCTTCATTCCTTCCTTTTCCATCACATTCTCGTGTCCAACTCTGCTGCTCGGTCTCTGAACACACCCTCTCCTAGCAGCACTGCCTGAAGGCTGCCTGAAATCTCTGACCTTCTGGCCAGGCACTTCCTGGCCTCTCCCTGGAGAGCGACCGGCCCATTTTTGGCCCAGTTTCTTGGTGACCCTCAGCCATTTCTGTTTTTTATCCCCCCACCCCCCAGTCAAGTTTCAAACACTTAATCGCGTTCCTCTACAGCTGTGCCTGATTACCATGGAACGGTCCGGGTCTCCCGTTTTATAAGAGGCCTTGTGTTGCAGGCCACTGCTTGAAAGAACTGGAGAAATTTGTGGCCAGCAGTGCAGCCAGAAGTCCATTGTCTATAGTTAAGAATCCAGCCAACGGGCCATTAAACTCTTGTGTTATTGGCCAAATCTTTCTAATAGTCACCCTGAGGCTCTTCAAAACTTCATAATCCAACCTTCTGTTGGGGTTAGTTATTTTCCATCATATAATAGATGATGATTACTTCTCTAAAGTTTTATAGAGTTAAAACCTATTATTTGCGTGAGATACCGGTTTATTAGTCTGATGTGATTGTTCAGGACCATACCCTCCCCAATTGCACTACTCTCAACATTAAGCTGTTTAGAATAACTGCATCTGTTTCAAGTCATTCCTATGAGTGACAGGAGTGTTATCCCTATTCTGGGTGGCTGGTGGGGCACCTCTGTGTTTTCAGGCTGCTTGTTAGGTATAGCTATAAATATGGCCGCCCTTGACACTGGGCAGCAGTTGATTACCGCATGCCAAAATAATGGTGATTTGTATAAGGGGCAAAAAAGTTACCCTGGCAGCAGCCTATTACATCATTTGTGACAAAGGATCTATTGATAGGGCTGTCATGTGTGGAAGACTGGGGGTTGAGACTCCTGCTTCAGTGGTAGACTGTTGCTTAGCAGTACTCCTGAAACTGGGGTAGTTGTTTGTCTGTCCTCCCCTCAGCTGCAATATTTCCTGCATCCACAGAGTGTCACTGCAGCTTGTGGAAGCAGCAAACGCCTTCAGTCTCCTGCTGTAATGTCTATTGCAGAAGTAACAGTAAGTGTGGCCTTGATCCATCTCCTGGAAAGGCAAATAAAATGCCAAGTCTTCATTGCTTTCTACCATCGAAGCTTCATTGTAAGTGTATATTTCCTGTCGGTCAGTGTTTTTAAACATAAGTGTGTTGTGTGGTGCCTTGTAACCACTGGCATGTCAGCAATGTTGTGGTGTGTTTAGATACTCTGGCAGGTGCAGCGTTAATCAATCAATCTGCATCTCCGGTCTGCTGGGCATTCGACATCCTGCTGCTCCTTGGGAATGATGTCATGACTTTGGTTGCATCTGCGAGGGCCAGCGTCAGGGTCCAAGATCTTGGAGAAGCACCGTGTCTTTCTTCTGTGGGTGGGGGGGGGGGGGGTCATCCCACAAAAGGCCTTTTCTTTTACCTCCTGCTTGTCATATGATGCCAAGGACATGAGTGGCCTTAAGGGTGCAGTGCTAGCTCGTCAGATTGACACCATTTATTAAATATTACCGTAAATACAGGAAAACGGGCTACACTCCTAATGATATAGTAGTGTATAAGAGTGCCAACCACAACGAAGAATCTATGAAAAATACTCTAAAAAAGGCATCATGCCGAATCGCGTCTGCGGAGACATTCATTAAGCTAAATCAAAGCAAAGTGCAACCTGTTTTCATTATTTTTTTTAAATATTACCGGTACATGTGTTGCCTGCTACCTGTCTTCATTGTGGCCAGACCGCTTTGACCTTCTACAAACCCTGGTGAAGCACACGTAACCTTTTAGCTGATTCTATGTGCTCTAAAGATTTTTTCCATTGAAACAGAATCCTCATTTTAAATATTAAATCTGGAACTTCTGTGGTGTGAGCAGTATATAGAGAGTTTTGGAATGTCCATATGCACAGAAGGGTATGATAAAGATGCAAAAACCAAGCTTCAAAGATACACAGTTGTGAGCAGACATTTGTGAACTTTGATATTATGTGGTTTTTGTATGAATGGTCTGCATCTGGCATAATAGTAAATATTCTTATTAAACAATTCCCAAATAATTTGTCATAGGTCATTAATTCAAAAAGTATGCCAACCTCTTGGATAATGACCTCGTAAAAAGAGGGTAATTGGAGACACGTTCTAGTTTAGGTGAGGGTTTGATGTGCCCAGCCATGTTAAAAAAAAAATATATATATATACACAAAAACTCTTTGGGTGTCCTACAAAGACTGGTGCAAGACCACAGCACACCACAGAATCCTCACTCAAGTCACAAACAACAAACCTACCCCTGCCCTGGGGTTCTTTTGGGGCCCCACTCAAAGTTACTTCATGGTTACGTCAAGTAACGTTAACATTAGCTAGTGAGTTGAGTCAGAAAAAATAGCAAGCTAACTGGTTAACAGAACATGCTAAATAAGGAATACATTTATTGAATAGTGTAGTGACCACTTGTGACCAATAGAGGTCAATTGAGGGCCCCACACAAATGCATGGTTTGAGTTGTGGTTAACACTCTTGTTGCCCAAGAGCATCACCAAAGAGCCTGCAGGCATCTACCTGTCTCACTTGGTGACATTTGTGGAAATAATAGAAAGGGAAATAATACTGAAAGTGGTGC
Organism: Petrocephalus sullivani; assembly: GCA_026780845.1. Classification (NCBI taxonomy): domain Eukaryota; kingdom Metazoa; phylum Chordata; class Actinopteri; order Osteoglossiformes; family Mormyridae; genus Petrocephalus; species Petrocephalus sullivani. Next base: position 13,009,217 of record JAODKM010000099.1, on the reverse strand, counting down.
TCATGGGATATCACTGTGGTGGTTGTGAATGTTTGTTAAATAAGTGTCTTTATTATAACTTATTTTATTATGAAATATCAGCTCATATTTTGGGAGCCATTCAACCAGAAATCCTGATTATTCACAAACTTTAACTCAGTACTGCATGTTGATCCATCCATCCATCAATTTTCCATAACTGTTTATCCTGTTCAGGGTCATGGGGGGGTCCGGAGCCTATCCCAGAGGCTACGGGCACAAGGCGGGGAACAGCCCAGGATGGGACACCAGCCCATTGTTGGGCACACTCGCACAGTTGATTATCATTCCTTAATTAATATTATTGTAATTTTGTATGCATGAATAAAAACACTGTTCCAAATTCTTCTGGATGTGATGTTTCTCACAAAGATTATTTAAAGTGCTCTCAATGATGAAGATGGGGCATCTCCCCCTAACCAGTACACATCATCGCACCCTTTGTATTGCATCTCTAAAGCCTCCCGCCTGTCATTAAATGGCTGTTTTTGTTTGGGACCCTTAGAATGAATCTCCCATGACCACAGGAGAGCTCTGCACGACTGAAGGGCTCGGTCTTGCTCAGGCTCCCTAACTTTCTGAGCCTGACTGCATCTTCGAGAGCGAGACGGGCAGGAGTCCTGATTGAAGCAGACTGATGTTCTGCTCCACCGACCCAAGAGCAGTTCTCACCCCATTGAGTCAAACCAAATCCCTTCAGGGAAAAGTGGAACAAAACACACAAAATGAGGGCAAAAGTATCGGGACACCTGGCCATTACACCTACAGGAACTTCTATGACATTCCATTCTAAATACATAGGCATCAATATGGACCCCCCCCCCTTTTGCAGAAATAACAGCTGTAACTCTTCTGGGAGGCTTTCCGCAAGATTTTGTGTGTTTGGGAATTTTTACCTATTCATCTGGAAGGGCATTTGTGAGGTCAGGTCGGGATGCTGGCCATGAAGGCCTGGCTTACAATCTCTATTCTAGTTCATCCCAAAGGTGTTTGATGGGGTTGAGATCAGGGCTCTGTGTGGGACAGTCAAGTTCTTTCACACCAAAGTCACCCAACCTTGTCTTAATAGACCTCGTTTTGTACACTGGGGTGCAGTCATGCTGGAACAAAAAAAGCCTTCCCCAAACTTCACACAAATTTGGAAGTGTACAATTGTATAAAATGTCTTGCTGTGCTGAAGCATTAAGAGCTCTCTTCACTGGGACTAAGTGGCCTAGCCCATCCCCTGAAAGACAACCCCATGCCATTATCCTCCACCAAACTTTACAATCAACACAATGCAGTCAGGCAGGCGAAGTTCTTCTGGTATCCACCAAACCCAGACTCGTCCATCAGACTGCCAGACAGAAACGTGATTTTTCACTCCACAGAAAACCACTCCACTGCTCCAGAGTCCACTGGCGGCATGCTCGACACAACTCCATCTACTGCTTGGCATCGGCCTTGGTGACATTTGCCTGCAGCTGCTCGGGAATGGAAGCCCATTCCATGAAGCTCTCAGCACACAGTTCTTGTGCTGGAGTTAATGGCAGAAGAAGTTTGGAACTCTGCAGTTACTGAGTCAACAGAGTGTTGGCAACTTTCACACACTATTTGCATCAGCTACTTCCTAAAACGCTTTCACTTTGTGATAACCAATTACACCTAAACATGGAATATCTAGCAGGAAAGAAATTCCAAAAGGTGACTTATTGCAAAAGTGGCATCCTATGACAGTGTCATGTTAGCATTTGCTAAGCTCCTCAGAACAACTCGTTCTTTCACAAATGTTCATAAAACTTGACTGCAAGTATTTCATTTTACACCTGTGACAATGGGTCTGAATGAAAAAGATTAATTCAGAGGTGTGTTTCAATACTTTTGTACATATAGTGTGTTTACAGATTTGCAAAACTTGTGAGATCCTTTGGTCCTCACAAGTATAGCAAACCTGTAAACACACTATCTGAACAAAAGTATTGGAACAAATACTCAAAAACATGACTAGTTAGGTTTAGTTAATTATGGTTAAGGTTAGGGCTGGGTATGGGTTAAGGGTGTTGTGAATGGGAATAGGGGTCTTTTAGGGTGGCCATAGAACTGAATGGATGGTCCTCACTAAGATAGGAATCTAGCAAACATCGTGTGTGTTATACTTCATGAAAATCTGCTGTTCTGCGTAAAATTAGCCATTTGAGAATAAATAAGTAGTCATGGGTATTTGTGGTTGTTTCTTTTTCACCTACTTCCCCCTGTTTCATCTGTATTACGGTAACGTAATTGTTAAAACGCATAATTAGTGCTCAATACAGGATGTCCCCTGAAGCTTTGAATGAAAATGGTTTTATAATGATGACAAAACATAGAAAAAATACGTATAAGTAAGTAAAATACATTGATTAGTAACAGATCAACTAACTGGCTCGACGTTTGTATCCAGTTTCACGGGTTCGCGACCGCGATGACTCCTCCGCAACCTAACACTGCTTGTTTCTCATAGAACAAATGTTGGCTGACCTGGGGGATCCTAGAGGGACAACAGGAGGGGATCTGTATCCCCTCGAGGGTGGAGACGCTGACGTGGGTGGGGCACGTGGACGCTTGGCCACCAAGCGTGACCTCGCATGTGTGTTTGCTGGGGTGGGGTCGGGGTGCAGCTGACACCCCCCCCCCCACGCCAGCGGAACAATTGCTAAGGCGGGCCCCCCACGCTCCACACGCACATGCAAGCAAGGTCCTCATGACACGGTGAGGTGTTAAATGTTGTTCTATTAGAGATATTTCAATCAAATACAAACACCGAATGCCACTTCTGATAATATACATTGGCTGAACACATTAAAATTTTGACATTATTATTCAATTTGAAAGATATTTAACAATATCCACAACCCTTTCCTCCCTCACCCACCCAACCCAACCCCCCAAAACTCCAAAACCATTAAAAGCCCAGCCGTGCAGAAACAAACCCCACATAACCAATCCCCACAAAAGAAATTCACAAACCAAACCAAGATAGATATAAACAGGG
>JAODKM010000099.1:12983245-12999901 GCA_026780845.1 Petrocephalus sullivani | reverse complement strand
ACCCACATGGCCCCCGGGCTTTGCACTGTCTCCTGCAGCCTGTGTTTCCTCAGTGTCTGTCTAACATCCCACCCAAAATGCCTCTCCTGGACCTTTACAGGGGGTGGGGCCATTTTTACAGTGTGACACCAAGAACCCTAGACACTTAAAGCGTGCTCTGTTCCATTTTTTCTTCTTCTTTGTAGCAACTTCTTTAGCAACAGAGACGGCTTTGTTTTTTTCTCTGAGCATCTAAACCGACAGCTCACTTCCTGAAGGCCTGAGACGTTTCTAGAAATGCAGAGCCTCTGTACCCCGATGCCAGGGCCCCAGTACGGTGGAAAAATCCACGGGGCTGCGGCTGACGGCCCGAGCCGGACTCCCGGTACCGGAGGAGGAACCGGGCGATGACGCGCCGGATCGCCGCCGCGTCCGAGGCGATCTGCGTTGCGTTACGTTCTGTCCCAGGTTTGCCAAATGAGCTCCAGCTTCTTCTGTTTTTAATAAAAAGCCCTTCAGCACATTAATTCTTTGCGCTCAGCTCAGATAAAGGTGGCAGGCGGTATGGTTCTCCCGCCTTAGCCCAGAATGCGACACGTTATTACGGGAGCTAAGAGCTGTCATCGCAACCTTCATTTGCGGCATCTGTTACAGGCACAATCACACCCCATATCTCCGCACAAAATATTAAATATAAGTGCAATTCGATTACTTCCAAGGGAGTGACAGCTATGCTCTGTACTAACTAAGCGGAGGCCTTCTCAATGGGAATGTTAATGTGCGTGCATGCAGTTCTGTTACTAGCTGCTCGGTGTCTGCAGGCATGTCAGCACCCCCGCATGCACTGATGAGTAATACGCCTAAATGCGCAGTGGCATTTCTTTCGGGCCGTATACACACTAAGGGTTCTGCTGAAAGAAAGCATCCCTTTGACGTAACGAAAACGCAGATGCGTCTCTCCTCGATTTCAGATGATGCTCTGTTTAACCTATTTTACCCCATGGGGTAAGTGTGGGGCTCACAAGTGCTAGTTATATCTCTGGCATTGTGCTGAATGTGCAGACACAGAGCTGGCCGGAGGCATAAGCGAACTAAGCGGCCGCTTGGGGCCCCCACGCCACTAGGGGGCCCCCAAGAGCGTTTGATTTAGGTGGTGGGGGGGGTCCCAAGTCAAATTCTGCTTAGGGCCCCATAAAGGCTCGGGCCGGCCCTGTGCAGACAGGTCCGGTAATGGCACAGAACAGAAAATTTACAGAATCGGACTGTGAATTTTTGTTCAGTTATTCAAAACAACAAAAAATTTATGGGGTAAAAGACAAACTATGTTTTACTTTGTGTGAATATAGAAGATGTATGGAGCTGCTTTGTTTTATGACATTGTAAAAACACATTAAGAAGGTGCGTGGTTTATACCATACATGTTCCACTAGATGGCGACATAGGGTAGGAAGAACACAGACGTTTCTCCCCCGCCTTTGGTTTAAATGTTTTTATAAATGTTTTTGTAAAACGGGTGTATTCTGGTACTGTATATAACCGCAGTTTGTGCAGAAGTGCATCTTAAAAGAACCCATAAATTCAGAGTGAACTTTAAAACCTCCAAATGAGTTATTTATTATTATTATTATTATTATTATTATTATTTATTGGTTACTTCAATTAGCAAGGAACATTTTATTAGCATGGGGTCATAGGAAGGGTTTTGGGATGAGCACAGAGTGTACTGCATGTAGCGATTTTGTTCTCTAGATTATTTGACGGCTAGACTGGCAGGGGATTATGAGACATGAGCCCTCCGTGTAGTGGCGCACGCTCTTGGCCTTCATACACCGTGTGACCAGCTTGTGCTCTCTGCAGACTGTCGCCTCTTATTCTTGGTTACGGTCTACTCTGCTGCTCTGTGTGTATTCTGGGGTCTGTGTGTTCTTGTGTGTGCTGAGAATATAGTGTGAGTTTGGTCTGTCAGGCCTTGCATGTCGCGAGAATGTTTCCTAGGGTCACCCTGCTGGGCCTTGATGTATTTTGGTTTAATATCATAACATGTGAACCATTGCTTGCACTGTTTTGGACAGCATTTTGATTTGCTCGTTTTGATCATGTTTATTGCTATGGAGAAGAGAGATCTTTGAAGTGGTTTCATTTTTCATCCTGAGTGAGACTCAAACATGAAAGCCATAAACAGGAGTGCAGTTTGTATCCTGTGCGGCGAGCCCTTCCTCAGACGCTGGTACTTCTTGCAAGGGCGTGCACACTTCAGCAGTCCCTCCCCATTCTTTGCTTCTATTTTCAACACGGTAATTCACTTACAGGTTAATCATATCTGTAGAAATGGGGGTTACATAGCAAACACTGGCAGCAACTTCTGCGTGTGTGTGTGTGTGTGTTTCTGTGAGCAAGGCAGACGGAGATGGTTGGTCTGGCACGATTTCCTGACAGCCAGGTGCATGTCATTATTTTAGTCCGTAGACACAAAGGAACTTCCTTTCAAACACCTGCTCACCTATCTATTTCCTCAGCCCTCACCGACAAATGCCCGCCGTTCGATCCAACAAGCACAAACACACGCCGCAGCCCCAACTTAACGCCTCATCAACACCTCGCCGGCACACGTTCCAGAAAGAGACTTCGCACACCGTAAAAGCTACAGAAAGCGAAGCTCCAGGCCATGCCCAGAAATAACTCACGCAGAACCGAAACACTCACAGCCACAAGCGTGGATTGGTGGGGCAGCCCTTCGACACATTTACGTCAGGCGCCCGCTGCCCTGCGTGCGGCGATGCGACTTCCTGACAGGTTTCACCGCGCGCATTGTCTGCGGCTGAGTAATTGTGGCGCCCGCCTGCGTGCGCATTTCGTGTTTCCTGTTGTTTGCACGGCTACCGGCTTTGCTGCCATGCGCGCTCGTGTACTCTGCTTTCTGATTGTTCCTTTTAATTTTTGGAAGCAGGCAGTGCAGCATGTCATTTGGTGCAAAGAGGATGGAAGAACCTGGACGAGAAACAATTATTATTGTTATTATTAGGATTTGACAGCTCCTGGTGGCCATACAGACATCACTCCTCCAGTATGTTCTGTCTTCTGTTTGGGTCTTCAGGCTCCTGAATGGAAGTCCCAAGGTCACCCTGGTCTACGTTTATCTTTTCCAGGCATTATGGTCTTCACTGTTGGTATGCCCAAAATAAGAGAGTTATATTTGTCTGTGCTTCCTTTGCTTTTGCATGACAAAAAAAATTCATGGAATGAATGCATGCAAAAGATGCAATTAATCAAGTGCAGTACTACCCACCCGGAGATAAAAACCGGCTTTTACTGTTCAGTGGAGGGAGGTGGAGCTCCAAGGGATTTAGGGAAGGTGTGAAGTGCATGTTTATGATGGCTGTTTAACAGTGAGCATCCGATCGCCTGGGGAGGCCATGGATTTTGGCTGCCGAAGGCCTGCTTTTCCTTGCTCCTGTCAGCTATGGATTACTAGGGTGACCCTGCACACAGCCGCCTGCCAGGCGGGCCAAGACGGACACTGATGCCCGTCCTCCTCCTCCTCTCCTTCCGCCTGCACCCATCCCATCCTCCCTCCTCTCTCTCTTTCCATTTCTCCTTCCATCTGCTCGGCTCCGTGCACCTCCCTCAATCTCTGTCCTGCCGTTCTCTTCCCCTGTTATAATCCCTCTTGAGCTGAGTAATTACAGGCCATCTGGGCGACCATGGATATTCAGGATTAGAAGTCATCAATTGACCGTGTCTGTTCTGTTTCTCTGCGGTTTCTGCTTTGATGAGCAGAGACCTCACAGAGCCCTACTTTTCCATCTATTTTCATTACTGCCTGGATGCAGCGCGTGCCGGTGTGAATGTGCGCGGTCGGTTGTCATTCGCTCATCTCTGTGTCATTTGGTCTTTAGCTAGTAGGTGGGCTTCTCTATTGTATCTGATGTGCGGCCCTGTTTTTACCTTAGAGGAGCTGCTAATGGAAATGAAATGGAAACGACCAAAGCTTGCTTGTTTGATAAATGGATGTGTACTGTGTAGGTAAACTATGTTCCAGCCATCTAGCTATACAGCTATGGGGCCCTGATGATTTCAGCAGTCTGGATTGTAGCAGGTTAATAACTGTCAGTCTAGTTATGTAAACGTTAGTGGTCAAGCCTCAACTTAGGCACGGAACAAATCATTGATCTGTCCTAATTACCCTTGTCCATGGGAGGCATTGATGCCCTCCTCTGCTTGGCAAGCTTCACCCCATTTCCAGGCCATCGCCTGCCCTTTTGTGTATGTCTATGCTGAAAATCCCCCTCCCCCCCACCAAACCACCCTCCTGTTTTCTGGGAATTAAAATGCCAAGGGTGTGGAACTGAATGGGAGGGCTTCAGTGCAGCGTGAGCCGACAGTCGGGGGGGGTTCACTGTCAGCACAAGTTTGTCACTCCCTTGACAGTACTGGACAGGGACAGTCCATCGGCTGAGAAGGCAGAACGTGACGGAGCGTGTGACTCACAAGAGCCCACGGCTGGGTCAGGCTGACCTGCCGGGTGATTATGTAATGCCTGGTCTCCTCTGTTCAGAGGCAAACTGGGCTTTACACCTATGCCAACTGCTCTTTCCTCTACACACGCTGCATAAGGGGGTCGCAGGCAAAGAGTGCAATTACTCAGAGTGCAGTTACTCAGAGTGCAGTTACTCAGAGTGCGGTTACTCAGAGTGTGGTTACTCAGAGTGCAGTTACTCAGAGTGCGGTTACTCAAAGTGCAGTTACTCAGAGTGTGGTTACTCAGAGGTGTGCCTGCACATTTGTATGCGATGTCTTTCCTGTAATATGCAAGGAAGGCTTTGCTTGTGTGAGTTTTCTTGCCTTGACTGTTTATAAGCCTTCGTTTTATTGTGCCATACAAGCCACACTCGCACCTGACTCTGCATACAAGTTTCTGTTAAATTAATCTGACAATCCATCCTTTGCAACCTATATTCTTAACGGCTTATCCTGTACAAGGCTGCAGGGGGCCTGGAGGCTATCCCAGGAAACACAGGGCAAAAGGCAGGACTACGCCGTGGATGGGTTGTCAGTTCATCGCAGCATAAAACACATGCACACGCGCACACAATCGCTCACTGTGAGCAACTGCAAATCGGCAGTTTACTGTACCTAACTGCATGTTTTTGAGCCCCAGAGCACCAGAGGGCAACCCGCAGAGGGGAACATGCAGGCCTACAGCCCACATCGGGTGACAAATATAAATGTCAGCACTGTGCTTCAGGACAGGGCCAACCCTGGTCACAGCTAGCTGCTGGGAACACTTAAGCACTCAAACACGGAAGTAATTATTTCCCTAATTGAGCATATTGAATCTCACACTGAGATCATTTGCATATTATGGAGGGCTGGAAATGCTGAATTTATCCGATCTCGCTCATATTTGGCTCCATATGTCCCAAGTGGAGATTATATTTGCAGGGCTTATCTGGCACCTGTAATCACAATAGCTTAAAATTGTACCCATTTGTCATGTGAATATTTGGCCTAAATTGCTGAGGCTGAGTACCCAGCTCAGGGGGCGCTAAGCCGGGTCGTTAAGCCCGTGTCCCGAAATAACCCTTAAGACACTTTCCTTGGGATCTTATTCTGCAGCTTGCGCTGCCCCTGTAATACCCACGCCAAAAATATAGCCCCATTTTCTCGCTATAAACGGTTTTTCCTCTGAGTCATAATTTGCAAAATAAAGCCCAGTTTGTGCTGATAGATGGCGCATGCGATTGCAAACAGGACGCAAACTAGCACCGGGATTAAAGGAGGTATTTTCAGCTGTGACTGTCAGAAACGAAGTCGGTGTGTTTCCCCCTGGAATTGTTACTATTTAAACGATAAATTTCACTACAGGGGTGACTTTGAAGAGAGATTTTTTTGCGTATGGTGTTGGGTTGTGTGCAGTACAATGAAGCCTAACGTGAAGGCATTGGGGGCAGGGGCCGTCAGTCTGTTTGCGAACCTGTCCCTGGTAAAAGAAAATTTAATTGGGGGGTAAAAATATTAAGCTATGCTTTAAAACAGGTGGTAAAATTGCATTGTGCTGAAAATGTCCGTCATAATTCGCTATGGCATTGCCCTCTGCACGGGGGTAAATGTTTTTTGTTTTCCCTCAAACCGTTATCTTAATCGTTTAACCACTTTCCGTCTATCAGTTTGAATGCTATACACTTTTTTAGTGAATTAATGGTGTTTATTGCTTAATGGAAATAAATACACAAATGGGTGCTAAGTAGTAAAAAAGAGCGCTGTAAATGAATAAACTATTAACGCTCTCTGGATCGCTGCTCCCTGGCGTTCCTTCTGTTATGACAGCCCTAGCTGGGCGCACGTTTCGAGCCTCGTTAATGGAGAGGCGCCGTGAGCGCGCCTTCCAAGGTTGCGTCACCGTGAGTTAAGGGCGCTCCAGGGGGGTGTTCCATGAAGCTGCATTTCTTAGCTGGATTAATTTAAGATGACGTCACGACTGCCCAAGAGGAATATGAATCTTATCTAAACTCTTACTGGGCGGTCATTACTTCTATCTTAAGTTAACCCAACTAACTGAGAAATCCTGCTTAATGGAGCACCCCCCCTGGAGGACAGATGTCCTCCTTGTTTGATTATAGGTAATTTATGGCAGAAGCCTTTAGCGGTAGAAGGTGTGAGTGTCTGTGAGTGCCACTGTGCACACTTAGGTGTGTTTCGGTGTTGGAGACTGGTCTGCACACTATGTATTAACGCTTCAGTATTATAGCCAGACACCTCCACCCCATTCTTTATTTAGAGCCCTTTGTAAAGAAGTTACGCTATATAACAGAAACCACCCTGAATGACCACCAGTATGACATGCAAGATATGGAAATGATGTGCTCTCAGGTTGACTGTACTTCCGATTTGCTCACACGTTCCCGTGAGCCTTGTATCTATGATGGCACTGAACTGTAAATATGCCTTGTTTTCAGTGCAGCAGCGCATGCAGCTAGGAGGGTAGTGCTGTCCCCACGCAAGCGAGCGAACCGTCCGCCATCCGCTGCTCCCTTTCGTGATGGAGACACCGAGAGTGCTGTGGGCATCAGGGAGTCCTGTGCTTCCTGGGCAACACCCTACATGTGCATTTTGGCAGCTGCTTCCTGGCACTCGTGAAACAGACATGGGCACAAAGAAGCTGCGGAAGCTGAAGACTGGGGGGGGGGGGGGGGGTGTTGAGTGATGTTGGAATGTCAGCCTGGGTGGGGGCTTCTAATGGGTGCAAATATTGGAGGCTGCATGCTGATAAATAGATTTCATTTCTTCCGGGCCACTTGCCCCAAATAACCCTGCAGTCTGCTCTGCCCCCCCGCCCCCCCCGAACCTGTAATCAGTAATGTCTGCCTGTGTGTGTGTTCAAGCACTGCCAGTAACATGGAGTGCCTATTAAGGCTCCACATTTGTGTCCCAGTGCTGTAGCACGATTGCTCCTGAAAATACCCAGCTGAATAAATGCGTGAATGGAACCACGCAAAAGCACCCAGTAAGGCTTATATGGTGACATCTCGTCAGTGGCCTGGTTCCGTTCCTCTGTGCTGGAGCTGGTGTTTAATGCCCCATTGGCTGTAGGCAGCTCGGTGACAGATGTAGCTATCTCAGGTCGCTGGGTAGGAGCTCCTGTTAATCTGGGGGAGAGGGGGCTTTACAGTGATGGGAGGGTGAGTAGATAACGTGATGAAGGAGCGGCTGATGACCTGTTGTTGTATCATGCCATGAATGAGCTGAGATTTTTCAGAGTGGGGGGTGCTCATGTGGGTGGCTGTGTTTGGGGGAGTTGACGGCATCTGTCTCACCCATGCCATGAGTGGAATATCCTACGTGTGAGACGGCCCCGGAATAATGTAGCGCTGCCGTGATTTAGCAGACCTTGCTTCAGGTGCCCTTAAATTTGTCAAGGTTCCCTCTCCTTAACTGCCAGCTGGCACTTGTTGTTGCCCTCAGTTATTTCCACAAATCACCAGCTCGCTAGTCAAAGCGAAACCGCTCATTGTCCTTGTTCCCCCCCCGATCCGCTGTGGAGAGGACACCTCCTGCTGCCTTCTGATGAATTTCACCCTTGTTCCAGCTTTAAAAAAATGACCAGACTGACAGTTTTTCTTGATAAATGCGAAAGTAAAACTCAAAGTTTTCAGCTGCAGGTCAGTTTGATGACAGGTCTATTTCTGTCTGAAATGACTATGTGGAAGAGGCATGATCTCTTTTGATCTGGAAGCGTTTTGTCTTTAAAATGTCTTGCGCAGATCATTGCGGTACTGAGTGTCCATGTCCATGTCCCTCTTTTCACGTCTCATCCAGACACAAGGTGACCATTTTTGATTTCTATCTGTATCAGGCTGCTTTCAGCTCAACCAGCTAAGTTACCCACTCCCAGGTGACCGGCCGGCCGGGCTCTGTCCGCAGGCCCTTCCTCATCCCGTGTTGAATCAAAGGGAATGGGGGGGGGGGGTGCATAATCTTATGTGCGTATGAAGGACATAGGGCACCTCATCACAGCTCTGCCTGTCACTGAGGCATGAGGGTGGCACCTCAGCTCTGCTAAGAGCTTTGCATAAATGATGAGAATGAAAAATAAATCAGCCTTTTAATGGGTAAAGTCTTTTTGGGCAGGGAATGTCGGAGAACTTGCAATCTCTGTCGCGTGTTCCCCCACCCCACACACACACACACACACCCTCCCTCTCTCCCTCCCTCCCTCTCTCTCTCTCTCCTCTCTCTCCCCCGTCGTCATTTGTTTCCTTGACGACCATAGCGAGGCATTATGCTGCCTGAAAACTACTTTTGCCTCATTCACGGTGCGGCTGTCTGGCATTGTGAGGGAGGTGCTGCGGACGCCTCTGAGGCTGAATGAAGCCCGGGAGGGTGGACAGAAGAGCAGCGCGTTTGGCCTTGGACGGGGCACTCGCCCCTGGGGGGGGGAGGCGGAGGCCGGCGCTGGCTGGAGGGACCTGAGGAGCGTGACTCGGTGAGTGTCTGCCCGAGCTGCCATGCGGGACCCAAGTGGACCTTCCAGCATGCGTGTGTGTCGGGCTTGAGGGAGACTGAGCGTCCCCAGGGAGGGTGAGAACCACGAAGTCCAGTGTGTGTGCAGGCGGCCCCGGGGAGTGCGCGTGCAGCGGGCAGGGGAGACCTGTGCTGGTTACTGCGCCCGGAGATGGTCTGAAGGAGGTCCGCGTGTTAGGCTGTACGGGGGCTTATTATGGATCTGCCTTTCCTGATGTTTTTTTTTCTTAATTATGGATTTGGCTAATTAAGGCTTATTATGGATTTGCTTTCCCTGGTGGTGTTTTTTTTTTTAGCTATTCTGTTGTTATTTAGGAAAACAGAAATTTCTTCTGCACTGTTTCCTCTTGTTTGGGCAGCACTGATTGATCAAGGTGCTAGCTGTTTTTATAAACGGTGTTATTTGCCCGCCGTGTGTGTGTTTGTGCGCAGGTTTTGCTTTACTTGTGAGGACCAGAGGACCTCACAAGTGTAGCACCTCCACAAAAAATGTGACTAGTGAGGTCATTTTTTCGGTCCTCACTACTTAAGACTTTATTTTATAAAAATTTGCGAATGTAATCAAAAACAAAAAGTAAAAATGCCAAAAGTCTTGTATTTTGTTTGGTAACTTATGGTTAAGGTTAGGGCTGGGTAGGGGTTAAGGGTAACGTGGTTTTTCCCATAGAAATGTGTGTGCGTGTAAATTTTCAGAGGTAATGCAAAGTGCTAAATCCCTGTTAACAGTATCATTCTAAATGAGGGTGTTGCTTCCTAAAGCCGAACCAGGATGTGAATGGAGATGTTGATGAATGTTTGCCTGCATGGGCTGCTAGTCTTGTGGCTTTAACATTTTTAAATGTGGCTCCATTCAGAGCCAAGCAGCTGGCCTCCACAGCAGTCAGATGGTGAATGATGGTGACCAGCATGGAAATGCTCCACATTCGCCGCAGCGGGAGCTCGAGGAATGGCCACTTTGCTGATGCTGGATAGCACTGTTGTTTGTTATTTTACGTTTATTTCCACAAGTTATAATCCACCCCCCTGCCATCGTGTGGGTCTCAGTACCCAGTGAGTTGTAGTGTTTCCATGGCGACCTGGCCCAGCTGCAGAAGTGTCGCTCTTTGCATTCATGGGCTGGCTGACTAATAACTGACCTCCTCACCCCAGATCAATCAAGCCTGGGTCGAGTGTGCTCCAGGAAGGGAATCACGTGGCGCGTTCCGTCCGGGCAGCATCGGGTGTCCCGGCCCGCCAGCACCGCCAGTCTATGATTTGATTAGATTCCAGAGACGCATGAATTTTGTGTCACAAATAGTTTGCATTTCAATAAGTGCTGCAGATGATTTGCATGAGTGAAGCCGGCTGAAAGTTTCAAAACAGTATTTATATTCCTCTGAATTTCAGATAATTCAGGGACTTATTTAGTAGCAATCGGTTGCATTCAAGCTGCATTTGGCACTGGGATACTGTTTTTACTTTTAGCAATAATGGACGGCTTTAAAGGGACTTAGACACTGTGGCGGGTGGGGGGGGACATTCAAGCTCCACTCTCCAAGGGCAGCAGATTCCTGAGCTTTGGGACCAGTCATGCTCGCAGGCTGCCTTTTCCTTCTCCACTCAATCCCCCCCCCCCCCCCCAAGCCCACGTTTTGTCTGGGATAACATGCGCACTTCTTAACGCTAAAGCCTACTGTTTCACTTTCCGAAAAAAGAGAAGGCTGCATCTTTTTCTTGCCCTTTAATGGGGTTTCGTGTGACACACTGGTGGTCTGCGTCGGCGAGAATCTGCAGTTACGGAGGTCACCTTGTGTGGCCCAGCTGGCTTTTAACATGCCTCTATTAACATAACTGTAATGGCCAGGGGCGTTTCTAGGTATTGAAAAGACCAGGGGCAAAGTCAATTTTACTTGGGGCTTGACTTTTTTTGTTTTTTTTGGGGGGGAAAATACTCGTGGCTCGGCTTAAAATAAGAGATCGGACTTAATGACACTTGTGGTAACAACTGAGGCATCGAGCCAAATGGTTGACGACTTAAAGAATTAACTTTACCTGTTGACTAATATTTATGTTCTCACTTGTTTGTTGCATGATAACAAAATGATAACAGTTGCATGATAACAATTGAAAAGCATTCCTCTAACATTTAATTTCTTGATGTGGTCTGGTAATCAGAATCAGAATCACTTTATTTTGACCAAGTATGTTACACATACAAGGAATTTCTCTTGCTGTGTGCACACGTGATTGGCATGTAACATATTACATAAGCTGGACAAGTACAAACTATTTACATACATTCAAGGAAACTAAAAGTAAGGAAAGGATACAAAGAATATGATGAATAGAGAAAAACAAAAATATTATATGTAAATCAAGTATGGGAATGTGTACTTGTAAGGAAGTTTAGTAAAACAGAAATTTCTTTTAATGTTCATCAGTGTGAATCTGCAGCAGCATCGATGGGGAGGATCTGGTGGAGACTCTTCCGAGTGCAAACCACTAGCTGTTCCTGGCCCATCCCTGGGGGTTTAAAGTAGCACATCCACAGCAGAGGGCCGGCTGGAGGCCCATTGTCATGTTAACTGGCATTGTGGCTCATCCCCAGCCATCCAAAGAGCTTGCTTTCCATTCAGAGTTTAGACCCCGCCTATTCCAGGAACATCCTCAGTGTGGGGGTGAGTCGTGTCTGTCTGTCAGCTGCCCGATGGCCTGAGCTGCAGCTACCCAGCGTTTCGGGAGTCCTCCTAAAAACTACCTTTGTGTTATAACAGTAGATAAGTTGTTTTTTTTGCTTGGGAGGATAAATATCTCCAAGCCTTAAGTGAGTGCTGAGGGCCACAGCCACAGACTTGCTCGGTCACATCGGGTAGATAATTCTTTACACTTCACATTTAGAGCCGATGCTCTCATTAAATGGGGGTATGTGTGTCTCTGGAGGTTGGCTTGTAGCCAAAGGAGGTCTACAGGCACCGAAACGTGATATTGAGGGGGAAAAAAGGTAATAACCCCAGGGAAACGGTGTGGCCTGTGTGGGCTGTCTCCGTCCGTCTGAACAGGTCTCCCCGCCAAAGTCCCCCAGGCCCTGCTGTCTTTAATGTGTCTCACAGTCTGGGATCCCACCCGCCTCCTTTGGGGAGCTTCCTTCAGCTCCCACCGCTGCCCTGCATCCGCAGGAGAATGTTCCGGCCTGAAATAACAAGGTGCCCTTGGCTGAATTATTGGTATGTTTTAATGGGGCCTACAGAATGGAATAATGTAGAAATGCATGCTGACACCTCAGTTAATAATCCCGCGTTCAGAGTAGAGGTATGTGAGTAGAGTGCGTCTCACTAGTATAGAGATTCACTGGTCAGAAGCCTTAAATGGGGTCTTCAGTAGCTTCTCGGTTATTCGTTTTAGAGTGTCTGATGGTTTTACTGGGGTCTTTTTTTTCCCCTTTCTTGCCTCTCACCGTTGAGTTGAGATCACCCCGCAGTTGACAGGTGATAAAAGCCTTCTGGAAATGCCTTTGAAAACAGATCGCAATCTGAAGTGTGGCCTGTGGGTATCGTCATTATCCAGAAGTAGCTGGGGGAGATTGTGTAACTGGCACGCCAGCGGGGGGGGGATTCTGTTCCACCAGGTTTCTGTTCCAGTTCAGATTGAAATGCTTCAGTTCATCGATTTTGTACTGACAGCACTGAACATGCATCTTGTTGGTTAAATGTATAATTTTGTCATAAGGTATCTATAGTCATGGGATTTTGTGATTTTTGTTTAATTGTTAATGAAAATGTGAGACAAAAGTACAGGACTGACGGGGTCCTTCCACTTCCAGGTAATGCTGTGTCTGCAGATTTGCTGTTAACTGTCCCATTGACAGTATCTTTGTAATTCTGTCATATGATCCTCAGGAATGCGTTTTCTGAATTCAATGTGACCTCTGGGAGTGGCGAGCTTCTGTAGCCTGATAACTGGAGGTCTCTCACGCAGCTCAGACCTTCGAAACTGGCCCACTCCTATCCATAATTACTCTGTATACATGGGGCTGGTTTCAGTCTGGGGCTGTAACTATGGTAACCAAGGACTAACTGTTGCCGTGATGCTGCTGATGACATGTCCCTGTCTTGATTCCATAATCTTGTCTCGTGTGCTGTAAGTTGGTGTTGACAGGGGTTAATAAGTGCTGCGTTTCCCGTGGGCAAATGTTCGGCCTTTTCCAGTAAGCGACTCTCTTTGTGCACGGTGCCCTTAACCCTCATCACAGCCCAGGCTCCCGAGACAGGAGCCGGCTGGTCTCTTATCGCCGTGACTCATGTTATAACTTCATGGAATAATAATATGGTACTGCTCATGGGAGGGGGGTGTTCCCTTTCTTAATCTCGGGTTGAAAGGGCGTTTGTGCTAATCCTGCCAGTAAGCACCCCCCCCCCGCCCAGTTTCTGGAGATGCGGTGGTCCTGCAGAAAGGCCCTGGCCGTGCGCACAGTGCTCTGGGTCGCCCGGGGCGATGCCTGAAGGGAAACGCGGCTCAGCCGCCCCGCCTGCCGCGGGCTCCCCGAGGTGCCATATCACTGCTGTCACTGGCTCCGACGCGCCTCCCGTCCTGCCCCGTCCCATCCTGTACGCCAGGCCGGGGGATGGGGGACGGCCGGCCCGCATCACCCCTGTTCCGTTCTGCCGGAGAGGCCAAGGGCCCGGCGCTGCCATCTGCCTGACTGCCGGCCCGCTCGGGCTCGTCTCCAGAGGGGGGAGGGCGGGGAGCGCATGGACGCTGAGCGCGAGGAGACCAGTATGTGAGAGATTACCGTTAAGTCATCTGGATCATCTCCTGTACTTTGGATCCATCTTGTAGTCGTTTCCCGGATACCGTCAAAGCGCTGCATGTCAGCTCAGTGGCTCCCTCGCTTATTGCATTATCACAGCACTTATCTGCTCTCTGTACCTGGGCTCTGAGCAGTCGGGTAGCCGTCCCGTCTTCGGAGATGGGCTGGAGCGCTGTGGGGGGGTGGGGTGGAAACACCTGGTATGTGTCCTGCCACAGATGATGCCTCAAAAAAGCAGTACCTAATGTAGACATTCCCTGGTAGAGCATATCACGGGTGATCTGTCGGAGGTGGTGTTTATACTGCGGTAACACAGGGGTGTTTTATTTAAGGTGCCTGATGTTCAAGTAGCTTGAGAACCAGTCATTATGTGCGGCAACCAGCCTAGAGCTCCTGTCATACACGGTGATAAATGACGGCCTTCTGCTGCACCCACTGTGTGTCTGTAAGCCTTCAGAAACCGTGCTTAGGCGCCAGTGTAAAAACAGGTAAGAGTGGCGAGTCAGCGCCCACTGCCCACCACCTGCGATCATGTAAACGGGGAGGGGGGGGGCTGCCAAGGTGCGACCAGGAGGTCTGTATGCGAGCAGGAGGAGGAGTCCTAGAAGAGCTCTTCGAATGGCTGGACAGCTGAAGGTGCTCCTTCCGGAGAATGTCCCGTGCAACCTGCCCACTCAACATTTCAGAGGTGCCATGCTCTGTGCCTCTGGCCAGGTTCAGTCCAGCCGCTGTGCATTTCAGAGGTGCCACGCTCTGTGCCTCCGGCCAGGTTCAGTCCAGCCGCTGTGCATTTCAGTGGTGCCACGCTCTGTGCCTCTGGCCAGGTTCAGTCCAGTCGCTGTGCATTTCAGAGGTGCCACGCTCTGTGCCTCCGGCCAGGTTCAGTCCAGTCACTGTGCATTTCAGAGGTGCCACGCTTTGTGCCTCTGGCCAGGTTCAGTCCAGTCGCTGTGCGTTCCTGAGGACCTCTGGACGAAGCTGTCTGTCATATGGAGGTGTTCCCCACATCAGCCCCATCATATCTTGCGCCAGTGTGAATGGGTGGAACTGAGAAATGATACCTGCAGCCCGTATCGATCCCTCTGCAGTGGTGCTCTCTGGAAGCGCAGCTGAGTGTAATTACACACCTACATATGGCGAGTGATTAGTGCTTGGTCTTGTTATTTTATCCCTGCATGCCGTGTTGGGCGATGCCCCTGCCCACACCCGCAGCCAGGCCCAGTGCTTATTAAAACCTGCTGCAGAAGCCCTGTTTTTTGGCAGGCAGCTGGGCACATCCTGCTATTACAAGTGGGGCTGGACTTAATTACGCCCTCAGCGGCAGGTGGGCCGTGCCTTTAAGGGCTGAGACGACCGGTGGGCCCGGGGGGGCGGGTTGGGGGCATGGCAGCTTCAGATCTGGGGCTGGAGGAAGGCTTACTGTTTCAGAAGCTGGGCCCCATGCAGTGTTCAGCGTGCTCTCAAGTGTCAAATTAGCACCCCTGTCCTGTGATGCCACTGTGACTCACTGCGCGGCTCTTATGCACGGTCTTCTGACACTGAGCACCCCCTCCATACCTCACATGGTGAGGGAGATGAAGAAACACCAGCCTATTTTTAACCAACTCCATTCCACGTTCAGTTTACTGTCCCTTTGCTGGCTTCTCGTCCTAAATCCCTACTCTCAGACGCCCTTCGGAATTTTACCCCGATAAACTGAAACATACCCATCCTTCATGTGGATAGGAGATTTGGCATAAGACTCAGAGACTTCTGCAAAGAGGCAGGGAGGTTGCTTGCTGTTTCTTTCAGCTCTGCCAGGCTTACTTATTTTGATACTTTATCGATAGTTGTCCGGCACGGCGGGCTGCCCAAACCCAATAAACGCATCATTGTATGTTCATGGCAAAGCAGCGATTAACCTACTGACAGCGGTGCACCTTGCAGTCATTGTGAGCAGGTGTTAAATGTTCAGCCCAGAGGGGGTAAAAGCCCCCCCAGAGGGGGTAAAAGCCCCCCCTTGGGGTATTTCCCCAGTGCTGCTGCCCTTGTATCTCTGCTCCTTTTCTCTTCCAGGAAGAGGTTTGTCACGTCTGTCTTTGTTCTGCAGGGTTTGCTGTGGCCACACAGACACAAACTCACATTCATGCACACACACACACACACACACACACACACTTCTTTCACTGAATCTTTAATTAGAAGTTACTGCTTGCAAGGTTCAGAGTTTTTTTTCTTTCCCCGTGACTTTGTGCCCCCGTCTCCTTTTGTGTGCCGGATTATAGCCTGACATAAACTGGTGAGCAGCCCTTCCGCTCTTCCAGACGTGTCCCAGAACCGGTCAGATCGGATGGAACGCCACGCACATACACACACTGGGAGAATGCGCCGCTGTGCTGCCGTCCGCCAGCCGCCGAGATCCTCCTGGCTGTGATTCATCCAGTGCTGATTGGCTCTTTAATAGCCCGTGAAGCTAAAGCACTCCCAAGGTGTGTGTGTAATTAATCCCGGGCAGGCTGCTTCCCACACACTGGGGGCACGGAGCACAAGCAGCAAGATTAATTAGATCAAGGTCACAAGTACAATTATGTCCGGAAGTGTGTTGGCGACTAATTTTTAAATTAATTGAGTCATGAAAGCATTTAAATTAAAAACAACGGGCTAATTTAAGAATTCTGGATTCACCGGGATCAGACCTGATCCTTAACCCGGCTGAACGTAGGCGATTAACCTATGATAAATCACAGTTAATGGTCGGCCAGTACGTTTGGCCTCCTATTTGCACCGTTTTTGTTTCGTTTTTATTTTCTAACAACTTACCCACATCCGCCCCGCCCGGCGCCCCCCCGCTCTTCCCCCGGCCCCACGTTGGGCATTCCGGTTGCTCGCAC
>JAODKM010000099.1:12966573-12983235 GCA_026780845.1 Petrocephalus sullivani | reverse complement strand
GGGAGCGGTGGGCCTCCGTTCGTCCCCTGTTTTTTTTCGTTTTTGTGTGGTACAAACTCGCCCACCCCCCCCCCCCCCCCGCCCTTTTGTGTTCTGATATGCACAGAACTTACGCAAGTGTGCCAAACTCATTTTAATGGTTTTTCCTCTGAACTGTAATATAGGCTTTGCTTATTAATGTATAATAAAGGCTTTTATGTTTAAGTGCTGTCGCACAAAGCATTGCGTGTCTGGCCTCAGGGTTTAATTCCACCTCTCGCCCTTCGAGTGCCTGTTCCCAGACAGGTGTGCCCCATGTAAAATGGTCGCCACAGCCCTCCATGTCTATTTTTAGCTTGATGCGGCAAATTGCATGTGTCACGCGTTCCTGGGGTGGAGAAACGGCGCATCGCTGTCATGCGGAGGAGCTCCCGCTGCCGCGGCCCCGCAGGCTGTGCTCCAGGGCCGATGGATGCGCTCAGCTGCAACCTATCAGGCCGTTAGCCGTTAGCCATTAGCCATTAGCCATTAGCTCCTCCGGGTGCCGCGGGCCCATCTCTCCCACTGCCTCGCTGCGGCTACCTCTGGGGCCTTCAGTGACCTTGTTGCCAGGAAACATCCTCACTGTTAGAAGAATGGGGCTGGATGCCATTAGAGTGCTGCTATTTCACGGCGTGTCTCAAACTTGTTAAGTGGCATGAAAGCTAAAAACACTAATGTGGGAGAAAAATGGATGATACCATTTCTTTTGTAGGGGGATTAACTCCAAAATTGTCTCCTGTTTGTTATTTTATACCTGATTTGCCTGTGTGCATATAGTCCAGTAAAGGCAAGACTATCCCAGTTAGTGATGAATAAAGGACCAGGACTGGCTTTGAGCCGGAAGCTTCGTTGCTAAGCAGATAACCGGGCCTGGTCTCCTCTGACACTGCCATTTCATGTCACTGTTCCCTAGCTGTGTCTGTCACTCCCATCTGTAAACCTCGCTGCTCCTAGAGGTCGCATTAAGCGTCTTGCTTTGACTATGCACCCATGTTCCTTTACCAGTATCTCGCAACAGCTGACAGCTAATCTTAGAGGATTTAGCTGGCTGGTGTAATTAATCTGTGGCTGATCACTGATTATTTTCATTGCTATTGTGTGATTAAATCACAGTTATCCTGTTGCCTTCTGGTAATTATATAATATACTCAGTGACAAAAAATGTTATGCAGACAGAGTGGTGGAAATGAAATGAATCTGTATGTGGAGAAAGGTTATATGACGGTATTGCAATATCATCTCAAACCGTCAACAGCATTGGCACACTGCTGGTCCCATGTCAGTAGGGTGTAGCACCCCCCGGGCCTGGATTCATGCAGCGATGCAGTCATACAGCCATTGTATCCTCTTCTACAGCAAGTCGGCCCACAGCTGTTGTAACTGGCCCTTGAGATCCTGCAGATTGGCACTGGGTCTGAGTTGATCAGAGGTCAGAGGACCTGGCTGGCCACGGGAGGACCTCAGCATGATAGACGTTTGTGGACAGGCGTTGTCTTGTTGAAAGACTTCACCAGGGTGCTGTCTCAGGTGGGGTAAGACATGTGGACACAGGATTGATCCCCATGGGGAACTTCTCTTCTTACCTCCCCCAACCTCTCCATGAGAGCAAGCTTGGCCACTTCGTGTGGTGCACATGGAGCTAGCGGTTAAGGGCCTTGTTCAAGGTTCCAGAGACGTGCTGGGCTTGAACCGGTGACTTTCCGATCACAGGCACAGAGGCTTAACCCAGTGAGCCACACTCTGCCCCTCTGTAGTGCTATACAGTCAGGGTCCCCCGAATCACTACCAGAGAAGACCTGAAGTCATTTTCTATGGCCCCTCATACCATGATGTCAGGAGTAACGTCGGTGTATCTCTCCACAACATAAGCAGGATTGGTCCTCTCTCCTCGGCACCGCCATACACGCACACGATGGTCATCCATGGTAATGCAGTTAATAGTCCATGCCTCTTAGTTACGGCACCACTCCAAACACAGCTATCTCTATGCTGCTGTTAACAGCAGCCGAACACATGGGACAGTGAACCCATAGTCCGGCTGATGCCAGTCGTCAAGACACGGTGCAGGATGACACAGGGTGTTGTACAGAATCCAGTACCTATGTCTGGATGGTAGGCACAGATGTCATGGGGTTCTGTAATGCTTGGCGCACAATATGACGATGCTCCTTTGGTATGGTCTTGGGCGCCCGGAACCTTCACAACGTGTGTGGGTGCCCTCACATGCCCATTGGTTCCAACATTGGGCGACTGCATGCCCCACTTATCAGGCAATTGCACGATACAACCACATGGCCCACAATGCGACCCCTATCAGGCTCTATCAAGTGCTGGTAATGCTGTCGAATGCGTCTATGAGGCATCCTGTGTGTCTGCTGCCTAGGCATGCCAGCCCTCTGTCAACTGAATCATTTACAAACCCATCGCCGGTCTGCAAATGTACCAATTTTCATCCTTTTTCTGTTGCTGAGTGTTTGTGCGTGCGCATGTGTGTCTTTAGTAGCAGGCAGCTCTTGAATATTTCATGCTGCTTTAATTTTTAGGCTGCCTCTAATACCTTGTTTCTACCTACACAGAGCCAGTGCTGGTGCCTGGTCGGGCCGGTCTTTGCTTGGTGTCTTATGAGAACTGACCTGCGTTTCCACCCGCATGACTTATTGCATTTGTCTCTATTGCCTGTATCCACTTTTGTCTCCTTAAAGCTCCCTTGTCTGTGTGTGTGAATTTATGCTTTATTCTCACTTGCTGTCTTATCGTTGTCTTTTAAAGGATCCCACCATAATTGAGTCTGCTAAAAACTGAACTTTGCTGTCCGCCTCATTATCTCATGACCACTCAAGCGCCACAGTATATATTTATTCGACCTGTGACATTTATTATTAAATGTGGCCAGCAGATCAATGTTTAGTTTTCCACAGAATAAAAAATCAATGTTATTCCGCTAATAAGCATGGATACGTTGTTTCACTGCCAGCCCTGGCTATAGACATAACTATAACAGTTATGGATTGAATATTCCAGGTACATGGAAGGTTTGGACATGATGACCCGTCCCACTTTCACTGACGTTACAGTTCTAAATTCTGAGACCAGCTTTTCTGTGCTGCTGTGCTGTAGCTGTTTTTTTCTGGCCCAGTTCTTGCAGTGGAAATGTGTGAAACCAGTTCCGGATAGCGAAAAAGCCTGGCACCAGCTCCGGCACCCCATTGGTGGAAACTGGGTGACAGTTCAACTCAGGTTATAAATCCCATCCCACTAGAGGAATAGCTTTTCTTTATAGCAAATTAAAGATGAATGTGTAGTAATGTGTGGTCTGTGCTGTGTGTAGTCTGCATGGTTTCCTTATGTTAGCATAGGATTCCTCCTGTTACTACAGTGACCACCCCTAGTCTGAAACCATGCATCTAACTGAATTTTTGTCTTGAAATTGCCTATTGTGCACAGTGGGGACTGATTTCTGTATGTGCTATGCGACAGACTGGAATTCCATTCTGGGAGACCCCTACTTTGTGCCTTGTGCTTTCTGGGATAGACTTAATGTCCTCAGGGACCTTGCAGTGAAAAGTAGTTATTTGTGTTTATTTGTTTTTCAATTCACAAGTTTGTCACGTTGCATGTGCAGTCCTGTTTTCCTTTGATTAGACTGAATGGCTAATCAGCTGTAGGGCACTGAGAGGTTTCTGGGAGTACGGCACCCAAAGAATGGCGGCTGTGTTCTGCGAAGCGTGACCTTTGGAAAGACAGCTAGCGGAGGTGAGCAGCTCACGGAAAAGCAGTAAGACCGCAGGACGAATCGATCCCGCAGCCGGCACCAGGACAAAGAGACTATGTGCAAGGAGCTGCCCGTGGGATGCCGCTGATTGGCGGCAGTTCCTGACAAAAGGAACAAGCGAAGAGCGGCCCTTAAGTGCCCAGCGCCGGGGTGTATGACACTGTGCCCCTGTCCAGGTAGAACGACCTCTCTATGCATTCTGGAAGGCCACTGAGGTCCCCGTGCCGCTGTATTTGACGTAGGGAAAGTATGGCATGTTTTTACTGAGGATCACGTGGGGCATCGCTAAAAGCCCTTTCCAATGGTTTTGAGTGTGAGGATGGAAATGGCTCCTTTCAGATAGAAAGTGGTAGCGACCACGCCAATGCACAGCCCGCCGGGAGAGGCTCCTTCATCTTCCGGTCCGTGGCCGTGAGTTGTCTTCCTGGTGTCACTGTGGATATCCACGAAAGGCCACGATCACGTGTCAGATGACCAATGCGCCTGCCCTGTCCCCCATGGGGAAAGCCGATCTCGAGGTCTATCCCGCTAATCTAAAGAACACCGCGCTGATGTGTACTCTGCTTCCCATAGGGCAGGTCGGCTGGTACCAGGCAAGCTATTTCTGGCACTATGGACTGCTAAGGGAACGTGACAGATTAACATATGAAAAGAAGCTTTCACTTCAGCACCACTGTCAATGCAGTATGAGCATGAAATCATCCACACCAAAGACGTGTGTTTATTGTCATATACTTTTGTCTTCAAATTCTATTGGCTGTCACCGCTCAGTGGTGTTGACATGTTGGACCAGGTGGTTGGTGTTGGATGCTTTGGTGAATGTGCGCTTGTTCCCAAAGACATCCTTCAGTGCTTTTAGCCCAATGTATAAATACAGGGCTACCACTGGGTTGATGGGAAGACAGTGTGGACCAAAGTAGGGATTTCATTTGATCAGTTGTAGTTTCACAGATGCCCCTAAACAGAGTGAAGCTTCTGGTGGTCATGGTCACTCGCGTCAGCCTCCCTCAGCCGGCATGAATAACATACCGCCATTCAGCAAGGAGGCTGAGCTTTGTGCCACACGTGTTCATCTGCACTGGCCGTCCCCAGCTGCAGCGTGTGTCTTTCACAGGTGTGAAAGCAGGTTTGGCAGGTCCTGTTTGCTCAGAACTTGGCCAGAGCCTTTACAGCTCTGCACAAAAGCCGGATCGGGCTGGAGGGAGCAGCCATGGAGCCTCTTTGTCATTCAAGTGTCGTGGGAGACACGAAAGGGAAAGAAAAGTTCACTGTGAGATTCGAGAAGATGGTGGTAAGGCTGCTCCTCGTAACACGGGAGTCTTATCTCCATGCATCTTTTAGCTTCATCCACTATGTTGAAGGAACCTCGTTAGCATGTAATATCTAATGGTATGCTGGGGTCACCACTGAACTCCTAGAATGTTCTGGAGCACAGAGCAGTGATTTGCTGTTTGTAATACTTTGTTTGTAGGGGCTTATTGGTATTTCAGTCAGGGCCATGTTTTGTTTTGTTTCCATGGCAACCAAACAT
This sequence comes from Petrocephalus sullivani, assembly GCA_026780845.1. Classification (NCBI taxonomy): domain Eukaryota; kingdom Metazoa; phylum Chordata; class Actinopteri; order Osteoglossiformes; family Mormyridae; genus Petrocephalus; species Petrocephalus sullivani. The sequence goes on along the minus strand of JAODKM010000099.1, from coordinate 12,977,911 downwards.
GTACCTACCTAAGGTAATTGATGCCTGCAGTGATTCACCCTCAGCGTCAGAGATGCCGGAAGAAAGCTCCCTTTCTTAGGGATTCCTGGCAGTGTGTTTATTAGCTAGGCTAAGAGTTTGTGCATCTGACAGCTGCTATAACCATCCAAGTGTTGAAGTGATCATCATCGCTACAGGAGTCCGGTAAAATCTCTCTAACTGTTTCACTTAAAGTTTGCTGTGATCCATTGAACACAGATGCAGTAAATTGTTGTGTTAATATTACCTTCTCACATTGTTATTCTTAATTTTGTACAATATATAAATATCACGATCATTACAGAAACTTTATCAAAATCAGACTGAATAAGTTCAGCTTTCCTTCTCGATCTGGAACCGATAAACTTTTGGTAGGTTTGAAAGCCAGATATTATTACAATACATTCTCACCTAGTTTGTGAAAGGAAGTCACATTAATCAATATTATAAAAGGTCACCCAGATCATTTTTGAAAAATGTTGTTATAGCTGTAACTTGAGAACAAAGTGAACTGGGTTTATTGAATTAATATGTGGGCCCTTTCTGAAAGCATCAGGGCGGGAATGTAGGTCACCTAGTTCTAGTGAAATTATCATTTCTGAATGTGATGGTGTAGATTGGTTGGCCCTGTCATTTACCTCCTTTGTGAAAACCTACTATTAGCTCATCTTTTTGGCTTTCAATATTTTGACTTTACTTTTGGCAGGGAGAGAAATGAGATAAAGATTTTTTTGGAATGTATGTGTTTGCCTCAGTCGTCATATTTTGCAGCTCAGTTGATGGAAAAGGTGTTTCATGGCTTTATATGGATATTTCATAATTTTCTGAAAGTTTAGTTTCGTAAAAAGGCGCTACCTGGTATCCCAGTTATAGCCCTGTTCTCTGCATCTTCTCACACAGAGTCCTCCTCTATACAAACACGACTCATATGCTTTGTGCAGATCCAAGACATGCTCTCAGCAAACTGACACCCGCAATGACAGAGACTAATTTCTCCCTGGAAAGCCTGTGTTTCGCAGAAAATGATTAATTTCCTACCCTTTTAGTGTATCATTTTTGCAGGCTGGCCGGATGCTACTGTGACATTGTCTCCAAATAGACTGCACTGGGTATTGGATGCTCTTGTAACTGGAAAAGCTCTCAGGAAATCATTAGTGCAGCTGACTTCGCCCGGCCTGCCTGGGCTATTGATTCCCTTCGCCTGTGTTCCACCGCTGTCCTCCAGAGTCCCCAGAAAGTGATAGAGATCATTCATGGCAGCTCCTCTTCCCAGATCCTTCTGAATCTGAATGAGCTGTATATCGTCTCCATCATCCAGTCTAATACTCTTCAGGGCTCTCTGTACTTAGGTTACAGGTGATGCTTTAGAGGCGGTGAGAAGCCCCAACCCGGTGTGTAGGAGAGAGACGTCATCCTGGGCCATAATCTCCTTTTAAAAATGCAGTACCCTGAGTGCCCATCTTTGTCAGCTGTAATACCCCTGTATTGGTGCTGCCCGAGGAGCCAGCGAGAGGCCCTCTCTCTGTGCGTCACCTTCACGCCGGGACGTGTTATCTCCACAGATATCCCGCCCCCCGCGGTGCCGTTAAAGTGCAGCCCGACGGATACACGCTTCCCTCGGGCAGGAACAGGGACCCTTGCTGTTCCCAGTCTGTACCCTGGTGACCCGGCGGGGAGACAGCACGTCCTTCAGCCCGCCGCTGCTCCCTGGCGGCCCGTCTCGCAGAAACCCCAAGGTAAGCTGCTCTCTGTCGACCGGGGCCTCACCAAGGGGAGTGGGGTGTCCTGTCTGTTTGCCCTCTGCCCACTGAGGCCTCACCAAGAGGAGTTGGGTGTCCTGCCTGTTTGCCCTCTGCCCACTGGGGCCTCGCTAAGGGGAGTGGGGTGTCCTGCCTGTTTGCCCTCTGCTGACCGGGGCCTCGCCAAGGTGAGTGGGGTGTCCTGCCTGTTTGCCCTCTGCCCACCGGGGCCTCGCCAAGGTGAGTGGGGTGTCCTGCCTGTTTGCCCTCTGCCCACCGGGGCCTCGACAAGGGGAGTGGGGTGTCCTGCCTGTTTGCCCTCTGCCCACCGGGGCCTCGCCAAGGGGAGTGGGGTGTCCTGCCTGTTTGCCCTCTGCCCACCGGGGCCTCGCCAAGGGGACTGGGGTGTCCTGCCTGTTTGCTTTGGTGACACTGTTAAGAGTGCATTAGCACATTTAGCTTCTCACAGTGGTTTATTCTGAAATGGTCTGTAGCACATTAGACGTGTATATTAAACTGTGAAATAACGCAGATATTCTCATTTTTTTGCGAAGGAGAGCTACAGTACATAAAAAATGGAAGTTAGTATTGTTGTGAAACAAGTGAAAATTGAAAGTGGTTTTCTGCTCCATGGATAACGAAGTGCCGATCTGCATAAATAAAAACAAAATCAAAATGCATTAATTCAGCGAGGTCTGTCTTCCTGAGTGCTGTTCATAAGAGGGAAGAATTTTCCCAGACGAGCTGCTGCAGTGTCTGTTTCTCTGGATGTTTGCTGTAGATACATTTTCAATTTCAACATGATGTCACCTGTAGGTTGTTCTTTTTTATTGTCTTACAAAAGACAAGAAATAAACAATGTTTAAGTGTTAATGCAACTTTTAAAAGACATTTGGATGTAACTACTAAGCACGTTTGATACACCATTCAGTCATAGTTCCGTTTATGGCACCCCGTTCGTTCTTGTAGGTGTTGTTTACCCTATTCAATTTCGATTAGCATGGCCTAGGAGGAAGGAAGTTCTGAGGGGAAGAGACCTGTATGGCTCTTTCAGCTTCTCAATGATTCTTTTAAAATCTCCTGCTGACACAAAGGCATGTACACGCTGCTCTCATGTGAGAAGTGGCCAGCGTACGGCTGCCCACCACCAGCTAACAGAGATCTATTTGCTGCTCTCTATTTTTTTCATGTCTGCAAACCGCAGTGAGTGACTTGCATCCTGTTCAGAACAAGGAAGCAGCGTTTGCAGCCTCCGTTCTAATGTGCTTCTGCCATCACGATTGGTCGCTCCTTCCTTCAAAAAGCCTAGAATTACTCTATTTTTTGTTTTTCTTTATTTTTCGAGCTGACACAGGATGGACGGCCGCTCCTCGGGGTCCCTCTCAGTTTGCGTTCCTCTGGAGCTGCGTGAGCGGCTGATCCGGTCCTTTCTCCTCTCCCGCAGTTCCTCCTAAACCCTCACACCTCCTCAGCCTGGGAGCAAAGAAGAGTTCCAAGTGGATTCCTCCTGCGCCCTCACGACCCCTACCTGCTCCCCCGCTGAAACCCAGCAAGACACCCACCTGCTCGGGGAAGCCGGAGGACGGGGAGACTGTGAAGAGCGTCTGCCTGCTGATCGAAAAGTTTGAAAACTCAGGGTGAGAGCATCTCATGCGTGATTGTCTTTCGTTGGTAACCAGTTACTCGTTATTACTCGTCATTGAATATCCGATACTAATGTGGCTTTATGTGAGGCAGCTGTCTGCATTGTTCCTGGTAGTTTAATGAAGTTTCCGTTAAAAGATACGCGAGCGAGAAGCTGGTTTCATGACGCTGTGAGAGTATCGCAGCCAGCTTGCTGCACGCAAGCAGAAAAGCAGCAGCTGATGTGGGGGTTTCTGCTCGGCGGCCATGTCTGTCTGGCAGTTCTCACGCCAGCTTCTGAAAAGTACCTGTGATCGTGTTGTGGGAATGGTGGCTGCGACAGTCAGCGAGCTGTAATGCTGCAGTGTGGTATAAGGCCGCATGCTGATGTCAGGAGGGCAGTCAATGTATGCTGTGCTTTATTAATAATGTATTAATATAAAGTCCCAAGTATATCGCAACTGTACTCTCATTTGAAGTTTAATGTGTGTCATTAGGCCACAAATGTCCAACAAATGTCCTCGTGTGTGTTGCTGTCTGATGCTGTCCCGCCTGGGCTGTCCCAGGGCTACTCCACTAGGTGTCTGCTGCTGATTTAGGCCTTCTCTGCTGGTCACGCTGATGTGAATAAAGGAGAAGCCGTCATCATCCTGCCTCACCCGTGGGTTTTTCTCTCTCGCGCTTTCATTCAGAGTGCCGATTTTCGGCGCGTACCGGAGGGACCAGCTCAACCTGACTCTGGCCATGGAGGCAACACCGGAGGCCACGCGGGATCCTGAAGAGCTGCCGTCCGCGGGGCAGGGGAACGAGGACTCATCCCAAATGGGGAAGCAAGCACTTAGCATCTCGGGAGGGACAGGTGACGTCACAGAGCTCTCCGCCTTGAGCACTTTGCGGATCGATGAAGGGAGTGCGGCGGGAATCGGAGATAACAGGGGCACGGAGGACAGCGTTTGCAGTAGTGACCGCGACACCAGTAGGACTGAGGGCTCGTGTGAGCTTGGAGACAGCAGGAACTCCAGGACTATGGAGCAAAGTGACAATGGGAAAATCCCGAACAGGGACAGTGGTATAGACAGCCCGTCGTGCACCGTGGAGGGCGAAGTCTTCAACGAAGACGCCATCGACGAGGAGGAGCAGAACGACAGTGTGACCGAGACAGAGACAGAGATGGACAGCGAGGCCAGGACCTGCGTGACCCTGGACAACAAGAGGGACTCGACGCAGGATGAGGACAGTGACATGGACGAGGTCAGCAGCGGCGAGCAGGAGGGCGCCGAACTGCTGAAGGGCGAGCAGCCTGGCAAGGGCCGCAGGGTGAGTCGCTGCATCTCGCTGGCGCGGCGAGGTGGGATTGGGTCCCGCCAAAGTCCCACCGTGGCCTGTCAGCAGGCAGCAGGAAGGGCTGCACTTTGGGGCACTCCTGCACTGGAGTTGCAGCGTAACAAGCCGAATGTCTCCGAGGCATCGCGGCTGGCATGGGTGATATCTGAGGCTGGATCTTTAAGTCCACCAGCCGGGCAGTGAGTGCCAGTCTGTGAAAATGCCGAAACAGCTTTACCTCAGCGGTCGTTTGCTCTACAGCATGATTGTTTTGATGCATTTACTTTTTCTTAGTAAGTAATGTTGCAGGCCTGTGCTGCGATGTTCGTGGCCACACTCACCAGTGCTCTTCGTGCTGCGTGCACACGTTTCTTCGTGTGTCAGCAAGCTCAGGAAATGTCACAAAGGGAACCATCTGGACGGAACTCTAGAAGCTTTGTCATCCGAGGCGACGAAACCAGATTTCTTGGTGCTTTTTCATTAACCTGTGCAATTAATGTAGATGAACATGCTATTAAGGCTTAGTTAGTCAGTTTGCTCACTTTTGAGATCACTATTATTTAACACAATTATCCATCAACTTTGGAAATATTATGCATTGATTGTGTCATTTTAACAGTGGATTTTCTTGAACTATAAATATAATTTAACTGGGAAACAAATAAAAGGGGTTTGTAAAGGGATGGGTTAAATTCAATTTAGTTCCTTAATTTTGGTGTCATAATCATTGGAAGCCGAAATTGTAATTGAAATTAAAATTGGCTTAATTGGCCAGCCCTCCTTGCTAGAGTTGGTCTCTCAGATGGGGTGGCGTGCTGTGCAGAGCTCATCCCCTGTGTACTTAGACACTGGCTATGGAGTTGATAAATAATCATACATTCCACAGTGTGGAATATACTGTTGAAGTATGACAAGCTGCTTTATGTATCTACAAATCACTTTTAAAGGACTTGTAAATACATCTAGTTAGCATTCAGTTTCCACCTGAAGTGCGAATTAGTTAACTGGCATCTCCACTTCGCACGTAGTGTGGCATTGTGTGTGATGGAGTGTGTAGCTGCGTGTCCTGTCATGGACTGCCGTCATGGCCAGGTATGCCCTGTGCTGTCAGAATAGGCAGCTGTAAGGTAGATGGAAGGATATAGTAAACATTTACTGTTTAGCCACATAATATTTGCTAATCATCAGCACATCCGTTACTAACTGTATGCTCAATCCATCCATGTTCTAACCAGAGGTGGATAGATCAGGCCCAGAAAGTAAAAATCCAGACCAGGATTTTTCGACAAGTACTCTGTGACGGTGACTGTTTATACTGAACTGGTTGGTTGAACAAAATCCTGGTCCGGATTCTTACTTTCTGGCCCTGAACTACTCATCTCTGGTTCTAACCAGACACATTACAGATCAGACACATTACATCAAAGTACATTTACAAATGCAATGCACAGCGGCAGCATTCATAAACAATTGAGGATGAAAGAAGATAAAGCATTTTACTCTATTGATAGAAGAGAGATTTGTTTTTTAACACAGTCAAATCTTAGCAATAAATTATTTCAGAGTTACTTGTTTCCTCGTCTGCCCCTATGGACCACCTGCCTCTGACAGTGCACTATATAAATCCCTTTAAGTCTTACAGTGCTTTGATATAACATGCTATAATTAAACTGAACAGTGCACCAGTGTAATCCGCATCATGTCACATAAAAGTAACTTTTAAAAAAAAGGATACTTTATCCTGAAAGAGATTTTTTTTACAGCTTTAACTCTTTTGTTCTTTTAAATTATCCCCTTAAAGCTTTATGTACGGAAGTATCAGAGTATCAGGAAGTACCACCCCCTGGGTGCTTTCTCAAAGCCAAACAAGTCTTTTCTTAGTGATGCATAATGTGTAAATCATGAAAAAAAAATCAAATCATTAACTTAGTGTCAGTTAACTGATGAGATGTCGGCACCATGCTTAAGTAACCTTTATGAATGAATCCAGCATTTCTGTATCTGTACACAGTGAAATGTTAGGTCACGAGTTTTCAGGAAAGTCTTGAGTGTGTGAGTTCACTGTGTTCTTTCTGGTTTTGTTTCAGAGGTGCAGGGAGTAAACAGTCACTCTAGTGCCTGATACTGCACCTTCAGCATTTTCTTCTAGGCCACACTAAGCCCCCACCCAAACTCTGTGGTCTCACTGCCATGTGGGGAGAATCAAGCTGACACCTTCTCCCTGTTTCCCTCTAGCTTACCTGGCTTGACATAAATCTCCTTCCTTGAAAGACTTGAAGAGGAGCATGGATTATTTTTGAAAGGGTGGCAGTGTCAGTTTAAACTTAATAATACCACCATCGCAGAGGATGTGGTTTAGCTCATTTTATCTCCATAGAACATGATAGAGAGAGAGAACGTCGATGAGATGGTTGTTTACAAAGTGGCTGTAGAATGAATGCTTTGCGCTTGTATGGACAGAGACTGCCCGTTAGCTGGGTCTTTGCCTGTATGGACAGAGACTGTGTTTTAACTGGGCCTTTGCTTGAATGGACAGAGACTGTGCGTTAGCTGGGTCTTTGCCTGTATGGACAGAGACTGCATTAGCTAGGTCTTTGCCTGTATGGACAGAAACTGCGCGTTAGCTGGGTCTGTACCTATATGGACAGAGACTGTGCGTTAGCTAGGTCTGTGCCTGTATGGACAGAGACTGCACGTTAACTGGGTCTGTGCCTATATGGACAGAGACTGTATGTTAGCTGGGTCTGTGCTTGTATAGACAGAGACTGTGGGTTAGATGGGTCTGTGGCTCTATGGACATTGGCTGCGCGTTAGATGGGTCTGTGCCTATATGGACTGAGACTGCACGTTACCAGGGTCTGTGCCTATATGGACAGAGACTTCGGGTTAGATGGGTCTGTGGCTGTATGGACATAGACTGCTCATTAGATGGGTCTATGCCTGTATGGACAGAGACTGTGTGTTAGATGGGTCTGTGTCTGCATGGACAGAGACTGCGTTTTAGCTGGGTCTGTGCCTATATGGACAGAGACTGTACGTTGGCTAGATCTGTGACTGAGACTGCGCGTTAGCTGGGTCTGTGCCTATATAGACAGAGACGTTGGGTTAGATGGGTCTATGCCTGTATGGACAGAGACTGTGTGTTAGGAGGGTCTGTGTCTGCATGGACAGAGTCTGCGTTTTAGCTGGGTCTGTGCCTATATGGACAGAGACTGTACGTTGGCTAGGTCTGTGACTGAGACTGCGCGTTAGCTGGGTCTGTGCCTATATAGACAGAGACTTTGGGTTAGATGGGTCTGTGCCTGTATGGACAGAGACTGTGTGTTAGGAGGGTCTGTGTCTGCATGGACAGTGACTGCGTTTTAGCTGGGTCTGTACCTATATGGACATAGACTGCACTTACCTGGGTCTGTGTCTGCATAGACAGCACAAAGGAAATGAAGGATTTAATTTAACTGGTATGTGACCTAACTGCCTTTTTTACTCCTTTGAAACCAAACATAAAATGAGGAACGCTGTTTGCACACTGATAAAGGTGCATTATGTGTGACCATCATTATAGTCAGATAAACGATACAGGTTAAAGGGCTAGCTGATAATTATCTGGCAGTATTTTAGAGGTTGCTCTGATTCTGTTTGCCCAGATTAGATGGCATGGTGTGAACGTTCCAGATATGAACATATCTTAACAATAGGCCAATGGAAACAGAGTTGTGGATGTGACTGTATGCCTAAATGGGACACTGCTGACATTCGGTCGCTGACTCCCTGTAAGGTGTTCTTGCCTGTCCCTTCTTCCCTCCCTAGTGCTCAGAGTCCAGGAAGTTGCTCAACATTGCCAGAGAGCTGCTCCACACAGAGGAGGCCTACGTGAAGCGGCTTCACCTCCTGGATCAGGTGTGTGCTTTATACTGCAATAACCACCACAGTCTGCCCGCTGGTACCCTGTACTGCATCAGCATTACGGAAGATGGATGGATGGCCTATATAGCCAGCTCTGTGTTTGCATCTGACCATCTCCTAATGCTCAAGACCGCCTAGAATTAAATGCCCCCCCCCCCCACTTATCATGCATGCTTATTTATAAATAAACCCAGGATTAATTACAACCCTGGAGAGATTTTTAAACGCTCTCTAATCTGCTAGGTTGGATGTTATTTAGGGATGCCCTATTTTTATATTTCTCGATGAAAACCATGAAATTGAAATTGCAATTTGGAGCATTGATTGTATGTACTTGTCTTCAAAGCACCCTTCCATTCTGAGTGTTCAGATTTAAATGGAAATTTAAGCTTGAAGAAAATTAATCAATTTCATTAAAAATAACAGAAATATTTATGGGCAGGTTGTTTTGTTTTTTAACGTTATTAATACAACACTTATTCTTCAAAATATTCTGTTTGCCAGTAGGTATGTAAACTATTGCACTTGTGAAGCATATGCACTGTCATATCAAACCACACGCTGCTCTTGATAAACCTCCAGGAGTCTTTGTGCTAAGGTTGTGTTTCTCACAGCAATGGGTCAAGCTTACATATGAAACAAGGCTATTTATGGATGTGGTGGGTGTGAAGAGTGTAACTACCTGTTTTTGATGGTGAATAATGCCCTCAGCTTTACAGCACAGACCCAGCAACAGAGTCAGCTGGGAATTTATGTTAGAATGTCCACTTAGTTAAAGCAGGGTGTCTGAAGTGAGGTGTCCCCCATGGGTGCTATAATGCTTCTGTCCTGGTTTCCAGCTGAGTGCGTTGGTATTTATCCGCGCAGGTATTTTGCACCAAGTTAACAGAAGCCGGAATCCCGACGGAGGTCATCACTGGAATTTTCTCGAACATTTCCTCCATCTACTGCTTCCACGACAAGTTCCTCCTGCCAGATCTTAAGGCCCGGATCTCTAACGAATGGTGAGGGGTCGGCGAGCTCAGTGCGGCCGATTTCCAGCCAGGCTTGTTTTGGATACAGGGAGCTGTGTCAGCTGAGGGGGGTGCTGGGGAGAGGCAGGACGTGGGAGTCGTCATCTGCCCTGCCTGCTGACTGAGCTGTTACTGCCAGCACGTGCAGCCTGTTCAGATCTGGGCCTCTCTGGGTAGCGGTGACTGTAATGTGGAGGCCTGTATTTGCAGTGAAACTCAGAGTGACGCATCAAGCGATATTCTGTTCGCTGGGCACTTCACATCCCATCACGACGACTGGCACTGAGCTTAACGATCCAGACCAGCTAGGGGCTCAGCATTGATTGACTTATTCTGGCTTCATTGTGAATCCAGCGATCTTAAAAGTACACATTTCATTTAAAATTCTGTCGTTCACGTTTACATGTTCATTCTGATTCCATCGGTATATTACGCTTTCAAAGTGAGCTGCACTCCACTACTACTTCATTATGAATTATTAATAAATAATAAAGGAAAGATAAAAATAAAACCTTAATGCATTACAGATGGCATCACAATCAGGTAATATAACTACATTTCAGAAAGTCTACGGACATCATGTCAGATCTATATGTGGATGTGTACTTATGAAGCTGTATTTAACCGTCACAGGGACTCAAATCCACGTATCGGTGACATCCTGCAAAAGCTGGCTCCCTTCATGAAGATGTACGGGGAGTATGTGAAGAACTTTGACCGTGCGATGGACTTGGTCAACACCTGGACTCAGCGGTCATCCCAGTTTAAGAGCATAGTCCAGAACATCCAGGTGGGGGTCCTTGCTTGGCCACGCCGGGTGTACAGGAATGGGGGGATGGCTGCAGTCTCGGCTGTTGATCTCAGCTCTAAGCCATGCTGTTACACGTTAAGCGGGCTGAGGCAGGTCCCGGGCCCCTGACCGTCCTTACTGCTCACACAGAAACAGGAGGTGTGTGGGAACCTGACCCTGCAGCACCACATGCTGGAGCCAGTGCAGCGCATCCCACGCTACGAACTGCTGCTCAAGGACTACCTGCGCAAGCTTCCGGAAGACGCGCTGGACAGGAAGGACGCGCAGAGTGAGTGAGCCACCGGCCCGACGGGCCCTCCGTCTCAACGAGCGGATGTGTACCAATAAACCGGTGCAACAGGCCCCATAGAGAGCCCGTGTTTTGTTAGGTAAATCCTGTTGTACTTTTGCCCTCTCAAAGCCCTAGTGTGAGATCCAAACAGCCCATTTGTACGTCTCTCTCTGCCTCACCGTCTCCCAGCTAAAACTAAAACAGATCTCAAAGACTTTTCTGTTCATAAGCACATTGGGGAAAACCAGCTTTTGAAGCCCTGAACTGACATTTTAATGTCCATTCTTAGACTGGATACTGGATAGAGAGCACACAAAGAGACAATCAGGATTTATTGTTGTAACAAACTTGCGAGCAGCAATTCTGTAGCAGCCTGCTAAAGGAATTTAAGTTGTATTTTACTGAAAACATCACGCTTAGCCAGCCGGCCCATGGTTTCCTGTGAGCTTGTCTGCTTTTGTGCCTAGGAAACATTCGGTGCTACTTAGGGTGACTTTTGCCATGTTCGCACTGATAAACACAGCCATTTCATCATTTCATTGAGTCTTCCCTATTTCAAGCTGCCCCCCCCCCCCCCCACCCCCCCCCCCCCCACGTCTGTACAAATTCTTTTGCATGCCCGGCCGGCTAGCGAGTA
>JAODKM010000099.1:12936213-12966473 GCA_026780845.1 Petrocephalus sullivani | reverse complement strand
CCTTCTCCCTTGCTCTGGGTGTTCCCCTTGTAAGACCGCCCCCCCCCCCCCAACCCCCCTCCCCCAAATGTTATGCAAACCCTTTAGCTACAGCGATCTGATGCAATGATATGTGTGTGAATGCAATGATAATTTGTGGAGATGATGACAACACATGACTATTAAAAATACCCCTGGTTAGCATTGCATAGGCTGGTTTCAAGCATTGTGCTCTGCAGCAGGTGTGTGAGCTCTCTGTCACGTAAAGGAATGGGTGTCTGGATTTTTCCAGGATTAATCGAACTTGCCTGTCCTGTAGGGGCCGGGCTGTGAATGATTTGGCTAATTCTTATAGTAATAATTACATTTCTGAGAACCCTGATCCACCCCCCACTCCATCGCAGGATGACAGAAGAGCAGTTATGATCATATTATGTGAGAGAGGCCTACATTTTGTGTGTCTTTGTGGCTGTTGTAAGATGACATACCACAGCTGATTATATAGTCTGTAGCTAGCAACTAATTGTGTGTGTCTGTGGGTTTGCATAGATCACATTTGGGGACCAAAATGTCTCCAAAGTGTGGTAAAACCTGAAACTCGCTTACTTTTGGGAGACATTTTTTCAGGTCTCCATTTGGATGACCTCAGTTTTATAAGAATCTGTGAATGCAATCAAAAAAGTAAAAATGCCAAAAGTATTGTATTTGGGTTGGTTACCTATGGTGAAGGTTAGGGCTGGGTAGGGTTTAAGGTTGTCATTGTTGGGATTTGGCTTTTCCCTTAAAAATGTATGGACGGTCCCCACAAAGGTTTGAATACAAAGGCAAGCTGCTGTCTCATGATTCAATTCAGTTTATTTTTATATAGCGCCCTTCACAACAGGGTTATCCCAGGGCACTTTACACGGGTGTAAAATACATTGATATACACTGATAAAATACATAGAATTTAAGAAGACAGAACAGAGAGAAAAGACAGAAAAAGCCAATTGAGAATGGAGGAGAGGAACCAAAAACTCCCAAGCAGGGAGAAAAAAAACCTCTGGGGGTCCAAGGTCTACTGGCTGCCCAACCCCCCTGGGCATGCTAACGTTACAGAAAATGAAAGAGTGAGCATGCTCGCTCAGAGTGAGGGCTTGTTGGAAGCAAGCCAGAGTCCAACAATAAATACATCAGTGAATATATAAGTCCTCCATCCCGGCCCTTGAAGGTCGCCCCGATGATGGTGGACCTCAGTGAGTGCACAGGAGGGTGTGAGTTAGCCCTTAGCCCTTAAGGTGTCTGCTGTACATGGTAGATGCTAAGTGGCCTCTGCTGCAGTCTACCCACCATTTCTCCTCTACACACACCTCCAGCCCAAACTTCTGCTTTCTGCAGACATTACAGTTCCCCTCTTGCAGTTCACAGATAATATGTGCTGTTTATCTGACACCAGTCCTTATTTGCATGTCACCACGCCAATACCTTAAATACTTATTGATAAATATATATGCAGTTGCAACCAATGATTAAACAAGAAACACATTTAATGATGTGATCTGTTTTTAATTGTTCCACAAGCTCTTTTCTATATCTGCTGTAATTCCTGAATTTGCATTGCCTGGTATGAAAGATGATATCGTTATGTTAATGAACCTCGGCCAGCAAATGGAACTGCTGTAGATGCAGGATAATCACAGTCGTGATAAGAAAGATCCCCCAGGTGGCTTCTGTACCAGAGTTTCAGTGCTCATGGCTCCTTGGATGACAGGTGCAGCAGGCAGACTGCAGACCTGGTTATGCAGAGCGTTTAACAAGCTTCTCATTTGTAAGAAGGCCATTTATGTGTAATGCCAGCTTCCAACAGCCCACCAGCAGCCCCCACGAGAAGCACCAGTGACTGTCGGCCGATGTGTGACATAGATACATGACCCTCCACACATGGCCTTGTCGCCAGATGGAGACACAAAAATATAGCAGTCATCTGAAGAAGTCTCCTGCTGGCCGGGACCACGACCCGAAATAATATCAGAAAGTGCTTTCAAACTTGGACCCCCAGTGGCTCACTGGATGTGTGGAGGGCACCTCCATCCAGACACCACACACCCAGGACATCATGCCAGCGTTTTACGCAGAGCGCAGTGTCCATTCACTCGCGGGGCTGCTGGGCCTGGCAGCTGGTTGTATTGCGCCCTGTGCACCCTGGCCCCTCTGACCGTCAGTGTATTGCGCCCTGTGCACCCCGGCCCCTCTGACCGTCAGTGTATTGCGCCCTGTGCACCCCGGGCCCTCTGACCGTCAGTGTATTGCGCCCTGTGCACCCCGGACCCTCTGACCGTCAGTGTATTGCGCCCTGTGCACCCCGGCCCCTCTGACTGTCAGTGTATTGTGCCTTGTGCACCCCGGCCCCTCTGACCGTCAGTGTATTGCGCCCCGTGCACCCCGGGCCCTCTGACCGTCAGTGTATTGCGCCCTGTGCACCCCGGCCCCTCTGACCGTCAGTGTATTGCCGTCTCTTACAGATGCCCTGGAGCTCATCTCTACTGCGGCCAACCACTCCAATGCAGCAATACGGAAGATGGTGAGCTACAACTCTGACGCACCCTCCTCCCTTCCTTTCTCTACTTCCCTCCCTCCCTTCCTCTCTCTGTTTCCCCCATCACTCACTTCCTCTGTCTCTCCTTTTGTTCTTCCTCTATCACCCTCTCCCCTCCACTGCCTCTCTGCCTCCCTCTCTCTCCCCATCTCTCTCTATCTCCCCTCTCTCCCCCACCTCTTCTTCTCTCTCCCACCATCCTGACCCTCCCTCCTCCCTCTCCCCTTCTCTCCCTGTCTCTCCCCCTCTTTCTCTCTTCCTCTCCCACCCCCTCTCTCCCCCACCTCTGCTTCTCTCTCCCACCATCTCGCTGTCCCTCCTCCCTCTCTCAATTTCGCTCCCTTCTTCCTCCATCTTTGTTTCTATTGTTTCTGGCCACTTTACAGGATAGCTTCCTTGAGTATTCGATGCTCAGAGAATTCTTCCTGCCCCACTATGGAAAGGGCTCTTTACTTCCTTGCTTCGGCATCTTCCTCTGCACTGTGATGCACAAACTGCAACTGCACGAGCCTCTTTGAAAGTGACTTTTTTTCAGTCTCACTGACAATATTTCAGCTGGCTGTTCATGGCAGGAAGTGCCATTTCCTGTTTCAGACAATACGAAAAGCGAAGGCCGTCATATCGGAAAATGAGGCCCCCGCCTTCCCATTAAAAGTGTCCCAAAAGCCACCTGAATTATTGGAAATGAAATTTTGCATTTTATGTGAAATCTGGCAAATTGCCTAATTCCTGACTCAAATGCTTTACCTTCAGATCAAGTGGAAACAGGCATTTACACACGTACAAATTTTATTCTCTTCAGATCTAAGGAATGATGACTCTCTCAGCACTGAACTTCTGAAAAAAGCAATAATTTTAACACTTTTTAAAATGTTGCAGTGACTTTGTCTCCATAAAATATCCATCCACATGTTATTAGGAGGCCTTGTCTTTCATTTGTTCAGGAAAAGATGAACAAGTTGTTGAAGGTGTATGAGCGGCTGGGCGGAGAGGAAGACATTGTGAACCCAGCCAATGAGCTTATCAAAGAGGGGCACATCAAAAAAATGTCAGCCAAGAATGGCACAGCTCAGGACCGGTATCTCTACTTGGTGAGTGCTGTCGCTTTCTCTTTCTGCCTTTTGCTGTGGTCTGACACACAAGGTGCAGTGTTTTTAAAGCCGACTTGTCACTTTAATGAGAGCTGTCACTGTGCAATGGGCTACTTCCTCAGCGTCTAGCCAGACTGGCTTTCCTTCCCCAGTGTGTGTGTGTGTGTGTCTGTGTCTGTGTGTGTGTGTGTGGGTCAGGTACATATTACATTGTGGGGACCAAACGAATTTAATAAACATAAGTAAACATAATAAATTTATGCAGATTACTAACTTTTGGGCGTCACAATAGGTATGTCATTAATATTTTAGGGACACTGGTAATCTGCTTACCAAATTGTGTAAGTAAACGCCTGAATAGTACAGAAAAGCTGGCATCCAGACAAATGTTTCACCTGTCATCTGAAGCCCTGGTCATTTCACATGCACTATATAATTCCAAGTGTGATATTATACAGCCCTATAATAAAACTCTCTTATTTTTATGTTGTGGGGACCACCTTTTTGGGGAAAAAAGGTGACTGCAATCAAAAAAGTAAAAATGCCTAAAGTCTTGTATTTTGTTTGGTTACCTGTGGTTAAGGTTAGGGCTGGGTAGGGTTAAGGGCGTAATTGTTGTGGTTAGGGTTATGGCCACAGAAAAGAATGGACGGTCTCCACAAAGAAATGGGTAGAAACGTGTGTGTGCTCATCTGCATCTTTCCTTGTCTGTTACTGTGTGCACGTGTTTGATGAGGCCTGGTTCCAGTCTCTCCATGTGATCCATGTGCCTTGCAGTTCAACAACATGGTGCTGTACTGCGTGCCAAAGCTGAGGCTGATGGGCCAGAAGTTCAGCGTGAGGGAGAGGATCGACATCGCCGGCATGGAGGTGTGGCCTTCCCTCACTCAGCCGACCATGTCCCGTCACATCGGGTGTTTACCCCGTCCACTGTCAGTCTACTTAAACCCAGCTCCTATGAGTAGGTCATGTTCATGGTGAGCTCCTGTAGTGGAACTAGGAAGGCATTGTGGTAATGATGCAAAGGTTGTGGGTTAAAATCCCAGGGAGCGCACATAAACTGTAAGTCTGTAACCCTTCCCTCTACTATAGGTTGCTTTGGGTAAAAGCTTCAGATAGCGTTTTTAGCGTTTGCATGCAATTGATATAAAAATGTCATCCCTTCAGGAATGTGATCACCAGCATAACTTACACTCAGACCTATTTTAGGTGCAAGAGAAAGTGAAGCACAACTTGCCTCACACATTCGCTATCATCGGCAAGCAAAGGTCTCTGGAGCTGCAAGCCAGGTGGGTGTCCGGCTGTGTGGAGCCACAGAGTCCTTTGGGTGTCCTGACTTTGGACTCGGGGGCGAACAGCTGAGGGTACTGGGAAAATCAGCCGGTCATGTGACCTGATTCGGCAAGGCATGTGTCTCACATTTATGGAGGGAAGCCATCTCCGGCCCAGAGGGAGGGGGAAGGTTAGAATGGAGGGAAAATGATCCGGTATAAAGTGTCACTGTAGATACAAAGATCTTTGTGAATCCTGCTCATTAACAAGTACTCAGTTGGAGTACTCAAAATCTCTCTGTTTGCAGGAACCTGCAGGAAATTGTTCCACGAAAAATTTGTTAAATCTGTCCGTGTTCCAAAGAGTGGACTTCCCGAGCATATTGAACCATATTCATTCTTAATCACTCTTTGCACCTCAGGTCTGAAGAGGAAAAAGAAGATTGGGTCCAGGTGAGAAGCAGTCATGAATCTTTTACTTAAGGGTGATTAATTGTCATTGTTGACACACCACAGTGCACAACAATGAAAAGTGTCCTCTGCGTTTAACCCATGTGACATTGTGACACAGCAGGGGGCAGCTACTTGAGCGCCTGGGGATAGTACCTTGCTCAGGGTACCTCAGTGGTACTTGTGGGTCGGGGACTCGAATTAGCGATCTTTCAATTACACCGTTGCATCCCTAACCATTACACCACCTGCCTGCCTGCACGCCTGTTCCACCCCAAAAAGAAACTTGATTAACTGGAGATTTTACCCACGAAGGCTTAACCTGTTATGGTTAAACACCAAGCCCACCAGCATTGTAAATACAGCCCCTTCCCTCCTCAAGACTGGAACTATTGGGTTACAAGTCCATGTCCTTCACTGCTACACTGCCCCCTACTGCTACTAGGTGGTAAGAGGAAACCATAATTAAGGGTATGGTGAGCACAGACTATAGTAGGTGGCCCAGTGCCTCTGCTGCCACAGCGCCCCCATCAGGCTGTCATGGTTATCTCCGAGATGAACAGGACCATCTTGCCGGGAAGCTGCACTTCGATGCCTCCATTTGTGTGCCCGTTTGGGTGTGAAATGGGGCCTGGCCTGTAGCCTGGCCTCCCCTTTTCACACACATTGGTTGGTCTGCTGAGGTCCCTTTGGTTCCCAGGCACGTTCCATCAGGCCCTTACAGCAGCACTGGGGCTGGCTGGGGGCCAGACAGCAGTGTCCCATGTGCTACCCCATGTGCTGCTAATGACTAGATGTACCAGAGCAAGGCACTTGAAGACGGGGATCACGCTTATGCTTCGCCTTGTTTCTGTGTTATCACAGCTAATAATAATAGTGTTAATAGTTCACACATTGCACTATGGACATTTCTCTGTCAACAGCTGAGCAATAAATATACCCACTGACAAGTCTGTGCCTGTCTTTCAGGTGATCTTAGCCACCATTGAGAAGCACAAACAGAACAGTGAGACCTTCAACAAAGCCATCAACAGCTCCTTTTCCCGCGATGATGACCACCTGCCCGAGTCTCCTGTAAGCGTCAGCACCCTGTACTCTGGGGTGGTCGGCCAATCATAGCTGATTCATGTTGTATGTTCATAGCTTATTTGCTGGATGCTAAATGCTAGTTCATTGGCCAGTGTCCTAAACACTGTCTGTAATCTGGTGACTGGAAAAATTTTCTTAACCTTTCCTGTCCTGATCAACCATTTATCTGACATTCCCCACTGGATCCTTCTATTAAATGAGAAATAGGCTGAGTTTAGTTCCAATATATCAAAACAACCAGACGACAAGTAGAATGTTGTGCTGAAAATAAACATCAAGTTATTACAAATTAAGTTTTTTTAAATAATTATAACCAGATATGGAATGCTAAAAGCTACATAAATGTAAACAACTTATCCGAAGTAATAATGCTTGGCGAGTAAATAATGCTACGGATGTAGTAATACTTGGCGAGTAGAGTGACCCAGCTGGCCTTCCAATTTATATCTACTAAAA
This sequence comes from Petrocephalus sullivani, assembly GCA_026780845.1. Taxonomy (NCBI): domain Eukaryota; kingdom Metazoa; phylum Chordata; class Actinopteri; order Osteoglossiformes; family Mormyridae; genus Petrocephalus; species Petrocephalus sullivani. Next base: position 12,959,562 of record JAODKM010000099.1, on the reverse strand, counting down.
AAGAGATATTTGGCCTGGGAGGCGGACCAAGGAACCATAAATGTATTGCATTGTATTGTTCTGTGAGGGTTCATGCAGTGATGCAAGGTTCGCCAACATGTACTGTATATATAAAGTATACTCAGTGTATACATATATTTAGCATTTTTACTGTAGGTAGATCATTTTGACCTGGTCAGTATCAAAGTGGCTCGCACGCTGAAAAAGTGTGGGCACCCCTGCTTTAAATAAACCAAACTGGGAGCCTGTGACCAAATGTAGTGGTGACTTCTGTCCAGAGCACTACTGCCACCTGGTGTCCAGATAAATAGTTGTTCATTTTTTGTTCTACTGTGTAAGTTAGACTGCTAATAAATTCCAAAAGCACATTGTTCTCCCTGGGACAACAATCAGGTAAAACCTGCCTGAATCGATCACTTAGCCTTATAAAACACTGCTCCTTCAGAGACATGCAGTTTAGGTGTTAATGGAATATGGATGGATGGACCTTTAAGTATCATGGTCATTTCAAAATATAAACCTGGTTCTTCAAGCAACTTTAACCATCACTCTGACTTTTTTTTCAGGGCCCTTGGAATAACACATCAATAGACTCAGATGGTGGAGGTTTCCAGGAAAGAGTGAGTGTTTATTCTCTGATGAAGCTCTAAAAATGAAGTGTTCTCTGAGAGAATGGAAACGTCAGTCCCCAACAGACATGTTGTATAGTATTACAATACAGGAAGCAGGACGCATTGCTCATTTATCTGTGCTTTATACATGGCCCCATTCAAACAGCAGCCATCCTCTAGAACACGTAGTGTTTGCTAGAAAAATAAGAAAAGCCTTATTGAAGGATTATCAGAATCATATGAATGCTTAATTGATTACTGTTAGTACCCTCTTACTGTTCCCCTGAGCCTAGGGAGTGTTAAAACAACATTAATACCCACAAGCCCATCCCTACTTCTGCAGAGCATAGCCCTTATTAGTCTTAGTGCTTGGCCAGCACCAGGCAGCATCAGTTCTGCTCCGCGAGTCCGATATCCATCTTGGTTTAGCACAAGCGAAATGTGCTCTTGCCACTGAGGTTCTGTCAGGGCAGAGCCCGTCACACACACACACACACAATTGTCTTAGTTACAGGCAGACACCTCCTTTCCACTCACTTACCATGAATTTGACCATTCCTCCCATTAATGATGCTAAATATGTCGCAGTGGAACAGGTGTCCTTTTCAATTTTATTTGATGTCAAACTAGCGAAGGCACAGTGTTCTGCACCCTGCCACCTTGTAACAGGGTTGATTTCATTGCCTTTGACTGGTGCTTCTCCATTGCTCTGCTATAACAAAACACAAAAAGGACTAATTGCAGTCCAGAGACCGTGGATGCCTGTGTGGCACCCAAGAATTGAACCTCCATTATAAGAACACCAAACAGCAGTGCCCAACATGTGAAGGGCCGCCTTTTGCCACGAGGTACCACTGGAACTGTGCCTGAGAAATCTTGCCACTGGACACATGTCATGAAATGCCTGTTCCCTTCCAGAAAAGCTCCAGGAAGAAGGAGAAGGAGAAGCAGACGTGTAAAGGCTGCAACGAGAGCTTTCACTCCATTACCAAGCGCCGACACCACTGCAAAGCTTGTGGAGCGGTAAGGCTGTGGCTGCATGCAGTGGGAATCTGCGCGACCTTCTGTCTGCTTTGGGGGCGTGGCTTACCTGTGAGTGGCAGCACTGTGTGGGTGGGGCTTATGGGGTGTACTCCTCTTGACAGGCCATCTGTGGAAAATGCTCCGAGAATAAGGTTTCCGAGAACAAGACCAGCCGAGTGTGCCGGGAGTGTTACAAAAGGATGGTGGCTGGCCAGGGGCCTGAGGGCCAAGGGGTTGGCGGAGATCAGAAGAAGAAGGTCCTAGTAGAGGTAAGAATCTAGGTCCACAGACCACGCAGTGAGGGGGTATTTACCCTCACAGCCAATGCTGGCTTTCGGGGCCCGTGAAGACACTCTGCACTCACTGAGTTATTCTCAGTGCCACTGTATGGAGAGCCAAACGATTCCAGTTTGTCACCCCCACCCCAAGAGTGCAGAATTCAACAAATCCATTTCTGTTTATTTCTGACATAATCCACGTTTCATACTAAATGTGCATGAGTGCTGAAAAATGAACTATTAAGCTGTGCATTATTGATGCTTTGAAATGGAAACCAAAGATGGCTTCTTACAGACGGTGCAGATAAATAGATAGGTCAGTCAGTGAATTACTCTCAACATCCATTAGAAAAGGAAGGCAATTCAGTACCCATTACATGACTTAAAGAAAGCTGGTGTGTTTTTGCAAAGCACTAGGCACAGAGATGTATGAACCGCCTGGGCCTTCTCAGTAATCCCTAACCCTTCTGGTACAGGGTTGGAGGAGCGAGTCTGGATTCTATCCTAGTCAGTACAGGGCAGGGAAACACCCTGAAAGGAATTCCTGGGGTACACAAAAGCAGCTGCATTCATTACTATGGGCAACTAGTGACCGCAGTCACCAGTACAGGGGTAAATGTGCAAACTCCACACGGAGTGGGATTCAGTGTGTGGTCAGTTACTGATATGGCTAGGTGGTGTACGTATGTTAGTGCTATTCTTTGATGGTGTATGATATGTTACTGTTTCGGCCCAGTGGTGTAAGCTGTGTTAGTGGCATTTTTTGGTGGTGTAAAGTGTGTTAGTGATATGGCCTGGTGGTGTACAGTATGTTAGTGGTATGGCCCGGTGGTGTGCGGTATAGTAATTGTACGGCCCAGTGGTGTATGATATGTTAGTGGTATCAGCCAGTGAGGTACGGTGTGTTAGTGGTATGGCCTGGTGGTGTACGGTATGTTAGTGGTATGGCCCGGTGGTGTGCAGTATAGTAATTGTACGGCCCAGTGGTGTACGATATGTTAGTGGTATCGGCCAGTGGTGTACGATATGTTAGTGGTATCGGCCAGTGGTGTATGGTGTGTTAGTGGTATTGGCCAGTGGTGTACGGTGTGTTAGTGGTATGGCCTGGTGGTGTACGGTATGTTAGTGGTATGGCCCAGTGGTGTGTGGTATAGTAATTGTACGGCTCAGTGGTGTACGGCTTGTTAGTGGTATCAGCCAGTGGTGTACGGTGTGTTAGTGGTATGGCCTGGTGGTGTACGGTATGTTAGTGGTATGGCCTGGTGGTGTACGATATGTTAGTGGTATGGCCCCGTGGTGTGCAGTATAGTAATTGTACGGCCCAGTGGTGTACGATATGTTAGTGGTATCGGCCAGTGGTGTACGGTGTGTAAGTGGTATCGGCCAGTGGTGTACGGTGTGTTAGTGGTATGGCCTGGTGGTGTACGGTATGTTACTGGTATGGCCCGGTGGTGTGCGGTATAGTAATTGTATGGGCCAATGGTGTACGATATGTTAGTGGTATCGGCCAGTGGTGTACGATATGTTAGTGGTATCGGCCAGTGGTGTATGGTGTGTTAGTGGTATTGGCCAGTGGTGTACGGTGTGTTAGTGGTATGGCCTGGTGGTGTACGGTATGTTAGTGGTATGGCCCAGTGGTGTGTGGTATAGTAATTGTACGGCTCAGTGGTGTACGATATGTTAGTGGTATCGGCCAGTGGTGTACAGTGTGTTAGTGATATGGCCTGGTGGTGTACGATATGTTAGTGGTATGGCCCGGTGGTGTACGGTATAGTAATTGTATGGGCCAGTGGTGTACGATATATTAGTGGTATTGGCCAGTGGTGTACGATATGTTAGTGGTATCGGCCAGTGGTGTATGGTGTGTTAGTGGTATGGACTGGTGGTGTACGGTTAGTGGTATCGGTCAGTGGTGTATGGTGTGTTAGTGGTATGGCCTGGTGGTGTATGGTGTGTTAGTGGTATGGCCTGGTGGTGTATGGTGGTATGGCCTGGTGTTGTATGGTGTGTTAGTGGTATGGCCTGGTGGTGTATAATATGTTTGTGATATAGCCCGGTGGTGTATGCTATGTTAATGATATGACTAGGTGGTGTATGCTATGTTAGTAGCATTGTTTGGTGTTGTATGTTTTGTTATTGAAATCCTTGGTAGTGTATACTGTGTTACTGATGATGCTTAGTGTTATGTGGTTTGTTGGTGGTTTTGCTTAGTGGTTAAGGCCTGGCTGCTTTCCAGCCTCAGAAATACATGGAAAAGCTGGTACGTGTAGGGAAGGTATTGGTGTGACACTGTTAGTGGGCAGCCTGACACCACAGTCCTCAGGTGCAGTGAGATAAATCAGCGTGACTTTCAGTACCCGGTAACTTGGCAGCATGCATTTCCATGAGCCTCAGTGCGAGCGGCCTCAGTATGAGCAGCCTCAGATATCAGATATTGCTTATTGCTTACCCCACCCCCAAGTAAGCGGTCAGCAGGAGCATTTGTGCGTAATACCAGTTTTTGCTGATTATAACATTCCTGAATTTCCTCATAGATTTTACAGACAGGCGGTGTGAAGCAAATTTCAAGGGGTGTTCTAAGTCCTATTTTCACTATCTGGCTACGTGCCTGGGTATCGTGGGTGATAAAACTTGTACATTGTCTTTTGAGAGTGTGGTGAAATTTGCTCCAAAATAAATGTTCCAGGATCAAATAGGTTTTCCGTATTATTAATAAGTGCAGAGTAAGTGTTTTAATTAGGAATGATTACACATGAAAAGAAGGGGCCTGGTGACTCTGTATTTAAAGTTTCCTTTGACTCGGTTCACTTGTTGTAATCCTGTTATGTTAATTTGACTGCTCCTGCTGTAAGGCCATTAACGTCGCACCTCCTAGCTAATCTCCACCGCTCAGATCTTGGCACTCATGCAACAGTTCCTTTTGGAGATTCCCCTCGTGTCAGAAGATAAGCAGAGCTGCACGAGGCAGTGAGGATTGCAAAGGCTTGTTTGTCTGTGCGGCACTGAGTGATTGTCTTACTACGGCTCCTTGGCACCCTTCCTTTGGGAAAATACCGGCGTGATTAATGCCACATCCACAAGGCTGTTATGCGGCACATTAGTGCAAGTGCCAAGCAACGGCTTTGTCACATGGATACAAAGTCAGGAAATTGTAATTAAGCGTTTGGTGTAAAGAAAAAAATGGTAGTTTTTATTTTTTCGCTGAGCGATATTTGAAAGCTGCAGAGGAAATTATCACACAGTGGGGGGGGGACTGAAATTGGCACGAAGGGAAAACCATTTAGCTGATTTTTTAAGTAGCTTTGCCATTTTTGACATTGCATTTTGGCTTTCCCTGTGACCACACAGAAGCAGAACTCCGTACCTGCAGAGAGCTGCCACTTCAGTGGCCTTCTGCACTTTCAGGAGAAGGGGAAGAACTGGACGAAGGTCTGGGCAGCCATCACCAAGGCTGAGCCAAATATCCTGTACCTGCAGGCTGCCGCACAGGTACAGTAGGAGACAAGCCAAGGTCACCTGGGCTCCGCCTGCGCGGGTGGAATTAGGTCAGAGGATTAGGCAGCTCAGGCCAAAGACTGACCCCTCTCAAGTGCATGGAGAGGCCCCACGTGCAGGTCTTCTGCCCGCTGAGCGCATGGCGCATTCTTACACTCCCCCCAGGTGTTACTGCTGCCGCTGCTTTTGCTTTCATCTCTGAGGTCCCTTCACGCACAAAAAACAACAAACAAAATCAAGCAGTGATCCTTTGCCAAGTGATTATGATTAATGAGCTCAGAGATGAATATGCATGTGTTCCAGTGAACAAAAATACATCTCTCAGCAAGACATGGGTCTGCTGCAGGAGCCCATGAATGTAACACCTGTTCTGTTGAGTGGCAATTAGTCATTTGAAGGAAATCAGACAGGAACACACTGCATCACAGCATATGAAGCAGATCAGAGTTACGCCCGTGTGTGATTGTCTCACTCCTGCACAAGGGGCAAGGAGGCATTGAAATTTAAACAACATACACACCACTTCATTGTCACCCGATATGGCCCAGGAGGTAGCTGTGACTGGATTGATTTTCGAACAGATAATGCTTGTCGTCATTGTTGGTTATAAACTCTCATGTCTTGCAACATTCCCTGGGGTGTTGGGGGAGAGGTTCAAGTTGTGGGTTTCCGAGGGGATCCTGCATTAAATGGTTGATGTGCCCTCCCCCCCAGGAAAGCCGCTATGCCCGGGCAATTTACTTAGCTGGATGTGAAGTGAGCACACCCACAGAGAAGCAGGAGATGAAGTACGTCTTCAGACTGAGCCAGGCCCAACAGGTGCTGTTATTCAGCGCCCAAGACCTGGAGCTCCACACACGATGGACGGAGGTGCTCTCCAGGGCGTCCAGGGGCGAGGCACCGACAGAGACTCCCGTCAGTCAGGCCGAATTCAGGAAGAGTCAGTAGTGTCCCGCCGCCCTTTTCCATGTACAGCGTACGTCCTACTTGAATTCAGTCTACCGTGGCACTTTTCTGTTATATACTGTATCCTGAGAGGGACTCCTCCCCCAAAGCCCCCCTCTGCTATCACATCTGTGTCTGTGCTCCTCTCTGTTAATCGTTCTGCTCCTTTATTAGGGGAGATGAGAAAATATTTTGAATCCTTTTTTGTATGACATGACATATTATCAAAGGCATTTTATTTATGTTGTCTTTGTCTCCACCCCCCAAACCCCCCCCCCCAAAAGAATGGCGTACACATTGTGAGACTGTTCTGTGAAGCATTAATCCTGCCCCAAATCACTCCCGTCTGATTCAGTATTGACAGTAAGGTGTGACCCTGGTTGACCGCGACTGTCTCGGTGGCTGATCCTGTGAAGAATGTACAGTGTGTATTGTGTGTTTTTAGAGTCCAAAGCTCCATTTTAACTTATAAGACGTGAAAGCTTGTGGCTGGCCACTGGATTGCAACCCAACCGAACGTGTCTGCTGTGCCTATGATGTCACCTGTGAATCAGAGATGCGTCCCTTTTAAATCCTGTGCAGACTCCTCCTTACCGCATTATGGCAGGCTAGTCTCGATATGTAAAACGTACCAAAAAACAAGTACTGTATGTCTGACACCCTGCTCCCAGGTGAGACACATGAGAAGGATTTTTGCCTGCGTGTACATATATATATATATATGTGTTGTGTTTTTAAACAGCCTGGGTCATCGTTAAATACATGTACATCCAGATTCATCACATATTTAACCAGGACCATGACGCTGAAATACATAAGCATATCATTAAATAAAATAACAAGTATAATTCATAATCTGCAGTATTGTCTTTATTGTATTTGCCGGATGGGAAATACGTACGGTCTTGGCACTCGGCTGCTGCTTCTTCTGACATTGCTGCAGACACTTCTCTCATTAGTGCAATAACTCACAAAGTATTTAATGGATCTTAAAACTTTGCAGACACATTGTATGTATCTGGAAGTGATCACATGTCAAAACAAATTGCGCCGGAATTAAAGCAGCACCGCATAGTGCTAGCAAAGACAAGGATTAAGATCGACTTACATCTGATTTCTCACTTTGAAACATCGCTGCAAAATTGAAGCAGCAGTACTCTGTGGCAGCAAAGGATGCAATGCAGCTATAGAAGACACTTCGTTTTGTGTACACAGCAACTCGGAAAGTATTTGATGGATCTGTTTTCCAGGGACACTGTATAGGTGATGGACTGGGGTCTTTTTCAGTATGACAAATCCCTCCAAAATTGAAGTAATGCTGTTTAGTGACGGCAAAGAAATGGGGAATAACTACTAATTACATTTGATCTTGTGAACACAAAACTGAAAAATGGCACACAGAAATATTATATGGATGAAGATCTAAATGCATTTTCATTTTGACACAAATTGCATGAAAATTGAAGCAGTGGCTCATGAAATGCCCAAGCCCTGATGGCCCATTTGCAAAGAGGCAAATCTGATGAACCTGATTTACAGTGAGACTCAAAGTCACACAAAGTTGGGCTAGAAATATAGCTACAAGCAGTGACTGACGGGTCCAAAGGATCAGAATGTTGTCCATGGCATAGAAAGAATATAATGGTGGTGATGGAAATAAAGTACTGACTATCACTGATGGGCTATGTATTAAAAATTCAGATAGTAGTAAATTCTGCGGTGACAGGATGGTGATGATTTAAAATCCAAGCCCAATGAGTCAGGACATATAGGCCAAAATGTACAAATCTGGAATGTAGCAGTCCCTCCATTGAATGTAACTCATAAACTTTTATTTATGATGCTTGTGTGGACTTTGTTGCATGTTCAGATGGGTGACAGGCTCCATATAACAGTGCTACAGTCATACTTTGTGCTTTTTGTAGACAGTTAATTTAGACTAGATTTTAGCCTCTTATATGGAATGTCAGTTGTACTATCACCACTGTTGTGACTATCACATATTTCATGAGCCCCCCAAACAATGACAGAAGCATAAATGTCTAAGAAAATTGTAGTCTATTGCAATTTTCAAATCCGTGCGATGCGATTTTTGGTTTGCCTGTCGTCAACAATAATAAAACTGACGATGATCAATATTATTGTTATCATTGTTAACCACCTATAAGCCTATAAAACTGAGAATAATTTTCAGCCATCCTATAGAAATGACTTTGCTGCCTATACATTTTGAAGGACTTGATGGAAAAGATGGAACAGGGCAGATACATTCTGAGTAAGTTATGATGCATCATTTTAAAACCCAAACAAAATACATTTCACCTAAAGTAAATAAGAAAAAGGCCTAAAAGTATTGAATAGCATTTGTGAAATGGAGCACTGACTCTACCTGCTGGTCAGTTTATTAAAAACTTTTAGGGCACTGAATAGCATGTAGGTGTACATATCAATTATGTATGATCATTTTCAAACGCCATTAAAATGATAGGTGATTAGCAATATTGACTCAGGTGAAGGGAAAAGTGACAGCTGTTTGAAGATTTTAAGGGATATAAAGAAATTCGAGTTGAATTATCCTAGCTGGGCCTTAAACATATATGCACAGTCGCTTTAGCACACCTGTTGACCATTTAGCCCAATCTGCCTAGAGTACCCATGTGCCCATATGTACTGGCAGGTGTAATATGTGAAGGATTGACAAATGTATGCACAAGATATAGCTGTTTGATTGAAATGGACATGAGCAGTATAAGATTTGGGTGGGGCTGGTACAGGAAGTTTAACATTTCTATCTAGTTCATTTAACTGAGAATTAATAAATTGAAATTGAAATATGTAAGATTTACCTGCAATGTAATGATGGACTAGTGGAAATATCAGTATTTTTAATTTATGAAAATCACTAGTAAATGCACAAAACTGTTGCTTATCAGTAAATATATTTTGATTTGGCAGGATTTGATTTGATTTTGGCCCATGTACATGAAACAATGAAATTGTCAGTTGTACTGGTTATACTGGTTTAGAGACACATGTTCAGTTGCTGTAGCGCCCCCCTATAGACTGATCGCCACCAAATTCAGAGGCCACTACTACAATGCACCTTCAAATTTGGTGAGGATTGGTTATAGTATGCATGAGATATAGTTGTCTGATACTATACGCATGGCACTGGAATAGTTTGGGCATAGCTGGAGGCTGTACTGTACAAAAAGTTTAAGCTTTTTTATTAATAATTAATAATGGCAGTGTGCTGATTCAAATGCTACCACATTTGTCTATCTTGGGTGGAGAAAGTAGGAGTAATAGAAATATGTCATTTTAATTTATAGAAATCACTGGGAAATGCAAATGGATCTTGCTTAAAAGTAAATAGGCGGAAATGCAAATGGATGCTCTAGCGGCCCCCATCTGGCAGACTAGGGTTCCCTTGCCAGAGTAAGCTGAGGGTTTAAAGGGAAATGGATCATCCAGTTTTGGTTCAAATTAGTGATTAATGGGTTAAGCCCATAAAATTGCTGCTTGATTTTGATTGGCTGATGGTGGTCAGGATTGTATGCAGTACTCTATGGCTGACCTTAGGCCTGGATATTGGTAGTTGCAAACTGTAGTGCCCCCTATTAATGAAATGTGACCAATCTTTTACTGCATCCTTCAAATCATCCAGGGATCGAGGTAGAATGTCAAATTTAGTGAAGGTAGGCCAAGGCATCGCTGAGTTATAGCTGGTTGATTAAAACTGGTGTGATTAAGGTCCAGTTTGGGTATAGCTAGTGGCTGTGTGGGAGACACATGTCAGAGTTTTTTTGACAATTATTGACCAGCACAGCGGTCTGTTTGGTCTGACACCACATTTGTCTGATTTCGTAGGAAGAGGTCGGACTAGGTCGCAAAATGAAGTTTTGGAGATTATGCAAATTAGCTGAAAAACGTAGACGGAGCTTGGTGGTGCGTTTACCGGCCAAGCGATATCGGCAAAAAGTAAAACGTTGCGCTGTAGCCCCCCCTCCCCCCCATTGACTGTCTAATTTGCACTGTAAAAGAAACGGACTGGTGAATTAAAGGGTAAAAAACCAGTGAAAAAATTACGGAAAATTCTTTCGGTCCATTGGACCGTATTTTTACGGTCTTTTCTTACAGTGTGGGTCAGATGGTCTGAGTAGTGGGTAGGAATTGTTCTCTTCCCACCAAATTTGGTAGGTCTTGGTCTTCCGGTGTAGGCTGTCCATTTTGTTTTAGGGAAGAAAAATAATAATGACAGAAAAATCCGAATAAAAACAACTGTGTCAATAAGACTCTTCAGTATAGAAAGTGAAAATAAAATGGCTTGCAGGCTTTATATAAAAGAGGAACTGATTTAATCTTACACCAAGAAAACAAAATCAAGGTGAATATTGCAACACATTGCAAGCTCCTCAAGACAGAGGCAGCGCTGTTACCCACAGAACCACAATGAAGCTGACCAGGGAATTCAATTCAGATCGATACAGTTTAATTCAATTTTAATTGTTATTCCTTTCACAAGTGGGCAATGAAATAAAATAATTTTATATGGGGTCAGAGTGCCGCATATGACAAATTGACAATGCAAAATAACATTTACAGTACAGAGCAGTGCACGACAGGGTCATCAGAAAGTACAACATAATACAAACAGGGTGTGACGCGTGGTATGATACGTGTAGCAGCAAAACAAAGCAATGCAATGCAACATTACATTGTCTCAATGCGCTTTACATTATCTCTGCCACATAAAACCCCCTAGTGAGCAAGCAATGCGAATTGATGGTTGTTTGCAGGTATGCGGGCAGTATTTTAAGTACTAAAAGAGGTACATGGTGTAACGCCTACGTGACCTACTCAGCGCTATAGCTTTCAGCCCCGTTTAATCGCCCTTTTTCGATCTGAAGGTCCTGGCCGTGCAAGCGAATTATCTTTTCTGACCATCTGAGACAGTTGCGGGGTCGCCAACTTTGGTCAACTGGCTGGAGTGAGATTTTCAATTCGAGACAAGTCTGCACACACAAGCTCACACATTTAAGTGTGATAACAGTTTTATTTCTTTACAAATAGTCTGTCGGGTTTGCAAACTACCCCAGCGATTTGATCGAATGTAGCTAATTTTAGGTTGGTAGTGGAATAATATAGATTTGCTGTCAGATTTCTTACGTGAGAGTCTGCAATCCTGCAGCTGTTGCATGCATGTATTTATAAGCAGATCAGTGTACTTTTTCGATGTGATTTCAGGGCACACACGAACATCAAGTGCTGAGGCAGCCAGCACAGATTATCAGTTTCTCAGGCCAGTTGCTTTTCGAAGGGTTCCTGTTCAGCGGGACAATTTTGAGATATTTTTTCTAGACTTGATATAACATTCCTTACAAGTCTTTGCGACTGTGTTTAACTTTGCATCTAAATAGTTCTTCTATCCCATGTGAAGGTCAGTTAGTAAAACAAAGGTGGGTTTCATTTTCGTGCGTCAGTCTTTGCCGCTAAAAACAATTCAGCACTCTCTAGTGTACAAGGAAAAAAATTGGTATGATAACAATTTATAGCTTAGATACCGTGAGCCTGCAGAAATAGTTGCATCATATAGAGTCTCTCCATTTAGCTGCGTTAACATTCTGTTTGTCTTCCACGCAAGTGCAAACAGGAGCAGACGGCTTGTATTGTGGGAATGACTCTCGTCAGAAAGTCCCAGCTCATGGAACGGAGGCGAAACGTGCGGTCTGTTTGGGTTTTCGTGTTCTGTAGGAAAGTGAAAAAGTAAGGTTCCACCGAGATTTGAACTCGGATCGCTGGATTCAGAGTCCAGAGTGCTAACCATTACACCATGGAACCTACTGCTGAGTCACGTTTTACGTCAAAGTTGGTGACAGATCCTTGTCTCGGGTTGTTACATTTTTATAATGAATTCGTTTCATTTTGTGTCTCCTCCGTTGTGGACGGGAGAACTAGTGTTCAGAATGAAACCTTTACGAGTTGTCCTCCCCAGCGATTACCCCTTTGTCTACGCTGCTCGCCCTGCTGCAACGCTGCCGCGCATTGGGCCTGGTGCGTCCCCGATGCACACTGGGAAATTGCAGGGGTCCTCTTGTAATCAGTGGCATTGCTGTCACAATTATCAGCTTTGGAACTGCCAGCAAAGGCATGCAGCTGCTTTTGTGGGGTGGCCTCCAAGGGGACAAGAAGAAGAGAGGACCAAAATAGGATGAAAATTGCGAGCCAGTCATTTCATGATTTTTCAACTGCTTCCCGTGACTGGCTTTGTTTCAGGAATAATTAAAATGTGATCAGCAATTAACACTTAAACTGTTCTAGGCCATACACAATAGGGCGGCCATTATACTCATTTGTAACGGCAGTAATTTGTGTTGATGATGGATTGTCAAGTCACTGTTCAGTAGAAATGCAGTGAGGCATAACATCTCAGAAAGTGATTCACTGTGAATCTCAGCTGCTCACCTCCCGTTAAAGTGACCAGTTATGTTTATTTATTGTTTAATTGATGTTATTTATGGCAAGCTCTCTGTACCTTTTAGATCTGTCTTCCCATTGGCATGCTGCTCATCCAATTACTCTTTTACCTTAAAATTTTCCAGATTTTTCCAATGATCTGGGTTTCCTTGCATCCCAAATACTCTTCCAGGCTTGCTTCTCCTAGCTGTCACATCCATAGGTATTCGATAAATTGGACAGTGCCGCATCTAACACGCTAGTTTGGTAACAGTTTCCCTAAGGTTGGGGAAAAAATGAAAATAGCATTAAGTAAGGAGCTTTCTGGGAGTAACGGAAAGTTGGTTTTACTTTAGTTAGTATCGACAAAATTTCCCATCTACTTCCTGCGCAGCAGCAGGAGAACCTTTAACAAACTGGAACCACAGAGAAAGGGCATTTTGGTTACTTTCCAATAAAATAATAGTCCGTTCCTACCATGGTTGATCCGGTAGGACTGTTGTCTAACCTGATTTCACTCTGTCCACATGTTATTTTACTGAACTTGGGGTTAGTTTGCATGTTCTCCCCATGTTATCATCTTGTGTGCAGAGGAGATAGTTGTTTGTGTGATTAAACTATTTGATTGTTCCTGTTTTTATTATTTGTTCACACAATAGCCTGACTCGGGACTCCTGTTAGAGAATGTCTGAATATGACAGCCTAACCAAACCACTGTCTCAGTCCTTTGCGGACAGATGTGTGATGCTGTTTTATAATCGCATGAATTACTGCTGCAGGGGAGGACTTCCTGTATCTTACATCGATGGTGAAACCCCCTTACCCATGTTTCTGAGAAATGACTGCCTGGCCGAAAGTGCAGCAGGAGCCTGGCGGCAGCAGACTGCTCAGACCAGCCTCTGCCACCCACAGATGGCTTCCTCCTTCCCGTTTTGCTGACGGTTGCCTCAAAATGGCGCAAGGAAGTACGTCAGTTTTCGAAAATGTGTTACTCCATGCTTGCCTGTGTTGCCCGGTGACAGTTGAGAAATGTGTCGCATTTAATTAAGATGTTTGGGCATTCATCTATGATGTCAGAAATAGTTAAGTCGGCTGAATTCTGCAGTCCTGTCAATATCTCGCCAAATGATTTTGCGTTAAAAAGGTTAAAAATAGTTTTTTTTCCCGTGTCATCTGACAAAAGCAATTCCCCTGCACTGCATGCCCCGTCAGCCATGTCGGGGATAGAGATGATCAAAGTGGGTTCCACAGCCGCATGGCACAGAGCTGCATGGAACTGCGATGGGGAGGGGGGGGATGGGGTGGCAGCTGCACCTCTGCGCCCCAGGAACAGGAAAAGGCAGCTCCGCTATTGCAGAACCAGAGCCACAGGGGTGTGGTGAAATTGTTCGAAGAGTCTGCTCGCTCGGATTGCAAACTCAGGCAGGAAGTGATCGATATTAGGCTTACTGTTGTGTTCCTTTTTGTGTATGGTAATGTTGAAATGGCTTTCCTGGAGAAGCATGCGGTGTCTCATAAGGTGCAAACGTGTACCTTCAAGTAGTGAACCCATGATCTTTATGTCCACTTCTATAGGTCATTATGTGGCACATCCTCTCTCTGAACTGACAGCGAATTAAAGTTTTGAGCATCTTAAATCTAATTAAATCAATATAAAATCTTTGGACAAGATTTTGGTATGGACCGCAGGGACGTCTGCCACGAGAACCGTATTTATCTAGGGGATGGGGGGCTGATTTGGTCCCTACCAGTGCTGAAAGCTTGCTTGTGGGTATTAAAACCGGTCTGATGTATAGGTAGAGAGTGTCTGGTAAAGGGACCTCTCCAAGCTGCAATACCTAGAAAGCTGGTTAGGGAGAAGACTGGGAATTCAGGGGAATAAAGGTCAGCACTGGATCAGCTGGTGCAGGACAAGCCATATTCACACTTTTTGAGAAGGTGCAATCACACTTTGCGAACATGAAGGCAAACTCGAGCCCGCACCTCTCCCCCAAAAACTGCTCCTTTCGCAAGACTGGTGTAAGACAGCTGTGGTGTTGCAGAAGGAAGTACACCGCGTTGGCCTAAATTTCTGTCATGCGTGCATTGATGTTCAATACGTATGCCTAACATTTTAACTCTGACCAGATGTTTTTTTTGTAAAAATATTTAGGCTTGCTTTTGGCTGGTGTGCTACACTGCTTTGTAAATTGCGGCATATTGAAATGTGTGCCGAATGACAAATGCATGCAGGTAGTAGATATGCATGAAGAGAAGTGGGAGACCTACAAGGGCAGACAACCAGGCCTCTCTGTGTGCTGGTTGCGGGCTGATGCACCAGAGAGGGAGGATCTTACACCAGCCACATCAAATCAGCCATATCGAGCAGGCCAGCTGGCCTGGGGATGCCAGAGGACAGGGAGACTCTGTACTGGCCAGTCTTTTGGAAGTGGGGTGACCCTGAATCACCTGCACCTCATTACAGATTCCTGAGCAGATGGGTTTTAAGTCTTTACACTGTTACAAAGTCGAGAAAAGCACCCGCGCCATTTCATTGGATCTGCCTGTGCCGCTGTTACTCTTGTGCCTGCGATAATGCGGAAGTCGGTCTCCAGCTTGACCTTTCGGGCTCTCAACTCTGCTCACGCTTATTGCTGAGGGCTGTTCGCATAAACTCGTACGCCCATTTCCTTGTCTGGTTTCCTACTCCTTGTTCTCCCTCAAGTTTCATGACATCCGCTTCAGATTAGGTTGAGGGTTTTATTTGTCACCTGTATACAGACTGCGCAGTGAAATGCGCGCAGCTGTATAAATGAAATGATGTCGGCATACGTCAAACTTGACATTACGTCGCAAGTCTGTAGTAATTTAAATGATTGTAAGTAAATAATAAACAGAATTTACTTAAATTAACATTTATATAATACATCCATTTACGTTGATATACATGATAGCAGACGACTGGAGGGGCTTGACGATACGTTAATTACGTAATTTATTTTGATGAAACAGTACGAAATATTTGATGTAGTAATTTCTATTTTGTTTTTCTGAATATTAGGTGAACAATGACTTTTAAGACTGCAAAGTGAACACAATGGAAATGGCTACATCTATTTATTAGTCCTTCTCGGGCATTTTTAAGGCATTATTTTCAGGTCGCGTCAACAATACAACGGGGTTCTCAGAACCAATTAATGACACAAGGCATGACTGTACTTTATTGACCTCTTTTGCATACCCTGTCTTGCCCTCTGTAGCTGAGAGCAAGCTTGGCAACAAAGAGCAGCCACCCATAAGAGCATCCAGGTTGAGGGCCTTCCTGACAGGCCCACAGACATGCCGAGGCTGGGCTTGGACCAGCAACCATCTGATCACAGGCACAGAGACTTACCAGATCAGATCACACAGCTCTCAAGTTGCATGCTCTGTTTTACGCATATATAGAGCACGACCTCCAGTGTGACTCCCTCTGCCCTGAAAACTGCATATGTTAGTATTCGCTGTATCCCCACATCATGCCTTCTTGCCCCACACAGCAAATATAGCAACCCATCCATTCATCTTCCATTAACGTATTCAGCACTGGGCCGGTGCAGCATCTGGAGCTCGTTCTGGGCAGCTTAGAGCACAGGGCAGGGGAGCACCCTGGACGGGCTGCAGTTTAGGAACCTCAATTCAACTACCAGCATGTCTCCTGGCTACTGGTGTGAACCCGTGCTAACACGGGGGTGAGATGCAGACTGCAGGCAGACACAGGTGGTGGTGCAAGGCGAGACTCTGCCAGCGAATGGGACAATCATGATCCGCAGGCTGTTAGCTGCCACTTCATGCATACTTCTAATAAATTAAACATCATTGGCTTTGGAACAGAAATGAAAATATGGCAAACAAAACAGATAGTGCTAGATTTATAAGGCTGTGTGTGACGTGTCTTTCAGGGCATGTGATATATATACGTTTAAGAATAATGGTAGTGTAATTTGCTTCGTTTGTGCTAGGTTGTATACAGTTCAGTAGAATGAGTATGTACTTTACCATATGGATCCATGTTCATTGTAAATCTATGTATGGTTTGATTTGCTTTATTTTTCTAGCATATAGTTTGTATAAAGCTACAAAATTCTCACTTCTGTCTGTCATACACAGGGAATATTGAATAAATGTATATTAAAATATAGATTTTTACTTTGGAAAAGGGAATAGAAGGGACTATTGAATGCTGCTCTTTTAAAGCACTGTTATGCTTCTCATTCTGGGAGCAGTTTTACAATGGCAGTTGGATCACCATGACAACCAAATATCAATCAGGGAGGGGCTGGAGGTGTCAGGGACAGATTATCAAAG
Organism: Petrocephalus sullivani; assembly: GCA_026780845.1. Taxonomy (NCBI): domain Eukaryota; kingdom Metazoa; phylum Chordata; class Actinopteri; order Osteoglossiformes; family Mormyridae; genus Petrocephalus; species Petrocephalus sullivani. The sequence continues at coordinate 12,942,428 of JAODKM010000099.1, read as the reverse complement.
CTGTAAATTATCTAGCAAGTATCAGGCACCCTATTTAGTGACTCTGAGTGAGTATATGTGCTGTTCCACCCGACTGCGCCATTCATTTACCTGAGCTGATTATCCCGCAGTAGTGTCTCAGAATTCATCTTTATTACTAACATAATATTATCATAGTCCTTCAGTAGTTCAATTTTCGGTACTTCGCCTTTGTATTATCATTAATGACAAATTCAAGTATTATAAACATTTTATACTAAATACAACATATTTTTAAAAGGTTATCCAAATTCCATCCAGCCGTTTGCTTGTACAATGCTGGTCACAGTGGAGCCCATCTCAGAAATTACATGGAAGATTGATGGATGGATTGATGGATGGATGGATTGATGGATGAATTGATGTGCATTAGTTTAATTCCCTCCAAGCAAGCTTGATGGGCTGAATGGCCTCCTCCCTTTATGACCCTTTTATGTTCTTATGGATAGATGGATGTAGCCAAATGTAGTTAAATACCCATGTACCATATACCTTTGTCTTATCATTGCTGTGCTGTACAGAACACACCCAGTCCCTCGTGAGATCTTTAATAATGCAGTATTTTATGCCAAATTCACAGAATTGAAGGCTCTATGAGCTCATTTGAATGGTTTTAAATTCTCACCAGTTTAAAGGCTACATCCTTGGTTCTTTTAAGCAGGTTAATTGTTGTTAGATGACTGTAAGATCGTTGTACCACCTGCACCACCAGTGAGGAAGATGCCTGCAGAAACTCTGCTGTCGCCTAGCAGCATTCACGTCATCTTTGGAATGTAACGTAAAATATCAGTTTGATGTTTGCAACGTATGGCTCTCTGTGAATGTACTCAGCCAATTTAATGTGCATTTCATTTTGATGATGAATTTAGGTGGCAAGTTAACAAAAAAATGTAATAAATAGTAAAATATCTAAGTTGTGAGTGAAACTCAGACCAAGATAGCTGATCAAAGATGATCAGAATAGAACATCAGTTATGCATTGACAGTGTTTTTATTTCATAGGAAGCATGTACCTGTTGACTAGGGGGGGTGATTTTCATAAGAATCCGACCTCAGCTTGCATGTTCAGTCTGATTCGCAGGTAAGTGACCTCGAATCAGGACTTTCGCTTCTTACTTCCTTTCTGTAGCAGTGCGCTTCAGTTTCCTCATGTCTGTTTTTGATTCTTTAACAAGTTTTTCTGTTTCATTCATATAACCACAAATGAGCCTTTTATGATTTATCACATGACATATGATAGACATGTGACAGATAAAGTATTCCTCTCATATGCCTGCTTAGCAGATACAGCAATGTAACGCCATATCTCCATGTGACTGGAAGCATATTTCTGTAATATAGCATGTTTGGGTAACAGATTGTCTCTGACAGATGCTATATTATTATGTCTGTATATTTTCTTTTTGGTGATTCTGGCAGATTAGCACAAGAGAGAGATTCTGCTTGACAGATCACTATGGCTGATGCAGGTTCTCTGTGAAAGGTGATGCTATGTTGTTCTTTTTACTGCGTTCAAGTACCTTTCCTGGAACTTATGGACATTGAATATTGGAAGATCCACTCAAATCAGTGTTATACTTATCAGGATGTGATACTGAACGTGATAGTTTCATTAAACTACATTCTCCTTCTACATCACTGCATATCTTCCCTCTGGAAAAATATCTGATAGCTCTATTGGCCACTTACGTTTTATATCTTTTCCCTACTTTAACCTAAAAAAAGAAACATATAATGTGAGGACAGAAAGGCTCTCAAGATTTATAGAGCTCAAAGGTACTGATGGCATGGATCCAGTCCCTAATGCCATTTTCCTGGGCAGAGACAAAGTGTAAAGCAGCTAAAATAAGGCTGATCTGTGTCAGCCACAGTGCTATTCACATTACTACAGGGATGGCTGATGTGAAACATGGCAGAGGATTCAACACGGCCAGCAACTAAGTATATCAGAATAAGAACTTACTGAAGACTCTGTTGTGCACGCTATGTTTTATGGAACTGAAACTTTGCCAGGTGTGAAACAGTGGTTGTGAAACTGTTTCAGTTCAATGGTACCTCTGTATCAATCTACAGCTTCCCCCTCTCTGTAGCATCACTGCAAGATGCACATGAAGATGTCTTTACACATTTGCCAAAACATGACAAATGAGCTATAAATTGCCAGTATTGATTTTGTATTTTAAGTCACAAAAATTTGCGATTACCATGAGGCACTAAGCAAGGGCAGGATTCTCCTCAGTCAGGAAATCTCCTCACTGGGAGGTTGCAGGTATTACAGAGATCATCAAACATCATTACCTGGTCAAAATAACCAAGGACTTAAACCTTTAACCTCCAAATCACTGGCACCAAACCTGTGCATTTGACATAAATACTATATTATTAAATATGAGAGAAGTCTCCAGGGAGACTGCACATATAACGCGAGATCAGTGTTCTGCAGAAACAGCGCTAACTAAGTAGAAATATATGACACATGGGGTTTTATAAACACAGCAATCAGCTACATCCATCCATTCTACAACCACTTTTTCAATAGAGGGTCATGGTAACAAACAACTGTATCCTCTTTGTAAATTAGACACTTTTGGCTGTGTAAGCGGGTGCCCGTGGTATTTTCATGCATATCTGTCTTTACAATAAATTTTTCATCCATCTTCCATCCACTAATCCTACTAAGGGTTATGGGTGGGGTGCAGACACTCACATGGTTGGGCACTACAGGCAATTTAAAGACAGCAACATAGCTGGGAAGTAACATGCATGACACGGATGGTAATTAATTTGTAAGCTGGATGCATTCATTCTTAGTAGCGTGCAGATCTGCTGTTGTTAATATGTTGTTTATATGAACCAGCACTATAGCAATGAATAATTCATTCAGAAAAAGCCCCTTAAATGTTGGTCATTCCTTTGTTCTCTGTATGTCTTCGACTTGGAAGATGTTCCGATGACTGGAGGCTAGTGTCTGTGATGTTTAAAGCAGAGGTGCAAATATTGGGTCCAGAAAGTAAAAATCCAGAGCAAGATTTTGTTTCAACCAACCAGTTGACTATAAAGAGTCACATTTACAGAGTGTTCAGCTAATTGATTGAAACAATATTTTGACTTTCTGGATTTGAAATTTACAGCTCTGGTCTCTTTACGTGGGACACCAATCAGGAATGGAACACCAGCTGTGTGGGTGAGAACTGATATGTCAAGGAGACACTCGCTGTACATCAGGTCCAATAAACCAAATTTCTCTCAGAATTCAATTTCTGTGCCAAGATAAAAATCACTAGTCAAACTGTGTGTCTTTGGCCTACACGAAGAAGCTCATTTGACATTGGGAGGGCCTGTGAACCACACACACAAGATTTAAACTCCCAATCCTGAAGGTGTAAAGCAACAGTGTGTTGATCACAGAGCTGCTATCCCGGTCCTTAAATGTGTTGGGTCCCATGTCCATCTATCCATCTTGTAACCACTCATCCTCAGCAGGTTTGCAGGGGGCTGAAGCCTATGCCAGGCAGCGCAGGGCACAAGGCTGGGGTACACCTTGGATGGGATGATTCTGTCACATATAATCAGAGGTTGGTAATTCAGGTTCAAAGAGTAAAAATCCAGACCAGGATTTTGTCTCAACCAACTAGTTGAGCACTCTGTGACTGAGACTCTTAATGCTCAACTGGTTGGATTAACTTTGTGGACCTGGATTACCCACCTCTGCACATAATGTAAAAAAAATTGTATGTTTGTATCCAGACAAATTGGTATGAAATGCAGTTTGATCCAGAGGGAATGAGCAAAAAAATCCATCATTCTTACATATCTAGCCACAGATCACAAGGATTGTTTTTATCCAAGGTGAGAGCTTTTGTTTGTCTTTGTCTGTCTTGCTGTCTGGCACCGAATGGAAAGAAAGGCCCGTCGTGCAGCGCATATGCAGTCATGCTTTCCCTGATGGGATCCCTGACAGAAGTCTGTGGCTGCCCTTCTGCTGAGGTTAATTACCTTTGATGAGTGTCTGCGCTGTTGAGATGTCCCTGAGACGGTGACCCCTGTTGTCGCTTGCGAGATCAGAAGATCGTCTGCACCCTGCATGACGTGGCACGACAGAATAATCTCTGGAGGCTCAGATCCCTCTGCTTCCTCTTCAGAACCAGGACCAACTGGGACATAATTGCTAGACTTTCTCTGAAGGTGACATATACCTTAGCGGCGAAGTCACAGCTGAAGAAAAGACACTTTATTTATTACCAGATACCCTTGTTTAATGCTAGTATGTGCATTGGTTAGCTGTCATGTTTACTAATTCCTTACCATTTACACAACACAGATACAAATCTGTTCTCATTAGCATTGGACTTAAGTACCACAGACCTGCTCCCCTCAAACTACATATGACTACAGACGGAATGTAATTTCATAAAATACATTTTTAAAAATAAAAAATGAAGTACTTCCCCGGAAACTGCCTCAAAATTGTAAGAAAATGGCTGTTTTATAATATTCTGTGCTTTAGACGTCTCTCCCCCGTGCATCTTCCCTCAGTACCAGGAGAAGCCAACATGCTTACTCACATCACAGTTATCGACCAGATCTTTACAGCATCTTCCTCAGCGCTGAACATAGTTGTTGTAGAAATTTCAGCCGGAGACTTAGTTCTTGTGTGAAGAGAATATTTCATTTTCTACTTGGACTGAGAAACTGCAGTATTTCAGCGATGCATGCAATCTCCCCTTTATTGCTCAAGCAGGGCACACGCACAAGATACACCAACAGGTGTCAAGGCAGTGAGCACAGATGAACAGTTGCTCAGGGCAGTTAGGTGGGCTCGGAATACTTCATAATTCACAGATTCACTATTGTCTAAGACTTTGTAGACAACATTTATGCACATGATGCACTTGGGCCTAATATAAAACAAAGTGGTTCTCCCTGTCTCACCAGCCAAGGCTGGGGTGGAAAGTGGCACTCCTTATCTCAATGGCCAAGGCTGGGAAGGATAGGGAGTATGAAAGGAGAAGGGTTAGAGTTATTTTATGTATCACCGGAAATATCCCGTAACAAAAATACTTCGTTACTTGTTAAGTGATATATTTCTCCATAATCAATGGCTGTATTTAGCCGTTCTTGCGTATTTAAATATGTACAGCCGTAAGAACTGTATACCTTAAACAAGACTGACGAATGTAGTTTTTTTAAATGTAATATATGCAGAAGCAAAACGATGATTTCGCCTTCAGGTAATGCGTCACTGTTACAAACCTGTAGCTAATTGGTATGCCAATGTATTTGTTGTATCACTTTTCAGTTTATTTTTTTCTGTTTTATATGCTTACATTGCCTTGGGTGCCGTGTTTGGGCAAATGTAATCGCTTTTTTGAACACAAAGACTCTCCCTGTGGATTTTCTCTGGCATTCTGGAGACGGATTTGATATAGCAAGACGTGACCTTTCACGCCCACTCGATAAGCCCCCAGCTTCCTTGGCGATGCGGCACTCGCACGGGATTTTACGCATGATCGTTAAGCTTCCGCCCCGGGTGGCACGGCGATGCTGCCCACCTAGCGTTTGGACCGAGCCCAGTCCCAATCCAGAGGATCGGGAGTGCAAACGAAACGTTCATATGTAGGTCGGTACACCGATCCTCATTTCACCCGTCGTGGTGAGCGCGGCGAGGCGCCGCGATCGCGCAGAGCGCCCCCCTGCCCATGGCGCCTTCGGGGTAAGCGCCTGGCAGGCACCGTGACTCCTCTGTGAATAATCTTATTAAACGGCTTCTGCTGCTCTAATGCCTTTCCATTCCGCTCCGAATTTCTTAGGGGCCTAGCGGGTGTATATTTTTTCAATTACATTTTTTTTCGATTAAATTTTTAATCAAACAACTGATTAAAACAGCAGAAGACATTCGAGGAACATTGTAAATATTGTAAAAAAAAAAAAAATACAGAAAAAATCAGTGTGTTTGTTACTCCAGCTTGTGGTCTGCAGGTCGGCTGTGGCTGGGGCTTTGTGATGGCCAGTGGGGGCCCGGTACTAGGCTGATGGGCAGTGGTGTTACCAGGACCCCTTCCTGGGGTTGGCATTTGTATTGGTGAGACGGCAGTGTGCAAATTGTCCCTGGGTCAGCAAGCGTTTGCCCAAACGCAGCCAAACTAACCTTAGGGGGCGACTCGGTGAGCTTCGCGTTCCTCCGGTCCCACCCGGCC
>JAODKM010000099.1:12883913-12894884 GCA_026780845.1 Petrocephalus sullivani | reverse complement strand
TGCAAGGTGGTGCAGGTGAAATTAAGGTTTCTCCGCAGCATGGGAGAGGCCAGAACACGCGTGGCAGCCCACAGGGGCCCCGGCTAAATCGGGAGGCTGGCATTAATGTGCGTGTCGGTCCGGCTCTCGTGGGGGGGGGGGGGAGCAGTTGAGGCAGCCAGAGTGTTGTCCAGAGTGTTGTGTTTGGGGGGGGGTTGCCTTACATTTCATTAGAAACGTGCCAGCTGGGAAGTGCCCTCACAGTCCTGGCTATGCTGACTTAGCTCTGCCATGGCCTGCAGTCGGCAATCGGAGAATTAGTGCCTGCAATATATGACTTTTCAAACTGGGTGGCATCACCATTCCATCCATACTGTCCAGGCTCTGCTGCTTTCATGACGGACTCCTTCCGATGGGCACCATCTGAGAGTTGACCATCCATCACCAAACCATTTGTCTAATATATATTCACAACTGCAGTACAGTATCTCAGGTCCTTGTCACTGTGTCCATTTTTTGAATAACCAGTCAAGGTCACAATAAGCTGCCAGGCGGCCATGGATGCAAGGCTGGGTTCACCCTGTGGACAACGTGCCGCCTTCCGTTTACATCGGCAGGCTCACAGCGCCCCCCTCAGGGCCCCTGTTCCAGAGCCTCCATGTACTTGAGGCATTCTATTTAAAGCAGTGCGGTGGCTGCGCCACTGTTTATCTGATTAATGTGGATTTTTCAGTCTAGCAGGAATATGTTCTCAGGCTCGTTGCCGCAGCAGCGTCCCTCGGCTGTGACGGCTGGCCTCATCCCCCCGTACTTCTCAGGGAGGGTTGTGATCTGTGCTCCTCGCCGAGAGCTGCAGGGTCTCCTCCCGGCCACCGCCCACTCTGTGCCGCACAGCCGCGACTCATCCTCCTGCCAGCTCTGCTTGTGCAGACTAGGCCGCCGCTGCCACTCCGCTCCTTCTGCAGCGGGAAGGAGAGCACGGCTGTGATTTTCCACCGTTTCGAATCCCGACGGCGACACGCCGGGCTCCCTGCCGGCCGTGGTGCTGAATACCACCACGGTGCTTGTGGCGCCTCGAAGGCACGACGCCCATTATTTTCTACCCTGATTCGTTCCCTCGGGCTGGTGCTCTGCTCCTCCGTTCGGCATCCATTTAACCCCCAGCTTTAGCTTTCAGATGGTAATATTTGGTTTGATCCTTTATGGTATGTTCATTATTGGCATGCGAGCATGAGGGTGGATATTATGGGTATGAATACATGTGTAGAGGGTATGTAGTGTAGAGTAGGACCTGTCTGTGTCCTGTGTTGGCCTGCTGCAGAAAGAAATCACATTCTACAGTGTAAAAAAGTACAGTGCAGGCAGACAGAGAGCCCCTAAGCATTGATGTTAAAGCGGGACATGGCTCAGCGCAGTGGGCCGCCTTTTAGGTCACTATATTGTCCTTTCACACAAGTTGAATGAATTTTGCCTGCCTACGGAGCAGCATACAGCCTGAACAAGGAACAGCTGAACGACACTGAACAATAAACACTGGGGGGAAAAAATAAAGAATAAAAAAAACAAATAAGAATAAAAAAGTTGTCATGTAGCTTGCAAATTGTTTGTTTGGTTCTGAAGTTGATTGGTTCAATGTTAAAGCAGGAAGACACTGAAGTGGAATGTGCCTGGCAGCATGGAGTCTTTCTGCCTGACATTTGTTTTGATTCGGTTCGGTTGATGAGGATAAAGAGTCAAGATGGATGGATGGATGTGCCTGAGGTGCGTGCTGTAATCTGGCACACGCACTCCTCGCTGATCCTATCAGGTGTTTTGAGTTGAAAATGGATGATAACAGGGTTGTTGTTGGTACATGCCTATAAAATGAGGGATTTTGTGTGTGTGGGTGTGTGTGTGTGTTCAATCAGGAGTCCTACATATACCTGAGTAGATGAATCTTGAAGGTCCACAGCTGATGAAAGCTAACTTTCCCAAAGTGGCCTGACACAAGTCGGCCCCATCGTTGCTGTGGACCGGGCCTCTTAAAGACTGTGATGTCTCTTGAGTTTGCAAGGTTGCACTCGCAGAATGTACCGCTCCTCTCTGTTTCTTGTTCACTGATTGATTCGGTGATGGATCTGGCCCCAAATGACTGTGGTCTCCCAGTCTATTTGATTATGAATACATTACATTACAGTTTATAACATTTAGCTGTCTGCTAGACATTTTGTTTTAATCCAAAGCAATAAAGATGGCTAACAATTTTTTACCCATTTCTAAGACTGCACTGGTGTGGAAGCTGTTTATATTAAATACAGGAGTACATGCCCTCATGAGTTGTGAACCAGGAACCATTTGTTGTACTTTTAGCACTGTGCTCTTTGCTTTGGTGTGTGTGTGTGTGTGATTATTATGTTCTTTATATATAATAATAATAATAATAATATATAATTATATATAATCATTTATTATCATTCATATAAATAATGACTCCATTTATTTGGTATTATTTACTCTCCCGGTGCGTTTTCCTTAAATTCAAAGGATGGCGGCGACACTTTGAAGTTTGGCATGTTTTAGGAAGATTTGCAGTTTGTGTGTGGCTTGCTGCAAAGGGGGGCTGTGCACATGAATGTGGGGGAGGGGAGGGGAGGGAGGCTTTGGTTCCTTAAGTGAGAGAACAAAGGCCGAGCAGCTGGACCCTGCCACCCTGTTAAGGGAGCGGCTGCTTTGTGTTTCAGTGCCTCTCCTCACAGCAAAGTACAAAGCACAGTCAGGCCACTACAGGACAGATCCCCGAGCTGCTTTGCAATTCGGATGGGACTTGTCCCAGCCAGACTGAGAGCGAAGTGGCCCGTAACTTCACCTGCTCTTGCACTATAGATTTATTGCTTGTAGACTTTGGTCCCAATCAGCATACTGGTTAAGGATCGGGATGAGCTTTGCACACAAAGACTGCGCGCTTATAAGGTGTGGCTGAGATGAAGCACATTGGCTGGAGAGAAGTGGAAAAACTCAGTGGAAAAGCCCCAAAACACTTCAGATTCAACTTACAATTTCCTTATCTACAAATGTCACATTTAAGTATTTTTTTCCACAAAAATAAAGGGTATTTCTTTGTGAAGCTGGGCTTTGTTGTTAAGTTGCTTTGAGATAATCCATTGATTGCCATGATGACCTTGACGCTGAAAATTCGTTAACATCAATATTTTAAATTGACACATTAATTTTAATGAAATTACCTTTATGATTCCTAAGAGGCTTCAGTTTATTATAACAAATGTTGTACACTGTGCAGTTTTGATGGCATATGAGCACCTGAAGAGAAAACACAGAGGCACTATTCTGGATGATGGACCCCCAGTGAGGGCAAAACCACCACAAATGTTGTCTATTTTTTTTATTAAATTACTGCTAAATACATTCATTATTAAAGCCATGAAGCCACCTGTGTGCTACCTTAGAATTTGCATTGAATAAGTGTTTGTGAAAATATTTAGGTTAAAATCTGGGCTTTTGCTACATTGAGTATATGTGTTTGTGTGCATTGGGCTTGTTGGGACCAGTGTTGTTATCATAAGCTAAAACTGAAACGAAAACGGACACTAATTAAAATAAAATAGTGAATTGAAATAAAAATGAAAACTATATTTACCAAAAAATCGAATCTATCGCAAGTACCACCACACCACTGGCATTTGTTTTTTTCCCCATGTTGTTTAAGCACAATATCTCCTCTTTTAAAAGTTGTAGCAGCTGAGCTGTCCCTTTCTCCACTTCCACTTCAGTGCTTATCTCTTCCAGGATTTACCAAACTAGTAGTATGTGATGTGCTCCGCTAACCGAATTTAATGTGCATAAGGTTACGCTGAAGTTATACAGATTAATGTCTTTTGGGCATCACAATACACATCCCATTAATATTTTAAGCCTACTACTATTTGTCCCAAATTGTGGCAGAAAATAATGTCCAAATAGTACAGAGAAGCTGGCGTACATTATCTAAAACCCTGTACTGACATAAAGTTTGGTATTGTCAAAATAAAATTAAAAAACTTGAATTAAATGGTGAATTTGATTTTCTGGAGGAAAATCAAATTAAAATCAAATTAATCATTTATATTAATCGACCAAATATTAATCATTTATATTAATCAACTAGACTGTTAAACAGTTGATCAATTAATCCATAGAAAATTGTTATTAGAGGTAGCAATTGAAATGCAACCATTTTTCAACTGATCGACCAAAAGTAGTGGTCAGTTTACTCATCACAGCCTACAAGAAACCCACTAAACTAGGTTCCAAAATAAAGGTTTAAAAAATTCAGAGATTTGTAGTGAAATCCCACAATTAATAGTAGAAATGAAAGCGGGGTCCCCACTCATCAAGTCCAGGGGTACCCCAACAGTCAAAACCGTTCAACATAACTTGAAAAATTGTTGTGTCTTTATTTGCTATCAAAATAAAGCATTCTGATCCAGTCTGGGCCAATTTTCATTTTTTACCTGCTGATACCTACTTTCACAGCAATAATTAACAGTAAGTTGGCATTCTGTGTACGTTGGCTGTCGTGTGCAATTTTCTAATGGAGAAAGCAGCTGGCAGTGAACTTGTTCGGCTTGCAGCAAGGAGTGCTGTGCTGCTCTGCTGCAGACACTCCCTGCCATCACCCCGCTGCTCTCCAACTCTGTGCCAAGCTCCCTATATCCCTGTCTCTTTGTCCGTTAATATGCCCATCGATCCAACGTCTGCCTTTCCGTAAAATACCTCCCAGTTATGCTGGCCTTCTGCTTCATCCCTGAGGTCACTCAAAGAAGTTCATTTATTGCCAGGGTGGACTGGAGGTCACTGACTTCTGGCGTCCGTCATGGGCAAGCAGCGCCCCAGTCCAGGAGGAACAGTGAGGGCTGGGGCCAGGTTTACTCGGGCCCTTTGGCGCTGTCTGTTGGGGGAGATAAAGTCAGGTTCAGCTCAGGATTCCGGAGGGGGTCTCCTGCGTGACTTCCTGGTTGCTGGGGAAGTCAACGTGCCCTCTGACATTTGGACATCTTTTGCGGAGCACCAGAGCCTTCGGCAGGACACTGAGAGCATGGTACACAGTGGCAGATGGCTCCTCTTTGGATTTGTAAATAGATACATAATTTAGCATGGTTCTAATTGCCGTGGTTTACATAGTGCCACAGATATTTCGATTTGCGTGTTTATTCATCTGAGTTGACCTCATGTGCCTTGACTTGCAGCTTGGCCAGTTACGACGTGCGTCGTGTCTGGCATGGGCTACAGAACTCCATGACATTTTTTGAAGATGGGCTCACATCCCCTTTGCACTGTCATACATTCTGTTTCAGTACTTCAGTAGCCAGTTTTGTTAAATATTGTGAGTTTCTGCTATGTGATTGTTGTCTACGCTTTGACACTACAGAGCCAGTATGTGTGAAATCCTCATCACCACTAGGGGCAGCATCCCAGAATTGTCCCCCATTGGGGTCCCTCCAGCAGGTCTGCAGAAGGGAAGATGTTCTGGTTTACCCGGTTACTTTCAGACCGCAGTATCTGCAGGTCTTCTGGTTTTCCTTAAGCAGTCAGTGCTCTGTGTTGAGAAGGAGAGAGAGGGCTAAATTGGATAAATTGCCATAATTAGTTCAATAGACAGCTTAAGTGCTCTTTCTTGCAGAAAACCTGCAGATGTTATGGCTTGTCAGGACTTGGGTTGTGCTGCGTTCCTTTTATTGTCTTTTGCAGGAACGTGGTTGGATAACTCATCCATCTGCCCTTCTACCCCTCATGACTGCTTATTTGGTACAGGACCATGAAGAACCTGGAGGCTACAGAATAAGTCATTGCATGTTTGTTACACATTTGAAACGTGCAGTTTTCAAGAATTCGGAAATTACATGTGTTCGTCCTTGGTTTAAAATTCTCTTTTGTCTTCTGACATATTGCTTTAGATACAATGTCTTTATCAAGTTATCGCCATATCTTTGACTTTTACAAACTGTTCAAATAGGGGGCCCCTGGCACATAATCTCAGACACAGCTAAAAGTAGTAGCTTGTTCAAGTTGTTAAACATTGATTAACATGATAAGGAACGTATACGAGGCTCCCTAGTGCATGGTAACTTTACTGTCCTCAGACCCTACTGCAACAAAAACGCTTCCCTGTGATATCAGCAAGATATTTTCGTAAAGTGCTAGTTGTTTGTTTACGATGCTTGCAAAGGAGATGAATTTGTTATTGTCATGGGCACCAATCCCCAGAGACATTTTCTCTGAATAAACTGATTTCTTCACGTGTGTGGTATATGGGCTGGTGTTGGAGTGGATCTCTAATGGACAGCTATAGGTAAAGTGATCCGACGGGTCAATTCTTCAGGTTGGAGCTTGAGCACCTCACATCGGTCGCTGTGAGAGCACAGCCACAGTGCTGTGTTTGTGTCCCTGCAATTTCTGAATTGTCATGGTTTCTGATGTCTGAATTGGCAATAGATGAAACCTTCTGGCTCGGTGCCAGTATCCTCTCATTTGATTTAGTGCAAGCACATGAAACGCAGGATTTATGGTCTCTGCCATGGGGCTCACTGGTTCCTCTTCTTAAGGTAGTCCTTATTCCAGCTTAATGTCTGACATATCTCCAGTGATGAGACAGGTAGATTCTAAACCTTTAAAGGTTTAAGTGTACCTAGGCAGAACAACACAATAAAGTTGGGTATCACAGGTGGCTTTTAGGTGCAGCATTTAACATGCATGGTGCGGTCATGTAGGCGTTATATCCTGTTAATGTGCTGGAAAGCATTTATCCTGGGAGACTTGAAAAAATATGATTCTTGCGTAGGCTTGGGCGGTATCTAATTCTTCATACTGCCATATGGTCCATACATTATACCATGATGTATATGGTTTTTTGACTGTTTTTCCAATACTAATTACTCAAAAAACAACACTAATTCAGAAACCATGGAAATGATTTCCACGGGGTCCCCCCACTATTAAATTTGATGAGTGGGGGGTGAGGGGCACTGCAAGCCTACTCTTGCTATGAGTGCAGTCTTCTCGTGGATGGTGGATAGTTGGCCCTCATCGTTGTCACCTGTGTAGTGTGAAGTCCTTCCTAATGATGAGTCAAATAATGAGTCATAGCCCGTCCCATCTTTCTGCCACAGTGGCGTTTCACCTGGGGGGGGGGGGCTTTGATAGGACGGGAGGTCACCTGACTGTTATACTTAATGAACTGGAATGAAATATGGAGATGGCTCTCAGATAAAGTCGGTCCTGCACGCGTGTTACTACAATGTTTTGAAACTTTATGTGCAAACGAGATGGGGTGTGGCACACAAGGGCTGCCAGATGGAGGTGTGACATCTCAGTAAGGCGAGATGGCACTTTCTGGGGTGTTCAGCTGGGCCACGTGACTTTTTTTGTAGGAGAACACTTGGGAGTCTTAGGCTGTTCTTTTAGCAAGGGTTAGAGTTAGGGTTATGGTGCAGGATCACTGTCGGCCTGAGAAATGGTGTGTCTGTATCTATTTCAGTAAAAATGTTATGAAAGTCATTAGTGAAAATTGACCGGATTGAGACTGGTGGCTGCATTTTGAAAAGCACGATTCTTTACGTTTCAAGTGCCAGTTCAATTTTGACCATTATAGCAAATATATTGCCGTGTCACGGTCTGTCTGTTCCAGCTGCCATGTGGTGTCCGTGCTTTATGGCACTCTGCCCGCTGTCTCCCTTCTCGTGCCATACGATGCGATCCCTGCGTCCTGATAAGGCCGCCATGCCACGTATGATTTGATCGCCTGGCATAAGGGTTATGGAGGCATGCGCTTTACAGAGCGGGCTTTCTGTGGGAGATCGCATCAGCGATGACCTCTTGGGGGTGTGATGAGGCACCACAGAAAGTGTTTCCAGGTAGCAAGAACACAACCCAGCCTACGTTGGCATCCAGGCTGCCATAACCGGTGTATAGTTCAACTGCCTGAACTATACACCAGAGAAGCCCTGTGGAGGATGTCTGAGAGCCCCGGCATGGCCACCCCAGCCAGGCTAAAGTGCCGGTGGGTTTTGGGCTGACACGGTGGAAAGCGGGTTATGGATGCTTTCCTGTTAATGTCACAGGCCATTTTCTGGGCCGTCGGCCCGATTAGGGAGAGGAAAGTGCTGCTCTCAGCACTGCCGACCCGCTCGGCACGCATTGCCATCGATCGCTTTCGTGTTTTAATCAAACGGCAAAGTGAAATGCCTTTGATCTCACTGCGCCATGCCTGCGCCTCAGCCACTGCTGTCGCCGGTTTGCATAAGTGCATTCTTTTCGTCCAGGTAACTGGCTGAATCTTCGCCCTTTATGTTCGGTGATCATCAGCACTGTATGGTAAGCGTGCTAACGAAGCGTGGTTACCCTCCGCGGTGCTGCTCGCCTATGTTCCTATTGATCTGTGTATTTTTGGATACGCACTGTCTGCATCCGTGCTGTGCATGTCACACTCTGCCAGTGTGCCGACTATGAATATTTCAGAAGCCGGTATGCTCACCCTCCTTGCCCCCCCCGGTGAGATTCTGACGGGGTGCTCGGTGGTGCTGACAGCATCTTTGGACACCAGCCTCAGACCGACCTGGCCCGACCCAGAGCAAACCAGGATGGATCCATTGCAGCCCTGCATTATTTATGCCGACTGCCTTTTCGGACGCTGGTGAAAGCTCCGCTGAGTGCTGCAGTGGTGGTCTCCATGCACTCCTCCATCATCGCTGCACCCGGGGGAGGGGGGAGGTGCTTTTGTTCACTGCTTCCCCACCCGCTGGTCCTCCCTTAAAATAATTAAAACGAATGAGATCATCTTCTGACATTATTTATCATCTGTGGTACCTCCCAGTGCTCATTTCCCAACACGAGGTGTTGGGTATCACTGCCTCCAGGCTTATGTAATGGCCCCATGTTTAAAGATCAGTGCTGGAGGGCCCCTAAAGTAATAGAAATAATGGCTTTTCCGCTGTCAGCGGATTTGGGATTTATACAGTTGCGAACTGATGGCAGTGGACAGAGAGATCGATTCGGAGTTACCCTTTCATCCTCGGCAGTGTCGGCTGTGGTTTTTTTTTTTTTTGAAGAATCATTCAAGCTCAGTTGACACATCAAGTATTGAATGTGAATAAAATTGCCCCCACCCCCCAGTTAGCCACCCTCACAAAACGTTAAAACAATATTGATTAATAGCAGCTGCAGCCATTAATGACAGAAACCTTGCAAGCCAGATATGGTTATTATCTCTTGGCGACTTTGTGAGCCCAAAGTTTGTCGTTAACATTTTTATGTCAAAGGGGTGACATGCGTAGACCCCTCTATGCACCCATACCCAGGGCGGTCTTCACCCAAGCTGAGGCATTACTACAGTGGGCAGCTACTGGGAGCCTCACCTCTTATCGGGAGGTGATTGCCGCTTGTAGCAGTTTGAGCCATCGCTCATTTGGCCTACCCAGTCGATAGGCTTAATGCCAGGTTTCCGAGTTTCCAAGCATGTGCTCGGAGAGGCTACTGAGCCACGTGGATTACTGTTGTTCCAGGACCGCAAGCTGTCCAAGGTGGAGCGGCAGAGGTTCAAGGAGGAGGCTGAGATGCTGAAGGGCCTGCAGCACCCCAACATCGTGCGCTTCTACGACTTCTGGGAGTCACCACTCAAGGGCAAGAAGTGCATCGTGCTGGTGACGGAACTCATGACGTCGGGGACACTGAAGACGTGAGCTGGGGGCAGCCCTGGGGGTGCTGGCGGGTTGTGGGCGGCAGCAGGAGGGGATGGGACCAATGGCTGTCCATCTATTTGCTGGTGTGCTTGCAGGTACCTAAAGAGGTTCAAGGTGATGAAGCCCAAGGTCCTGAGGAGCTGGTGCCGGCAGATCCTGAAAGGCCTGCACTTCCTCCACACCAGGACGCCGCCCATCATTCACCGGGACCTCAAGTGCGACAACATCTTCATCACCGGCCCAACCGGCTCTGTCAAGATTGGCGACCTGGGCCTGGCCACACTGAAGAGGGCCTCTTTCGCCAAAAGTGTCATAGGTGAGTCAGAGATGGGCAGAAATATGGGCAAGAAGTATTTTGTTGCAAATACTTGCTCATCATATGTAACAAAATAAAATACAAAATACTTGTGTGAGAAAATGTATTTAATTAAAATACAGGTAATTTGTAACAAGGAAGGAGGCACACCAACGCTTTCTTAAATCAATTATCATAATGTGTGAACTTCCCTCTTTATTTTACAGTAGGTTGCGCAACTCGAAGAATAAACTTTTTTAGATATATGCTGTGACGCATATAATATTCAACATCGAGTTCACCGGTCGTTTCTCCCTTTTTCACAACCTCAGTGGCTATAAAAACACCTACATTTAGCTGATAGAAATAAATTTTCTTCTTAGGAACAAAAGTAGCTAGCCTGATTTATTGCTAATGATGTCTTCCATATATGACAAACCACAAGATGCCACTGCCTGAGCACGCCTGTTGAAATTACCTAAAATGCCACTAGCAGGCTAACAAATTCACAAGTTCTAGAGCACAGCACTGCTGTTTGCTAACTGCTCTATTTCTCTGTCCTATAATGAAATTCAGTAAGCAATTTCTTAAAGTATATTTAACTGCATACTTTGCATTAAGGTAATTTTGCACCGAGAACCAAAGCAGATTTTTTCTTTGGGTTACTGGTCATGGGAAAATAAAGTTCACAACGAGCCAGCTGGGCCCAGCAGGATGGGTCACATGATTTATTTGCATTTAGCCAAAGAGTTATAGGCTATATTAAAAAAAAAAATGACAGAAAATAAATAAATAAAACTATGTAAGCCCTGTCCCCTGGCCCAATGGTGGAGTCCAAGTGGACAGCCGAAGGCTCTGTATGCGCGTAGCTCCGTCCGAACGCCCCTGTAAAGTTACTCACCTTTTTACATAAAAACCCTAAATATCTGACTCCACTGTGATTGAATATTCATTAAGAAAATGATTGTCATGACAGTTTTGTGATCC
>JAODKM010000099.1:12867630-12883813 GCA_026780845.1 Petrocephalus sullivani | reverse complement strand
GCCTCCTTTGATGTAGAGATCTGGTGATTTGGGTCCAGTCTTGCCGGAGCCGGTGGACCTTTGCCTTAGGTCACTGAAAGGGTCAGTACAGGCTTATCAGAGAGGATCCTGGCAGGGCCTGCAAGGCCTGTGGCCTTACAACTACATACTTTATTGAGCATTCTAAATACAAAAATAGTCTCTTATACAGTCTCTTTTGTTTTGTTGATTTTTTTTCCGTCCAGCAAAATACGAAATTACAAAATATTTACAGGTAATTAAATAGGGATATTAAATACATTTAATTAAAATACTGCCCATCTCTGAAATGAGTGAACATCTCTCCCGTTTCCTGGCATTTCACTTTGGCGTTACTTAGTGAGTTACTTACTTTAGATTGTAGACAGGCAGTCATTTACGATGAACTGAAGCTGAGTGATTGTCATGTGTTTGTCTCATGCATCGACTGAATGAAAGACAAAGGTAGTTTGTCTTTTTAATCAATTATCTATCTGCTTTGTAGGGACCCCTGAATTCATGGCTCCAGAAATGTATGAGGAGCACTACGACGAATCTGTGGACGTCTACGCCTTCGGCATGTGCATGCTGGAGATGGCTACCTCAGAATACCCGTACTCTGAGTGCCAGAATGCTGCCCAGATTTACCGCAAGGTCACCAGTGTAAGTTAGGGGTTATCCTAGGAGGGATCATCACTCTTACAGTACTTCCAGGGCAGAGTATGTGTGTGTGTGTGTGTGTGTCTTTGTGTGAGCAGCCCCTGGATTTAGTATCAAATCCTGTGATCTTCTGGTGCCAGTATCCCTGATCATCATCAATCCCTCTGACTTTAAACCTCACCTAACATCACACCATTCAGTCCATGACCTGATAGCTCATTATACTATTTCAAACCTTTGCAGTTCATTGAGCAAAAAGATTTCATAGGATTTCATTGATACATTGTTTAAGGAAATAAACATTATACATTATAACATTATACTCTCTCTACAAGTGTCCCCAGGATAAATAACATTAGCATTAATTTGCATGTATGTGTGGGTTAGTCATAAGAACTGTTCAGTACAAGTACCAGACAAAACAATGACCAGAGTTTGAAGTCAGTACTTCACTCCTACAATGTATTTGGGCCTCAAGAATAAAAATGAGCTGCTGTGGCCAAAAGAGGAAGTGTTAAGAGTTTATAGGTTCATGAACCAGCTATGGGTAACAAGGAAGTATTTCATGGTTACAGTAATATAAAACCTACATGATGGAAGTTAATGTTCTAAGCGTGCAGTGCAGAGTTCCGGGTGGGAAGGAGGGTTAAGGGATAGTAAACTGATCAGTCCTCCGTTTAGAACTGTACGTTTGTGCGACAGACTGAAAAAGACGAGCCACACGTGCTGGATGCTATAGCCTGATACCATGCAAAAAGCTACTTATCGACCCTGAAGAGGGAAGTAGTGCTATGTGATCCTTCAGGGGGTTCCCCTGCCAGCATCCTGCAGAAGGCCTGTGGACTCCTGGGCACATTTCACATGTCACTTCCTGATTGCGTGCCAAATTTTGAGCTCTACCTATGCATTTCACTCCCATTTGTGCGTCTCCCTTTCCCAGGGGGTGAAACCTGCGAGCTACAACAAGGTGACGGATCCAGAAATTAAGGAAATTATCGGGGAGTGCATCTGCCAGAAGAAAGAGGAGAGGTAAGTCACGCCTCTGATAATGGCAGACAGCCTTGCTGTTTGTTGCACTAAAGTGAGTAATGACAGCCTTGCGCATCTGAAATGTATTGCGTGCCTGTGAATGTGTTTTGTATTAAAGGAATGTCTGTTTCCTCATTTTGACCTTTTCTGCAGTGTTTGTTAATTGACGATTGGCCATGATGTGCGTGTGATCTGTTTGCGTAGGTTTTTCATTAAAGACCTCCTGAACCACGCGTTCTTTGCGGAGGACACCGGAGTCAGGGTCGAACTGGCCGAGGAGGATGATGGCAAGAAGTCCTCTATAGCCCTGAAACTTTGGGTCGAAGATCCCAAGAAGCTGAAAGGAAAATACAAAGAGAGTGGCGCTATAGAATTCACCTTTGACCTGGAAAAGGAAGTCCCTGAGGGCGTCGCTCAGGAAATGGTGGGTGCACAGATGAGACGTTTTTTTTGCAGGTCTTTGTTGTTTTTTGCCAACCGGTGTATGTTCTATATTTCAGTCTATATTTTGTCAGATCATTAAACCTCGAGCTGCCTCAAGCACTCACTGCAGTGACCCCTATATCTCACGGGACCTCAAGGGACCCCATAAGTAGAAGTTGCCCCTGACCTGTTTTCTGAACGCCATATGCTGTCTCTCAGTCCAGATTCCCAGACCCTACTTTCCTTCATTTTATCAAACGGTCTTTTGTTAAAAAAAAAAAAATTGTTTAAGAGAGATTAAACAAACAAGGTAAGAGGCCAAACGCCTACCCACACCATAATCGTCAGCAAAAGACTTATGCAAGCAGCTTCTTGATGTGTGTGACCAAGAATGTACCCTGATTCAGATTGAGGTTGATAACCTTTTCTTCTGAATTCCAAGAATCTTTCACTTACCTTTTGCTCTGATTGCGATAATAAGGAATCACACTCCTGCCAGTCATGCTGTTATTCATTTTACCTATAGTATGTGTTTTAAATCTGCATGGTTGAGAGTATCTTCATTCCTGATTCTGAAACGATGCTGGGTGCTAAATATTTGATAAATAAGACTGCAGGAGATTTTTATTACTGGTGTGTTTAATAATTTATTAATAAGCAGTCACCTGAGTGGCCGCCATGGGCTGCTGGGGTCGTTTATTCCCGACGCATTTAGAGAGTGAAGCAGTCATTCAGAAAGGCAGTGAAGTAACGCTTGATTGGCCTGGGGTCACATTTCGCTGTTCAGTCGACTTACAGAGGCGAGCTTCCTCACAAAGGCTTCCCCCTCCATCTCTGCCATCCTCCGCGAGGCCTGTTCCTACCAGCTGTCTGGAGTGATTGGCTTTGGGGGACTGTGGCCTGCCTTTGCTGCTACTGCCTAGTGTTGTCACAACACCTCAGGACGGGTCAGGCCTCCTGGGGGGGATTAGTACACTCTAGTTCCTGTCTGCCTTTTATTGTCCCATCTGGGTAGGAAAATTCCCCAGCTTTAATTAGAGGTTATGCAATTATTTACATGTGAAAATGGGGGAAAAGGCTGGGACAGTAATTCCCAGACAGTGCTGCTGCCCGGAGTTAAAGGTATCGATCAATGGTGCAGTGAGCTGGCCTGCTCTCTTTGCCATCGGGCGGATATTTAAGGTCTTTGGCACAGTGACCTAGCCTACTCTCTCTGCCATTGGGCGGGTATTTAAGCTCTTTGGCACAGTGAGCCGGACTGCTCTCTCTGCCGTTGGGCAGATATTTAAGCTCTATGGTGCAGTGAGCCAGCCTGCACTCTCTGCCACTGGGTGGATATTTAAGCTTTTTGGTGCAGTGAGCAGGCCTGCTCTCTCTGCCATCCGGCGAATATTTAAGGTCTTTGGCACAGTGACCTGGCCTGCTCTCTCTGCCATTGGGCGGGTATTTAAGCTCTTTGGCACAGTGAGCCGGCCTGCTATCTCTGCCACTGGGCAGATATTTAAGCTCTATGGTGCAATGAGCCGGCCTGTACTTTAAACTTTTTGGTGCTGTGAGCAGGCCTGCCATCGGGCGGATATTTAAGCTCTTTTGTACAGTGAGCTGGACTGCACTCTCTGCCATTGGGTGTATATTTAAACTCTTTGGCACAGTGAGCAGGTGGTGCTAGCGTGCAGTTTGGTGCCCCTGCCCAGCCAGCTGGTGACCCGTGTGCCCCCCACCTCCCTGTCCCTCAGGTGGAGTCTGGCTTCTTCCACGAGAGTGATGCGAAGATCGTGGGCAAGTCCATCCGGGACCGCGTGTCGCTGATCAAATGGAAGCGGGAGCGTCCTGTGCCAGCGTGTGACAGGGACGCCCCGCAGCCAGCAGAGGGCGCCCCGGCCCAGCCAACTCCCCTGCAGGCACCTGATGGGTCGGTGCCACAGGGTGGGCCCCTCGAGCCAGAAGAACCTGAGGCCGACCAGCACGCCCGGCAATGCAACCTGGCCGCCGTCGCCACCTCTGTTACATGTGAGGCATTGCATACGCACTCTCATAAACACACAGACACAATCAAAATGTCCAGTGTCCTAAAGACTAAAATGTGCTCTGACTCACACTATTTCTATCGATTTAAGTATGGCTGTGTATACAGTGCCTTGCAAAAGTCATCACCCCGCTTGGCATTCTCTGTCTTGTTCCCTTACAACCTGGAATTTAAAAGGAATTTGGGGGGGTTGTATCTTTTAATTTATACAATACAATTACCACTTTGCAGATGCTAATTATTTTTTTGTGAAACAAACAAGAAATAAGACAAAAAAAAAAGAAAACCTGAGTGTACATAACTATTCGCCGCTTCCCTGAGTCAATACTTTGTATAGCCACCTTTTCCAGCAATTACAGCGAGAAGTCTCTTCAGGTACATTTCCACAAGCTTGGCACATCTAGACACTGGTAGTTTTGCCCATTCTTCATGGTAGAATTGCTCCAGCTCCTTCAAGTTGGATGGGCACCGCTTGTGTACAGCAATCTTTAAATCATACCAGAGATTCTCGATTGGATTGAGGTCAGGGCTTTGACTGGGCCATTCCTGGATATTTACCTGTTTCTCTTTAAACCACTGGAGTGTTGCTTTAGCAGTGTGTTTAGGGTCATTGTTCTGCTGGAAGGAGAACCTCTGTTCCAGTCTCAAATCTCTGGAAGAACAGGTTTCCTTCAAGAATTTCTCTATATTTTGTGCCATCCATCTTTCCTTCAGTTCTAACCAGGTTCCCCAGATCCCCACAGCATGATGCTGCCCCACCATGCTTCACTGTGGGGATGGTGTTCTCGGCATGATGAGAGGTGTTAGGTTTGCGCCAGACATGGTGTTGTCCTTGATGGCCAAAAAGTTCTATTCTAGTCTCATCTGACCACAGCACCTTCTTCCACATGTTTGGGGAGCCTCCAATAAGCCTTTTGGTCTGCCTGGCAGGCAGGCTTTTTCTTGGCCACTCTTCCATGAAGCCCAGCTCTGTGCAGTGTGTGGCTTACAGTGGTCCTATGGACAGATACTCCTATCTCTGCAGTATAACTTCCCAGCTCCTTCAGGGTTATCTTTGGCCTCTGGGTTGCTGCTCTGATTAATGTGTTTGAGTTTTGGTGGATGACCCTCTCTTGGCAGGTTTGCTGTGGTGCCATAATCTTTCCATCTTCTAATAATGTTCAGGGTTTGGGATATTTTTTATAACCTAAGCCTGATCTGTACTTCTCTACAACTTTGTCCCTGACCTGTGTGGAGAGTTCCTTAGTCTTCATGCTGTCACTTGCTCGATGGTAGCCCTTACTTAGGGGTGTTGCACTGGTGTTGACTCTGGGGGCTGTCAGAACAGGTGTATATATACTGAGATCATTTGACACTTGGATTGCTCACTGGTGGATCTTATTTAACGACTTATTTAAGTGGCTTTTGAAGGTAGTGTTTGGGATTTCAATACAAAGGGGGTGAAAACGCACTACTTTTCAGTTTAATATTTTTCAGAATTATTTAAAACATTTTTTTCCCCTTTTAACTTAATTAATCTGTAGTTTTTTTTTGTAAGTCCTTCACTTAAAATCAAATTGAAAATCCATTTACGGTCCAGGTTGTAAGGGAACAAGATAGAGAGAAGGCACTGTATGTATCTGTGTGTGTGTATTTAAGTATGTATACATTTTTATGTGTGTGTGTATATTTATATACAGTATATACAGATTCATTCATCCCCAAGCAGAGTCCATTTGCTGAGTGCTGGCTGACAGGCTGCCTGTGCATTGGCTGCACATCTCTCACCCCAGTCTGATTAATATCTGGGCATGCCAGCTGCCTAAGCGTGTCTGCGGGCCTCGCAGCCCCTGGCCCACACCTGCAGCTGCTCGGAGGACTCCGCAAACACTCTCCAGCCCATCACTGCAAAATTCCACCAGAAATCTGCACCTCCCACATTTACAAGCAGTGCATTTACCTCACCTGCATTACACTATATACTTTATTTGGCATTTATTTATATTGTAGGGAGTGGGTCTGTGGTGTTCAGTCATAAAATATCCACTGTGGGTGATAGTTAAAGCTCTTATGTTACCTTGAAAACAGTTTTAACTGCTTTGTGTTTCGGCATATTCTGTGATCCGCCAGTGCAGGAGACGTCGTTCCCTGTGCTCACCGTCTGCCACTTGCTGTGGCCAGTGGGCTGCTTGTCTGTATTGCTTTACAAAACGACTTGATAAGCACACCAAGCGAGCGTGAGTCTACCACAAATGGAGTATACCACCACGAGACGTGGGTTTTGGTGTCACGTCTTCGTGCCTCTGTTTTGGTCGCATGTTTCCCTGTCATGTTTTTTGGGACGACTGACATGCAGAGTGTCTTCTGTCCCCCATGTGTCTCTGTGCGGCTCACAGCGGACAGCGCCTTCGACAGCGGCCTGGGCTCCACTGTCTACTCCGACTCCCAGGACAGCCAGCGCGGTTCCCTCTACCGCTCCCTCCTGGAGGGCGCTCTTGCCCCTGCCCCACAGGTTTGTGGCCGTCTCGCTCTTCCTATCTGTCTATCTCCGTGTCGGCGTCACAGCCGGCCTCGCGCCTGCAGAAGCCCGCCGCCTTCCTCATTCCTCCGCTTTCTCTGAGATGCTAATCGGAGCCCCTCAGCAGATGGCCGCGACTCCCCGCACCGGCGCGGCCGCCTTGTTTTCGCCACGCGATCTTGACGCTGTTCTCTCTCGCCCACTGCTGCGCGAGCAGCACCGTTCCAGCGTGCCCTGCGTGATCTGGGAGCCGCCCCCGTCTGACGACTGCCCCGACGGCTGTAGCGCCTGGCCGCCCGCGGGAGGCTGCCTCTCCGCCAGGCGCAGCAGTGCCTCCATGGTCGAGGCCCTGCGCTGCGACGCGCGCCTGAGCCCCGCATACCGCCCCCTAACGCCCCCGCCGTGCTGCTGCTGGCCGGGGCACGGCACCGCCCCTGACCGGAGGGGGATGTGGGCTGCAGACGAGGACGTGTCTCCTTCAAGGCTAACCCCCACAGGCGACTGTTTTGCCCAGCTGAAGCCCCCATTGCTGCTTCACCCGCCCCTGCTGCACTGGGATGCCCGTCGCCACAGCGACTCATCCCTTGAGCCTTCCCCGGCCGAGCATCTGGCCCGGCGCCACTCAGACCTGGATTTCCCACTGAGCCCCTCCATGTATGTGGCTGGCTTTCCCTACTGCGAAGCCTGCCTGCGCCACTGTGGGCCGTGGGCCGGCTGCAGGTGTTCCCCATGTGGGGCCCCGCCCCTCACGGCCAGCAGGGGTGCCCCCGAGAGCCCGGAGCTCACCCTGCTGCACAAGTCTCTGCACTACATCATCAACATGAAGAAGCACAAGCCGCCCTCCGCTCCCAGCTCGCCCGACAGAGGCCCACGCCGGCCCTCCTCTGTCCACAGGGAGGCCCCTGCATGGCCACACCTCCGGCCCTGGGACGAGAGCCCCGGCCGCCTGCGCAGGTGCAGTGATGAGGCGCTTCTGAGCCCGGAGCACATGGAGTTAGCGTGTGGGAACGGGCCCGGTGTCATGGTAGGTTAGAGGCCGCAGGTGGAGCTCCCCCCGCTTCCGTGACTTGTAGCCCCGGTAAACGCCATGAGTGCGGGGCGACCACTTTTGGTTCTGCGGGTCAGGGCAGCAGACTCCTCTACTCACTCCTGCTTCGCTTGCTTTTCCACTAAGGGTAAAGGGGTCTTTAGAACATGGCAGTCCATTCCTCTTTCCTGTCTGAGAGGCCACGCCCCCCCCCCCTACCAGCTGCTCCTCCATGACGGGTGCGCTGAGGCTGCTGCGAATGGCTCACTTCCCACATTCACCTGCCTTTGCTTCTTTCCTTTTCTCTTCAGAGAGGGATGCTGAGTCTCCGGGCGTCTTACAGATCTTTTGGGGCGTCTTCTCACCCATAGGAAATCCACCCTGCAGTCTGGAAGCTTGTGTTGATTTACCAATGATTATCTCTTGTCTGATCTCTCAGCCACTGCTTGAAGTTAAATGTGTAACTCCGTGTAAATATTGCTTTTAATATGCATTTGTTTTCTTCCAGTCTGGGATTCCGGTCGCTCCCAAAACAGCGGCCACAGCTCCACTGGCTGGCCAGCTGCCTGCGCAGACCTTCCACCCTGCGACTCCCTCTTTGCAGCCGAGCCAGCAGCCTGCGCAGACCTTCCACCCTGCGACTCCCTCTTTGCGGCCGAGCCAGCAGCCTCCACAGACCTACCAGACTGCAGTGCCCAGTATACAGCAAATCCACCAGACTGCGCAGACCTTCCACCCTGTAACTCCCTCTTTGCAGCCGAGCCAGCAGCCTGCGCAGACCTATCAGGTTGCAGCGCCCACTATGCAGCAAAACCATCAGACTGTGCAGACCTTCCTCCCTGCAACTCCCTCTTTACAGCCGAGTCAGAATTCTGCGCAGACCTACCCAGTGGCAATGCCTTCTGTACAGTCGAGCCAGCAGACTGCACAGACCTACCTGGCTGCAGCACCCTCTGTACAGTCGAGCCAGCAGACTGCACAGACCTACCTGGCTGCAGTACCCTCTGTACAGTCGAGCCAGCAGACTGCACAGACCTACCTGGCTGCAGCACCCTCTGTACAACTGAGTCAGCAGACTGCGCAGACCTTCCAGCCTGTAGCGCCCGCTGTACAGCCAAGCCAACAGACTGGACAAACTTACCCACCAACACCGTCGTCCGTACTGCCGACCCAACAGACTGCGCAGACCTACCCAGCTGCAGTGCCCTCTGTACAGCAGAGTGAGCAGTCTGCACAGACCTTCCAGCCTGCAGTGCTCTCTGTACAACCAAGCCAGCAGACGGCACAGACCTATCCAGCTGCAGCACCATCTGTACAGCTGAGCCAGCAGACTGCGCAGACCTTCCAGCCTGTAGCACCCTCTGTACAGCTGAGCCAGCAGACTGCGCAGACCTACCCAGCTGCAGTGTCCTCTGTACGGCAGAGTCAGCAGTTTCCACAGACCTTCCAGCCTGCAGTGCCCTCTGTACAACTGAGCCAGCAGTCTACGCA
Organism: Petrocephalus sullivani; assembly: GCA_026780845.1. Taxonomy (NCBI): domain Eukaryota; kingdom Metazoa; phylum Chordata; class Actinopteri; order Osteoglossiformes; family Mormyridae; genus Petrocephalus; species Petrocephalus sullivani. The sequence goes on along the minus strand of JAODKM010000099.1, from coordinate 12,874,663 downwards.
GTCTTACTCTGCTGCTGCAACCCCTGCACAGCTGAACCAGGCTGTGCAGACCTCTGTACAGCCAAGTCAACAGTCTGCACAGACCTACCTGGCTGCAGGACCTTCTGTACAGCCAAGCCAGCAGACTGCGCAGGCCTATCCAGCTGCAGCGCCCTCTGTACAGCCGAGCCAGCTGTCTGCACAGACCTACCCAGCTGCAGGACCTTCTGTACAGCCGAGCCAGCAGAATGCGCAGACCTACCCAGCTGCAACGCCCTCTGTACAGCTGAGCCAGCAGACTGCGCAGACCTACCCGGCTGCTGCGCTCTCTGTACAGCCAAGTCAGAAATCTGTGCAGACCTACTCAGCTGCAGTGCCCTCTGTACAGCCAAGCCAACAGTCTGCACAGACCTACCCGGCTGCAGCACCCATTGCACAGGCTATCCAGCTGGCTGTTCAGACTTACCAGGCAGCAACTGCTGCAGAGCAGTGTCAGCTAACCGCACCAACCTACCCACCTACAGCAGCCATCGCTCAGTCAAGTCAACAGACTGCGCAGGTCTACGCAGGTGCAGCATCTGCGCAGACCTATGCATCCGCTGCAGCCACTGCACAGCATGGCTCACTAACTGCACAGATGTACTCAGCTACTGCAAACGCTGTACAGCAGAGCCAGCTGACTGCACAGACCTATTCGGCCCCTTTGCCAATTGCACAGCCAAGCCAGCCAGCTGCGCAGACCTACCCAGCTGCTATTGCCACCCCACAGCAAACCCAGAAGCCTGCACAGACCTACCCTCCAGCAATGGCCACCCCACAGCAAACTCAGCAGCCTGCGCAGACCTACCCAACTGCAATATCTGCCCCACAGCAAACCCAACAAGCTGCGCAGACATACCCAGCTAAAACAGTCACCCCACAGCAGACTCAGCAGCCTGTGCAGACCTACCCAACTGCAATATCTGCCCCACCGCAAACCCAACAAGCTGCGCAGACATACCAAGCTAAAACAGTCACCCCACAGCAGACTCAGCAGCCTGTGCAGACTTACCCAGCTGCAATAGCCACCCCACAGCAAATACAACAGCCTGCGCAGACCTACCCAGCTGCAATAGCCACCCCACAGCAGACTCAGCAGCCTGTGCAGACCTACCCAGCTGCAATAGCTACCCCACAGCAAATTCAGCAGCCTGCGCAGACCTACCCAGCTTTGATAGCCAATCCTCAGCAAACTCAGCAAATTGCAAAGACTTGCTCATCTGCAGTGGCCTCCCCACCGCAAACTCAGCAGTCTGCACAGACCTACCCACCCACAGTGCATCCAGCTGAACTGGCTTCTCAAAACTACGCATCAGTGACGTCAGCTGTGCCGCACAGCCAGCAGGTGAGAGCGCAGCCCGGCCACCTGACAGCTTACACTTGTTCGGCGGGGGCTGGTTGCAGTCTGTCCCTGTGCGGTGACAGGACCCTGAGTCACGGCTGTGTCTGCAGACCATGAGCCTGTGTGGGAAATGAGTGCGTTTCTTACCCTCTGTTTTCATCTCTCACAGTTCCAACCCTATTTCCACAGTGCAGCTTTCCTGTCACAGGTAGATCTCTGTTCCTCTGATTCCACATTCCTCCCGCACCTCTGGGGTTGACCGAAACCACACTGTAGAACAGGGCTCTTTAAATCTGGACCTCAATTCCAAATCCAGGCCTTGTTTTAGTTTTTCCAGGTAGTTTGTTTAATAATTTCTGATTCTGATTGGCTGGAGGCTTCACACCTGGCTGAGAGGTAAAGGAAAGGTGATTTGAATAGCTCTGCTGTAGAAAATGGGGTGCTGGAATGGCTTAGATTTCAGATTCACATTTGGGTCCCGTTACATCTTTTACATAAGTTGTCTTTTGGTCTAAAATGACGGCGTGACCTTTTTGAAGGTTCTGGGATTTATTTTGAGGTTCTTTTTTTCTCAGTGGAAGGAAGATCTTTTATTCAGGCCCTAGATCAGCTCGTTAAATGCCAGACATTTGCCTGCGCTCAGGAGCAGACGGAGAGCCGCTTGTACCTGCAGTGACTGGGCCCCCCTCCTGTTACCCTGACCTCTTTTCCTTTCTCGCTTTCTCTCCCCTGCCTTCTGCCTTTTCTCACTGCAGCCGCTCTCCACGGCGCAGAACTTTCCTCAGCCCGAGGGAGGGAACCTGCAGGGCCTCCAGCACTCAGCAGCCAGCCAGGCGGCCCAGAAGCCCCTGAGCCCGCAGCCGTCCGCCCAGGAGTCAGTGCCCCCCCAGGCTCCCCCAGCCATGCAGGTGACTCGGCTCACGCAGGTAGCCGTGTCTCGGCAGGACCGATGTGCAGAATCCTCAGTGTGACCTGATTTGCATGACAAGACGAAGCAGGTCCAGATACGTTCCGTCTATTTACGGCCCCAACAAAAGTCTGGTTGTGCTTGTGATGATGAGACGGCTGGGAGTCTGTGCAGATGGCGCCAATCCTGGCCGGTATAATGGGATCAGCGCTGGTTCCTCTGCATGGGCCAGAGTTCAAGCGATTATCCTTCACAGGCTTGCAGTATCCAAGTCTGTTTGATCCCTCTTTCGGCGTTTGCCATTCCAGTTCCCTTCAAGATATCCCCCTAATCCAGCAGGGGCTTCTTTTGCTGGATGTGACTCTTAACCCCCTCCTCCTGTTCATCGTCAGTCTGGCTTTCCCCATCCCGGCACCCCCATCCGTACCTCCCTCGTACTTCAGCCCAGAGCAGGTTGTGTCCTCCTGCCCCTCACCTCCAGCTCTTCACTCCCACGGGTGCCCAGCCCCCCCACCAGGGGGTGCTGTTGAGCCCATTCCCCTGCTTACTGCAGCCTTTCCTGGCCAGTTACCCTAGCAGTTCAGCATGAACAGGGAACCCCCCGCTAATGGTCTCCACTAGCCCACCCCTTCCACTCCGATATGCCGGCTCTGCCTGTCTCCCGGACAAATAAACTTCTCTGCATTGGCTCCATTGATTCCCACCGAGTAACGTCTATGCCACAGTATTTGGTTTGAGGCAGACATGTTAGCAGATAGCTAGGGCTCTCCTTTCTCCTCGTAGCCCTGGATGCTGCCAGCGGTTAGTTGTGCCGCTCACGTCCGCGACTGTCTCCCCTGTCTGCAGATGGCCACGCCCGCAGTCTCTGTCCCGCCCACAGATGCTGGCCAGCAGGGGGTGCCTGGCCCGCCGCAGCCGAGCCCTCCGGCAGCCACGTCCTCGCCAGCGAAAAGCATCGCAGACGTCCCTGTGCAGGAGCAGAGTAGGGCCCCGTCTGCGCAGCTCCCTAACAGCCAGCAGCCAAGTCAGCAGCTTCCTGCCAGCATGACCCCCGCTGCGGTGGCCCCGAGTCAGGAGGTGCGGACGCTGACCCCACCCTCAGCGGCACTGTTCTCACATGCGCACACATACACACACACACACACACACACCGCACAGAGGAGTTGCAGACGGGCACGCTGACCCCGCCCTCAGCGGCACTGTTCTCACATGCGCGCACACACACACACACACACACACAGAGGAGGTGCGGACGGGCACGCTGACCCCGCCCTCAGCGGTACTGTTCTCACACACACCACACACACACACACACACACACACATAGAGGAGGTGCGGACGGGCACGCTGACCCCGCCCTCAGCGGTACTGTTCTCACACACACACACCACACACACACACACACACACACACACACAGAGGAGGCGCGGACGGGCACGCTGACCCCGCCCTCAGCAGTACTGTTCTCACACACACACACACACACACACACCACACCACACAGAGGAGGTGCGGACGGGCACGCTGACCCCGCCCTCAGCGGCACTGTTCTCACACGCGCGCACACACCACACACACACACACACCACAGAGGAGGTGCAGACGGGCACGCTGACTCTGCCCTCAGTGGCACTGTTCTCACACACACACACACACACACACACACACACCACAGAGGAGGTGCGGACCGGTACGCTGACCCTGCCCTCAGCGGCACTGTTCTCACACACACACACACACACACACAGAGGAGGTGCAGATGGGCACACTGACCCCGCCCTCAGCGGCACTGTTCTCACACACACACACACACACACACACCAAAGAGGAGGTGCAGACGGGCACGCTCACCCCGCCCTCAGCGGTACTGTTCTCACACACACACACACACACACACACACACACCACACAGAGGAGGTGCGGACCGGCACGCTGACCCCGCCCTCAGCGGCACTGTTCTCACACACGCGCACACACACACACACACACACATACACCACACAGAGGAGGTGCAGATGGGCACACTGACCCCGGCCACTGTTTTCAGGATGAGCACGCACGCACACACACACACACACACACACACACACACACACACACACACACGCACACACACAGCACCCACATGCACCTGCCTGCTTACTTTTCACATTAACATATGGATAAAAACAGGTACCACCCTCCCCCCACAAACACTCACACTCAACCTATAATAATATCTAACCCCATCCTCTGGCCGGCTTGCTTACCCCCCTCTCCTCGCCCCCTTCTGTACCCCTGCGCATTCCCATGTCCTCACCTCCAGCCCCACAGCTTTTTGACGCAGCGATACCTGGTTGTATTTTCTTTGGGACAGCATTTTTTATTTCCCTCCAGGAGCCTCCACCAGACAAACAAGTGCCATTGCACAACTACAACTATGACAGGTGGGTATGTATATCCGTGTGTGTGTATGCAGGTTTTGCTGTAGCTGTAAGGCCCAAAGGACCTCATAAAAATAGTAAATCCTCAAAAAACTTTTACTTCAGACTTAATTTTATAAAATCTATTAATGCAATCCAAAAAGTAAAAAGTTTTGTATTTTGTTTAGTTACTTTTCTACCAGGTACTCCGGTTTCCCCCCACAGTCTAAAAACATGCTGAGGCAAATTTGGGTCACCAAATTGCCCATCGGTGTGCATGTGTGAGTGACTGGTGTGTGGATCTGCCCTGCGATGGGCTGGCCCCCGTCCTGGATGAACGGATGGATGGATTGTCCCGTAGAAATTAATGGATGGTCCTCACTACGATAGGGATTCAGGCACTCGTGCGTGTGTGTGTGTGTATTTGTCTATGTTTGTATGTATTCATGCATATATATGTGTCTACATTAATAGGAGCTTTTGATAATGGTCTGTTGCCCTCTTTTACTTGGATACCAGATGGAATGTTGCACTAGTGGTTAAAAGATTTCAAGTCACCACATACGCCTGCATTGGGCTGTGCCACCACACACACCCGCAGAGGGCTGTGTCACCACACACACCCGCAGAGGGCTGTGTCACCACACACGTCACATGCACTGCCGCATAGTCACTGAAAGCACCCCTCTCCCCCTGCAGTGTCAACTCGGATGCCACCTCTGGGAAGGAGATGAGCGACGGCTACGAGGGCATAGCGGGCGGCGGCAAGGTGGATGCCAGGGCCAGGAAGCATCACCGGCGCTCGGCACGCACACGCTCCCGCCAGGAGAGGAGCAGCAAGGCCAAGCTGAGTATGCTGAATGTGAGTCTGCCTACCCTGTCTGACATCATTAGGACGGGGGCGCTGAACACCGAGCTGGGGGGTGCAGGAGCAGCACCCCGAGGGACGGGTGGATGGATGGATGGATGGATGGGTGGATATGTGTCTTACAAGGATCTCAAGGGGAAATTTGTTTACCAAAAACCAAAGCCAAAAAAAAGTAAAAATGCAAAAATTAATATTATCGCTATCCAGTGAAAATGCCTTTTTGATGACCGTGACTTTTGCCCATTCTCCTCTGTCTACTGATAGTGTCTAATTGTCCAGCTGTCCGGGCCAGGCAAGTCCTACAGGGAAAGGCCCTCCCAGGGTCGGCACTGTTTAACTAGTATTTATGTTTGTACTAGTTCACATTTGTATCATGATGGTTGTTTGTGTGGATGTCTTTTAGGCATTTAAATTATATGGCACATGCCATCACCAGGGCTTTGCATGATGGGCGTGAACCCCGGCTTTTGGGTATTATACAACCATTTGCTTACACCCACAGTTCAATAAGCAGATTAGTAGTGCGCCTAAAATATCAAGGACAACTGTATTGAGACACCCAAAAGTTATCATTGAAGTGATAAGCACTAAAGTGGAGGTGGAGAAATGGGCAGCTCAGCAGCCACAACATCCTTTAAAAGAGGAGATCTTGTGGATAAACAAGGCAAAAAGACGTCGGTGTTGTGGTGTTACTTCTTGCTGTTTAAAATCCAACACATTTCTTAAACATAAAGATATGCTAAATTATTGCAGATGACTAACTTTTGGGTGTCACAATATGCCTCTCATTAATATTTACTATGTACTTAATTTAATATGTACTGTTAATCTGCTTACCAGTAAGTAAACATCCTCATAATGCCAAAATGTTTATGCCCACCATCTAAGGCACTGGTGACTATTGCGCATGTGCCATATAATATATGCAGTCCTGAAAGTAATCCATACAAACAACCATTTGAAACATTAACCCGTTCACTGATGATTGTGTAAAAATAGGTTCCCCTTTGGGGGGCTAGGGTTGTCTCATTTCATTGTTTTGGGTTTATTTTGTAAAGTAGTTCCTGAGAAAATGCGTCCACTGCTGCGCTCATCATACCGCCGCGCACCCACTGCCACATTCATCATACCGCCACGCGCCCGCTGCCACGCTCATCATACTGCCGTGCTCCCACTGACATGCTCATCATATTGCCGCGCTCCTGCTGCTGCGCTCATCATACCGCCATGCACTTCCATTTCACTTCCGTGTTGGTTTATGAAGATTCTGCCCTGTGACCCTGTTTTGTCCCCAACATCGCTTGTCACTCTCAGGTATGCAACACCGGCGACAAGATGGTGGAGTGCCAACTGGAGACCCACAACAACAAGATGGTGACGTTTAAATTCGACCTGGACGGGGACGCGCCTGAGGAGATCGCCACCTACATGGTAAGATGATCGTTCCTCGTCTGCTGCTGACGCTTGGCAACCCGCCACCGCAGACCTGCCCTTTT
>JAODKM010000099.1:12850752-12867530 GCA_026780845.1 Petrocephalus sullivani | reverse complement strand
AAGAATTTATGGTTTATTTTTTGAATAATTAAATTTTTTAAAAAGGTAAAAATAACGGGTCAACGAGCCGAACAAAACCCGAAACCCACATGGGCCCCCCCCCCCCCCCCCCCCCGCAGGCCGACCCGAGTTCGCTGATCGACGAGGATGCCGTGTGCTGCATCTGCAACGACGGCGAGTGTCAGAACAGCAACGTTATCCTCTTCTGCGACATGTGCAACCTGGCCGTGCACCAGGAGTGCTACGGCGTGCCCTACATCCCCGAGGGCCAGTGGCTCTGCCGCCGCTGCCTGCAGTCGCCGTCACGCGCTGTCGACTGCGCCCTCTGCCCCAACAAGGGTGGCGCCTTCAAGCAGACGGACGATGCGCGCTGGGCCCACGTGGTGTGCGCTCTGTGGATCCCAGAGGTGAGGATGTGGCCTAGCCCGCCAGCCTTCAGTCTGTGTCGGACAGTGTGAGTGAAAGGCTAACCGCATACTCGAGCCCTCGCTTTCAAATGCCTCCTTTGTGTCAGTCAGAAAGTTTTGCTGTTTTGCACATTTATTTGACTGTGTTTCCATAGCATCTGACTGTCTAGTGTTGTCTCTGAGCCCTCTTTGAATGCATTTTATGATGTCAGAACTGTGGTTCACCACTGGCCGTGGTTCACCCACGTTTCATTGGCCATTAATTTTGATGGGGGTGGAGGTGTTGATGGTAGAACTTAGTTTTTTTTGTTTTTTCAAACCACATAGTTGCAACCCACCAGTTGAGAAACACTGTAGTTGAAGGGTATATGTAAATGTAATGTATGTTTCGCACATCCAGAGAATCTTGTTTCACAATTTGTGTGTAGAGTGTTACCATCAGGAAAATTGAAAAAAGGTAACGTTTTATCATCTCTTTATTTTACTTCCCCTAACTGGCTTACCTAACTTACGGCATGCTATGGTATACATCCCAAAATTAGCTAAGCTAGAGGGGGAGTGGTCCTTCACGATACATTTTGCAGTAATGTGGGGGCCTGTTCGGCAGATATCGGGAGGGTTTATCACCCCCCTAACCCCCATACCTGGATGGTCCGATTTCAAAATGGTGGAATAGCATTGCTTTTGAAAATGCCATCGGAATACCGTGTACTATGGTATAATGTCTAGACAGTATGAAAATTTAGATACCACCCAAGCCTAATTTATGGTTAACTAAACTAGTCCAACTAGTCAGTGCATATAGTATAGTATAGTACAGTTTTCTGTCTGAGTGACCAACTAGGGTGAGAATGCTTTCAGAATTGTATGCTTTGTATTCAGTGCATTCATAGCCCAAGGCAAAATGTTTAATGTTTTTACTTTCAAGATCATGAAGTAGGACAAGCGGTTAGTGACTGGTAAGGGTTATAGTTGCTCGCTAGCAGATTGGACTATCCGGGCTGGGCGCTGACGCCCCCCAGTGTGCTGATGTCCGTGGCCCGAGCCAGTCTAATAACTGAACACATGTTGGCTGCATCTTGGGGGCTGATTTTCTTGTTTCAGGTGTGCTTTGCCAACACTGTGTTCCTGGAGCCCATTGATAGCATCGAGCACATTCCCCCGGCTCGCTGGAAGCTCACCTGCTACATCTGCAAGCAGCGTGGCTCCGGGGCCTGCATCCAGTGCCACAAAGCCAACTGCTACACGGCCTTCCACGTCACGTGCGCCCAGCAAGCTGGCCTCTACATGAAGATGGAACCCGTGAGGGAGACGGGCGCCAACGGCACCTCCTTCAGCGTGCGCAAGACGGCCTACTGCGACATCCACACGCCGCCTGGCTCCATGCGGCCCATGGGGGGCATGGCGGGTGCCGGCCTGAACTCCTCCCACAGCGAGGGGGAGCCCGAGGATGAGGAGGAGCCGGGCCCCCACGACGAGGATTCCAAGGGCTGGAGCTCAGAGAGGGTGAAGCGGGCCAAAGCCAAGTCGCGCCTCAAGATGAAGAGGGCCCGGAAGATACTGGCGGAGAAGAGGGCGGCCGCCCCAGTAGTGTCGGTGCCCTGCATCCCCCCCCACAGGTACCCACCAGTGCAGCACTACACAGGCACATGTCTGTCAAATGTATAGAGTGTTGCTCAGACCACAATACTTCAACGGCAGGGGCCCGATAAATGCTTATAAATGTAAACCATCATATTTCAAATTTTATAATTTTCAGGAAATCTGGTTATTCTTTGTGTGTCTTTACCTTCTGTCCTTTTTTTTTTAACGTAAATGTAGGTTTTGCTATGAAGCAGCTTGCATGTTGTGAGAACTCAAACTCAACCTTCCCAGCTTTGGTGCTTTCCCCTGCTAATGGCAGTTTGCTTCCACTGCTCAGGCTTAGCAAGATCACAAGCCGCTTGACCATTCCCAGGAAGAGCCAGTTCATGCAACGGCTGCACAGCTACTGGACCCTGAAGAGGCAGAGCCGCAACGGCGTGCCCCTACTGCGCCGCCTGCAGACGCACCTGCAATCACAGCGCCATGCAGAGCAGCTTCCTGTGGTGAGTGCCATGCCTGCCTGCTGTATGCCATGTGCCGTTACTCCTCTCTCCATTAGAGGGCATCAAAGCCACCTGCCCACTTATGTATATGTGCAGGCTCCACTAAAAAGTGCTCATTTAAAGAAGGAAGCCCTATAAACATGGCTGTTATGTCAGGGACAGAATTCCAATCAGCAGGGTATGTCCTTTCTTGTCACACAGCTCGCCCTGCTGTTAATGTAAGCATGACACCATCAGCTTTGTGAGAAGTTTCACATACCCCTCTACCGTGCTGACGTTGCTGATGCAGAGCCTTTCTGTGGCCGCCTCTCTCTCGGTGTGTGTGTGTGTGTGTGTGTGTGTGTGTGTGTGTGTGTGTGTGTGTGTGTGTGTGGGCGTGGGCACCTGAATGCAGAATGACAGCGAGGAGAAGCAGTCAGCCTTGAAGGAGCAGCTGAAGGCCTGGCAGAGGCTGAGGCACGACCTGGAGAGAGCCAGGCTTCTGGTGGAGCTCATCCGCAAGAGGGAGAAGCTGAAAAGAGAGGCAGTGAGTCTCGCCGCGGCCTCACTGATGGGCCGGCAGATCCACACCCCCCGGCATGTGTCCACCAGCAGGCTGTGTGTCACAGGAAACCATGTCCTCAGGCGTACAGCTTTGAATAAGCGTGCACCACAGGCCTGGCATCAGTCAAATCAAGATTTCAGCAGCCAATGGCTACTGCTGCCCCTAAACTGTCCAAAACTACAGCTGGATTCAAATCTGCTTTCATTCCTCCTTTTTAGAACTGTGTATACGGAATCGTTATAGCTTAGGTTTTTCTAGCAGAATATTTATTCATCAGCCGGACCATTCACCATCTGGGATTTTAAGCGCTCATTCAGAGTCCTTACCCCATTTGTTAGGGTACCGTGGTGTGTGATTCACTACACGCTGCCACGAGGCTTCATGCCTGTTCTCAGTCACACTCAGACCACAGCAGTCGGGGCAGTTATGTTTTTTTGCAGTCAGTTACTGAGGTTGGATAACAATCTACCTCATTCTGTGTCACCCCACAGCACAGTGCTTTTGGTGCAGCAGACCCACAAACGGAGCACTCGTAAACCATATTGTGATGAAAGCGCAAGTCATTTTAATAAAGGAAATGACAGCTCTTTAAAATGGAAGTTACTATCTAAATTCATAGCTACTGTTGGGTTCTAGAAGTGGCACAGGCAGGGAATTTAAACGACTGTCATGGTTACTGTTATAACGTTTTACTGTTTACAAAATAAAAACGGAAATGCACATGCTTAATTTCACTATTTACAATGGCAAGCATGCCAGTAACTGCATGATTAGTTCTACTATCCTGCCCTGTGGCATCACATGTATGTCAGCCAATCGTGGGCAGTGAGTGGGATCAGATCAAACAAATAAGTTTGTCTCCCGGACCCTGCATAGGCGTCCAAACACACATGACAATTAAGAACAAAAGCCACCAGGGCTTTAACACGGCGCCATGTCCTGGCAGATCAGGGTGCAGCAGCAGGCCCTGGAGATGCAGCTGACGCCCTTCCTGTTCCTGCTGCGGAGCACGCTGGAGCATCTGCAGGACAGAGACACCAGCCACTTCTTCACGGAGCCCGTGCCGCTGGCAGAGGTGAGACCAGCCCAGGCTCTCTCCATCTTTCACCACGTTTCTCTACTCCTAGTCACTTTTCAGAAATCTTGCTTTACATCTGGACTGGTCATGCTGCTAATTATCCTTACTTCCATAATACAATAATACCTAGTGGTGTACCGATGTGGGAATTTTCACCCATATAATACAATATGGGCTACCTTGTGCCAGCAGTAACACTTACTGGACTTGCCAGCTTAGATAAGCGTAATGACATTACATTTTGTGGAATGACGGATCAACTTGCGGACCAAATGTCATTCTGGATTAAAAACCTATATAATGTGTAAACCAATCACCTGCGATGGATCTGTGACATGTACCTTGTTCCTCAGGTGCCTGATTACTTGGACCACATAGAGAAGCCCATGGATTTCCAGACCATGTGGAAGTGCCTGGAGTCTCATCGCTACCTCAGCTTCGACGCCTTTGAAGCTGATTTCGGCCTCATTGTCAACAACTGCCTCAAGTACAATGCCAAGGACACAGTGTTCTACCGGGCGGCATTGCGTCTCCGAGAGACAGGAGGCGCTGTGCTCCGGCAGGCCAGACGGCAGGCCGAGAAGATCGGCTTTGATTACGACACTGGCATGCACCTCCCCCGGGAGCCGGGCTCCGAGCCGCCACGAGAGCGGGACCGTGATCGGGAACGTGAGCGGGACCGAGAGAGGCCGCCACCTTCCGAGGATGGTGAGTGAATCTTAGTCCTTCAGATGGTCTGTTATTTCCTCCCGAAACTCTGCAGGGGAGGCCGGAGGGTCTTAGAAGGAATGGCGTGTTTATATACACTGTGCCAAAAGCATGCTGGGAGACTGAAAATGGCAGCCGGCTGAGTGGAGTGCCTTACTGCATGTTCTGGCACTTCGAGCGTAGCCGTATCTTCCTTCTCTGTTCTCCCCAGACCTGCTCCTTCCCGAGAATCGGCGGCGCCTCCCACTGGAGGAGCAGTTGCGCGTGCTGCAGGCTCGCTTTGATGAGGTGAGCGCAGGCAAGCACAGCATCGGCCGCTCACGCCGTGCCAAGGCCCTGCGCAAGGAGATGACGGTCATCAAGCGCAAGCTGGCTCACCAGCGTGAGGGAGGGGGCGGTGCCGGGCCCCGGGACACGGGGGGCGGGTCTGAGCGAGGCCCTTCTATGCCCCACCTCCTCTCTGCCACCACGCCCCATGATGAGGGAGGGGAGAGCAGCAGCCATGAGATCAGTGGCAAGGGTGAGAGCCGTCGATGACCTAAATGTAACATCACATGGGGCACGCCAGTGCTTGTTTAAGTCCCGCCCCTCCTCTGCCCACCTGTAGATCTCAACACCTCTAACTCCGCGCTGGCCCCGGAGGTGGGACGCCGCACCTCCGTCCTCTTCTCCAAGAAAAACCCCAAAGCAGCCGGACCACCCAAGAGACCCGGCCGGCCCCCCAAGAACCGCGACGTGGGCCATGGTGGTCCCGGCGTGAGCCCCAGCCCTGTAGGGCCGCCCCAGTTGTCTTCGATATCCTCTCCCCGGCAGCGCAAGCGGCCGCGTAGCCCTCGGTCCAGCTCCAGCTCGGAGAGCGACAGCGACAATGACGAGCTGCTGCCCGGTGAGATGCGAGCCCTCCCACCCCCCACCCCCCACCTGCAGCGCGTGCCATAACCCCAGAGCCATCTGACCATCCCTGATGCCCCCCCCAGGCCTGCCCAGTAATGGTTTTGATGGGGGCAGCCAGCCGGTGACTGAGAGCTTCCGCGTGTACAGGAATGAGCGTAGCCTGCCCCGCTCCAGCTCGGACTCGGAGTCTTCCACCAGCAGCAGCAGCAGCGCTGCCTCCGACCGTACCAGGTACCTGCTAACCCTCCTCTGTCCCCTAGCCCTGAGGCACCCCTGCTTACACCTGCCTTCCCCTCTTGGCCATTGAACCTCCTTGTGTATTTCATCACGGGTTGCAAAAGGGAGGAATATCTCTGTACATCTTTACTGAAAACCTTTGTAAACAAAGATAATACTATTACTAAGAGGTGGCTGACACCTTCAAGTTTTGGAGAGCAAAGCCTGCCCCTGCTGTGTGTGTGTGTGTGTGTGTGTGTGTGGTTTTTATATGCACTGGTTTTGAAACTAATTAAATGCACATAAGTGGAACATAAGTGGAAACTTAAATATAAATAGGATGACCAGATAATCCATGTCATCCCGGACACTTTGAGCTACTTCAGGTTTTACACACTACTTTAAACCTGAAAGACTCCTTTGCTTGGCTAATAATTAATTTCTTCTTGTGCTTTGACTGGTTTGTTTCCTTGATTGAAAGACTGCTGTTTCACATTAACATTAATGATATGGCATGATTATAGGCCACACCAATCAGCACAGCAAGAATGCAGCGCTTAAGTGAAAGCCACTTCCTTTTAATTGAAATGGTAGTTTACAAATCCTGTCCTAGCTCAAAGGGTCTGGGATGACATGGATCATCTGGTCACCCTAAATATAAACAAACTATATAAAAGATGCACAAAACCTCTCCGTCAGAATCGATGATGGTTTTAATACCCATCTTTAACGTTACCTGTAAGCTACAGCTTGTTGAAGGCTCGCTATCATTACACCAGTTCCCGATAGTTCTGTAGGCTATTTGCGTTTTCTTTCAAAGCAACACTTCATAGCAAACCAATTAAATATATAGGTCTTTCAAAGATCAGGGGCGGGTTGCACAAAACACCTTAAGTATGATGCTGCCAATGACGACATTAAACATATTTTGCGTCTGACGAATATAAATAAAATTTTAAACTGGTGGCAACTTAGAAGTTACCCAGAAGTATGGGGAAAAGAGAGAAGCAGGCGAGCAAAACCTGAGCCCGATTTTTATTTTTGTATCTCAGTTACATTAAATGCATGAATTAATACATTTAATACTTTTTTCTGCATATTTATGCATCGAAAATTTGATCGAATAACCAATATAATTCTGTCTCTGTCTTTTTGCCAGTACTTGCAGTGAAACTTAAGTGTTAGTCAGATTAAATAATGAATTAAAAACATGTCACAGGCCACATGAATAAAATTATAGATCGACTGTTGGTCAGATTTATAATGCTAGATTGATCATGATCGTATCCAGTCACGGAATTCTCTTCTCAACATGCGTTCATTTTTTTTCATTTACAGCCATAAACGCATGTTGCAGTTAAGGTACAGTTGGAGGTACCTTAAATCATTCTCCTCACCTTGGTTCTTAAAGTCTTTTGTGCAACCACTTTTGCTTAATGCTTATTGCTTAAGTATAAGACCAAGATAAGGAGAAAAACTTAAATACTTAAGTGAACATTTTAAGGAAACCTTAAAGAGGACATTTTAAGGATGTTTTTGTGCTTCATTTTAAGGAAATCTTAACTTAAGGTTTTTTTGTGCAACCCACTCCAGAATTTAAGCCATACTGTTCTCTCCCAGGACTCTTAAAGTTCTGACTGGGGTCCTGCACAAACGGCAGCATAGGTCATGTTCCACAGCAACAATAACACTGGGCTGCCCATGGACGTGCCTCTCTGTAAATCAGCGTATTACAAAATATATATTGGCCAACCGATATATTTTTGGGATTGTTGTTTTTGTTCCTGTTAATATTGCCATCCAGTCAGTGTGAACTCCTGATGACTATATAGACATATTTCTTCAGTCGTTTTATTTCTTAAGTTATACATGATCCAGGTCTATAAGATTCTAACAGGTTTGGATGCTGTTCAACCAAATACTTACTTCAGCATTAGTTCAAATGCAAGAACTCATGGCCATAGGTGGAAATTAGCGGGAGAACATTTCAAACTGGATTTAAGGAAGCACTTCTTTACACAGCGAGTAGTTAGAGTATGGAATAGTCTTCCTGATAACATAGTGCAAGCTGAATCCTTGGGTTCCTTTAAATCAGAGCTAGATAAGATTTTAACAACTCTGAGCTATTAGTTAAGTTCTCCCCAAACTAGCTTGATGGGCCGAATGGCCTCCTCTCGTTTGTATAGTTCTTATGTTCTTCTTTTATGTCCTTAGTATATCCCATCTTCTGTCTGGGGTTTCAGGCTTCTGAATGGATTCTTCATTGCCATGGTGATACTGATGGGTCCACCTTGTTACTTGGTTCTTATTAGAGAAAACCCAGTTCAAAATAAGACTGATGGCAATTTTCTGTGTTGGTAGTTCAATTAAGAATTAAGGTTGCTTTCCTTTTGCAGCCCATTACAGCACATCATGTATGTCAGTGTTCTTCTTGTCCTCCTCTTTCATTGCCCACCTTGTCAGAGGCATCTTTCTTGACTGCTGCATCCTTTGTTGATGTGTTCCCAGGAGTCAAAAGCTGTATGTCTTTGCCATCACCATTAAAGTTAGCTGTTGTTCTGACCTTTTGTTTTCTTCACATTTAGCTGTAGGATCACCTCCATACTTTTAACTTTTTTTCCTTGTAACAGTCTTTCCTTGTAACACTCTTGTGATGTGATCGGTACAATTTTTCTTCCTACATTCTTCAGTCCATGTTTGTCTGTTTTCAGTCCAGCTTTCCTAGGTTCAGTGCACAGGTTGAATAGGCATGGTGATGGCGTGCAACCTTGTCTAACCCCTTACCAGTCTCTGGGTTCCTATATAGTATGGAATTTTGATTTAGGGTTTTTTCCAAATCTGGATAAGAATGGAAAAAGGAAACCTGAATGAAAATATTCAGGCATTTCAAGACTTGCACAAATTGGCCTGCTATATACATTACTGTGCAGAAGTCTGAGGCAGTCAATGAAAATGCTTAAGGCTATTTATCTTGGTGGTAGTAGTTTATTTACTTTGATATTTTGTTATAACAATTTATTTATTCTACACTTTGATTCCCAAACATCTCCTTAGGGACACCTCAGTATGCATTTGTTAAATTTCTTCAGCTGCTCGATTATTTAACAAATCAAGTTTATTAATTAACTCTGTGGTATGTATTAGCCAAACAAGGTGAGGTAGTCAAAAATGCGTGTGTGTTTTGGGCAGTTGCTGCCAATACTGTTGTGATTTTATGAGAGGTTTTAAAATTTCTAAGATGACACAGTGATAATGTCATAGTTTTACACCAATACAATGGTCATTTAAACATCATTTTCTTGTGACTGCCTAAGACTTTTTAAAAATCAGAATTTACTAATTAATGTTCCTGATTTAAGTCACCTACACAGCTAGACAGTACCAAATTGTGCACAGGTCACGTATTGAAGAGCAATATCCCAAGCCAAGGAGTGCAGGGTGTGTATGTGGGGTGTACGCTGGATTTAATTTCCAACAAGAAATATTGATACAGATGGTCCCTAAATTAGAATGGTTTGACTTTTTGAATTCATGCCATCCTCCTTGTGTGCCAGTCATGCTCACCAATCAGAAGTGCTTACAGAAAGTTCCTATTATTAGGGGTTCAAGCAGCGCTAGCCACAAGCCTCCTATTGCTTTCTTACTGTAATCATATTTTATTTATATTACTTTATTTAACTTGACACAGGGATTGCTTTTGTGAGAGTCTGCTTTATGCGTCATTGTTCTCTGCCGATTTGACCATTGTGTACATTTGACTTTCCAGAAACACTTACTTTACTTTTCGTAAAAAAGTAGTGAAATGCTGTTTGCAAACGTGACACTTAAAATGTGCCTGTAAAAATACAATAGGCCTTCCTTTACCATGTTAGCTAGCGACTGGGAACATTTTTTGGCAAATAAATGACTATAAAACAATTTCAAGCAGTTTTGCCCTAAATGTATAGTAAATTGGGCTGAAAAGAACACTTCATAATCTGGTAATGGCAATCACACCGAATCATATGAACGGTAAAAAGTTGATTGTTTAGAAACTGCTCTTAGTGTACATGTCATATAGTGAATACTGAACTTTTTTAAAAATAAATTGCAATATCTGTCAGATAAATCGCAATTCAATATATTCTTAAAATCATTCAGCCCTGATAGTGATATGACAACATTGTAAAAAATATTTTGTTTTGCATGGCAGGCAAACATAGCAGCGTGTGCAGTAGGGTATGGTGGGATGCTGCCGGGATGTACGCATCTCCTGCTTTGTAAGATGCCTCACTCTCGCCAGCGATTGACAGAGTTCAGTTGTCTTGGTGTTCGAGCACGTATTTTTTTCATGTGTTTTTGGTATTTCAAAGCCCGTCTCGACTTTTCAAGTTGCGATGGGGTCATCAGAATGCACCTCCATCGCAAGTCTGGGACTACCTGTATAGGCTGCTTTGCAATCCACAATGCTCACAATGAGGAAATGTAAGATTTCACCTGTTTGGTTTGGCTGTCTAATCACAGGCAGTGGTGGCCCAAGGTGGCATTTTCTGCGTGGGGTGCTTACTGGGCAAGTCGCCAGAGCCAAATTCTCCCCCTCCCCCCAGTTGGAACCCTGCAGTATGGAACCTGTCAGGCATATTGTCCAGTGTAATTTCTTCATTTAGTGATTTCTTCATTTAGTTTGCTAATGTCAATACAAACAATTTGTATTTGCGAGAAAAAACACTTGCATTGACCTGGCATTCTGCCTTTCCGTAATACATCAGCTATGATGTCTCATGTTCCTCTTAAGGATAAACTGACTCTCACTGAAGGTTCCTCCCTATATCTGTCCTCATTAAATGTCTTAGTTGTTTATCACTTCCCCACATATCGTCATAAAAAGACTAGCCTCATTTTTCCTTGGTAACTTCAGAGATGTGATTAGTGGCGCACCAATATGACTGATACAGGTGTATTTTTGTCTGCTTGTTGGCGATGTCAATTGCAGCTAACCCCGGGGAAGTGCCAGGAGTGAAACTTGCTGAGCCTGTCGGTACTGATTTAGCGGAATGATGCCACCTTTTGTCTTTTGTGCTCTGTGGGAAAATGGCATGGTAGATTTATTAATTTTATTGATAACATGTTGTGGGCTGTAGAAAATCATCAGTCACATTGAAACCTCTTCTAGGTGGTGAAAGAGACAATGAAATCCTTGGTCTCCACTATGGAAAATGGCTGATTACATTGAACAATCATCTGCATTATTTTGGTAGTTATGTCTTTAGCTCTGGTGCTGCTAAGTTTAAATATTCATTGAAGTCCTAAATACCAGCCAGCAATTTCAGCCAAGATTTGAACCATGTGACTGAAGGTGAAGCCTTTGATTTTTAACAACTAAGCTGATTCCAATGTTAAATAATGAGATATATTATATATATATAATGCATCTCTGGTTATGATCATTGTTTTGGACACCTGCTAGCTTTCTACATGGGGAAAAATATTTAAAACGTAAGCTTTTTTTTTTTTCTTCAACCTGTTTCCAAAGTGTAAGCCTTGTTGAAATAAGTTGAATTTTGCAGTGGATAAATGTCTCATTGTCTATGTTGGCTCCTGCTTACCAGCCATGTGCTGTTCCTGCTTCCTGTGGCAAGCTTTCCTTAATTTTCTTTTCTTTAATTTTTTCTCCTTGAGAATTCAGACCAGAAACTGGAATGGCATTTTTGTTCAAGCCTTTTTGTAAACCAGGGATGAATGCAAATTTTCTTTTTGAGAAGTAACTAAGTTTCGTTTGCCTCTGTATGTAAAGACTTGGATAAGCGAATTCCATTGTAATCTAACAAATGTCCTTTGCATCTCCATTTTTTTTTTTGATAAAATTTGGCATGTGAATTACCTGTAACTTTATTTTACTGTTACAGTTGCATATTTTACATTTCATCAAAATCAAAAATTGTTTGTTTTTTGGAAATTTTGTTGAATTCAAATGTGAAGACACAGTAGTTTTACTTCAAGTTTGCATTCAGCCTGATTCCATGCTGTAATCTTATTCACTAATTCCATCCATTAGCTGTTCTAGTGTCTTCATCCTCACTGGCTTTAGACCCCCTTGTTAGGCCCCAGCCTCAGTGCTATGTGGGGTTCACCTAATGTTGTCCGCCCCTTTCAGCACAACTCCGTCGAAACAGGGCCGCGGGAAGCCCTCATTCTCACGCTCCACCTTCCCGGAGGACAGCAGTGAGGACACGTCAGGAACCGAGAACGACTCGTACTCTGTGGGCGGGGGGCGGGGTATGTCACACAGTAAGTACCACCGCTGGGAAGGGAAGATGCGGGGGTGTGCAGAGGTGTCTGCTGTGTCAGCCTGAGGCCATGTGTGTTCCATGTGTCTGATCTGAGGCTTGTGTGTCTCAGTGGTGCGTCCACGGAGCAGGTCTGGCTGCTGGATGACATCAGAGGACTACACATCGCTGGACGCTTTGGACCTGGTGTGGGCCAAGTGCCGGGGATACCCTTCATACCCCGCGCTGGTGAGTGTACCGGCGCGGCTCCATGTAGCGTCCTCTTACCTGAAGTGTGACACCCCTCGGCTCACTAATTTTGCCCTGCTTGCAGATCATAGACCCCAAGATGCCACGAGAGGGCATGTTTCACCGCGGCGTCCCCATCCCAGTGCCCCCATTGGACGTGCTGAAGCTTGGGGAGCAGATGACCCAGGAAGCTCGGGAACACCTATTCCTGGTGCTTTTTTTTGATAACAAGAGGACCTGGTCAGTGCCCTTTCCCTCACCCTTACCTTCCTCTATGCCAGGGGTAGGCAACCCTGATCGTACAGTGCCGGTATTCCATCTTACCTGTCTTTACTGACTGCCTGAGATCAGATATGGTTCATCAGAGACCAGGCAAGATGGAAAACCTGCTGGGAACTGGCGCTCCAGGATTGGAGATGCCTTACCCTGATCTATGCCTTAGACAAGCCTCTCACACTAACCTTAAAGATTAATGGCTGAAATATCTAAGCTTCATATTTCTTTCTGGGAGCTGTATAACTTTGTGTACTGTGCTTTCTTGTCCATAAAAATAATCAGCACAGTTATAAGAAGTCTACAGAAATGACATGAGGCTCAAACTAGTAACTTACATTAGTTTGTCACTTTTTGTGTTAACGTGAAGCCAATTACAGTGGTGTGTGTGTGTGTGTGTGTGTAGGCAGTGGCTACCAAGGTCCAAGCTAGTTCCTCTGGGTGTGGACCAGGAGCTGGACAAGGAGAAGATGCTGGAGGGAAGGAAATCCAACATTCGCAAGTCCGTGCAGGTGGCTTATCATCGAGCCATGCAGCATCGCAATAAGGTCCAGGGGGTCCCCAGCAGCGACACCAGTGACACAGACTGAGCAGCGCACATGCACAAACACACACAAACAAACTTGTGCTCAAACTTGTGTCCCCTACGAGTACACCAGCACTGTGAAACGCAATGGTGGAGGAAAACGCTACTGTGATGGTAATGGCACCTGCGGTTTCAAAGCCGTACACGTGCGTGCCGACATCCACATCAACACGCGGGATGATGCAGAGTGAGGGCTCCATCTGCCCTGGACTGGAAGGGGACGCACATGATCACAGGGGCACCACCAGCGTGCACGCAGACAATCGCCTGAGATAGCGTGTCCTTCTCTTCAGATCCCTGAGGGGTTTCAGCAATGACGCCGGGGCAACTGAGGTTATAAAAAAAAAAACTGAATAGGAAAATATTTATTGACGTCTTGTAGGAACAGTATCCAGAGCAGAGTATGACGGAGTCCCTGTACAGTTCAGAGTAATACTGTATGTATGTGACATAATGACTGTTGTGGTATGTAAACTGTAGCATGTGACATTCCTGCAGCACTCAGCTGTGTCCCTCAGTCCCTCCAACACTCAGTCTCTCCTTCTGCTTCACCCTCAAAAAGAGCATGCAGCTTGGGTGAATGGGATGTCTGCCCAGGCGTGTGCGAATCGTCGTCTCTGGTGATGCACTGTTCAGTCCCTCAACAGTTTGGACCTACCCTCAGCTGTTCCCTCTGGTGTGTGGGACTTGGTAACTCCCCTGAAGGCTGGTGTGCTTTTCTGTTTCTGTACAAAAGCACAGGATGGAGAATAGTGACTTGTACTTGCTTACAAACGGACCCATTTCATTCACAACCTATATTTTCTATTTAAGTCTGGAATGTCAACACGGAAGTATGGATGTACTGTTTTATTAAAAGCCAAATCCTGATCTTTCCTGGCCTTGTGATCCTGTTACTGTGTATGTGTACTATTCATTGCATTTAAGCTGTTCGCTATGTGGATTGGTCCTAAGGACACAATTGTGACATGGTGTTGGAGATGCACATGTACAGCCTCGACTTCTCCATTTATGATATAAATAGACTGTAGATGTTGTATTACTAATCATAAGCACGAGAACACTCCATGCATCCAGGTTGAAATGTCAAGTGTAATTTCAGCACGGACTGAACTGTGGTAATGTTACAGTGCATGCAAGAGATGTACTTTGTGTTCTGGGAAACCAGAGGGGAGTCATTGGTGATCATGAACATTGTATTATTTATTTTGCCTCAATGGTCCCTATGTGTCACTTAACAGATTTTGGAGCCTCAAAAACTTGCACTGTGGGAATATTGTTTGTCAGTCATATTTTTGATGTTCCCTCCCCCTATTTTATTTAGTGGCGGGATCAGTAAGGTGGTGAATAATGTTAATGTATAACTGAAATGTGGATATAGGATATAGAAAATATGACAGCCTCACCACTGAGTGGACTAGTGACACGGTGGCTGATCACATGGTTTTGTTTGTCCTAGTTTCAGGCCAATGTTATTAGAAATTTTATATATATAAAGATAAACTTAAGATAGAACTTTAATAAAAAGGATTCAGTTTTGTACAATTGTGTCATTTCTGTAGTGCCTTGTTTGTGTGGTGGATGTGTCACTTTTTCCAGTTAAGCGTTTAAAGTGAATTATGCCATGTGGGGTTGTACCATTTAGGTTTAGCAGTGGTTTATTGAAACTGGTTAAATAGTTTCTAACCAGTTCTATTACTTTCTGTCCCTTTTTATCATTGTAGTCCTCATCCGCCTGCTGCAGGCAGTACTCCTGTTGTTAAGACTGACTCACACCAAGTTAAATTGAGTGGGAGATTCAGTTTTGTGACACTGATGGGTGTAAGAACAATCAAAGAAAGTAAGATTTCACCATGGTACAATTCAGGAAGTTTTTCCATCTTGTTAAGTGCATTTACAGTACTTTCAAGTCTTACTGAGGTAACTTAAGGCTAATGTTGCCACAGATTAGACGCACACCTGCCCAGTTAGCATTTAAAGACGGAACTGATTGATGTCTGTACTGTATACAACTGCAGTTTAAAGTTCATAATTAGTTTCAAGTGATTTGTGTGGATTTTGACCACAGAAAACTTTAGTGACTCTAGGTAAAATAAGCTTAGACAATTGAATTAAAAAAAATCATGCCAAATGACTTTCTCAGATTTGATGCGCTCATCTAGATGTGCCATTTTTGGAAGGAAAGTGCACACGCTCTTTCAAACACTTGTATTTGCCATGCTAATTTATCTGGTGAATGGAGCTCACTAGTGTTGCAGTCTCACTGATAAACTGATCAGAATCAGAATGGAGTTTATTGCCAAGTATGTCGTCACATACAAGGAATTGGCTTTGGTGGTTGGTGCAAATAAGAGTTAAAAGATTATTTTGTCAAAAGTATACAATATAGTAATATAAATAGATAAATATGGATATGGAGAAAAAAATATATAGACATTGTGTGATATTGCAGAATTCAGTCAAGGCATTAATATATTAATATATACAAGAGCAGAAACGCGGTACAGGGTGAGGATGAGAATCAGAGAGCATCTCTGGCCTTATTTATGAGGCTGGCTGCAGCGGGGAAAAAGCTGGCCTTATGGCGTGCAGTTTTGGTTTTGATGAACCGTAACCTTTTGCCAGAGGGGAGAGTCTGAAAGAGTTTGTGTCCAGGCTGAGAGAGGTCGGCCACAATCTTCCTTGCCCTTTTCAAGGTCCTGGACTCGTACAGGTCCTGTAGGGACGGAAGGTTGCAGCCGATCGTATTCTCAGCAATGTGAGTGATGCACTGCAGTCTGTTCTTGTCCTTGGCAGTAGCAGCAGCGTACCAAAGGGTGATGGCGGTGGTGATGATGGAGTCTATGATGGCAGTGTAGAAGGTCACCATCATTGTCTTTGGCAGATTGAACTTCCTTAGTTGCCTCAGGAAGAACATCCTCTGTAGTGCTTTCTTGGTGAGAGAGTGGATGTTTGGGGTGCCCAGGAAGTGGAAGAACTCCACAGGGGTGACCGGCGACTCAAGCAGGGTGATGGACACAGGAGGGGCAGGGCATCGCCTGAAGTCCATGATCATCTCCACTGTCTTCAGAGTGTTGAGCTCCAAGTTGTTCCCTTTGCACCAGGACACCAGATGGTCGATCTCCTGTCTGTAGGCAGACTCGTCCCCGTCAGAGATGAGTGGTATCGTCTGCAAATTTCAGGAGCTTGACAGACTGATGGGTGGGGGGGCAGCTGTTGGTATGCAGGGAGAAAAGGAGTGGAGAAAGGACACAGCCCTGTGGAGATCCAGTGCTGATAGCTGATAAACTTATACATTTATGTATTTGCTAGGCTCTTTTGGCCAAGGCAACATTGACGTGAGGCAGATGTTACGTCCCGTAGATTCTTGGGGTGGGTTTATCGCCCCGGTTCCGTCTCCAGCCTCCTCTGCCAGCCGACTGGTTCTTCGCTCCGCCCTTCGCCCCGCCTCCCGGACTCCGGCCACGCCCAAACACCGCTCCTGACTTCCG
>JAODKM010000099.1:12840079-12850652 GCA_026780845.1 Petrocephalus sullivani | reverse complement strand
ATCCGAATGTCGCAGCAGAAATCGAGACTCATCAGACCAGGCAACATTTTTCCAATCTTCTATTGTCCAATTTCGGTACGCCTGTGTGAATTGTAGCCTCAGTTTCCTGTTCTTTGCTGACAGGAGTGGCACCAGGTGTGGTCTTCTGCCGCTGTAGCCCATCTGCCTCAAGGTTTGACGTGTTGTGTGTTCAAAGATGCTCTTCTGCATACGTTGGTTGTAACAAATGGTTAGTTGAGTTACTGTTGCCTTTCTATCAGCTCGAACCACTCTGGCCATTCTCCTCTGACCTCTGACAAGGCATTTTCGCCCACAGAACTGCCGCTCACTGGATGTTTTCTCTTTTACGGACCATTCTCTTTAAACCCTAGAGATGGTTGTGCGTGACAATCCCAGAAGCAGTTTCTGCAATACTCAGACCAACCCGTCAGGCACCAACAACCATGCCACGTTCAAAGTCACTTAAATCACCTTTCTTCCCCATTCTGAACCTCGGTTTGAACTGCAGCGGTTCGTCTTGACCATGTCAACATGCGTAAATTCATTGAGTTGCCACCATGTGATTGGCTGATCAGTAATTTGCGTCAACGAGCAGTTGGATAGGTGTGTCTAATAAAGTGGCCGGTGAGTTGCCATAAATAACTGGTTTATGAGCCATCATGCCTTTCAGTGACAAAACAGCTACTGTAGAAGGTGTGGATCAGTCTAACTGGTAGTTCAAGCTCATGTTTGGAGTTCTGCCAATGGGACGTCAGTGTAGTTTATCAAGAATGCCCTATCTTTGTTTTCCCAGTAGTCTTTTTGGTGGGGGGTGAAGACCTTTATTTACTGTGTTGTTTCAGTGACTAAGCTTATCAAATTTCTTTGTGATACATGTCAGTCAAACTGAATGTATCTGCAAATGTTCTTATTATGGGCTTACTATAGGCATTTTGCTTTCCCTCCACGCTCCAAAGACATGCAGGTGGGTGGAATTAGTGAGTTAATATGCTCTTCTTGGTGTGTGACCGTGTAAATAAATGTGTGCCGCTCCCTGCCTTATATCCTACACTTCACAGCTGGTAGATGACATGGACCCTGGTTAAATACACACTCTTGGTGAAGTTTATTAGCTCAGAAGTAAATTTTTTACCTGACAGATAAATTTTCATATAATGACCATTAATACTATTTTTTTAAATCAAAACACTAAACAGGTTGAGTGTGATCATAGAATGTAACATAATGGGGTGGTCAGTGGCTCCGAGCATGGGCTAAGCCTTTTTCCTGTGATCAGAAGGTCATTGGTTCAAGGTTGACCTCAGCAGAACAGTCACATATCCCTGTGCCCTTGAGCAAGACCCAGCTAGAGTTCAATTTTAACTAGTTAGAATGCCAATTTCTGATATCAGGACTTCAGTTTTAACTATCCGAAATGCCAGTTGTTGATATCAGTTAAAATTCCAACTCCTACTGAAATAAATGAGAAAATCGTTTTGAATCTCAATAGCTAAAACAGAATTTCCGATATTAGGAATCGGCATTAGGAATTTCTGATATCAAGAATTAGCCTTCTAACTAGTTGGAACTGAATTTGTGATATCAGAAATACACATTATAACTAGTTACAATCTCACTAGCTAAATTTAATCTCACTAGCTAAAATGGGACTTTTGATATTAGGAATTGGCATTGTAACTAGTTAAAATTGCATTTATTTGTTGTAAAGATTTAAAGATATCTTAAATAGAATTTTGACTCGTAAAAATAAAGTTTTAGATGTCTTGAAATACCATTTCTCCTAGTAACAATGTGATTGTGGATGTCTGTAATTGCCATTCGGACAAGTGAGAGTACAGTTTTGATTGGCAGAAATGATATTACAGATATCTAAAATTTAATTGCAGACAGGAGTGTTACTTTATTTAACGTTAAAACGGCTTGTCATATGTGCTTCGCCTTTGGTATGTGCTTGTTCGTGGTCTGCAGTTGACTGGGCAGCGGCGGTGTTTACATTCACTCAAACCACGCATTTTCGCGGGGCCCCCTATAGGCCACAAGCGCTCACTACACTACACGGCGATGGGCCCCGAAGTGACTTTAATGCGGGGCCCCAGAAAAGACAAACCCGCCCCTGCTTCTGGGTGGTTACGCTGCTGTCTGTGCCATGCTGCCTCCGCGCGAACATATGCCTCATAAACAGTTCATAAATAGACGCATGCAGTATTAACACTTTTATTTGTACTTCTTAGAATAAAAGCGCGTTTAAATGACCAGGTTGTATCCCCATTTTTTATACAGATGTGTAACAGAACATAAATATTGCGCGTAAAATAATTTATCTAATTATAAAGAATGATAGGATTTAGGAGGTTGTTATGGAATTGCGTTGCAGGAAGTAATATCACCAGCCGGCTACGCTAGACTGCGCTTAGCAGGCGGTGCGGCGCCGCTTTCCAGCGAACGGGGCACAAGCGAGTACGGACGGCGGGGGTCGCCGCGCCCTGCCTCCGCACGCCTCGGGTCTATAGGCTCTCGTCCTTTCTCCGTAATATATAATGTCTTCGAACAACTTCTATTTCACTGATTTACAATTTCTTGTAGATATCTTGATTCGGTTATTTTTCCTCCAGTTGTTCGGGGGTTTGCTCAGCTATAAATAAGTATTCCGGAGCTTACGTCGGAAGGTCTTCTGTCCATAAATCGGTAAGTAATAAAATAAATGAGAATATGACCGCTTCATTAGACTTGTCGATTAAACGCAGCACACTGTCCGCATGCGGACATGAGTTCGTGTCTTGTTTGTTTATCGTTTTAACACTTGATGTATTGTTGTGAAACCGAAAAACGTAAACCGTGGCATTATATATGTCTTATACTACTGTTATTGCGAGTTGTCTCCTGTTCTTTGTGTGACTTTGTCCGTCTTCTGTATAATCCAAAATATGGGGTCCGCCGACACGGTAACTGATAACTCGACGTCTTTAAAATATGTGTGTCTGTGTGTGAGACGGAGGGGGGGCTGTTATTTTGTGCTGTAACTAGTAAATACATTACCCAGAACTCGTTTAAACATTAGTTTCCACTGTGTAATACCCAGAAGATGACATATAAAGGTATTGAAAGGGGGTAGTGGGGCACCGATAAAATTTTCTGAATGTGTGTGTGGGTGGGGGGTGGGGGGGGGGGGGGGGGGGGCCCAATAACTAATGCGCACTGAATGAACACAGGTCACTGACAAACCGACTGAACGCACATGCTCATCTGCTATTTCACCAGTGCCCTTTCCTACCAAATTAAAATGTAAGGTATAGGCCTATTACAATTTATTCTTTTTAATTTCACAGGCTTGATAAAATGAGAAAACGTATAATAATGCAGAGTATACAGTCTTTAATGACATGACGCCTGAAAAAAAACTGTTTGTAGATTGTAGATCAAAAAATGTAGATCAGAATCATTAAAATATTAATTTACGGTGTATTTGAAAGAAATTGATCCAATATTCGTTTTTTTTTCCCCTAATAAACATCAGCCTATTAACCTTAACTACCATGTTTACAGAGTATGTTTATATAGCATGTACTTATAAATGGCACCACCTGAGACATGTTCCTGTCTCTGGAATAATGCCATGTTCAGTGCTTATTCTGTGGGTTTAATTACACAGTAACTCACACGGTAACTATACCGACATGTCTACTGTAATGTCATCCTTGTTGCATTCTATCAATGAATGCCTTTAGTGGTTACTGACTGTCCATAGCTTGTCAAGTTATTTGATTGCCTCTCTCTCTCTCTCTGTCTCTCTCTCTCTCTGTCAGTCCCTCAAGCAACAGCCAAAGCCCTGGAAGCATTTCCTTCATTGGATATTTGGTGTCATGTTTCAGGACGTTGAAGCCAAGTCAAATATTAGTGAGTGTTACCACACTTCAGTGGTTAACCTCTCCCTTTGTACTAGAAGGTAGTAGAAGCGGGTCTTAAGCAGAAGACATTCAAGACAACAGGACAGCTTGTGCTAAGGTGCACGTGTACCCTGCCTGTTTAAAGTAATGTCTTAGACCTCCAGGAACCAAGTGTTCACTTCAAACAGACTTGGCAAACAAGCGAGGCAGCCCTAACTTTCTGATTCTTGGCTGCAGAGAGATCTCAGACAGCATGAGTAAGCTGGCAGTCTGCCTCTGCACACTTGGCTGCGTGCTGCTCTGTGCTGCTGCCATCCTCTTGGAAACGATTGAGTGGGACCACAAGAATCCTCTCACCTGTTCGCAGGTAAGTGTTGACTTACGAGAGCTTTGTCACTCATCCCATTATTGCTATGCTTTAAAATGCCTCGAGTTTGTAAATCTCACATCTTTCTCACATTAGGTTTAGGTATTGATTGCAAAAAAACTTACAAATATATATATTAATATATAGCATTTTTAATACATGTATATTCAGTATTTAATATTTTATATATATATATATATATATATATATATTTTGGCAACCATCTATTCACCCATTGCCAATCTCTAGTCCTTAATGAGTGAATATGCCTCTGAATGATATGGACTGGCATCCTTCTTGGGACTGGCTCTGGATTATTGAACATCTTTGACATGGATGGATGGATGGATGGATTGGAAAAGACACTATACTATACAGCCACTCCCTGGGTTACCGTGGTCCATGTTACGATATTTTGACTTTACGATGGGTATTCCCACTGAATATTTGTTCAGTATTGGGATTACATGAGACTTTCAACACTTTACTATATCGTAGGCTGTGTGTGAATGATTGTGCCCAATTGGGGGCTAATGTAAGTGCTCTAAGCATGTTTAAGGTACTCTAGGCTAGGCTGTGATCTTTGTTAGGTTAGGTGGGCTGTATTGTATTGTTTTCGCCTTATGATAAGTTTATTGAGAAGTAACCCCATCGTAGCCTGGGGAGTGGCTTTAAGCTGTCTAAAGAGGCTTGAACCTCTTCCACTGAGCGTATACATAATGCCCTACCCACAAACAGCCTAAACAAAGCCTGATTTTGTTTTTCTCTTTCTCTGGTGGAGCCTCTTCCAGGTTCATTTGCCTACTTGCGTGAGATATGATGTAGATTTGCATGTGTGTGTGGGGGGGCTCTACGCATGGCCGCACGCATGTGTGTATGTGTTGCGGCACTTATGTGTTAGCACGCATGGTTTTGTGCATAGCAGTGTGTGGGCATGTGTGTGTGTTTTTGCATGTGCCTCTTGGTGGTCGGCCAACTGACGAATTTTATCAATGGGATCCCCCCCCTCGGCATTTTAGGATGCAGTTGACCCTGACTTTCTGTTGCCGATGATAGACCCTTGTTCTCTAGCAATATGTGCATAACCACGTCCGTGCATCTGTGCGCATGCAGAAAAGTGCGAATGGGGACAGGGAGACGTTTACAGAAGTTGTTGGTTTCATACTTTAATGTAATGTCAATGGGTACCAGCTCTCTTATTTTAGAGCTTTTGTTCCAAAAAAAAATCCTCATGGAATACCTTGCAGGTAGGAACCAGAGTAGCCAAGAGGGCAGGGATAAGGTCACGGCAGAGTTTTGCATAACTGACAAATAAAAATGAGACGTGAGACGTAAACAAGCAAAACAGATCCCAGTGTTATTTTTGTGTCTGTCTGTGTGTGAGAGCCTTTTTCAAGTTCAGACAAATCCAAGTGATTTGAATAGTTCCAAAGCACAATAAATTTGCAGTAATATCTTTATTTCTATAGTTGAGCCATTTTGTTGACTTTTATGGTGATATGTAATACAAGCAGTAAAACCAGTATTATGTCGGCCTATTGTTACAAACAAAAGAATAAAAAACAACATAAAAGCACTTACTGTAAAATTCATTTGTGTTTATTATTTCATGAGTAAAATCCTACAGAGGAGTTGTTATAGATAATTAGTAATAATAAGGAAATAGGAATATAATAAGGAAATAGTAAGAAGGAAAAACTCAGAAGTGAGGGATGGGGGTCATTCTGTCCACATCTTACTCGTCTGTTGTGACCGTGATGTGTTTTTCCGTCGCGTAGTGCGCAGCCTAGCTCCGTAAATCACTGCTAATTTATTTTTAAAACAGGCGGTATATTTGCGTAAAATGATGTGATTTTGCGGTGCCGTCATTACGGATGCCGATGGCTGTTAATGAGCAGAGTCATGCGGCCATCATGCTGTCGCTTCTCATTCGTTGTCCCTGCCTTAGGATTTGAGTGTAAAGGGTGAGGAGACACGCTGATGAGATCTAAGCGTCGTACAATGTCCTTTTACAGCTGTGTGTGTGTGTGTGCCTGAAAAATACACTATTGTACATTCTGTGTCTGTAAACTGTATCAAACCAAATGCAGTGACCATAACCAGCCGCCCCTTGTCTCTTCACAGGACATAAGCGAGTGCACAGTGAAGGGTAAGTGAAAGCCCATTTTTGGCCCCCAACAAGCACATGAGGGTGATTTGGCTGGACACGGCTGGAGACCGAGCTGGGTAGAGAGGGGGGTCATGGGACGAGAACTTTGTCATATCATGGGGATAGAATTGTTTGAAATTCAGAAGCGACTTTTAAAAGGCTATTAAAAGAAACTGAAGTGAAAACGAAGCCCAGCGCTTCAGCTAAAACCTTCTTCGCCGAAGCGATAGCTAAAAGGCCTTTGGTCTCCATACATATTTGGCTGCTTTTGTGAAAGAATGACCCGCATCTGTGCTGTGCAAATTCCGGACAGCAATCAAACAAAACCTAGCAGAACAATGGTCTTTAAAAAAAGGAGCATCATCTGCCTTTGCTTTGCATCACTGAGATTATGTCAGTCACTCTGAAGATGATATATGTGAGATAATTCTCACGTATATCAGATTAAGATTTTCTGGATGCTTAGTGCTGTCTAACAAAGCACTGACTGGAAGGACACGTCAGGTAATCTTGTGTTGGGATGTATTTGGATATGACATACAGGGGTTCTTGCTGTAAGTTATATATCTGCTCTGAGATTGTGTCTATTCTGTGCTGTCCTGTAGATGGGGAGCAGCCCGGACATGGATCTGACGCTATCAATGTATCGGCACTAGAGCTGAAAGCGCTGCTGTGCTGCCCACACGGCCAGGACTGCAGACCCTGTGTGGAGATCTACATCACTGTCACAGGTACCCCCAGCCCACGTGCTTCACCAAGCTCCGCCCTCTATGGCCTCTTCTGCTGGCACCTATATGGCTATACATGATACACCCACACGCCCCTCATCGACCCCCCCCGGCATGCTCTGCATCTCTGTCTGCCTCTCTGTCTGTCCACCTTTCTATCTGGCCTTCCAAACACATGTCGTGTCTGACCGCTAAAGACCGGCCTTGTCATTCCAGGAATCAGTTCACATGCACTCTACACTGTCAGAAAAAAAGGCACAGCCTTGGTACGGGTTTCTTCCCCAAGGTACAAGCAACGTAGATGTTCCCAGAGTCCATTTCTGTACCTTAAAAACTAAAACTTCCTACAGCTATAGGGTACAATCTGCAAACCTTTGAGGGTACAGCCCCAGCTCTCAAGTAATTCTACCCTGAAAGGTACAAACTGATACTTGACAGTGTGAAGATTTCTGTGCACACCACCATGAGCAGACTCCCAGATACTGTATGAAGGGTAGAGTGTGCGCTCTTCTCTGTTAGTGTAACTGAGTGTTGCTGCCATTAGCTTGCTTATACAACTGCTTGCTGTTACACCAAATAGCCAAATGACAGCATGGCGTGTGCAGTCATATAGTGGCACTCACGGTCCCTCCTCCTTTCATCTTGTCCAGCTCAAGGTCTCTAGCATTTGAAGACAGCGTAGTTCACTTATATGAAGGGAGCGCATTCATTCTCCAGCTTAATCACTTAATCACTAGTCGCACATGTGGCTGCAGTCGTATCTCCTCTCTCTAGCTGCTCTAGCTTTGCTAATTTATTGCCTCGTCTGTTGTGCAGTCCAGTCAAGAGATCTTTAAAATTTGTTTTACAGGTGGCACAGCAACAGCAAGGAGTGTCAGAAATGTTCTGTTTTTTCTTATATGTTCCTGTTAACCTCTAATAGTCCTTATCATCAGCTTCTGGTAGGGATTCAAAGCTGAGCTGTGCCACATTTTCCCATGTGCATGACCGTGTCATGGTTGCAGAACTGTGTGTGCTGTGTCATTCATAAACTGTGTCTGTGAGACTTATGCTGGATTTTTGTTCTTGTTCACATTAATCATTCCAAGCTTAAATGTACTTTATAGTGGCATGCTTACAAGGAGGGATATGTTATATAGTCTGTTCACACGTTACATAGTCATGGGAGTTTTTTATTAATGGAATGTGGCTAGCCGGTGTGGGGCTGACAGTTATTTAGCTCGTTAACTGTCAGAAGGCATAGACCACAGACATGTGTACATGTGATCAGCAGAGTTGTAGTTCTTGAGATCCGGTCTTGGTTTCAAGACCAGTCTTGAGACCGCTTGACCAGATCTTGGCCTCGTCTTGGTCTTGAGCCCGTTTTGTCTTGATCTTGCCTTGGTCTTGGCCATAAGTCTTGAAATATTACAAAACATATTATCTGAATCGACATGTAAATTTACTTCTTTCCCCACAGCATGTAGAAATGTATTTTTCTGCTCTATCCTCTTGTAGCAGCGCCACTTAACATGTACTACATCTCCCAGCTGCCCCGGCAGCTTAATGCTATTGGGCAGCTTCAGATGGGCAAAAGCAGGAACGTGGAGATACGGCAGTTACTGTCGGTAAAGTTAGCAAGGCACATAACAGCTGGAAAAAGGGGAAACTGCAGCAATGTGGGCTTTGTCTGCCGTCATCCAATTTGATAAACGTTGCAACCTCAGCTCCTGTTGAGTGTGTTTTCAGTGGGGGTCTTATCTTGAGATCACACCGTGCCTGAATGGGAGCCAGATTTGTTAAGGGATTTAGTGTTCTTTAAGTGCAATCATTCACTGTTGAATACATCATAATCCTTTTTAAAAATACATAACTACTTACTTACATTACTACTTACATGTAGGCTGACAAGATTAGTAGATTTTTTTTCTTAGATGCGAACGTTATACCTAAATGTTACTGAGGAACTGAAAAAGATGTTATACATGGAAAAAGTATAATAAAAAATGAACCAAGAAAAAAATCATTGTTTTATTTTATATAAATATGTGCATTATTGTTTGTATGTGAAAATTTTTTTCAACGATAGGGTTTTTTAAAATTACATAAATGAATATATACCCCTAATATGGGTGCACTCTACCAAAAAAATCTAAATTCTGATTCTAAATTTTCAAGTCTTGTTTTGGTCTTGATTAAAAGTCTTGATCTTGTCTTGGTCTCTGTCTTGACTTGGTCTTGGGTTGGATGAATCTTGATTTTGTCTTGATCTCGAAACAGATGGTCACACATTACTGGTGATCAGAATGCAGAATGCACACTGCCCCAATCATTCGTGTGATTGGTGGTGATGTTAGTCAGGAGGGTGGCAGGAGCCTCCTATTGCTTTGTAAACGTTATACTTATGGTGCTCAATGCCCCCTTGTTGTCTCATGGTTGATTGGTGCATCCTTTGTCACAGGGCCTTGTGCTAAGGCAGAGGGATCAGGGGATCACAGAGCTGAGTCCGACGCCACAGTGAGGGACAGGGGAAGCAGGGGCCATGGCAGTGAGCCCAGCTCGATCCCCCACCTGTCAGGTCTGAGTCAGAGCCTGCCTTACCAGAACCTCTTGCTGAAGCTGTCTTACTGTTCACATAATTGTGTGGGTGGTATGTGTGGGTGCATATTAAGCACCCTCTTGCTGTTTCCTGCCTGTTTATTTTCTGCAGCACCATCCTTCGTAGTGTGTCACACCCCTGCAGGCTCTCTCAGTGTGTGCAAGGTCCTGGAATTCACTCAGCGCCCTGCTGCATTGGAGGACCGCGACGAGCCTGAGGTAAACACAGTTTTTGCTAATTCATTCACGGCATGTATTTCTATAACGTTTGCCCAAGTCTTTATGTACACTATGTGTCTATTTAGACTTACAAAAGTGTTATATTAATACACCGCCTGTGGGCCCACCACCTGCAGGGGGAGCCATTGGGGTCGGGTGCAATGTAGATCGGGTGGCAGTCGAAGGCAGGGGCCTCGATGACCCAATTGTCGGTTGCCAAAGCTGGCTCTAGGCATATAGAACATAACCTCTCTGGTGGGAAAGGAGCCTGAACTGGTGCGGGAGGTAGAAAGATAATGACTAGTTTTAGATGGGCTCACCTCAACGCATGGCCTGGAGAGGGACTGGACTCTATACCATTCTGGAGTTGCCCATGGCAAGAGGCACCGGGCTGGGGTGGGGCTACTAATGGCCCCCCAGTTTGGTGCCAGTGCATTGGAGTTTACCCTGGTGGATGAGAAGGTTGCCTCCCTCCGACTTCATGTCGGGGGCAGACTCTGATGGTTGTTTGTGCATACACACCAAACACCAGTTTGGAGTATCTGGCCTTACTGGAGGCATTGGAGGGTGTACTGGAAGGTGCCCCATCTCAATCATTCTGCTTGGGGACACTAATGCTCACATGAGCAATGACAGTGAAACCTGGAAG
>JAODKM010000099.1:12820828-12837839 GCA_026780845.1 Petrocephalus sullivani | reverse complement strand
TGACTGGATGAAGGGAGAGGCCGTAGTGTACCTGGACAATGAGGACAACGAGGACAACGAGGACAACGCGGACAACGAGGACAAGAACACCTTGGCCTCAGTGTCCATGTGTCTGAAATATGAGGATATCGGAGAGTGCATGTACCATAAATGGGTCAGTCCTGTCCTGTTATCCTGACACCCAGTCACTCTTCCTGGGGCAGAATGGTCTGCAGATTAACTTTACTTTGGCGTTTTCTGTTTGCAGGATCGAAAAGAGAATATTTCAATTCCGTTGCATTCTGTTACCCCCTGCCTTTGTACTGAGGTAAGCTTATAATGATTTATGTAGTTATGTATGATTAGACCATTTCATACTTTTTTTTTATTCTATCTACACACTGTGTACCTTCTCCCTTCTGGAATAAGGCATGGTGGACGAAACCGGATGCCTTGCGTGAGAAAAGCTATCCATTCAGTAACGCCACAGGTAAGAGCTTTTTCTGCTTAGTAACTTTTCAGCTGGTTCAACAAACAAATCTGGCCAGAGTAAAGCAATGAAATCTTTCCAGAAAACATGGTGTGTTTGTCATTAAACAACCATCAGAAGGAGCATTGGACACCTTAAACGTTTAACTGGTATTACCTTTCTCACAGAGTTCTTCAGCAACACCTGGAGAAATATCTCGCTGTTTATGGAGCCTGTTCAGAGCAGTAGGGATGGCACAGTGCTCACTTGGAAACTTAGCACCCCCTGCAGGGTGGAGGCAGAGCTGTGGTTGTGTATAAAAGAGGCTGAAGGAGTCCCACATGGTTGTAAAGAGATGCAGGGCTCCAGGATGCGTTTGAGGAAGGACATGGTCTCGGAATGGTCTGTCATTTCCAGAGGGCACCTGGTAAGCTTATATATTAGGCCTTTAAGTGCACCAGCCAACCTGCCTAATCTTTACAAACAGTTGTTTTCAATTACCTATTTTGGCTAAAGACGATACATTAGCTTCTAATCATTTATGCATTCCTCTTTATTTATTTATGTATTTATTTTTTCATCTCAGTAATTTTGGAATATAAATAGTGGGTTAAAATGATTACTGGTATCTATCAACTTACGTCAGGATTATGTTACAGAAATGAGCACACAGAAGTCGGTTTGGATGTGCCTTGATCATTGTAAGGGAGAGGCCAAATATACTGTATAAGATAAGATACGATATCACACACATTTAAACTAAACTTCTGTAGTGGCAGCGCAGTCGCTTTATTTTGGTTCTTGCCACATGCCACTCACATGCTAAAATGCCTCTGCTAACGTCCACTATGTCTGCTTCGGATATCTCTCAATACAATTTATTAAGGCTCTTGTAGGACCTCGTACTTATATGGTGTGTGGCTCAGTAGGCTGAGCCTCTGTGCCTGTCATTGGAATGCTGAACCCTGACTCTGTTTGAGTCTCGGCAGAGTAGTCCCATGTTTGTGGGGCCTTTAGGAAGGCCCTTAACCCCGAGCTCCCTGGGCACCACAAGGTGGCTGCCCTTTCACTGGGACCCGCAGGATTGTTCTTACCGCAAGATGGAGCAAGGAGAATTAATAATACTAATAAAGTTGAGCCCCAGTGGCCTAATGGATAAGGCATTGGCCTCCTAAGCCAGGGATTGTGGGTTCGAGTCCCATCTCGGTTGTGTTAAGTAATTTCCCTTGGGGTCAATAATATCTTTGACATAATTCATAGAGATCCAAATGCTATTCACTGATAGAGACTTCTGCATGCTTTTGTAAGATGCTCTAGCTAAATACTGTAAATGACTTCTTTGTAATTACGTATGAAGGGACATTACTTAATAGGATGTAAATCGATGGATGTTTGCTAAATACTGTAAATGACTTCTTTGTAATTAAGTATGAACGGACATTACTTAATAGGATGTAAATCGATGGATGGTTAAAGCATCTAATCTGAAAGTCACCCATTGCAGGGAAAAGGAGAATTTGTTAATATCGTTCCCCATCCCACACTTTGCGTGGCGGTAAGACACTCTTTCTTGTTTGGCTAAATTCTAGCTTGTGGGTTCATGAAGTCGTGTCTGACCTCTCCCTGGCTTTCTGTGCAGGTGAGAATACATGGGATGAGCGATGAGCTGCCCCCCCAGTGTCCATTTGCAGGTGGGTCTGCATGTGCACATCTTCTAAAGCTTAGGCTGAATACTTATGAAGGGACACAACTAAATTTTAATCCCTGTGAAGATTATACATTCATATATTAGCATAGTTGTTACATAGATCAGTGGCTTTCAGTGAGATATGCTTTGCATGCAATCTAACTCTTGCACTACTCCCTTCCAGCCCCTAGGAGGAACTGGAGTCTACTTGTCCTTGCTACCTTACTGCTAATTTGCCTGCTCGTCATTGTAGCCCATGTGTTGCATGGCAGCCTCAGAGGTGAGTGAGTGTGGTATATTTATGTCCATCGTCTGGGTGCCTCACACTTGTGAGGTGTACATGCATTATCATGTTCAAAGGAATAAGCCTTACAGCACTGTGGAAACATCTCTGCTAATTTGTATTCCTAAAGTTCCTTTCCACATTATTTTGCAGAGATTGCAGATCAGCAGAAACTGATTTGGGCTAGACTGACAAACCTGCTGATACTGATGTTTTCTCTTTATGTTTTAAGGATCTGTGTCTGCATGGCTTAAAACTATGTTCATGATTGCATCTTACGTATTGCTCACCATTCTTCTACAAGCATGGAGAGCTAACATATCAGTTGGAATGTACTGTCCATTATAGTTTCAGTGGAAGATTTATGGCAGCGGGTACACAGTACACATCAGTCCGACAAACAATCAACACATGATTGTATGAATGGTCATTAGTTACCATGGAGGATATTTATTATTTCATTGGACTTTGTGACCACAAGTTGTGTGAAGGTTATACTTGATTGTATGAAGTATCCATCCATCCATTTTCTGCCACTTATCGGGGGTCGGGTGGCAGGGGCAGCTGTCTAAGCAGGGATGCCCAGACCTCCCTCTCACCAGCCACTCCCTACAGCACCATCGGGGGAATACCAAGGTGTTCCCAGGCCAGCCGAGATATTTAATCTTCAGTGTGTCCTGGGTCTGCCCCGGGGTCTCCCCCCAGTTGGACATTAAGCATCCGAGATAGATTCCTGAAGCACCTCAACTGGCTCCTTTCGATGTGGAACAGCAGTGACTGCGGAGGAAACACATTTCGGCCACTTGTATCTGTGATGTCATTCTTTCTGTCACTACCCAAGGCTCAGGACCATAGGTCAGGGTGGGAACGTAGATTGACCGGTAAATTGAGAGCTTCACCTTCTGGCTCAGCTCCCTCTTCGCCAAAACCAAGCGGCACAGCGTCCGCATTTGGGCCGGTGCTGCACCGGTCCTTCTGTCTTAAACTCCTCCGCTTGGGGCAGCAGCTAACTACTACATGAAAAATCAGCACTTTCTAGCTCCAATAGTCATTTACAACATTAACAATGTCTACACTGTATTTCTGATTTATTTGATGTTATTTTTATGAAGGAAAAATTGCTTTTCTTTCGGAAATGAGGAAATTTGTAAGTGACCCCAAACTTTAGATTGGTAGCGTAAGGCTTTGTAATATAAAGCTGATGATCAGCGACCTGCCGGATGAATAAGATGATCATGATCATCACATTCTCACCATCTACATGCTCCTCACGCAATAAGGACACCTGTGCCATACCTGGAATATGTGGCATGATATCCTTTATTTCGGTCTATATGTGCGCGTTGTATTGTTTGCTTAGCCTCACCTACATGTCTCCTCCACCCATG
Organism: Petrocephalus sullivani; assembly: GCA_026780845.1. Lineage (NCBI taxonomy): Eukaryota > Metazoa > Chordata > Actinopteri > Osteoglossiformes > Mormyridae > Petrocephalus > Petrocephalus sullivani. The sequence goes on along the minus strand of JAODKM010000099.1, from coordinate 12,834,033 downwards.
TCTCTCCTGCCTGGGGGGAGGGACTTATCTGTAGGACATTTGATTGATATCTGGCTCTGCACTGCAGGGCCTGCCTGTGGTTTTGACTATTTGACGGTTTTGTAGACTTTCTGACCAGGAAGTAGCATGGTGTTCCTTTGGGCTAACAGTGCGTGCTAATTGAAATCAGGAAAGGCATCTCTTGGCACCCTCCATGTTGAGTGAACTGCTTGTTTGCTGTGGTTTTGACCCCTGTCTATGTAACACAAACTTCTTATTTATGTTAAAGTTACCACTGCACCTACAAAACAATAAGGACTTGAAATGAATGGAGAGATGACTGCTTTGCAGACGGGCTGCAAAATACAATTGTTTTAATAAGCGATTAATCGTGATCAGGTGATCGACTGATCTGTTAGCGTGGCCAAAATACTGGGTTTAATACTCATAATACACTCATAATAAACCCTTTAGTGTACAAAATCTCTATTTTAAAGTGATGAAGTGGCACAGAAGGAAAGATCCTCTGTCTCTGGCATATTAAGCTTGCTAATTTTTGTACTTTCTTGTTGTGGTATATGGTATTTTGACAGTATTTTCAACAGCAGTATCAAATGCAAAAGTGCAACAAATTGATGTCAAAATTCATTGTCAACTATTTTTATTACAGATTATCTACTTTATCGACTAGTTGTTGCAGCTCTACTTTGCAGTATCCGTGCCAAACGAGAACTTCTTAGTAAATCCTCTTATAAATGCTGTCTTTACCACCATACCTATACATCAGATATTTAGTTCACACTTGGATAAAAAGACCTTATGAGATTTAGCTAATTTTTCTCCCCAGACCCTAAGAACAACTGTCCCTCAAGTAACACAGGATTCCTGCATGGGACCTCATTAATCATGAAAGGGAATCTGGGGATCTTGTATTCTCCATTAAACTATGAAGGGATCCCCATTAGAAAGGCGATGTAATGCTATGCTAGTTCATTATAAGGTTTCATGTCAGGAGCACTTCTTCTGCCATGAACATCACATTAATTCCCCCTAAACTACAGCTTGCAGCTCTCCATGTTGGTAACATTGGGAGACTAAAAAATTAGAGCTTTGTCCATGGCCCATCTATATCTAGTTAAGCTTTTTTTTGGGAGAAGACCCAGAGTTTATGACTCCCTCTTGAGAAAGAACAGACACATTCAGATGGAAGGGGGCACCAGCTTTCATCATTGTATTTCCTGCAAAAAGAAGTGGATAGAGGAACAAGTCAAGCCTCAGTTCTCCACAGGGCTGGAATATGAGTATGAGTAACCCTCTTTGTTAACACAGAATTCATTTCTAGTAGACATCACTGCCCAGCTTCCTCTGAACTGTCTTGAACTTCAGTTTTAATCCTTCCCTGGACAGGCAAATTAGTCCAGATGTCTTAGCTGTAGAATTAAAATGTTTTATGGGGGTTGATTCATATCAAGTACATCAGGGGAGGGAGAAATCTAGTGACAAAACACAGTACTCTGCATTCCTGTGGTACTGCGCGTTAATCCCTTGGCAGCGTATCTTTGATATCTTAGTTACATAACTTACCATGAATGAGCATGCAGTAATACTAAAATCCCTGTTAGGTAGTCCACCTGCATTGTCCCCATGCTTCCTGGGACAGGCTCCAGGCCTTGCTCCAACATAACCCTGTCCGGTACAAGTGGCTGGAAGATGGATGGATGGATGGGAGGGATAACTACAGGGGAAACTGAATCATTCTTAACTGTACAATCAAAATTACTATCCCAGACTTTCAAATGATTATTTGGTTAGTTTGAATGCATTTTCTGATGACTGCATATGTGGACAAAATTATTGGGACAAACCTCTTAATTATTGAATTCAGGTGTTTCATGCCGACCTATTGCCACAGGTGTATACAATCAAGCACCTAGCCATGCAGCCAGGTTTACAAACCTGAAAGAATGGGTCATTCTGAAGAGTGTGGCATTGTCATTGGATGCCACCTTTGCAATAAGGCTGTTTGTGATATTTCTTCTCTGCTAGATTTTCCATGGTCAACTGTAAGTTGTAGTATTGCAAAGTGGAAGTATTTTGGAGCAACAGAAACTCAGGCATGAAGTGGCAGACTGTATGAAGTAACAGTGGGTTTGCTGAATACTGAGGTGCATCATGCTTCCTCTGGCATTAATTCCGGCACAAAAACTGTGCTCCAGGTGCTTCATGGAATGGGCTTCCATGGCCGAGCAGTTGCATGCAAGCCTCATATCAACAAGCAAACGCCAGTGCCAAGACTGGAGCAGTGGGAATGTGTTCTGTGGAGTGACAAGTCACACTCCTCTGTCTGGCAGTCTGATGGATGAGTCTGGGTTTGGTGGATGGCAGGAGAACATTACCTGCCTAACTGCAGTGTGTCAACTGTAAAGTTTGGTAGAGGAGGGTTTATGGTATGGGGTTGTTTTTGTGGGGTTGGGCTAGACCCCTTAGTCCCAGTGAAGGGAACTCACTGCATCAGCATGCCAAGACATTTTGAACAATTCTATGCTTCCAGCTGTGTGAGAACAGTTTGGGGAAGGCCCTTTTCTGCTCCAGCATGATTGTTCCTCAGTGCACAAAGCAAGGTCCATAAAGATATGTGTTTGGTGTGAAAGAACTTGACTGGCTCGCAAAGAGCCCTGTCATCTACTCCCCTGAATGAACCTTCATTCCACCATCAGTGCCTAACCTCACAAATACTCTTCTGGATCAATGGGCAGTAATTCCCATGGACACATTTCAAAATGTTGTGGAAAGCCTTTCCATAACAGTGGCAGCTGCTATAGCTGCAAAGGGGCTCTATATTGATGCCTATGGATTTAGAATGGGATGTCATATAAGTTCCCATAGGTGTAATGGCCAGGTGTCCTGATACTTTTGTCTATGTCATGTATTTATAAAAGATCTTCTAAGATGACTCATGTATATCTTACATTGAAATTAATGTTTAAGAAAAAAAGGAACAATTTGAAATTGCCTGATTAACCAGTTCTGCAGAATTCCGTAGTCATGTCATGTGTAATGTCAGGGGTAGAAAATAAATGCATTGAGCTATAACAATAGAAAATATAATGAAATGTCATGGACAAACATGTCAAGTATTGGCTGCATTTATGCCTCTCGGTAACCATGGAGACAGGTTTGATTGTGAGTGACTCCTGCCATAGGACATTTGGGCTTGGATTTAAACACACTTTTATTTGCTCAATCCCCTGGCTACTCCTCCTCTCTCTGTTCTGAAGTGCTGATCACCTTGAGTGCTTGACAAGGATGCCGATAGCCATATGAGCTTGATGCGCATTGAGGCGCATGTCTGCAAAATGAATCACCGTGATGCCAGCTCACACTCTCCTCCCCCCTCTCAGGAGATGCTGACCGGGGCCACGTGGTGCTGCTGTTCCCCCCGGACACGGAGCCAGCCTTGCCAGGCCTGGCGTACCGGCTAGGCCCCATGCTGTCGGCGGCGGGCTTCAGCGTGAGTGGGGACCTGTGGAGTCGAGGCGAGCTGTGCACCCTGGGAGCCATGCCCTGGCTGCACGCACAGCTGGGGAGCCTGCAGGACAGGGGCGGCAAGGCTGTGCTCATCATGACGCGGGCGGCCTGGGAGCTCGCGGCGGGCTGGCCGGAGGCTTCCGCCGGGGGGCGGCCCTTCTGCTCCCCGTACTCAGACGTATTTGCCGCGGCGCTGGGCTGCATCGCGGCGGATCAGCTGCAGGGTCTGGCCGGCAGGCGCTTCACCCTGGTGCAGTTCGACTCTCTGCCCGCTACGACCCCGGCGAGTGGGCGGCCGCTCCCCGAGCTCTTCCGAGGCCTGTCTCTGTACAGCCTCCCCTCGCAGCACTCGCTTTTCCTGGCAGAGCTGGCAGCGCCCCATGGCTGGGCTGGCTCCTGGCTGTGGGTGTGGGCACTGGGCCTCTACAAGTCCAGGGGTTTGGGTAGGCACTGGCATTCCAGGCCTTTCCAGGCTGGCACCAGGTCATTGCAAGGAACACTGTGGGAGACAGCTCCCCTGCAGCCTGGCCCAAGCCCCTAACCATCCAGATGTGATCCCGCTGTCCCCCTGGGCGGGAGCTAGCGGAGTGCCCCAGACACGCACAGCCTTAAAAGGCCTGTTTTACCCCCAAGTCGGACACTCCTTGTCCAGAAGCAGCCACTGTCTTTTAATATTTTTTTGTTTGTACGTAGCCAGTTGCGGTTAGGCAGCTTCTTGTTTTATATATAAAACTATTTGTATGATATTCTTTTTTTTTTAAATGAGCGTGTTGATGTGACGATAAGTTGGTTTGTCCATGTACTATTTGTTACTTTTGTCAAAGACTTTCCATCGACTGTGAATTTCCACTGAGCTGGTAATTCAGCTTAGTGCCAGTTATTAATTCAGTTCAGTTTGTTTTTTTATATAGCGCCCTTCACAACAGAGTTGTCCCAGGGCGCTTTACATGGGTGTGTTAGAATACATTGATATACATTGACAAACATTTAAAATGAATACATTGATATACATATAAAATGAAGTACACAGAATGAAAGAAAGACAGAATAGAGAAAAAAGAAATGAAAGAAAAAGCCAATTGACAACGGAGGAGAGGAACCAAAAACTCCTAAGCAGGGAGAAAAAAAGCCTCTGGGGGTCCAAGGTCAACTGGCTGCCCAACCCCCCTGGGCATGCTAACATTATAGAAAATGAAAGAGTGAGCATGCTTGCTCAGAGTGAGGACTTGTTGGGAGCAAGCCAGAGTCCAACAATGAACAGTTATTATTGTCTACCAAGTGTAATTGCGTGTGTCAGTATCATATACTGAGAAATCCTTAATGCCTGTAAGACATCATTTATTATTTTAATAAGTAATGAGAGTTACATTTTGTAACTGATTTTGTTGATCGCTCATGTTACTGTGAATGTACAGCGTTCTAAGATTGTCTTCGTTTGTCTTTTGTGCCTCTTTTGTTTGGCTGAAATATGAGTAGGATCGGGGGAGGTACTTTTGGAGATTTAGTCTAACGGCTGGGGGAGACATGAACTGGGCAATAAAAGGAGTGGCAAGTTATCTGCTATGCACGCAAGCATAGACTACTGGGGAACTGAGAAGAAACCCACGTGACAGGGGCAGCATGCAAACTTCACACACACAGTGTGGGAGTCGTTTTTATTAAAATCCTATGTATTTATACACCATAGATCAGGGGTGCCCAATCTTATCCGCACAGGGCCGCTGTGTATGCGGGTTTTCGCTGCAACTCCTAATTAGATCTCTAATTAGAGGAGTGATTGGCCGAAGAGTCCTCACACCTGGATTCGAACAGCTGATCTAAAGGTTATCCCGAAAACCTGCATACACACCGGCACTTTGCGGGTAAGATTGGGCACCCCTGCCATAGATAAATCACATTTTTGGAATATATAGAATATATAAGGGTCATACATAGCACTGTTAAAACTGGTGCTGTGACACTGAAACGAAACATGGCAACACTAGATTCTGTGTGTGTGTGTGTGTCGGGGGGGATAACAGGTGCCAGTGCGCCACAAAGTATTCCCTTTTTCTCGCCATACAGTAATACACACGCTGGGATAATCCCTTAAAAGCTTCCGGTCCATAAACTAGATCCCACATCTGTATTTCCATGTACAAAAAACAGGGCATCATTGTAATATTTAACCTTTTTGTTTGGCTATAGACCACGCTGACACAAAACATATCTTTTTGTCAAAGAAAACCCATATATTTCCTATCATTTATTGGAGTGTAGTAGCTGGACATTATTCCCGAACAAGTGCAACTACGAGCAGCAGCCTGTGTCTGGAATAACCATTTGCCTTTTCCCATTTGAACGGCTGCTACGCGGACCAATGACACGGCGAGCTCCCGAATCGTCACCCCCGACCGTAGCCCCAGTCCCGCCTCCGCTGTATTCGGCGGCCTCCAAATGGCTGAGGCGCCGCGTCTCGGCGAAACTTGGGCGGGGCGCCAATGCCGCTGCTGCGGACGGGACAGAAGCAACTAGAATCGCAGGTAGTCGCTTAATCTGGCCGAAGGTACGGCGAGCCGGCGTGGCGGGGGTGCTTGGCGCTGCGGGGACGGCGGGCCGTGCAGCCGGAGGCTTCCATCCGCGAGGAGTGGCGCCGCGTCGCCCGCACATGTGCTGAGATCATCAGAAGGTAGGACAGCCCGGGGTCAGTGTGCGTTCAGTCGCGGCGCCCCCCCCCCCAGCCGCGGCGGCTATGGGGACCCGCCGTATTATCTCCTGGCTCGCGCGACATCCGCGTGATTCGGAGCACAAATGGACATATGCCGACGTGCCGGCGTGCAGCTGCAAATGCAAGAGGCGATAAAGGGATTCTGGGTGCGGGGAGCAGAGTAGGGGGCTGTACATCTTACCAGCGAGATCCACTGCGTGTGGACGTGAGCTTATGCAAGCTCTGTGTCAGTCTAAATATATTATGGGAGCTGTGGTGGATCTCTTTCGCAGACCCGTTTCACGATTATTATAATAATAACAACAACAATAATAATAATAACAGTAGAAATAATAATAATAATAATAATGAATGTGACTATTACCGGGCCTGCTCGAGCGCTTGCTGCACCCGTTTTAAATGCAGAGAACAGCTGGGCGGTCATCCCATCCCTTCCGATCCCCGGCTTGTTTGGTTGCATGTACCATCGGGTCAGCTCGCCCACACCCTTCATCTGTAGTCTGAGACTGTAACTGAGAGCTTGTCATACAGTAGTGGCGCACAGAAAGAGAACACTATTTTTAAAGGTTGTAAATGAAGGCTAATGAGATTTAGTCTAATTTTAAAAACCGACATGCAACCTTTCCGATGTTTAAACGCATGCTATGAAGTCAAGTGTGGTAGTACTGTTGGTTGATCAGTAGGTAACGCTGAGCTGAAGATGGTTGCCTGATACCAATATTTAAGTAGACCAGATTTGTGTTATTTCCACATGTATGTGAAAATTGTCCCATTACAATTAACGGTAACACTTTACTTGACGGGGCACAATTATTTAGTAATAACTCACTTACTACTGAAGTACAAATTATGAACAAATCTTGATATAGTATCTACTTGAGATAAATGATGCTCTACTACTCATTAGATGAACAATCATTATTGAAAGAGATTAGTATTTCACTTGTGTTCATTACTCCATCCTTCAGTAGTTCACAAAGCTTTACAGAATGAACAGATATAGTAACTGCTTGAGATAAAACGTGCCTCACGATTCATTACTGATGAATTACCATGAGATCAGTATGTAACTAAGACTTAGTTTGTGGTTGAATATGAATATTACATAAGTAATAGTATAATACAATATTATTTGTGCTCTTTCGGGTAAAGTGTTACCCTATTAACTAATGCAATATTCCAAAGCTACAATTCTAATATGTATCCAATTCAGTGTAACTTTTTTCCCTAGAGTGCTCATCTCTCCACAGTTGGCCAGACATCAGTGTTCTTTGGGGAAGATAGTAACGCCACCATCTTCTGCAGCTGCACAGAAGTCATGTGGTCTCCCTGGCCTCTCCACCTGGCCGTAGTGCTGTGCTCTGTGCTCTCTGTGGTGCATGTGGAGACGGCACCCTGCCAGACGTGCCGCAAACTGGCAGAGAACTTCTTTAAGGTAGCGGCACGTCTGCCTACCTGCCCCGCCCGTCCAGCCACCTTTTATGGTGCACTCTCAGCAGCCTTTGACCAGTTGATCCATCGGTTTCAGGGCATCGAGCGGACAGCCAATAAGAACTTTGGGGGCGGGAACACTGCTTGGGAGGAGGAGAAGCTTGCTAAATATGCAAGGAGGTAGGCAGAGCCTGTGATCCAGCCTTGTTAAATGGCACGTCAGACATTTAGTGTTAGTGTATGCATTCATGTATGCATCTGAAGCGTGGCGGCTGGCTTTTTCTGTTATGACCACTTTAGTAGTGCACCTGAGCTGCTGACATAATTTGTAAGTTGTTTTTAGATCTCCAAAATGCAGAGAAGCCACAGAGGGAGCTTCTGGTCCAGCTGAGCCTCTCGCTGGCTCTCTGTGAGTGTGTGGCTGAGATGTGGCGCTTCAGAGATGTGCTTTCTTTTGTATTCCCGCCCGCCCCCATCGCGTCCCCGGCAGCGAGACGCGCCTCTTGGAGATCGTGGAGTCGGTGTGCGAGAGCTCAGACTTCGACTGCAACAGGCTGCTGGAGCAGATAGAAGATCAGGTGGAGACATGGTGGTTCAAGAGGTGTGTCCCTTTCTTGCTGTCAGATCCTGTTTTCACTGTGACTCGAAGACGTGTGTACCTTTCTGCTTCGGTTCTCTATATTTTCTTTGGGCATACAGTGAAAGTTCTGCCGGACAGCAATTACAAACAGAGAATGGCTTCTAGGTAGAGAATGACATCTAGCAGGAAGCTGCAGAGACACGCAGCACAGGCACGTCCTTTAAAATGTACGGTGATTTCTCGTTGTTACAGCGGAAATGCTCGTAATATAAATACACATTTGCGCTGCTATTAGGACTGCAACTAACAATTATTTTGATAATCGATTAAGCTGTTGAGTAAATAAATTTTTTATTTCCACTCGTTTATTCAGAAATGGAACGTTATCTAAATTGACGGAGCAAAAAAGTGCACAAAGAAAAATGCAAATCAGAAAATAGAATTTACTTTAACATTAACACTTGTTCTCTATACTTACAGTAATACACAAAAGCGATCTTGCAGGGCACTTTCACATACATGCACAGACAGTTACTTTCATCCCTGTCTAAATGCAATTCATCCTACCTCACTCACGTGGCGAAAGACGGGACTGTCTGGGCAGGCAAGTGTGCACCCTTTAAATAGCATTTAAAGTTTTTAAATTGTCTGTGAAATGCACACTGATACATCAGCTGCATCACAATAACTGAAAACCTCTCACAGCATTTATGGACTTATTTAGCTTATGAGGTTTCTGCCAAAAACTAGCCTGTTTTCCCCCAACTTGCAAGCTCTGCTTCTGGTTTGCTTATGAGCTGGAATGCTTATTCTGATAAAATGCCTGCTTTTTATTCGCTCTACAGGCAGCAGGAGGCGCCTGACCTCTACGAATGGCTTTGCATTGATGAACTCCGATTGTGTTGTCCTGAAGGCAGGTTTGGTCCCGACTGCTCAGGTAAAGAAACACTGACTAATGCGAATTCTCTGCCTAACCGAAAGGTGCACCCCTTGTGACCTCTATTTATCTTGCTGTAGAGTGTCCTAGGGGTCCCGGAGGTGTATGTGGGGGCTTGGGGCGGTGCGAGGGCGAAGGAACTCGCCTCGGGGACGGCGAGTGTGTGTGTGACCCAGGCTACTCCGGCGAGTTGTGTCAGCAGTGTGCCGACGGCTACTACAGAGAGAAGACCTCCAACCATACGGTGGCGCCCTGTTCAGGTACCCACCTCCCGGCTCATGAGTTCAGAACACCTCGGCACAGGCTGTGCTATAATGCCCTGTGTCTCCTCCCGGCCCCTGACTGTCTTCAGCATGCTACCGTGCCTGCAAACACTGCACCGGACCGGAGGACTACAAATGCCTGGACTGCAAGCCAGGTTGGACTCTTCACGATAACAAGTGTGTAGGTGAGTGGGTCAGCTGAGTCGCCTCATGTCCCGGGAGGGCTGTGCTGTTGTACCTGGGTGACCTCTGTCTGACTTTCGAAGGCTTGATGTCTTCTGACTTGCTGATGGAGTTCCACTCACTTGCACCCTCTACTGTTCCAGATGTGGATGAATGTGGCACAGAGCTGGCGAAGTGTCCCTCCAACACGTACTGCTTCAACACCGACGGCTCCTATGAGTGCAGGGGTAGGAAGCTCCCCCGGCAGCAGTGGGCCCAGGGCGACTGGGCCTGACTGGACCCCGGTCGTGCTGTCTGAATGTACATCAGCGTCTCTGTGTTTCCCCCCCCCAGGCTGTGACCAAGCATGTGTGGGCTGCATGGGCAGTGGACCAGCCCGTTGTAAGAAGTGTGCTCGCGGGTACAGGCTGGTGGGGGCCAAATGTCTGGGTGAGCCCGCCTGCATTCATAAACGAGCATACCGTCTGTTGCAGATAAAGTTAGGTGGAAGGCTGGATGTAGAATAAACGCTGAGAACCGCAGGTGTAGCGTTAGATATTCAAGCTGAGTGGGAATATGAAAATGCTGTTTTTACAATTAGCTGAGTATCGCTGAGGAGATTTAACCAAAGTCTGACTCGTCGGACTCCCATCCATCTTCCCGCCAGACATTGATGAGTGCAGCGAGAGGGTGATCGCCTGTCCCGGGTTGAACGAGGCCTGCATCAATGAGGAGGGCTCCTTCCACTGCGACTGCGCAGACGGGTTTGTGCGCAGGGACAGCATCTGCGTGGAGAACCAGCCGCTGAGTGAGTGATGAGGGCTCCGGTCAGCGACACGGGGACACATGCTCCCGCCAAGCACTACTACGCCGTGTGTGCTAGTCACGGCATTTGTGGACGTACCTGTGCGACATTATAGGCGCGTCGGGCTGAAATTGGGCTAAAAGATGAAATTCAGGCCACAGTACGGCCGTGAGTGTCGGCAGTCAGGGTGACGAGGCCTGTGTGTCGTCCCCCGCTCCCCGCAGCGGGCCCGGAGAAGGGGCTGTTCGAGGACATGACGGACGACGAGGTGCTGGTGCTGCAGCAGATGTTCTTCGGAGTGGTGATCTGCGCCCTGGCCACGCTTGCAGCCAAGGGGGACATGGTGTTCACCGCCATCTTCATCGGGGGTGTGGCTGCCATGGCCGGATATTGGCTCTCGGAAAAGGGCGACCGCATGCTGGACGGATTCCTGCGGGGGCGCTAGCCTCCCCACTCGGGGGGTGGGGGGGGGGGGGGGGTTTGATCGGAGTGGAGATGGCAGGTGCTTCAGCATAAGAGGACAAAATAATTATTGGAAATAAAAAATTTTACCATGGGACTGCCACTGTAGGCAGGCCAGTGGGGTGATTATGTGCGGGTTGTCCTTCACCGCAGTATAGTTCTTGGGCTGTCATAAATTTCAGTATCCAGTTGCCTGACCACCCACCCCCCCCCCAAACAGTTAACACATCATGTTGGGGCCCTAATCACACTGGGACATTTCAACACTCACAAGAAGAAGTCTATTTATTTATTTGTATCTTCCTGACTTGCAAAGCTGAGTGACAGAACACTACAGATTGCCAGTGTAACTCGCAGCTTCGGCACGTTTTGGGAGTGCAGCCCTGACCGTGGCCATTCTCCGTTCAGGGTCCCGTCGCTGAAGGCTCAAGAATGACTATAGTTTTTCTTTTCCCATTTTGTTTTTAGTTGTATGGGGAAACGTCTGGATTGCATGAGAAGCCATACAGTCAGCCAGTGTGTCTTAGTGCGCGCCTTTTTCTGGCTGCGAGCAGGATGCTTTTTTTACTGAAGCACCAATGGCGGGACTTTAATTATGCCTATTGATTTTAATGCATAATAATCTGTGCACACTTGTGTAGTAATTTATTACCCATAAAAACCTACTGCCTCAGCTTTGTGTGTCTGTGTCTCCCCAGACACCTATATCTTGTGGGGTGTGTGTGCCTATCCAGACACACTTGTATCCTAAGGAGTGCGTGTTTGCATGCATGCATGCATGCACGTATGTATGTGTGTGAGTGAGTGTGTGTTTCTGTCCAGACCCCCTTGTACCTGATGTAATGAGAAAACATTAGAGTTTGTTGTGCTAGGTGGGACTCGCTCTTTATTTCAGTGCTGTCTCCCCTTCCGTGTCCCTGTCAGTCCTCAAGTCTGTACACACCTCATTGGCAGTGTGTGAAATGGCCACTTTGCTCCCCACCCGCCGCGCTCTGCTCCTGTCCATTCTGCCGCCTGTGTGTCCTGGCTGCTCCTTGTCTCCTCTATGGACGTAGCCTATGTGGCGTAACTCTGGGTTCCAGTCCCCCCCCCCCAATGTCTGAAGCCTCAATTCCCATCCTGCTTGGTTCTGCCTATGGCAGTGTTTCCTCAGGGACCCACAGACGGTCCGCATTTCTGCTCCTTCCCAACTTCCCAGTGGGAAGAAAACATGGGCTGTCCATGCTGAGAAACAGTGGTCTAAGGTAGGAATGACTGATAACGAGCGGGTGCCTCCCGGCTGTTGCCGAGGGCTGCACCCACGTCCGCCTGTCCCTGTCTGCCTGCCTGTCCTGGTGGCCATCACCAGCCTCCCCCTGCTCTTCCCCGGCATTCCTCACTGTGCCAGACTGCCTGCATCCCTCCCGCCTCACGGAACGCGGCCGTGTAGAGAGAATTGCACTTCTTAACACTGTTGTTATTATTATTAAAAATAGGAACTTTGATAGTTTCATCTTTTGTGTTTTTTTTGTCCTGCACTGGAGAATCTGGTGTCTTTATTAAAGCTGCACTCGGTCACCACTCAATGGGGGCTTTGCTAGTCTGACTTATTTGGGCATTAAATGGGGGCCAGTGGGAGAGTAGCTAGGATCAGGCTGCGTGATATGGGCCTGACTGACGAAAAATCTTTCCGCTGACCTCCATGTTACAGCTACCTAAATGTAACGTAACAAACCAAGAGGTAAAAATCCAACAGTGCGAGAGTCGGAGTGACTCTCATCTTAAACCATTAGTGAGGCACTGAAGTTAATGATTTAATTAACGTCTGGGACCTGGATGGATGGTGCCCCATTGAAGAGACTTAAAACAGTCAACTTCTAAATGCCAATTTTTTAAGCAAATTGTCTTTGTATTTGGGTTTGCTGCCTTAATACATGTACAAATGCAGCACATTGTAACCACAGTTGCCTGGGAAGTAACCGTGCTGGGTATAGGGCACTGGACTGTGTCAGGTAACTGCAGGACTGCGGTGTGAAATATGCAAGAATTAGTAACATACATTCTTAAAAGGCGAGCAATTTTATTACTCTAGATAAATAGGTTTGTATAACCTGTTGTAATGGTAACTAGCTATTCATGTTATTTTTAAGATTAGGGCTTCGGAGGGGCATAGACACCCTGGCAGATTCGGGGCGCTTGAAATGGGGTTGTGAATTTGTCTCATTGAGACAAAGTCAAATTGGCTCGCTAAGTGAGCACCCTAGGCAGTCGCCTATAGGACAGACTGGTCCCACTTAACAAACATAATGGTGCAACTCATTCTGAGGAGCAAGATATGTGAGTAACAATTCATGCACTTTCTACAAACTTTA